>JARQOD010000003.1:13327962-13415241 GCA_033576555.1 Oophaga sylvatica | reverse complement strand
GTAGCATCTAAAAAATTTAAACCCTTTAGGTTTTTGGGGCCCTTATGGGAAATCATGGAGTTTTTTAACCCTGTTTCTTTTTTTTCCCTTCTTCCGGGGAATTTAAGATCCATAACGTTTTCCCAAAAACCCCCTTGTTGAAGGGGTTTTTGTTGACCAGGGGTTCCTGCTGCTGTGCCCCCTGACCCTGTTTTGGTTGAGGGAAATTGGAGTATGTGGTTGAAAAAATATTGGATTCTCTTTTTTTCTAAAAACAAAGGGACCCCAAAGATTTGGTTAAATGGAGAGGTTATGGCCCGGGAAGATAATTCTTGGGTGTTTGTTTTGGACACCCCTGCTGGGAGATTATCCTTTGGCGTATCATAGAACTCATCCTGACCGACCTGGTTCCCCAAAATGGGGGTTCGGTGCCCCCTCCTAAGGGGGGGGGGTCTGTTGTGAATGGGTTTGAGATGATTTCGACAAGGCTCCCTCGGGTGGTTACAAGGGGTACTAGTGAGGATTGGGAATAGGGTTACTGTTTGGGTCTTATTTAAGGGAATCATTTTCCAGGGGGGTTTTGCCGGTGATAAATTGTTTTTTGGCCCTGAATCCTTCTTTCCATTTTCCCCTTGTACCTGCTGGTCTTTCCCTGAAATCCCTGCTATCGGAAAGACAATTTCTTATTTTGTGTTTTTGCTATATTTTTGCATTTTTTTCCTGAAAACTTCTTTGGGGCCCTTTCTGGGTCCCCCCCGGGGGCTTTTGCCCCCCCCCCCCCCCCCCCCCAAATTTTTTTTAGTCCAGCCCTGTGTTTTGTACTTTTGCTTTTTGCAGTTTTTTCATGGCGGGCTTTTTTTGTTACACCCAGAAAAAAAATTTTTTAGGTGGTAGAGGCCCGGGGTGATCTCAGGTGATTTTGAAATTTTTAGAGTTGGTGTTTTTCATTTTTTTGGGGGGGTTTGCAGTAAGTCCCCCCTGCCCTTTTTCTATTTAGATAGTTTGGGCCCCAGTTTTGCTTTACTATTTTCTTTCTGTGACATTTTTTCCCCTCTTGTCAAACCCCTTTTTTACATGTTTGGGGGCTTTCTATTATTTTTGGGGGTTTCTGCTCCGGGGCAGATAGCTTTCCTATTTCTATCTTTAGGTGTAGTTAGTTTCTCAGGGTGTGACGAGGGGTTTTAGGCCCCTCGTAGGAACGCCCCAACGGTGCCTCAAAATTTTGGGGGGTTTCAGGGTCCCCCCCAAAACCCCTAAAAATTTTAAACCCCGCTTGGTGTTTTTTCCTTTTTTTAAATCCCCTTTTCCCCGGGGTACCGAAAAATAAAAAATTTTTATCCCCAAAAAGGAGTCCATCAGACTATATCACATTTTAAAATTTTTCCTGACAGGAGCCCTTACACGCTATATTACAAAAAATATATACCTGACGGAGCGGGGACAGTCTATATCTACTAATTTATCCCCCGGGGGGCCCTTTCATTTAAAAATTATAGTAAAAAAATTTTCCTGACAGGACCCCCAAAAAGTTTAAAAATTAAAAATAATAATACCTGAAAGGGGCCCCTTTTCAGTCTAAAATCTACAGAAAAATTTTTTTACCTGAGAGGAGCCAAAACAGCTGTAAAAAACAGTAAAAAAAAACCAAAACAGGACCCCCCTACAGTCTATATCTACATTTTAAAAATTACCAAAACAGGGGGGCCCCTACGGGGCTATTTTTACAGAAAAATTTTTACCTGACGGAGCCCTTTTCAGTCTATATCAAAGTAATTATACCTGCGGGGGCCCATACATCTATATTTACATTTTAATTTTTAAACCCGGGGCAGGACCCCGGGGTTTATTCTATATCTCAAAAATAATCCCCACAGGAGCCCGTCAGTCTAATCTCCCCGAATTTTTCCCCGACGGGAAACCCAACAGTCTATATCTAAGTAAATATCCCTAACGGGGCCCCCAAAAGTCTTTATCTACAGAAAAAATATCCCTTTTACGGGCCCATAAAAGCCCCATATCAAAAATTTTAAAAAATCCCCGACAGGGGCCCTTTTCAGTTATATCTACAAAATTATATTCCTGACAGGAGCCCCAACAGTCTATATCTACAGTAAAAATAAAACCTGACAGGAGCCCATACGGGTTTTTAAAACTCGAAATTTTTTTACCGGGGAAAAGGGCCCAACAGTCTTTTTTCTAAAAAAATTAGTCCCCGACAAAAACCCAAACAGTCTATATCTACAGTAATATAAACCTGACAGGACCCCCTCAGACTATATCAAAAAGTAATATATACCTGAACGGGAAAACCCGTACAGTCTATATCTACGAAATTTTATCCCTTTTACAGGAGCCTTTTCAGTTTATTTACGTAATTATACCTGACAGGACCCGTTCATTCTATATCTACAAAAAATATATACCTGCCCGGAAACCCGTACAGTCTATATTTTTAAATTTTAAAATTTTTTACCTGACGGGAAACCCCCTACATCTATATCTACAGTAATTTATCCCCACGGACCCCCTTTTCCCTCTTTTAAATTTCATTTTAAAATATCCCCAAAAAGGGGGCCCATACGGGGGAATCACAGTAAATATACCTGACGGGGCCCTTTTTGGGGCTTTTCTACGGGGAATTTATCCCTTTTACGGGGCCCCCTACATTCTTATATACAGTAAAAATTTTACCTACGGAAAACCCTTTAAAGTCTTTATCTACAGAAAAATTTTTCTGAAAAGGGACCCTTTTCAGTCATTTTTTCGAAAATAATTTTTCCCGGGGGCCCGTTCTTTTATATCAACCCTTTTAAAATATACCTTGACAGGAGCCCTTTTTGCCCCATATTTTACAGTAAAAAAACCTGACGGGGGCCCAAAGTCTATATTTTAAAGAAAAAAATTTTCCGCCCCGGGGGCCCTTTTTTTCTATATCAAAAAAAAATTTTAAAACCACAGGAGCCCGTAAACAGTCTTTATCTACAGTAATTTTTTACCTGGGCAGGACCCGAAAAGTCAAAACAACATTTTAAAATATCCCCGAAAGACCCTTTTCATCTAATCTCCCTTTAAAAATCCCCGACGGGGGCCCCCCTAGTCTATTTAAAAAGTAATTTTTTCCGGGGAAGGGAAAACCCATAAAAGTCTGTATATACAGAAATATTTCCGGGGCAGGACCCCCTACAGCGGGGATCTACGGGAAAAATTTTTCCCCCGCCCGGGGCCCCCTACAGCCCCTTTTTTTTACAGTAATATATTCTGAAAAAGGGGGTGAAAGGTCTATATCACAGTAATTTTTACCTGACAGGACCCCTTTTTTCTGTAAAAACGAATATATCCTGACAGGAGCCCTTTCAGCCTTATCTCCCCGAAAAATTTTAAATGACGGGGGCCCGTCCCCCCTTATCTACAGTAAAAAAATACCTGCCCGGCCCGGGGACAGTCAAAAAATACGGGGGTATTTCCCCGACAGGACCCCCTTTTATTTATATCTACAGTAATAAATACCTGACGGGGGGGCCCCACAGTCAATATCTACAATAATATATACCTGACAGGAGCCCAAAAGCCCCTTTTATCTACAAAAATATATACCTACAGGACCCCCTTAAAGGCCCCATATCACGGGGAAAAATTTAAACCCGACGGGGGCCCAATTTTTCCCTTTTATTACAGTAAAAATTTTTCCTGACAGGGGGCCCATACAGTCTATATTTTTCAGTAATAATACCTGACCAGGGGCCCATACAGCTATTCTACAAATTTATTTCCCCGCCCGGGGAACCCCCTCTTTTTTACAGTAATATTTTCCTTTTCCCGGGACCCCCTACTCTTTTTAAAATCAGTAAAAAATATACCTGGGGACCCCCTACAGTTTTTATCTACAGTAATATTCCCAAAAGGGGGCCCCCCTACAGTCTATATCTAAAAAGAAAAATTTTTAAAATTTTTTCGGGGGCCTGTACAGTTATATCACAGTAATTTTTAACCCCGCCCCGGAGCCCTTTTTGTCTTTTTAAAAAAAAGGGAATAATACCTACAGGACCCCCCAAAAAGTCTATATCTACAAAAATATATACCTACAGGAGCCCGTACAGTCTATATCTACAGAAAAAAAATACCGGAAGGGGCCCGTCCCCGCCCAAAATTTTCAAAAATTTTAAAACCCGACGGGAAAACCCTTTTCAGTTTTTACTACAATAATAAAAAACCTGCCCCGGGGCCCCGTACAGTCTTTTGCTTTAGTAATATATCCCTTTTACAGGACCCCCCTACAGTCTTTCTACAGTAAAAAACCCTTTGGGCGGGAAGGGGCCCCTACAGTCTTTTTTCAACAATAATTTATAAAACCTGACGGGGAAACCCCTTTCATCTGTATTACAAGGTAATATATCCCCGACAGGACCCCCACAGTCTATATTACAGAAAATTTCCCCACAGGAGCCCGTACAGTCTATAGCTTCAGAAATTTTTTACCGGGCGGGACCCCCTAAGTCAATATCACAGTAATATTTTTCCTGACAGGACCCCTTTCAAAAATATCTACATTTTAAAATATACCTGGGCAGGACCCAAAAAAGCTAAAATTTAAAAATAATTTATACCGGGGCAGGACCCGTTCTTTTTAAATTTTTCCCAAAATAAATACCTAAAAGGGGGCCCGAAATTCATACTACATTTTAAAAAAACCCCCTTTTCGGGAAAACCCAAAAGGGGGTAAAATTTTTCAAAAAATTTTTACCCCCCGGACCCCCTCCAGTCTATATCAAAGTAAAAAAATACCTGACAGGACCCCGGGGGGGGTTTTAAAAAATTAAAAAATTTTTACCTGACGGGGGCCCAAACAGCCCCAAACTACATTTTAAAAAATTTCCCGCCCCGGGGCCCCCTACATTTTTAAACACAGTAATATATTTTCGACAGGAGCCTGAAAAATTTTTATATTACAGTAAAATAAACCGGGGCGGGAAAAGGGGGCCCACAAACCCCCTTTTCTACAATAATATAAACCTGAAAAGGGCCCATCCAGTCTTATCAACATTTAAAAAATTCCCTTTTCAGGACCCCCTACAGTCAAAAATCAACAATAAATATACCTGACGGGGGCCCCAAAAAACCCTCTATATCAAAAAATAATATTTTTCCTGACGGGGCCCATTACAGTCTATTCTACAAAAAATAATACCTGCAGGAGCCCGTACAGTCTATATTACAGTAATATTACCTAAAAAGGGGGCCCCAAAAAAGTCTATACCCCAAATTTTAAAATATCCCCGACGGGGGGCCCGTCCCCGTCAATTTACGAAAATTTTATCCCCGAAGGAGCCCTTTTCAGTTAAAACTACAATAAAATATACCTGACAGGAGCCCGAAAACGTCTAAAAATCTAAAAAATATATACCTAAAAAGGACCCCCTACAGTCTTTAGTTTAGAAAAATATCCCCTGACAGGACCCCAAATTTCAGTCTAAACTACAGAAAAAATAAAACCTGACAGGACCCGTACATTTTAATATCAAAAATTTTAAAAAAATACACCTGACGGGGAACCCCTTTTCATTCTGTATTTTACAGTAATATATACCTGACGGGGGGCCCCCTTTCCCCGTCTTATCTACGAAATTTTAAAAAAACCCGAAGGGGGCCCTACAGTCTTATCTAAAATTTTAAAATATACCTGCCCGGGAAAACCCAAAAAGTCTATAATCTCATTTTAATTTTAAAAACCCGCGGGGGCCCTTACGGGGCCCCATAGTTTTTTAGTAATTTATACCTGCGGGGGGCCCCTTTTTGTTATTCAAAAATAATGTATCCCCAAAAAGGGCCCAAAAACAGACTAATCTACAGAAATTTTTAAAAACCCGACAGGAGCCCGTACAGTTATATTTACGGGGAATTTAAAACTGACGGACCCCCTTAAAATTCCCCCCCCCAAAAAAATCTACAAAAATATATACCTGACAGGAGCCCTTACAGTCTATTCTACAGTAAAATATACCTTACAGGAGCCCATACATCTATATCTACATTTTAAATATATCCCCGACAGGGGCCCCCGGAAAAAGTTAAAAAACTACAGTAATTTTTACCTGACAGGAGCCCATCGCCCCATATCAACAGAAATTTTTATAGGGGGCCGGGGGCCCGAACAGTTCTAATCTACAGTAATATATCCCGACAGGGGGGCCCCTACAGTTGTAAAAAAAAGTAATATTTTTCCTGACAGGGCCCGAACTCTAATCTACAGTTTTTTATACCTGACAGACCCCGGGGAAAAGCTTTTCTACAATAATAAACCTGCAGGGCCCATCCCCTCTATATCTACAGTAATATATCCCCTTTCAGGGGGGCCCCAAAAGTCTATTTCTAAAATTAATATATACCTGCAGGGGGGCCCATACGGGGCTATATCAAAAAGAATTTTTTCCCCGGGCAGGAGCCTTAAGTTTTTAAATTTCATAATATATCCCCACAGGGCCCTTTTCGGGCTAAAATTTTTCGTAAAAATTCCCCGACGGGGGCCCCCCTTTTTTTCTTATCTAAAAAAATATATCCCGGGCAGGAGCCCGTAAAATTCAATATCACAGTAATATAAAAAAAAACCTGACAGGACCCCCCAAAAAAAGTCTATATTCCAGTAATAAATACCGCCCGGGGGCCCAAAAAATTTCCCTTTAATAAAATTACCTAAAAAGGACCCCCAAAAAGTCTAAAACTACAGAAAATTTTATACCGACGGGGGCCTGAACCCGTCTATATCTACAGTAATTTATAACCTGACGGGGGGCCCCCAATTTCATTTTTGTATATACAGAAATTTTATACCTACAGGACCCCCAAAACAGCTATATCTCCCCGAATATATCCCCGACGGACCCGTACAGTCTATATCTACAGTAATATAATTTTGACGGACCCCGGGGCATTTCTATATCTACAAAATTTTTAAAACCTGACAGGGGCCCAACGGGCTATATCTACATTTTAAAATAACCTGAAGGAGCCCTTTTCGGGGGAAATTTACAGAAATATTTTACCTGACGGAAAACCCTTTTTTTTTTTTCTACAAAAAAATATCCCCACAGGAGCCCGTACGCCCAAAAAACTACAGAAATTTTATACCTAAGGACCCCCTACAGTCTTATCTACAGTAAAAAAATTTTTCCCGACAGGGCCCATACAGTCTATTCTACAGTAATATTACCTGACAGGACCCCCCTATTTTTATATCACAGTAATATTTCCCCCGACAGGACCCCCCATACAGTCTGTATTTTACAGTAATTTTTTACCTACAAAAGCCCTTTTTTTCTGTACCCCACAGTAATTTAAAACCTGACAGGAGCCCCGTACAGTCAAAAAAAAAAAATTCTACAGAAATTTTTTATCTGACGGAGCCTGTACGTCTAAAATTACAGTAATATTTACCTGACGGGAAAAAACCCCCCCCCCCCCTTTTTTTTCAGTCTGTATATACAGTAATATATCCCTTTTACGGGCCCCCCTAAAAGTCAAAATTTTACAGTAATATTTTCCCCGACGGGGCCCGTACGTCTATATCTACATTTTAAAATATCCCAAAAAAGGGGAACCCCTTTTTGTCTATATTACGTAATTATACCTGACAGGACCCCCCCTTAGTCTATATCTACAGAAATTTTTATCCCCCGACAGGAGCCCGTACAGTCTTTATCTAAAATTTAAAAAAAACCTGACAGGAGCCCAAACAGTCTATATTCCCCAAAATTTTACCTGCCGGGGGCCCCACGTCTATATCAAAATTTAAAAAATCCCCGACAGGAGCCCATAAAGTCTAAAATCACGGGGAAAATATACCGCAGGAGCCCATACAGTCTAAAACTACTTAATTTTTACCTGACAGGACCCCCTACGCCTATTTCTACAGTAATTTTTAAACCCAAAGGGGGCCCCCGGGGCTTATCTCCCCGTAATATATCCCGGGCAGGAGCCCAAAACCTTTTTTTATACAGTAATATTTCCCCAACAGGGCCCATACAGTCTGAACCTACAGTAATTTTTACCGCCCCGGGGAGCCCTTTTAAAAAACCCCCTTTCTCCCCGTAATTTTACGACAGGAGCCTTTTTCAGTCTATATCTACAGTAAAATATACCTGACGGGGCCCCCACATTTTTGTTTTTACGTAATATTCCCCAAAAAGGTCCCATACAGTCTTATCTAAAAAATTTTTTACCTGACGGGGAAACCCGTACAGTCAAAAATCTCCCGTAATATAAAACCCGACAGGACCCCCCCAGTCTTTAAACAAATAATATATACCTGACAGGACCCCGGGGACGGGGCAATATTTTCAAAAAATATATCCCCGCCCCGGACCCCCCCCGCCCCAAAGCTTCAGTAATATATACCGGCCCGGGGCCCCCTACAGTCTTATTACATTTTAAAATATCCCCGCGGACCCCCTACAGTCTATTTTACAAAAAATATAACCCCCGACAGGGCCCGTACAGCCCTTTTTTCTAAGTAAATTTTTTTTAAAAAACCCAAAAAAAAAAAAGGGGCCCAAACAGTCTTTATCTACAGAATATTTCCCCGCCCCGGAGCCCGCCCCTCTATACTTCATAAAATATACCGGGGCAGGAGCCCTTTCAGTTTTTAAAACACAGTAATTTATACCGACAGGACCCAAACAGACATATCTACAGTAAAATATACCTGACAGGGCCCGAACAGTCTAAATTTACAGTAATTTATACCTGCCCGGGGGCCCGTTCATTCTATACCCAAAAAAAAAAAAAAAAAAATCCCCTGACAGGGCCCTTTTCAGTTATATCTACAGTAATATTTTCCTTACAGGGGCCCATACAGTTTTTTAAAAACAACAGAAAAATATACCTGACAGGAGCCCTTTTTGTCTATATGTACAGAAAAAAAACCTGAAAGGACCCCCTTAAAAAGTTTTTTAAAATACAGTAAAAAATCCCTGCGGGGGCCCCCTACAGTCTATATTACAGAAAAAAATTTTTTGACAGGACCCCCTACGTTATATCTACGTAATAAATATTGACAGGACCCTTTTTCCCTATATCTACAGAATTTTAATCCCCCGACGGGGGGCCTTTTCAGTTATATCTACAATAAAAAAAAACCTGACGGAGCCCTTTTAGTCAAATTACAGTAATATATACCTGCCCCCAGCCCTTACAGTCTAAAACCTCCCAAAAATATATACCTGACAGGAGCCCATCAGTCTATTTTTTCCCCCCTTTTTTAAAATGAAAATTTAACCTGAAGGGGCCCCCTACATCTATATCTACAGAATTTTATCCCTTTTCAGACCCTTTTCAGTCTAATATCTACAGAAAAATTTTCCCCGACAGGGCCCGTACAGTCAAATTTTACAGAAAAATATCCCTGACGGGGGGGGTTTCCCCGTTTTTTAAAAAAACATAATTATCCCTTTTTAAGGACCCCGGAAAAACTTATCTACAGTAAAAAAATACTGACAGGACCCAACATCTAAAATCTACAGTAATTTATACCTGACAGGAGCCCATACAGTCTTTATTACAGAATATATCCCCAAAGGGAAAACCCCTAAGTCTATATCTAAAATTTAAAAAACCTCGGAGCTCGTACATTTTTTGAAAAAAACAGTAATATATCCTGACAACCCCCTAAAAATCTAAAACTACATAATATATACCTGAAAGGGCCCGAAAAAGTCTAAAAACTACAGAAATTTTTAAACTGACGGGGGCCCAACGGGGCTATATTTTCAATAAATATATACCACGGGGGCCCCCTACAAAATATATCTCCCGTAAAATATCCCCCTTTCAGGACCCCCTACAGTCTATATTAACCCGTAATATATACCTGACAGGACCCTTTTTTCTATATCTACGGGGAATTTTTATACCTGACAGGAGCCCATACAGTCTAAATCTACATTTTAAAATATACCTGACGGGGGGGCCCCAAAAAATCTAAAAATTTAGTATTTTTTTCCCCGACGGGGGCCCGTAGTCTATATCTACAGAAAATACCCCCCGATAGGAGCCCATACATTTGGGGGATACATTTTAATTTTTTACCTAAAGGGGCCCCCTACAGTCTGTATCTACATTTTAAAATATACCTGACAGGACCCGAAATTTTTATATCTACAGTAATATTTTTAAATGCGGAGCCTGTACAGTTAACTACGTAATATATCCCCGACAGGAGCCCTTACGGTCTGTATTTTTTCAGTTTTTATAAAACCTGACAGGAGCCCATACAGTCTATACTACAGAAAAAATATCCCCGACAAGGACCCGTACATCTATTTCTACTGTAATATATCCCCCGGGGAAGGCCCCGTACAGTCTAATCTACAAAAATTTTATACCTAAACAGGGGGGCCCTTTTTGTCTATATCTACATTAATAAAAAACCTAAAAAGGACCCCCTACAGTCTATATCTAAAAAAAATCCCCGCCCCGGGGCCCCCTACAAAAAATAGCTTCATTTTAAAATATACCTGACGGACCCCCCTAAAAAGTTTTATATTACGAAAAAATTTTACCGACAGGAGCCCGTACAGTCTTTTTCACAATAATAATACCCCCTACAGGGCCCTTTTCAGTTTGTATCTACAGTAATAATACCTGACGGACCCCTAAGCCCGGGGATGTACAGTAATATATCCCTGACTGGGGCCGGGGACAGTCTATTTCTACAATAAAAATTCCCCGCCCCGGGGCCCCCTAAAATTTTTACTAAAATTTAAAATATCCCCCGACAGGAGCCCGTACAGCCCCAAAATCTACATTTTAAAATTTTACCCTGACAGGAGCCGTACATTTAAAGCTTCAGTAATATATACCTGAAAAGGGGCCCCTCCCCTCTTTATCTACAGAAAATTTTATACTGACAGGACCCCCTACAGACAAATTTACAGTAATATATACCTAAGGGGGCCCCCCTTTAGTCTATTTTTTTAAAAAGAAAATATTTCCTACAGGAGCCCGTTCATTCTATTCACAAAAATTTTTTTACCTGACAGGGGGGCCCCTACAGTCTAAAAACTACAGAAAAATTTTCCCCTTTCAGGACCCCCCTACAGCCATAACTAAAATTTTAAAAATACCGGGGAAAAGGGAAAACCCATACAGTCTAAACTACAGTAATAAATACCTGACAGGAGCCCTTTTAAATCTGTATATACAGAAAAAAAAAAAAAAAAAAAAAAAAAAAAACCTGACAAAAGCCCATACAGCTAAATCTACAGTAATAAAATCCCGGGGGCGGGGAACCCCCTACTGTCTAAATCTACAATAATATATCACCGACAGGGGCCCGTACAGTCTGTTAAACAGTAATATATACCAAAAAGGGGAAACCCTTTTTGGGGGCCGGGGGATCTACAGTAAATATACCGGATGGAGGCCGTACAGTCTATATCTCCATTTTTATCCCCCGGGGGACAGGACCCAAACTTTTTTTTCTACGGGAATATATACCTGACAAGCCCATACATTCTATATCTACAAAAAAATTTTAACCTGCAGGGGGCCCAAAAAAGTCTAAAATCTACAAAAATATCCCCCTTTTACGGGAGCCCGTAAGTCTATATCAAAAGTAAAAATACCTGCAGGAGCTGGTACAGTCTTTTTTAACAGAATAAAAAACCGGGGGCCCCCCTTTTAAAAGGGTCTATTTTTTATTTTTAATTTTTATACCTGACAGGACCCCAAACATTTTAAAACTACAGTAATTCCCCCTTTTGACAGGACCCCATACAGTCTATTTTTACAGTAATAAATCCCAAAAAGGGGGCCCCCCATACTTAAAAATTTCTAAAATTTTTTAAAACCCTTTGGGGGGCCCCTTTACAGTTTTTTCTACAGTTTTTTTTAATTCCCCCTGACAGGAGCCCGTCCAGTCAAAAACCTAAAAAAAATAAATATCTAAACGGAGCCTGTACAGTCTTTTTCCCAAGAAATATTACCTGACAGGAGGCCGTACAGAAAAATATTTTCCCAATAGAAAAAACCTGACAGGGCCCAAAACCCCTTTCTTTTTTCTACTTTAAATTTTTCCCCCTTTTGACGGGCCCCCCGGGGACAGATATTTTTAAAGTAATATATACCGACAGGAGCCCGTACGGGCAAAATTAAAATTTTAATATATACCTGGGGGGCCCCCAAATACGGCAATACTCATAATATATACCTGACAGGAGCCCGTACAGTCTATTTTTTAAAAAAAAATATATACCTGAAAGGAGCCCGTACAGTCTATATCAAACAGAAATATATACCTGACGGGGGCCCGTACAGTCTATATTACAGTTTTAAAAAACCTGACAGGAGCCCGTAAAGCCCATTTTTACAGTAATATATCCCTGACAGGAGCCCATACGCCCAAATATCTACAGAAATTTTTTAAAACCGACAGGAGCCCAAAAAAAGTCTATTTAAAACCAGAATTTTTCCCTTTTACGGGGCCCTTTTTACATTCTATATCAAAAATAATTTTCCCCCTTAAAGGAGTTTTTTTACAGTCTTATCTACAGTAATTTTTCCCTAAAAAAAACCCCCCCAGGAGCCCGTACAGTTCTATTTTTCATAATAAAACCCAAAAACAGGGCCCGTACAGTCAAAATCACGTAATAATACCGGGGGGAGCCCATACAGCTATATCTCAATAAAAAAAATACCTACGGCCCCCCCATACAGACTTTTTTCAAAAAAAAATTTATATCCCAAAAAGGGGGAGCCCTTAAAGCAAAAACTACTGTAATATATACCTGACAGGAGCCCAAAATACAGTCTTTTTACAGTTAAATAAACCTGACAGGACCCCCCGTACATTTTTTTCCCCTAAAAGAAATTACCCCTGACAGGAGCCCATGGGGGTCTATTTTTTACAAAAATTTTTATACCTGACAGGACCCTTTTTCATCTATATTAAAAAAAAATTATATACCTGACAGGACCCCGTACATTTCTATTTTTTAAAAGTAATTTATCCCTGACAGGACCCCGTACAGTCTTTATCTCCAAAAATATATACCTGACGGGAGTTTTTTTACAGTCTTATCTACAGAAAATAAATCCCGGGAAAAGGACCCCATACATTTAAAAACTAAAATAAAATATACTGACGGAGCTCGTACCCCCCTGTATTACTTAATATCCCCCAAACAGTACCCCTACAGTCAAAAACTACATAATATTTACCTGGGGGGCCCGTACAGACAATATCAAATTTTTAAATATCCCCCTTTTGACGGAGCCCAAACATTTTTCCCCCAAAAATTTTAATATATCCCTGACAGGAGCCCGTACGTCTACCCCCTTTACAGTAATATATACCTGGGGGGAGCCCATACAGTCTGTATTACAAAAATTTATCCCTGACAGGACCCTTTCTACAGTCTGTATCAAACGTAAATATCCCAAAAAGGGGGAAGCCCGAACAGTCTATATCTACAGAAATATATACCTGCGGAGCCCATACAGTCTTATTACAATAATTAAACCTGACAGGGGGCCCATACAGTCATATCTACAAAAATTTTTAAAGGGGGACAGGGCCCTTACAGTCTTTTTTCTAAAAAAATTTTTATACTGGGGGGCCCCCCCAAATTTTTAATTCAAACAGAAAAATATACATTTTTAGGTCCATATATATTTGGACAGAGACAAATTTTTAAAAAAATTTAAAAAAGGTTCTATGAAAAATTTTTCCTAAAATCAGTTTTTTTCGCAGTTTTTTTACTTTTGTTTTCGGGCTTTTTAATTTTGGGCCCCCTCAAAAAAAAAGGGGGGTTTCCCCCTTTTGGCTTTTTCCCCCCCTGATTCTCTCCTTTGTTTTTTTAAAGGGGGGCCCCAGCTGGGGAAAATCGTGCTTCAGAAACCCCCCTTTTGCGGAACCTGTGACTTGCCCTTTTTTCCCCCTTTGGGGACCTTGCCCTCCAGAACCCCCTACTGAGGGAAACTCTAAAGCACTTTTTGGACTTAAAAAACCCTGCTTTTAAAAAAACCCCCCTTTTGGGGGGGGATTTTCGGTAACAGAAAAAGAACCCCCTTTTTTTTAAAAAAATTGGATTTTTGATTGCTGAGTTTGGATTACTCTGGCCTGCGGTGTCCCCGTTTTTTTTTGCCCCCTTTAAAAAAACTGGGGTGACTATTTCTGCCAACTTTTTTAAAAAAATACAGGATTTTTAAATCAAACCTGTGTCCCCTGTATGAAAAAAAAACCCCCCCCCCCCAGCCCCCAAAACCGTATATGAACTGTACTAAAAACTTTTCAAGTTTTTTGAGCCAAAACTTAGTGTCTGTGGGGGTTTGGGAAAAAGGTGTGTCTGCTGTACTGGGGGTATAAAAACGCCCCTTTTTTAAATTTTTGTTGACAGGGGTTTTTTGGGGCTTCTCACAACCATTCCGGGGGGGGAAATTTTCCCCTTTAAATTTTTTTTTTTTTTCAGTTTTTCCACAGGTAAACACTTTTGGTTTTTTTTTTTTCCTTTTTTTTCCTTTTTTTGTCTCTGTAACTCTGGATATCAGATGGGGTTTTTAAAACTTTCGGGGGATGATAGTGGTTTGATTTCCCCCCCCAAAAAACCCAGGTGGTTTTTCCCCTTAAAATTTTTTTTTTTCTTTGCAGTTTTCCCACAAAAAAACACAATTGTTTTTTTTTTTCCCCTCCCCCCTTTCCCCAGTAATCCTGTCTTAAAAGATCTGGAAAAGGGGGGCCCCCCAAAAAAGGAACTTTGCGGAGTACGATAAAACCTTGCAGTTTGCAGAAAAAAAAAACCTTTTTTTTAAAAAACTACAGGACCTCAATAATCAAAATTTAAAAAAGTGGTTGGACAGACTACCCAGGTTTTTGCGAGGGGGGGATTGAGGTTCTAGGGGGGGGGGGTTCCGGCCCCCTTTGCCGTACCCCCGATTTGCTGGGTTTTTTTTTGCCCCCTTTTCGTTTGGGGGGAAAAAGGGGGAAAATTAGGGGTTTTTAAAATTTTCAATGCAATCTTTTTTTTTCTGCACTTTTTTTCCCAATTTTTCCCCGAACGTTTTAAGGTGCTTTTTTAAAAAATTTTTTTGCTTACCAAAAGGGTTTTTTTAAGGGGGAAAAAAACCCCTTTTGATTGAGATTTAGGAAAATTTTTGAATCACCTTGATGATTTTATTTCACCCATGGGGCAGGTGTTTATGCCCCCCAAATGGGGGTTGAAAAGCTGAACCCCCCCATGTTTTTTTTGGGCCCCAAAAGGGGTAAGCACTCTAGAAAAATATCCCTTGGATTTAAGGAGATCCCCCCCCCTTTGGTCCCCCGGGGGCCCTTTCCCGCCAAAAAATTTTTTTTTAAAAAAAGGGGTTACCCCATTTTTTTAAAAGGAAAAGGGTTTTTGCTCGTCCCGACCCCCCCACTCCCGTTGGGTTTTTTTTAAAATTTTAACTATTTGAACCCAAAAATTTGAAAACTGTCGACTGAACCAGGCAAGGGGGGGGGGGGTTTTCAAAAGCAATCGTACTAACCTTTTCCTACCTTCCTCTCCAGGAAAGGGAAAACCTTTTGAGTGGTTTTAAAAAGGGGGAAACCAAACCCCAAACCCCCTGCAGGTAGACTCTTTAAAAAGACGGGTTTTTTATGCAGGAAAGGGGAAAAAACGTTTTAAGGAGAATCTTTTTTCAAAATTGGGGTTTTAAATCGGGCACTTCATTATAAAGGGGCCCCCGCCGTTTGAAAGACAACTGCGAAATCATTCATTGTGAGTGTTGCAAAAAGGGGGTTTTTTCCCGGGGCCGAGCCTCAGGCTCCAGGGGGAAATTCCCGGGAAAAAGATTTTTTATTTCTGGGCCCCTTTAAAACCCCTTTTCCTCGGGGGGCTTTTTATGTGAAACGTTTTGGGCCTTTTTTTAAGTTTCCTCAGGGGTTTTCCCCGCTTTTTTAAAAAAAAACAATTTTAAAATTCCCCTTTTTTTCCATAAAAAATCGGGGGGTTTATTTAGTTTGGGGGTTTTAGCTCTCCCCAGGGGTCGCCCCGGGGAAAATGGAATTTTATGGATGTCCCTTTTTCTGAAACAGGGGTACTTTTTAGTGAAAAGGGACCCCCCCGTACGAGGGAAAAAAGTGGAGGGGCCCCCCTGCTGACCTCGGGGCCAGGGGGTGGGGAAAAAAGCCTTTGGGGGGTTTTTTATGGTAAAGTCTTAAAAGGGGAAAAGGCCCCCTTTTGCTTATTCTTCTCCCACTTTCCCATTTTTCCTAGGGTCCCCTGGCTGCAGGTTCAAAACCCCACCTTTAAAAAATGGGAGACCAAGGAATTCCCCCTTTTTTAGAAAAACAGATGAGCCCAAAAAAATTTTAGCTTTTTTCTTTTTCCAAAAGGGGCATTCATCCCTGAACTCCCCCGCTGTTTTTCCAGGACAAAATTTTTGGTTTTTTTGTGACAAAAGAACGCTGCCCATTTTCCCCCCCTAAAACCCCCCCCAATGATTGCCCCAATTTGGGGAAATTTTGCTGGGGGAAAAAGATCCCTTTTTTTGGGAAGATCTACCCCCTGGCGGGGCCCGAGCTAAAGGTTTTAAAAAAGGTTTAAAAATTTTTTAAAAAAACTACCCAAAGGGGGGGCATCCCCCCTCTTCATTCCTGAGGGGCACCCATCTTTTTTTAAAAAAAGAAAGATGGATCTTTTAGCCCTCCCCTAGACTATAGGGAATTTTTAAGGTTACATTAGAAACCGTTACCCCTTCCCCTTTTAACCCCCGAGTTTTTGGGGGAGATTGCGACATCCCAAAAAATTTTTTTAAAAAAGATCTTCGGGGGGGGCCCATAACTTAGCCCGTTTAAAACCGGGGATGAATGGAAGACGGGATTCGGGTTTACGCTAGGGGCCCCTTTTAATATCTAGTTATCCTTTTGGGGGCTGAGTCCCGGGCCCCCCCCATTTTCCCAAAAATTTGGGGAAAAAGCATTTTCCCCGGGATCTCCAAGAAAAAATTTGTGGAAAATTTGGGGGTGATTTTTAAATTTTTTTCAAAAACCCAAAAAGAGGGAACATAAAGGACATGTGAGAATGGCCCCTTGGGGAAGGGGCTAAGAAAAAATCAATCTTTACATCAAATTTTAAAAAAATTTTTGGGAAATTTCCTTTGGGGGCCGAAATTCAATTTCTGGGGTATTACTGTCTCCCAAAAAGGGTTTTAAATATGGTTTTTAAAAAAAACCCCAACCCCCCCAAGGATTGGCCAAGCCAGAAATGTGAAGGGGGTACAGCGCTTCACCCCGGGTTTTCCCAAATTTTTTTGGGGGGGTTTTTTTTGAAATTTTCTGGGGGAGGTAAAACCCATCCCAACTTCCCCAAAAAAGGGCTGGGTTTTTTTCCGGGGCCCCCCAAAAACCCGGGAAAACATTTTCCTTTTAAAAAAAAAAATTTTTTCCACGGCCCTATCCTAGTACCCCAACCCCGAGTTGGGGCCCTTAAAAATTTTGAGGTGGATGCTTCAGACTTTGCCGTTGGAGTTTTTACTCTCTCAGAGAACAGGGAGAAGAATGTTTTTGCATCCTGTGCCTTTTTTTTCCCAGCATTTTTCTTCGGCTGGAGGTACACGATGTGGGCAAAAAAAAGTTTTTTGGCCATTATTCCCCCCTTTTCAAAAAAAGGAAACACCTTTTTCAGGGAGCTGCACAGAAAAGGGGGTCGCCCTGACAGCCCATCGAAAACCTTTGGGGGTTTTATCGGGGTTCCGGCTAATTTGCCTGACTCCTCCCCAGGCTGGGGGAACCCTTTTCTTCCCCCAAAAAAATTTTTAAAAATTTTTTTTCATTTTTTTATCCCCCCAGGATCGCGCAATGGAAAGGTGAGGCACTCTCTATTTTTTTATTTCAGCAAAAAACCCCCCGCCCAAATTTTTTTTCTAAAACCCCCTATCTTCCTGTCTAGTTCCAGGGGTAATTATAATCAAGCCCTTTTTTTAAGGAAAAAAAAGGGGAACAACCATGCTTTTTCCCCCTTTTTGGGGCACCCCCCCCAAGGGACGTAAGTCTTTTTTTTAAAAAATGGTGGGGGGAAAATTCAGGGAAAAACGCCGTAAATTCCTGAAACAGTCTTTTTGGAGTATTGCAATTTTTTTTTAAAAAACCCCCCCCCAAAAGATACGGGGATGGGGGAAAATTCCCCTAAGAAAACAGGAATTTTTTTCTCGTTTTTTTGGGGGGGCCCATTTGGGGGGGAAAAGGGAAATGTTTTAAATTATGTCATTTTTTTTGGGGGGTTCTTTGCAAGATGCAAAACCCCCCCCCCTTTTCCCAAAGGGGGTTGGGGTTTAAAAGCCTCTTCCCACCCCGGGGCCCCGGGGGGGATTTTTTTTTGGGGGACAAAAATTTTGTGGAGTTACCACCCCCGGGGAAGAACATTTTTTGGGGGGTTTTTGCCCCGTCTAACAAAGGCCCCCCTTTTTTTTTCCCCCCTTGGGGGTTTCTTTTTAAACCCCCCTGCAAAACAGACATGATTTGATGATTAAAGATGTGTTTCCCCTTACGGGTTTTTAACCGGATGGGTTATTTCGGATGGGGGGGTTAAAAATTTTCACTTCTGGGTTTTTGGCAAATTTTTTGCATTTTTGGGGACTTTAAAGTAAACCTTTTTTCCCCCCCTTTTACCCCCAGACTAATGGACAGACCGAACAAACCCAAAAAAAAACCCTGGGGGCAGTATCTCCGCTGCTTTATTCCCCAAAAAAGGGGAAAAAATTGGGGGGGTCTATTCCATTGCTGAGTTCCCCTTTTTAAAAAATTCAGAGTGCCTCCACTAAACATTTCCCCTTTTTTTCTCTAATCTGGTTATCATCCTAACTTTTTCCACGTTTTCCCCCTAAAAACCCCCTTTTCCACAGTGGGTGAAAGAATCATTTTTTACAAAAGGGGAAAAATATTTTTTAAAAGGGGGTTTGGGAAAAGGGGGTCGGGAAAAGGGGGACAAAAAAAGCAGCAGAAAAAAATTTTTTAAACCCCACCAGCTTTCAAGGTAGGAGACCTGGTCTGGCTGTCAAAAAAGAAAATTTGAGTTAAGGATTTTCCCCCCCTCTTTTAATTGGGGGGTTAAAAAAAAAATTTGGGCCCCAAAAAAATCAGTAAAAAATAAGTTGCCGTTGCTTGTCGTTTTCAACTGGGGCCCAGAACTATGAGAATCCCCCTGTCTTTCCTGTAACCCTATAAGGGGGGGGCAAAACCCTTTTTTTTCCCGGAAAGGGGTTTTTTCCCTTTCCCCGGGGGCCCGTGCATTTGAGGGCAGGAAAAAATTTTTTTGGGGGAAAAAAGGGGGTTTTGTTTTCCCGGGGTTTTTTTGAAAACAGTTACAAAATCTGTTTTTAAAAAACAGGGTTTTTCCCGTGGGGACAACTAAAAAGGGAACCCCGGGCCCCAATAAGTTAATGCTCCCCCCTTTCTCCGTCAGTTTCTTTTTAAAGGGACCCACACAAGGGCCCGGGGGGAGGTCATCCCGGGGGGTTTTCCCCCTTAAAAGGGGGGGTAAAGTAAGGGGGTTTTTTGAAAAAATTTTTCCCCCCCAAAATTAAAAATTTTTTGTCAGCCATTTTTTCTTTCTGTCTTGGGTCAGGGTACTGCCCCCCGTCAAAAAAAAAGTTTTTCCCCCCTTTCCCAAAAATTTCCCCCCCTGATTCCTCCTTTGTTCTTTTTAAAAAAACCACAGTGGCAATCATTTCTTCAGAAACTTTGCCTGCAAAGGGGAAACCCCCGACTTTAAATCCTGTAAGCCTTGGGGGGTTTTACCCAGCTATTCCTACTGAGGACTCTGAAGCACTTTTTTGGCTGAACCCCGCTCTTTGAAAGGGCCCCATTTTTTTTTTTTTTTTTTTGGGCTTTTTCGGGCAGAGAAGAAAATCCTGAAACTGTATTGGGGGGTGTTTTTCTGGGGCTTGGGGTTTTTTTGGCCTGCTGTGTCTCCCGTTTTTTTGTCTGCAAACTGTGTTACTATTTTGCCAACTTGTATGAAGTTTAAAAAAGGACTTTTCTATTTCAAAAAACCCTTTTTTCTGGAAGTTCATCGCCAAAACCCCGCCCCAAAAAGCTATATGAACTTTTTTTCATACATTACATAATTTTGGGGTTTTTTTCATTACCCCAATGGGGAAATTTTTAAACAAAACAAAATTTTTATGCAAATTGAATTCAGACTTTTTTTCCTTTCACTTGAGGGTATCCACATTAAAAATTGGGGAAGGGTTTTTGGAGTTTTTAGCCTTTAAATGGGGCCAAAACCCCCCTTTTTTAAAAAGGGGGAAAAGTAATTGGGGGAAATTTACTCCCAAAAGGGGGTTTCATGGAAAGGGGTGGGCCCCAAAAACCCTTGTTATTTCATTCTCAAAATTTAAAAAAAAAAAAGGGGGGGGGGGGTTTATTTTTAAAGGGGGGGTTTTTGCATTTGGAAGGTTTTTTTTTTTGAAAGGAACTTTTTGGGCCCCAAAAGGGGGTCTCCATGCAAGTGAAACAAAAAAATTCTTAAGCTGCCAAAAAAAAAAAAAAAAAAACCCCCATAAAATTGCTACAAAATTTTTAGTGGCAAAATCAAAAGTTTGGGGGCCCCCCCCGAGAAAGAAAGGGAAAAACACTGGGGGAAAAATTTTCAAAGCAAAAAGGGGCCTGGGCACCCACGGAAGACAACAGTGGTGGAAAACCGGGAGAATTTTTTTTCCATGGTGAAGAGAAACCCCTTCACAACAGCCAACCAAGGGAACAACACTCTCCAGGAGGTAGGGTATCTATCCAAATCTACCATAAAGAGAAGACTGCATGAAAAAAAATTTTCAGGGGTTCAGGGGAGGGGGCAACCCAAACCTCAAAAACATCAAGAATAAAAAGGCTAGGCTGGATTTTTCTAAAAAATCTAAAAAAGCCAGCACATTTTTTGGGAAAGGGGAAAATTTTTTTGGGGGCTGATAAAAACCCCCCTCAACCTCTCCCGGGGAAAGAGGGAAAAGGGGGGGAAAATATGGCGAAGGGGGGGACAGCTCATGACCCAAAAAACATACCACATACCCCGAAAAAACCGGCGGAAGCGTGTGAGGGGCGGGAAAAGCATGGGGGGGCCCGGGCACGGGGGCCAATAGTGTTTTTTTGATGATGTGACAAGGACAGAAACACCCGGGGAAAGAATTCTGAGGTTTTCAGACCCCTCTGTGGGCTCAGACCCAAAACCAAATGCAGCCAAACTGATTGGTCCGTGTTCATACACAGTTTGGGGCAATGAACCCAAACAAAAAACCAAAAAAACCCCCGGGGTTTTTTTAAACAAAGAATGGAATTTTTTGAAGGCCAAGTCACCTGATCTAAACCCCAAATTTGAGAAAGCTTTTTTATTTGGGGTTTAAAAACTAAACTTCAGACAGAAAGGCCCACAAACAAGAAAACAAACTGAAAACCACCGCAGTAAAGGCCTGGCAGATTTTTAAAAAAGGAAAAGGAAAAAAAAGTGTCCCGGGGGTTTCCATGATTCAAAATTTTAGGCGTCATTGCCCCAAAAAAGGGGGTTTTTTTAAACCCAAAACCCAAAATGAACAATTTTTTTTTCAAATTTTTAATCTGTTTCCCCAAATTTTTTTTTTTTGGCCCCCTTTTTAAAAAAAAAGGGGGGCCATGTTAAGGACAAATCCTAAACCCTTCATCCCAAAATTTTTTGTGGGAACCCCCCAAAAAAAAAAAAGAAAGTCTGAAAAAACAACTGCATCTGATTTGTTTTTTTTTACAAAATTTTTTTTGGGGAAAAACCCGAACCAAAATTACATAAAATTGGGGTTTTTTCCGTCCCCAAAAATATTGGAAACTGACCTGACAGGAGCCCAACATCTATATTTTAAAAAAAAAAAAAAAAGGGGGTATATTACCTGCGGAGCCCATACAGTTTTTCTACAATAATTTTTTACCTTTTTAGGACCCTTTTTGTCTATATCAAAAGTAATATATCCGACCCCCGGGGCCCATACAGTCTATAATTTTTAAAAATTTATACCGACAGGAGCCCCTACAGTCTATATCTACAAATAATTTTACAGTTGGTCCATAAAATTTTTGGGGGGAGAAAAAAATTTTCTAATTGGGGGGGTTCCCATTTTATATATTCCTGAAACCAGTTTTTTTCGTCGCCATTTTACTTTCTGTCTTTGCTGGGGGTATCTTGCCCTCAGTCAAAATGGAGTTTTTTCCCCCCCCTTTATGTTTCCCCCCCCGATTCCCCCTTTGGGGGTTTTTAAAAAGCCCCCAGCTGACAATTTAGTGCTTCAGAAAAAAAAGCCTGCCCCCGAACCCGTGACTTGACTCCTGTAAGCCTTTTTGGGGGTTGTACTCCACTTTCCTACTGAGGAAAAAATGAACACTTGTGGGGGCTGAACCCTCCTTTTTAAAAAAACCCCCGTTTGCTGGGGGTTTCGGTAACAGAGAAAAAAGATCCTAATCTGTTTGGGGAGTGATTTTTTTAGCTTGGGGGGACTCTGGCCTGCTGGTCTCCTGTTCTTTTGTCTTCAAATTTTTGGGCTATTTCTGCCCCCCCTTTTTTGAAGTTAAAAAAGGACTTTTCTTTAAAAACCTTTTGTCTCATGTTTGTTCATCGCACCCCCAAAACAAAAACGCTATATGAACTGTTTCTACATAATTACCCCAAAAATTTTAACCAAAAAAATTTGGGTTTTTCTGGGGGGGGGAAAAGGGGGGGGTTTTGGTTTTACTGGGGTACCCGACGTCCGGTTTTTTTTTTCGGGGGGAAAAGTTTTTTTGACTTCCCCAAACCCTTTTTCCGGTGAGCAAAAATTCCCCTTTTAAAAATTTTTTTTTTTTTTCAGTGTTACCCCAGGTAAAAAATATTGGTTTTTTTTTTTTTCCTTTCTTTTTTTTTTTTGTCCGCTGGAAAATCCCGGAAAAATTTTTTTGTTTTTGGGTTTTTAATTTCTGTTTGGGGGGTAGTGGTTTTTACTTCCCCCCAACCTTTTTCCGGGGGAAAAAATTTTTCCTTTTTTTTTTTTCTCTCTGCGTGTTGACAGGTGAAACTATTGTTTTTTTTTTTTTTTTCCTCTTCTTCCCGTAATTTCCCCCCTTAAAAGATCTGGGGAAAAAAAAAGGCCCCCTTTTAAAAAAAATTTGCGGGTGACGTAATATCCTTTTTAGATTTGCCCCCAAAATAAAAACCCCCTTTTACCCCAAACTACAGGACCCCCAAAAAACACAAAAATTTTTTAAATGGGGGTTTGGGGGGATAAACCCCCCATTTGCGAGCCAGGATTGAGTTCTAGAGGGGCGAGTCCGGCCCTGCCCCTAGCCCCGGTGGGGGGGTTCCCAAGTTGCCCCCTTTTTTTTTTTGGGGGGGTTTTGAACGTGAGAAATTCAGGGGATTTATTAATCAAGGGGAACCCTTTTTTTTTTTGCCCCAAGCTTCCCCCAATTTCCCCAAAAAGGGGGGGGGGAAAGATTAAGGTGCTTTTTTAAATTTTGTTGCTTACCAACAAGGCTTTAATGTGGGCAAACCCTCGGGGTTGGAAGAGGAAGATTTTTTGAATCCCCTTGATGATTTTATTTCAGCCAGGGGGAAAAGGTTTTTTTGATGTCCCCAATCGAGGTGCAACACTGAACCCCCCTGTTAGCTTTGCGCCAAGGTAAGCACTCGGGAGAATATCCCTTTGGGGTTTCAGGGGAGGGGCCCCCTTTTATACCACCGGGGGCAGTTCCGCCAAAAAATCTATTTTTAAAAGGGGGGTTTTTCCCCAAAGATTAAGGATGAATTTGCTCGTGCCGACCCTCCCACGCTTGGGTTTATTTTTTAAAAATACTGCACCCCTTTTTATACTCCCTGACGAACGAGGCAAGAGAGTGGTTCAAAGCAATCGTAAAAACCCTTTTTCCTTTCCTTCCTCCCCCGGCAAAGGGGGAAACCCTTTTGGGGGAGGATTACAGGGGAAACCCCGAACCTGAACCCATGCGGGGAGACCCCTTTAAAAAAGGGGGGGGTTTGTGATGCACGAAAGGGAAAAAACGTTTTAAGGGGAATCTATTTTTTTAAATTTTGGGAAAAAATCGGGGGAAATTCATTAAAAAACTGCCCCACCTTCTCTTTAAAATATTGCAGAAAATATTCATTTGAGTTTTTCGAGGGGGGTCTGTCGGGGCCCAGCCTCGGCTCCAGAGAGATCGGCCCGAAAAGATTTTTATTTTTGGGTTTTTTAAAATCCGTTACCCCCTTAGGATTTGGGGCTGTGTAAACGCTTTCCTTTTTTTTAAATTTTCCCCCGGGTTTTTCCCCGTGAGTTGTAAGAAAAAAATTTTCATTTTTTTTTTTCCCCTCAAACTTTTTGGGTTTACTCAGTTTGGGGTTTCCCCACCCCTGCTATGATCGACTCGGGGAAAAAGGGGAAAAAATTTTTTGGGGGTGTCTCCTTTGCTCTGAAAGGGGGGTACGTTCGTGAAGGGGGCTATTTTCCCGTACAGATGGAAAACTGTGGATGGCTCCTGGGGGCCTTTTTGGAAAACCCGGGGGTCAGGAAAAGGGGCCCTTTAGGGTTTTTTGGGGGAAAGATATCAAGAAAAAACGCCCCTTTTTGTTTTCTCTTCTCCCATTTTCCCCTTAAATTTTAGGGAAAACCCCTGGTGAGGCTCAGAATCCCACCTTTAAAATGGGAGACCAAGGAATTACACTTTCCAGAGAAACAGGGGGGGGTCCAAAAGTTTCAGCTTGCTCTGTTCCCAAAAAAATTTTGTCAGTCCCTGAAAAAAAACCCTTTTAATTTCCAGGATAATTTTTTGGGGGTTTTGTGACAAAAAGAACGTGACCACTTCCCCCCCACCGCCATAGGGGGGTCCCAAAATTTAAATTTTTGCCTGGAAGGGGGTTTCCCCTTTTTTTTTGATCTACCCCCGGGGGGGGCCCCGCTAAAAAAAGGGGGTTTAAAAGGTTTTTAAAAATGAAAAAAATAGCCAAGGGTTCTTTCGCCCCCCCTTTTTTTCCCGCAGGTGCACCCAATCTTTTTGTAAAGAAGAAAGATGGGATCCCTGAAACCAAAAATTTTTCTATTGGGGCTCAAAAAAGGTTTTTTTTTAGAAACCGTTAACCATTGCCTTTAATCCCCCCGTTTTTTGGAGAGGTGCGACTTTTTAAAATTTTTTCTTTAAAAAAAATTTTTTCCGGGGGGGCCCCCAAAAATTAGTCCCTATTTTTTTGGGGATGAAAAAAAACTGCAATTTTTGGGGGCGCTATGGACACTTTTTAATATCTATTATGCCCCTTTTTGGGGGGGTAAACCCCCCCCCGCCACTTTCCAACATTGGTGAATGGGGGTCTTCAGGGGGGTCCTAGATCATTCGTGGTAATTTTTTTTTGGGGGGGTATTTCCTAATTTTTTCTAACTCCAAAAGGGAACATTTTTTTGGGGGGTGAAAAATGGTCTTGGGAAAAAACTTTTAAAAAAAAATCATTTTTTTAAAATTTTAAAAAAAAAAGTGTGAATTCCCTAGGGGCCCCCAAATTTAAAAATTTTTTGGGGGGAAAAAATGTCTAAAAGGAAAATTTTTTTTGGATAAAGCAAAACCCAAGCCATTCCGGATTTTGGGGCCCCCCCCCCCAAAAAAAGTAAGGAGGGGGGACGCTTCAAGGGTTTTTCCAACTTCTAAACGTTTTTTTTTTGAATTTCTCTGAGGGGGGGGTCAAAACCCCCAAACCCCAAAATTTTTCCGGGGAAAAAAATTTTGGTTTTCCGGGGGGCCCCCCCAACCCCCCCCAAGCATTTTCCCGTCCCAAAAGATAAATTTTTTTCCCCCGCACCTATCCCAGTAATCCCAACCCCGAGCTTGCCTTTATAATAGAGGGGATGTTTGACGTGCCCCCGGACTAAAACTCTCTCAGAGAAAAAAGGGGAGAAGAATTCTTTCATCCCCGTGCCTTCTTTTTTTCCCCCGTTTTCTTCGGCTGGAGGAACTACGGGGGGGGGGAATAGGGGGGTTGTTGGGGCCCCCATTGCCGCCTTTTAAAGAATGGAGACACCCCTTTTTTAAGGGGGGTGGCAAAAGCAAAAAAACGTCCCGACAGACCCTCGTAAAACCCCCCCCTTTATAGGCGGGGGAAATGCCCATTCCTCGCCAGGCTTGCTGGGGAAATTTTTTTTAAACCAATTTTAAAAATTTTTTTATCCTTTTTAAAACCAGGGCGCGCAATGGAAAGGCTGATCACTCTTAGGGGGGTTTTTTTCAGCAGAGACAAAGTCCAATTACTACCCTAAGATATTTTCCTGATCTAGATTCCCCGGATAAAAAAAATTTTAAAAACCCCCAAAAAGGGCATCAAGGAAGTTTTCCATGCGGTTCCCCTTTTTTGGGAAACCCCAAACCCCCCAAGGGGGGCGTAAGTTTGTTTTTTTAAAAATGGTGTGTGGTTTTGGGGGAAAAAGCCTTTTTTTTCCTGAAACAGTTTTTTAGAGAAAAATTTAAAAACTTTTTCCCAACCCCAAAATTGGGGGGGGTTTAAAAGGGAATTTTTAAAAACACAAAAATTTTTTTCTGTTTTTTTTGGGGGCCCCCCTTTTTCAGGAAAATGTTTTAAAATTTTGCACTTTTTGTGAGGTCTGTGAAGATGAAAAAAACCTCGCTCCCCACCAACGGGGGCTGTTAAAAACCTCTTCCCCCGTCCCGCCCTGGGGATCCATTTCCATGGACTTAAATTTTGGGGGGTTTTCCACCCCTAGGGGAAGAACACCATTTATGGGGGGTTTAAAACCCTCAAAAAAAAGGAGTCATTTTATCCCTTTTGTCGGTTTTTCCCCCTGCAAAAACAGACATCAGATTTATGATTAAAATGTTTTTCCCCCTTAAAAAGGAGTACCGGATGAGGTTTTTTTTGGAAGGGGGGGGTGAAAAACACTTCTATTTTTTGGGAAAATTTCTGGGCTTTTTTGGGGGAAAAATTTAAAATAAACTTTCTTTTTGTTTTTTACCCCCGGGGCAATGGACAACCGAACGAACCATTAAAACCCCCGGGGCAGTATCTCCCGCTGCTTTATCTGCCCCCTTTTCAGGGGGGTTGGGGGATTTTTTTTCCCCTTACTGAGTTCTCTTAAAAAAAACCCCTCAGAGGGGGTCACAAAAAAGCTCCTTTTTATTTAAAAACTGGGGTTTTCAACCAAAAAATTCTACCACGATTTCCCATAAAAAAAGGGCCCCCTTTTCCAGCTTTTGGTGAAAGAATCAGTCTTTACAGAAAAATTTTTGGATCTTCAAAGGGGGAAAAACGGGGGAAACGGCTCAGGAAAGGAAAAAAAAAACACAGAAAAATTTTCGAAACCTGCCCAGCTTTCGGGGGAGGAGATGGTTTGGGGTGTCAACCAAAATCTTTTTTTTGGGGGTTCCCCTCGTCTAATTTGGGGGCATAAGTACTTGGACCCCATAAAATCAGTAAAATTATAAGTGCCGTTGCTTTTTTTCTTCAACTGCCCGGGGAAATTTTTAAAAACCCCCCCGTTTTTTCATGTTTTCCCCCCACAAAAAACTTTCGACACCCAAACGTTTCCTGGACGTTCTTCTCCTTGCCCTGAAAACCCCCCGGTAGCGATGGTCGGGGAAAAATTTTGGGGGGGGAAAGGATTTTAGAATTTTCCCCCTTGTATAGAAATATTACAATATCGATTTTAAAGGCAAAAGGGGGGCCCCTTGGGGGGCAACCATTAAAAACCGGGGGAAAAAGTTAATGCTCCCCCGCTTTTTTCCCCTCAGTTTCATTTTGAGGTTTCCACACAAGCCTGGTTTGGCCCTCCGGAGGTTGTCCTTAAAAGGGGGGGGGAAAAGTAAGGTTCTATGTTTATATTCCTGAAAATCAGTTTTTTTTGTTTACCAATTTTCTTTCTGTCTTGCGCAACTATCTTGCCCTCAGTTTAAAAAAAGTTTCCCCCTTCATGTTCCCCTCCCTGATTTTTCTCCTTTGCTTTTAAACAAACCCCAGCTGAGCAATCATTTTTTTTAAAAAAATAGCCGCAATGAACCTGGGACTTGACTCCTGTAAGCCTTGGACCTTGTACCCAGTAAAATTTCCCCCCCGAAGAACTTGAAGCACTTTTTGGGCCCCTGAAAAAACCCCCCCCCTTTTAAAGACCCACTTTGCATGGGGCTTTTCGGGGGCAGAGAAGAAGATCCCCCAAATTTTAAGGAGAGTGAATTTTTGAGCTTTTGGGGGACTTGGCCTGGGGGGGGTCCCTGTTTCTGTGTCGCAAAAATGTGTGACTATTTCTGCCAATTGTATGAAAAAATACAGGACTTTTCTATATCAAACCTGTGTCTCATGATTTTTCATCGCCCCCCCCAAACACAAGAAAAATATTGAACTGTACTACAACATTAAAAAATAATTTTGGGGTTTTAAAACAATTTTTCCCCAAAGAATTTTAACAAAAAAAATTTAATGCAGTTTTTTTTTTAGAATTTCAGCTTTCACTTTTTGGGTTTTTCCCCATTAAAAAATTTTGGGGGAAGGGTTTTTATTTTTTGCTCCTTAACCTTGCCACCCTGTTTTTAAAGGGGGGGAAAAAAATTGGGGGCCCCAAATTTTTCCCCAAAGGGTATTTTTTGGACAGGGGTTTTTTTTAAACCTTGTTATATCATTCTCAATTAAAACAAATAAAAGGGCTGGTGTTTTATTTGGGTGTGGGGGTTTTCATTTGGGGGTTTTGCTGTGAAGGAAACATACGGGCAAAGGAGGTTCTCCATGCAAGTGAAACAAGCATTCTTAAGCTGCAAAAACAGAAAAAAACCCCTCAAGAAATTGCTACAACATTAGGAGTGGAAAAAAAAACAGTTTTTTGGGGGGGGCCTGGAAAAAAAGAAAGCATGGTGAATTCATCAATGAAAAAAAATGGGCACCCACGGGGGAAAAAAACGGGGTGGATGATCGCAGAATACTCCCATTTTTTAAGAAATCCCCTTTTTAACAGCCAACCAATTGAACAAAACTTCCAGGAGGTAGGCGTATCAATAACCCCAAAAAAACCTTTTAAAAAAAAAACTGCAAAAAAAAAAAAAACAGAGGGTTTTTTGCAAACGTTTTTAAACCCCTAAAAGCATCAAGAAAAAAAAAAGGGGGGTGGAATTTTGCTAAAAAAAAAACTAAAAAAGGGGCCCCCACAGTTCTGGAAAAACATTCTTTGGATGATTAAACCAAGAACAACCTTAAAACCCCCAAATTTTGGGGAAAAAAAAAAGTTTTTGGGGGAAATATCCTGAGGAGCCCGTACAGCAAATATAATTTACCTGACAGGACGTACAATTATATCTACAATAATATATACCTGAGGCCTACACTATATCACAGAACATAACCAGACAGGAGACCCTACAGTCTATATTAGTAATATAAACCTACAGGAGCCCTTATCTAACAACAATATATACCGACCAACCCATACAGTCTATACACATAAAATTATCCTGCAGGACCATACAGTCTTAATCTACAGATTATCTACAGGAGCCCATACAGTCTGAATTACAAATATTACCTGACAAGCCCTCATCTATATCAACAATAATATATAACTGACAGACCCATCGTTATATCTACAGATAACCTGACAAGCCATATCTAATACAGATAAACTCCAGGAGCCCAACAGTCATCTACAAAAAATACCTACAGACCCGTACAGTCTATTAGAGTAATAAATACCTGACAGGAGCCCTAACAGTCTATAACAGTAATTATACCTGACAGGAGCCCGACAGCGTATCTACAGTAATATATACCTGACAGGAGCCCGTTACAGTCTATATCTACAGTAATATATACCTGACAGGACCCTACAGTCTATACTAACATAATATATACCTGACAGGAGCCCGTACAGTCTGTACTACATAATATATACCTGACAGGAGCCCGTACAGTCTATAACTACAGTAATATATACCTGACAGGAGCCCTACAGTCTATATCTACAGTAATATTTATACCTGACAGGAGCCTACAGTCTAACTCAAAATATATACCTGACAGACCCGTACAGTCTATATCACATAATATATACCTGACAGGAGCCCATACAGTCTATATCTACAGTAATATATACCTGACAGGAGCCCTACAGTCTTATCTACAGTAATATATACCTGACAGGAGCCCTACAGTCTATATCAACATAATATATACCTGACAGCAACCCTACAGTCTATACTACAGTAATAATACCTGACAGGAGCCCATACAGTCTTATCTACAGTAATATATACCTGACAGGAGCCCATACAGTCTTATCTACAGTAATAATACCTGACAGGAGCCCGTACAGTCTTATCTACAGTAATATATACCTGACAGGAGCCCGTACAGTCTATATCAACATAATATATACCTGACAGGAGCCCGTACAGTCTGTATCTACAGTAATAATACCTGCAGGAGCCCGTACAGTCTTATCTACAGTAATATAACCTGACAGGAGCCCGTACAGTCTATATCAACATAATAATACACCTGACAGGGCCCGTACAGTCTTATCTACAGTAATATATACCTGACAGGAGCCCTACAGTCTATATCTACAGTAATAATACCTGACAGGAGCCCATACAGTCTATATCTACAGTAATATATACCTGACAGGAGCCATACAGTCTATATACAGTAATATATACCTGACAGGACCCTACAGTCTATATCAACAATAATATATACCTGACGACCCGTACAGTCTATATCTACAGTAATAATACCTGACAGAGCCGTACATCTTATCTACAGTAATAATACCTGACAGGAGCCCTACAGTCTATATCTACAGTAATATATACCGACAGAGCCTACAGTCTATATCTACAGTATATATACTGACAGGAGCCCTACAGTCTATTCTACAGTAATATATACCTGACAGGAGCCCATACAGTCTATATCTACAGTAATATATACCTGACAGGAGCCCGTACAGTCTATATCTACATAATATATACCTGACAGGAGCCCGTACAGTCATATATCTACAGTAATATATACCTGACAGGAGCCCGTACAGTCTATAACTACAGTAATATATACCTGACAGGAGCCCGTACAGTCTATATCTACAGTAATATATACCTGACAGGAGCCCATACAGTCTATATCTACAGTAATATAACCTGACAGGAGCCCGTACAGTCTATATCTACAGTAATATATACCTGACAGGAGCCCATACAGTCTATATCTACAGTAATATATACCTGACAGGAGCCCTACAGTCTATATCTACAGTAATATATACCTGACAGGAGCCCATACAGTCTATATCTACAGTAATATATACCTGACAGGAGCCCATACAGTCTATATCTACAGTAATATATACCTGACAGGAGCCCGTACAGTCTATATCTACAGTAATATATACCTGACAGGAGCCCGTACAGTCTGTATCTACAGTAATATATACCTGACAGGAGCCCGTACAGTCTATATCTACAATAATATATACCTGACAGGAGCCCTACAGTCTATATCTACAGTAATATATACCTGACAGGAGCCCATACAGTCTTATCTACAGTAATATATACCTGACAGGAGCCCGTACAGTCTATACTACAGTAATATATACCTGACAGGAGCCCGTACAGTCGTATATCTACAGTAATATATACCTGACAGGACCCGTACAGTCTATAATCTACAGTAAAATAATACCTGACAGGAGCCCCATACAGTCTATATACTACAGTAATATATACCTGACAGGAGCCCTACAGTCTATATCTACAGTAATATATACCTGACAGGAGCCCATACAGTCTATATCAACAGTAATATATACCTGACAGGAGCCCGTACAGTCTATATCTACAGTAATATTACCTGACAGGAGCCCTACAGTCTATATCTACAGTAATATATACCTGACAGGAGCCCATACAGTCTATATCTACAGTAATATATACCTGACAGGAGCCCGTACAGTCTATATCTACAGTAATATATACCTGACAGGAGCCCATACAGTCTATATCTACAGTAATATATACCTGACAGGAGCCCGTACAGTCTATATCTACAGTAATATATACCTGACAGGAGCCCATACAGTCTATATCTACAGTAATATATCACCTGACAGGAGCCCGTACAGTCTATATCTACAGTAATATAACCTGACAGGAGCCCATACAGTCTATATCTACAGTAATATATACCTGACAGGAGCCGTACAGTCTATATCTACAGTAATATATACCTGACAGGAGCCCTACAGTCTATATCTACAGTAATATATACTGACAGGAGCCCGTACAGTCTATATCTACAGTAATATAACCTGACAGGAGCCCGTACAGTCTATATCTACAGTAATATATACCTGACAGGAGCCCATACAGTCTATATCTACAGTAATATATACCTGACAGGAGCCGATACAGTCTATATCTACAGTAATATATACTGACAGGAGCCCATACAGTCTATATTACAGTAATATATACCTGACAGGAGCCCGTACAGTCTATATCTACAGTAATATATACCTGACAGGAGCCCGTACAGTCTATATCTACAGTAATATATACCTGACAGGAGCCCATACAGTCTATATCTACAGTATATATACCTGACGGAGCCCGTACAGTCTATATCTACAGTAATATATACCTGACAGGAGCCGTACAGTCTATATCTACAGTAATATATACCTGACAGGAGCCCTACAGTCTATATACTAATAATATACACCTGACAGGAGCCCATACAGTCTATATCTACAGTAATATACCTGACTGGAGCCGTACAGTCTATATCTACAGTAATATAACCTGACAGGAGCCCGTACAGTCTATATCTACAGTAATATATACCTGACAGAGCCCGTACAGTCTATATCTACAATAATATAACCTGACAGGAGCCCTACAGTCTATATCTACAGTAATATATACCTGACAGAGCCCATACAGTCTATATCTACAGTAATATAACCTGACAGGAGCCATACAGTCTATATCTACAGTAATATATACCTGACAGGAGCCGTACAGTCTATATCTACAATAATATACACTGACAGGAGCCCGTACAGTCTATTCTCATAATATTACCTGACAGAGCTTCATCTATATCTACAGTAATTACCTGATGGAGCCTCGTATTACAGATTATATGACAGGGCGTTTATTATATACCTGACAGGAGCCGATACATATATACCATGACGGCTAAGTATTACTGTATATCCGACAGGAGCCGATACATGTTATATTGACAATAATATATACCTGAAGGAGCCCTATCTGTATACTTACAGTATAATCTGACAGTATTATTTACAAAATATCCTGACAGAGCCTACATTATCTAGTCTATTATTGAAGAGCTACAGATTACATATAAACCTGACAGGAGCCTTACATTATATCTCAGTAATATTATACGACAGGGAGTCTATATCTACATTATACACTGACAGGAGTCAACCATTTACGACAGCCTAATATATACAGTATATAACCTGACAGGAGCCAGTCAAAGTTTACAGAATTACTGAATAACAAATAACAAGTAATATATCCTGACAGGAGCCCTACAGTCTAATCTACATAATTATCCTACAGGAGCCGTACGTCTATTCTACAGTAATATAAAACCTGACAGGAGCCCAGTACAGTCTATATCTACAGTAATATATACCTGACAGGAGCCCGTACGTCTATTATCACAGTAATATTATACCTGCAGAGCCCATTGTTATATTCTCAGTAATATACCACCTGACAGGAGCCGATACAGTCTATATCTACAGTAATTATGACGTACGTCATTGACAGGGTGCCGATACGTCTATTTCTGCATAATATACTGAACCTGACATTTCTGACAGGCCCTCAGATTTTCATAATTCTACTTATTATTTCAGTAACCAAGGTGAATTCATAGTATATATTCTACAGTGACAACATGTTGTGGGTTTTTCCTATCATTAAACGAAGAGTACCAAAATTTTGACCACGGTAGCCTTCAAGCAGTATCAAGAAATGGATAGCATGTGACTTAAATGAGTGTCTGATGAAACGATCTGAATACTTATGACTATGTGATATTTGTTTTTCATTTTCAAAAAATTTGCAAAATTTCTACATTTCTGTTTTTTCAGTAAAGAGGGGTACAGAGTGTACATTCATGAGAAAAATATGAACTTTTTTGAATTTTTGAAAAATTTAAAGGGTCTGAATCTTTCCGTACCCACTGTAACAGCGAAAGATTTGTAGAAATGAATTTTACAGACAGCCTTAAAAAGTCAATTCTAAAGTCAACAAAGTCAAATTTTCCAGGAAAATTACGAAAACAGAAAAAAAGTATAACATTTTGCTGCGCTGCTGGAAAGAAGTCTCCTCCTGCGAAATTCATTAGAAGGTTCTTTATTGTCCACTACGTGTTTCAATGCCGAACTGGCGTCTTTTTCAAGTAAGAAAAAAAAACATAAGGTCACCTGCCAGTACGGCATTAAAATGCGTAGTGGATAATAAAGAACCTTCTAATGAATATCGCAGCAAGAGACTTCTTTCCATCAGGGCAGATAATTTTTAAACATGGTCTTATTCTGTTTTGGTAATTTCCCTGATTATTTCCACCCAGCCACAGGGCAGCGGCTGCCGGCTATCTAAACCTTTAGGCCGGCGTCACACTTGCGAGTGTGTTGCGAGTAAGTCGCACGACTTTCTCGCATCAACACCCGGAACGGCCGCCCGCTCTCGGACCCGAGCCGCACACTAGAGTCCGACAGCGGGCGGCCGTGCCGGGTGTTGATGCGAGAAAGTCGTGCGACTTACTCGCATCACACTCGCAAGTGTGACGCCGGCCTTATAGTATTTGTGTCTCCACACAGGTGAGGAAACCATTGTTTTTACTGTGTCCTATATTAGGGATTTACCCTATTGTGCGCTTCTCCCTTCACAATCACTGTTTATTCAACTTTTCCATGGAGAAAGAACTGCAAACCTTTGGATAACACAGATACACAGTCATCGTCAAGGGCGTGATCCGTGAGGTTGACTATTGTTTGGGAAAGAGGTTTCACCTTTTCTAATGTCTCCATGAGACCTGCTTCTGACCTCGATTTCCCCATCCTCCTCTGCCCCCCCATATGCGCCATCTAAATAGTGGTTTAATAGTCACGTTGAGGTCTTCTGTTCTGATTAGAAAAATTACTTTTTGATCTAGGCAGCCTCTGTCTTTTTTGGTTGATTTTCGTTTCATTCCATGTGAAAACCTGTCCAGAATCAAAATCACCCTTGTCCCTGAAAAATTTTTTCTTCTTCCTTTGCTTCATCTCGGTTTGCACGGTTATTAATCTTTTATCCACTTTCTGAAAGAACAAAGGTCATTGGTTCTCAGTTAAGCAAGACTTCAATTCAGCTTTAGCTTTTTCCAATGCTGCATAAAGCTCTTCATAATCAGTCCCATTGCCTCTCAAAATCAAAGTTAATAACTCCATGTAGCATTTTAGATGGATTTGTTCCCATTCCTCCATGAAGGATTTATCATCCTGGTAATAAGACATTTCTTTAAAAACGAGGAACACGGTTACACTCCACATAGGACTTTAATCAATTGACCTCTTTTTCCACTAGGTTTATGATGCAGAATTCCAGTGTTTTGGTACTGATCACATGCAAGGCGTCCTTGGCGTTACAGTCCATAAATAAAGCATCTCTGCTGAGATACTCTTTGAGGTCGTCGGTTCCTTAGAATCTACCATAGCGGTAGTGATTTCCAGATCCATATAGCAACACGGGAGTTTTAGATGTGCCTCACAATAATGTCAAAATACTTGGTTATATACAGCAATGATGTGTGCTGGCACAATCCACAGATACTCCCTTTATTGCAGGGGATAACAGGGAACAAGACCTTACAGGAACACGGGTGCGTATAAAATAGAATGAACAGTATAACAGGAAAAAATAGAGGACAAATGCACTCAATGTCCTTTAAAATGTTTCTGCTTCTTGGAAAATTAAAACATAGTGTTTTCAGGGGTGAATGGAATGCTTGCAGGACGACAGCCAATTCTCACCAACCGCTGCTTCAACAGGTCCTTGTGTATTGAGCAGGGTATACGGGGTATTCCTATCTCCAAGATCCTATTCCAATATGTAGTAGGTGTAATATTAATAATATTAGCAAATACCTCCAATTAGAAATGTAGTATCGTTTTTTTTGATGCGCTATGTCTCTTTTCTCTTGTGCAGGTATTGCAGGATGTTTAGGTATCCATGGTTACATCCACTGATAAAGTCAAAGCTACTTGCTAGTAGGTCCTGCAATGCCTGCACATGAGTAAAGAGACATACTGTATTTAATAAAAAAAAAACTTTTACATTTCTAATTGGAGATATTTGCTAATATTATTATTATTACATCTACTATATATTGGGATAGGATCTTGGAGATGGGAATACCTGTCTTGAATACCCACACCACCATGACATCATTGTAACAGGTGCAAGGACAGATCCAGCTTGTCATATCTAGCTTGGCATATATTTTTAATACTAATATGCGCTATTTTTCAGACTATAAAACACAACTAACCATAAGATGCATCCAAGGTTCAGACAGCAGAAAAAAAAAACTTTCTTCTACTAATCAAATCTTCCCTAATGGTGTAAAGTGGAAGGGTGAAAATTACACATTTCAACGCACTAGGGTAGGAAAGGAAGTAATAAATCTATTGTTAGTGTTTCTCTGCTGAATGTGTTTTATTCACATGTAGCTTCACAGTACAAACATTAATGACCACTCTACAGCTCATATATATACATACAACAGCTCTGCTACATATGCATATTTACATACACACAGCTCTGCTACATATGCACACTTACCTACACACAGCTCTACTACATTTGCTTATTTGCAAACACATACACTATATATATATATATTACCTAATTTTGCAGTTACTTTCAGGTCATGTGATTGATTTCATGATCTGAAAGGTCCTTGAGTTAGCCGGGTGGAAGATCCTTCAGCTGCTCACTCAGGTGGTGCAGCCTTTGTGCAGGTCCCAGTACCTTCCAGTCCTGTTATGCACCAATCAGTTAGATAAGTCTGGGGCTGGAGGAGAGAGAGAACAGTTCTGTCACTGATCAGGAAGGACAATCTCTCAGTGTTCTCCTCTGTCACAGGAAGCTGCCTCTAGTCTATAAGACTCACTCATGTATTAGCAATTTTGCCTTGCTAAAAGTGTGTCTTATGGTGTACAGTAGTTCTAAAGTAATATCACTCTCTCCTTTAAATATATGACTGACTGTTATACATTTTTGTACAATTTTTCAATAAAATACATAGTTTGTCCCTGTCTGAGTTATTTTTGATGGTCAACAAAATACAAATTTTCAGTGGGATTTTTGAAGTGTTTGATGTTTAAAGGGGTTGTCCACTACTTGGACAATGCCTTCTCATTCTTCATGTTTGGCTCAGTTAAAATATAAACACTTATACAAACCTCCCATGCTGGCACCATTCCAGTGATACATAGTAACATAGTAAGCAAGGCCGAAAAAAGACATTTGTCCATCCAGTTCAGACTATATTCCGTCAGAATAAATCCCCAGATCTATGTCCTCCTAAAGAACCTAATAATTGTAAGATACAATATTGTTACGCTCCAGGAAGACATCCAGGCCTTTCTTGAACCCCTCGACTGAGTTCGCATCACCACCTACTCAGGCAAGGAATTCCAGATTCTCACTGCCCTAACAGTAAAGAATCCTCTTCTATGTTAGTGGATTAACCTTCTCTCTTCCAGACGCAGAGAATGCCCCCTTGTGACCGTCACCTTCCTTGGTATAAACAGATCTTCAGAGAGATATTTGTATTGTACCCTGGCTTATATACTTATTCATGGTTATTAGATCGCCTCTCAGTCGTCTTTTTTCTAGACTAAATAATCCTTATTTTGCTATTCTCTCTGGGTATTGTAGTTCCCCCACCCCTTTTATTAATTTTGTTGCCCTCCTTTGTACTCACTCTAGCTCCATTACATTCTTCCTGAGCACCGGTACCCAAAACTGTACACAGTACTCCGTGTGCGGTCTAACCAGGGATTTGTACAGAAGCAGTATAATGCTCTCATCATTTGCATCCAGACCTCTTTTAAAGCACCCCATGATCCTGTTTTCCTTGGCAGCCGCTGCCTGGTACTGGCTGCTCCAGGTAAGTTTATCATTAACTAGGATCCCCAAGTCCTTCTCCATGTCAGATTTACCCAGTGGTTTCCCATTCAGTGTGTAATGTTGTTATTGATTCCTTCTTCCCATGTGTATATCCTTACATTTATCATTGTTAAACCGCATCTGCCACCTTTCGGCCCAAGTTTCCAACTTATCCAGATCCATCTGTAGCAGAATACTATGTTCTCTTGTATTGACAGCTTTACATAGCTTTTCATCATCTGCAAAAATCGATATTTTACTGTGTAAACCTTTAACCAGATCGTTAATAAATATGATGATGTCAGCACTTGCATTCCCCTTGATCAGGGCCGGCTCTAGGTTTTTATGGGCCCCGGGCGAAAGAGCCTCAGTGGGCCCCTTTAACACAGACCACGATTCATGATGCACAGATACGGCAGAGAAATATAGGTGCAGTACAATGCCAAATACTTCTCTTCTTCCATTACATGACTGATATCTATTGTAAATTGTACAATAGCTCAAAAACCGCCAAATCCTCACAGCGCACAGTACAGACTGGACAGTACAGTCCTCCATACAATATTATGGGCACCACAGTCTCCCCCTCATCACCCATATAATACCCCATGCAGGATGTCACCCCCCCATATAATGCTCCATACAGAATACTGGACCCAAAATAATGCTCCATACAGGATACTGGTCCCCATATAATGCTCCATACAGGATACTGGTCCCCATATAATGCTCCATACAGGATACTGGTCCCCATATAATGCTCCATACAAAATATGGAGCTCTCCTCTGCGCCGTACTGCGTTCTGCACTGTTACAGCTCAGGAAAGGGCGCTGTGGAAAGACTCCGCATTATCATCATGATTGCCTCCCATCATCATCAATGCCTGCCCATCATCATCATCTTCTCCCCATCATCATTGCCTGCCCATTATCATCAATGCCTGCCCATTATCATCATCTTCTCCCCATCATCAATGCCTCCCCATTATCAGCAATGCCTGCCCATCATCATCTCCTCTCCTCCCCATCATCATCAATGTCTGCCCATCATCATCTTCTCCCCATCATCAATGCCTGCCCATCATCATCTTCTCCCCATCATAAATGCCTCCCCATTATCAGCAATGCCTGCCCATCATCATCTTCTCCCCATCAATGCCTCCCCATTATCAGCAATGCCTGCCCATCATCACACACAGACAGCACACAAGCACTCTCTCCACATACATACATACACACACACAGACATACACACAAAGCACCGCACTACATACACACACAGAGACACACACACACAGACACGTCTTACCTGTTCAGCGTCCCCGCGCTCTGTGCCACAGCCGGCCGCTGAATGATGACGTCATTCAGCGGCCGGCTGTGAGAGGAAGCGCCGGCGCCCCCTGGAGCCCGGAGCTGCGGCAGCGGAGGCACGGGAGAGGTAAGTATTGTTGCCAGCTGCTGCCGGGGCCCTGAGCAGGCGGGGGGGGCCCAGTGGCGGCGCTGACACCGCTCTCCGCGCGGGGGTGCCAGAATGCGAGTGGGCCCCCCCGCCTGCTCAGGGCCCCGGCACTGGCCCGGGTGTGCCGGGTGCTGACGCCGGCCCTGCCCTTGATTATGGGATGTTGTTTCGCAACATAAGCCTGCACCCAATCAGTGCTGGCGTCACTATCCATGCTTTTGGACAATTCGAACATTAAGAGGAAGTCAGAGAGCAGCTGTAGCACTACCTTACTGTTGATGTTCAATAAATCCGAAGGCGGGGACAGTGAAGCCACCGTTGATTGGACACATGGCTCATATGATGCATTAATCTCATGTGAGCCCTGGAAACGCAAGTCCCAACACTGCTGGAATGGTGCCATCACAGAATGAGAGCATGAGTTTTTATTTTATTGAGGCCAAACATGAGGAATGATAAAGGGTTGTCCTAGTAATGGACAACCCCTTAAAGAAGATAGAATTTTTGGTTAAAACATTTCCCACATTCAGAACATGAAAAGGGCTTCTCCCCTGTGTGACTTCTCTGCTGTTTATTTAGAGTTGATTTCTGTGTAAAACATTTCTCACATTAAGAACATGAAAAAGGTTTCAGCCCTGTGTGAGTTCTCTGGTGCTTAACAAAATTTGATTTGTGGTTAAAACATTTCCCACAGTCTAAACATGAAAAAGGCTTCTCCCCTGTGTGAGTTCTCTGGTGCTTAACCAAATCTGATTTCTGGTTAAAACATTTCCCACATTCTGAACATAAAAAAGGCTTCTCCCCTGTGTGAGTTCGCTGATGTGCAACAACAGTTGATTTCGCTGTAAAACATTTCCCACATTCTGAACAAGAATATGGCTTCTCCCCTGTGTGAGTTTTTTGGTGTTTAACAAAATGTGATTTTTGTGTAAAACATTTCCCACATTCTGGACAGGAAAAAGGCTTCTCCCCTGTGTGAGTTCTCTGGTGCTTAACAAAATGTGATTTCTGTGTAAAACATTTCCCACATTCTGGACAGGAAAAAGGCTTCTCACCTGTGTGAATTCTCTGGTGCCTAACAAAATTTGATTTCTGGTTGAAATATTTCCCACATTCTGAACATGAAAATCTATTCTCTGCTGTGTGAATTTTTTGATGTTTAAGAAAAGACATATCAAGTGGAAACTTATTTTCATATTCTGAACATGAAAATCTTTTCTTTGCTTTAGGAGCAGTTTGTTTTTTAATGCTTATTTTGTGACTTTGATTTTCCTTAGTAGTCATCAATGAATCAGACAATGAGAACTGTTTTAAATGATCAGATGAGAGATCTTTGCCGTGAAGGAATGATGGTATATCTGGAGTACTGGCAATCGTATCAATTGCATCCTGTGGGATCTCAAGATCATCTGATTTAAAAATTGAAGATGTCAGCTGTCCCTCTGATCTCCTGGCACAGTCATCTGCTAAGAATAAAACCAATTATTATTTTTGAATAAAATATCCTTCTATATTTTTTAACATTTCTACTTAAACTGTCCTTAAAAATGGAAATTTTATAAAAATATTGAATTATTATTTATTATTATTATACATTTATATAGCGCCATTTATTCCATGGCGCTTTACATATGAAAAGGGGAAAAATATAGACAGGTACAATAAACATGTGCTGGACAAGGGACACACAAGTACAGAAGGAGAGAGGACCCTGCCCGCGAGGGCTCACAGTCTGCAGGGATGGGTGAGTATACACTAGGAAAGGGTAGAGCTGGTCGTACGATGGTTCAGTACACTGAGGATCATTGCAGGTTGTAGGCTTGTTGGAACAGGTGGGTCTTCAGGTTTTTCTTGAAGGTCTCCGTTGTTGGTGAAAGTCTGATGTTTTGCGGCAGGGAGTTCCAGAGTATGGGGGAAGCCCGGGAGAAGTCTTGTATGCGGTTGTGGGAAGAAGAGATGAGGGGGGAGTCGAGAAGGAGATCTTGAGAGGATCGAAGGTTGCGTGTAGGTAGGTAGCGAGAGACCATGCCACAGATGTATGGAGGAGAAAGGTTGTGGATGGCTTTGTATGTCATGGTTAAGGTTTTGAACTGGAGCCTCTGGGCAATAGGGAGCCAGTGAAGGGCCTGGCATAGGGGGGAGGCTGGGGAATAGCGGGGAGACAGGTGGATTAGTCGTGCAGCAGAGTGTAGGATGGACTGGAGTGGTGCCAGAGTGCTAGAGGGGAGGCCAGACAGGAGGTTGCAGTAGTCGAGGCGGGAGATGATAAGGGCGTGCACTAGTGTTTTTGTGGTTTCATGGTTGAGGAATGAGCAGATCCGGGAAATACTTTTGAGTTTGAGGCGGCAGGAGGTGGCGAGGGCTTGGATATGTGGTTTGAAAGAGAGGGCAGAGTCGATGATCACCCCAAGGCACCGAGCATGTGGGACTGGGGAAAGCGAGCAGCCATTGACATTGATGGATAGGTCTGGTGAAGGGGTAGAGTGAGGTGGGAGAAAGATGATGAATTCTGTTTTGTCCATGTTCAGTTTGAGAAAGAGAGCAGAAAAGAAGGCTGAGATAGCAGACAGACACTGTGGGATTTTGGTCAGTAGGGAGGTGAGGTCAGGTCCAGATAGGTAGATCTGCGTGTCATCGGCGTAGAGGTGATACTGCAAGCCGTGGGATTCTATGAGCTGTCCCAGGCCGAAGGTGTAGATGGAGAAGAGTAGGGGTCCTAGGACTGAGCCTTGAGGAACACCGACAGACAGGGGGCGAGGTGAGGAGGTGGTGTGTGAGAGGGAGACACTAAATGTTCGGTCTGTTAGGTATGATGAGATCCAGGATAGGGCCAGGTCTGTGATGCCAAGAGATGAGAGAATCTGTAGCAGGAGGGAATGGTCCACAGTATCGAAGGCAGAAGACAGGTCCAGGAGGAGGACAGAGTAGTGTCGCTTGCTCTTGGCGGTTAGCAGGTCGTTAGTGACTTTAGTTAGGGCAGTTTCAGTTGAGTGATGCGGTCGAAAGCCGGATTGTAACCGGTCAAAGAGGGAACAGGAGGAAAGGTGGGAGGACAGTTCAAGATATACATGCTGTTCCAGTAGTTTTGAGGCGTAGGGGAGAAGAGATATCGGGCGATAGCTAGACGCAGAGGATGGGTCGAGGGAGGGCTTTTTGAGGATGGGTGTGATTGAAGCATGTTTGAAGGATGAAGGAAAGACACCATTTGTAAGTGAAAGGTTGAAGAGGTGTGTGAGAGTAGGGATGAAGACTGTGGCAAAGTTAGGGATGAGGTGGGACGGGAGTGGGTCAAGTGCGCAAGTGGTGAGGTGTGATCTTGACAGGAGAGTGGAGAGCTGATATTCTGTCATGGTGGTGAAGCTGGTTTTGGAAGAACAGGGCTGAGTGGCTAAGAGGGGCATTGGGGGCTGCGGGCCAAAGCCTTCTCTGATAGTATCAATCTTTTGCTTAAAGAAGGAGGCAAAGTCTTCGGCAGAAATGAGAGGAGGGAGGAGGTGCTGTGGGATGGAGTAGAGAATTGAAAGTGTTGAAGAGCTGTTTAGGGTTGTGAGACAGAGAGGATATGAGAGATGCGAAGTAAGTTTGTTTTGCGGCAGAGAGCGTGGACTTGAAGCTGGCGAGGGACTGCTTGTATGCGTTGAGGTGCTCGGTAGAATGGGTTCTCTTCCATCTCCGCTCGGTAACCCTGGAAGCCCGTCTCAGTTCTTTGGTCAGGCCTGTCAGCCAGGGCTGCCTGTTGATTGTACGAGTTTTGCTCTGCGTGAGGGGGGCGGCCGAATCAAGTGTGGTTTTTATTGTGGTGTTATAAAATGTGGCAGCAGCATCTGTGTCATTAAGTGAGGCTATGTCTGTGAGAGGGAGGAGGGACTCAGAGAGCGATTGTAAATTGAGGTGTTTGAGATTTCTGCGAGGGTGGGTGAGTTTGTGGAGTGGGGGATGCGTACTAACAGAGGAGAGGGAAGAGAATGTCAGTAGGTTGTGGTCAGACAGGGGGAGTGGGGAGTTAGTGAGATTGGTGAGGGAACAGAGGCGGGTGAAGATAAGGTCCAGCGTGTGACCGCCTTTGTGAGTGGCCACAGAGGACCATTGAGTGAGGCCGAGGGAAGCCGTGAGCGAAAGAAGTTTAGAGGCCGCCGGGGTGGAAGTGTCAATGGGGATGTTGAAATCGCCCATGATGATGGTGGGGATGTCAGCAGAGAGAAAATGGAGTAGCCAGATGGTGAAGTGGTCGAGAAAGGTGGAGATGGCAAGTTCCGGGGGGGCGTAGATGACAGCCAGCTGGAGGTTGGAGGGGGAATAGATGCGGACGGAGTGCACTTCGAACGAGGGAATAGCAGCGGAGGGTGGAATTTGAATAGGAGTAAAGGAGCAGGTATCAGACAGGAGTAAGCCAACTCCTCCACCACGTTTGTTGCTGGGGCGAGGGGTGTGAGAAAGATGAAATCCGCCATAGGAAAGCGCAGCTGGAGAGGCTGTGTCAGAGGGAGTGAGCCAGGTTTCAGTGATGGCAAGGAAGGAGAGTTTGTTGGTGATAAAGAGGTCATGGATAAATGACAGTTTATTGCAGACGGAGAGTGCGTTCCATACCAAGACAATGACAGTTCACAAACTAACTGAAAACCTCATTGGAAGAACCAGTAGAGCGTGGTGTACAACTATGTTTATTCTGCCTCCCAAATATTGAATAAAAAGCCACCAAACAATGCTATGTAGGCAAAGATAATACCAACAAAAACTTCTACTCATCTCACAAAAAACAAGCCCCACTCAGGTTCATCATCTGTCAGTGGAAAAACAGAAGTTTCCACATTAGAGGCTCAAACACTCTTGAAATGTAACATGGCTTCCATACATCAATCCAGCAATATTGGCTCTACCGAAGTCAAATCTCCAACTTGCTTTTGAACCTTGTGCAATTTTCACTCTCCAACATACACGGAGTTCTATTTTGCGGAAAGTGGCTGTGGAGTCAAAATAGTCAATACTCCTACAGATTAATGCACTGGGTGTTATAATTTCCAAAATTGAGTCACTTTATGGGGATTTCTACTGTTCTCATCTTCTGCCATTTTGTCATATTAGGGTTTCTGCAAATAGTGTGTCCCATCTCCTCTAGGATCTGCTCCAGCGATGTCTACTTCTATCATCAAGAGTCGCCTAATTTATTCTGCAGGCGGCGCTGGTAATGGAGGAGATGTCAGAACTAGAAGCTCTGGGTGGTGCAGGCTCTGTCCAACCACTAAGATTAAAGTACCTGGGACATGTAGCTGTAGTACCATGCAGTCTGACAGTATGGATGTGTGTGCTGTCTATCTGAAGTAGTCTGCTCCTTGCTTCATCACACCCTATGCTCAAAGCATATTGCTGGAAGCTTCCAGATACAGCCTTGTTCTCCTCTAGTTCAGTCCTATGTGCTCATTGTATTTTTTTCTGGTTTTGACCCCGGCCCATTTACTGATTACTCTTGTGTCTTCTGATTTTGTATTTTCTCTGCTCTCCTGGTTCTGACCTGGCTATCTGACTATTTTTCCCATTTCACACCACAGAGCAGCAGGTAAAATTGTTGCCCAAGCCTATGGGACTCTGTTTAAGTCCAGATCCATGTCAAGCAGACCTGGGCAAAGTGCAGCCCGCTGGCCACATCTGGCCCTCTGGCTGTTCCAGTCTGGCCGGTGGACTGAGACAATTGAGGGGCTGAAAACAGTGGCCCATGGACCACATCATGCCTGCCTGCTCGTTGTCTCCACCCGCTGTCTCCGCAGTTACCCACCATCCACTCTGACTGCATTGGTGGAGGAGGGGCCTCCAGATCCTTCCTCCACCAATCAGCGTGTGAAATAGCTGATGCGATGACGTCATGTCATTGTGTCAACTGTGGCGAGACAGAAGCAGAGCGCCAGGTAACGGGAGAAAGGTATGTGTTTTTTTTTTAATTTATGTGTATGGGATGTTTGGCTGCACATGGGGAGGCTATTAGGTCTTATCATGGACATGGGAAGGCTATGAGGTCTTATCATGGACATGGGGAGGCTATGAGGTCTTATCATGGACATGGGGAGGCTATGAGGTCTTATCTTGGACATGAGGAGGCTATATGGGTTTTATCATAGACATGGGGAGGCTATGGAGTTCTTAAGGACATGGGGAAGCTATGGGGTCTTATCGTGGACATGGGGAGGCTATACAGGTCTTATGGACATGAGAAGGCTATGGGGGTCTTATCATGGACATGGGGAGGCTATGGGGTCTTATCCTGGACATGGGGAAGCTATGGGGTCTTATAATGGACATGGGGAGGCTATGGGGGTCTTAACATGGACATGGGTAGGCTATGAGGGTCTTATCATGGACATGGGGAGGATAATGGGGGTCTTAACAAGGACATGGGGAGGTTGTGTGGGCCTCATATGCTGGACATGGGGAGGCTGTGTGGGACTCATATGTTGGACATGGGGAGGCTGTGTGGGCCTCATATGCTGGACATGGGGAGGCTGTGTGGGCCTCATATGCTGGACATGGCGAAGCTGTGTGGGCCTCATATGGTGGCCATGGGGAGGCTATGTGGGGTTCACATGCTGGATATAAGGAGGCTGTGTGGGCCTCATACGATATATTAAAGGGACTGTATTCAGTTTCAAACGGTATATAGGGGGATGTCAGCATATTTCCTTTTATAATTAATATGTTGATATTAATATTGAGCCTAATTAATTTTAGCCTATTGGTTCCTCCTTCCACAACAATCACGGTCTTTAATATGGTCCCTCTGGAATATTAATTGCCCACCTCTGATGTAGAGGCTTTAAAGGGTCATGAGCAAGGTAACCAGTAGGATCTGGAAACCGGGGTAGATAATTCTAAGCCTGATCATGGTAGCCATCTTTTCTTTTGAGGTGACCATGGACAGTGCCCCCAATACATTGCAGCTCTTGCTGGAATAGTTTGCAGACACAATCAAATAGGTAAATGGCGCTCCTTTCCTTCTGAACCCTGCCATGTGCCAGACAGTAGTGTGCAACCATATATTGGGTATTGTCGGATTTAAGAGAAGTTGGAAAATAATTTGTAAGGTCCACTTGTTTCCTATCATTCTTTGTGAAGAATTCCAAAGTTATCACCACATAAAGTGACACACGTCAGATTTGAAAAATGGGCCCTGATTAGGAACACAATACTGGCTGCAGGAAGAGGTTAAATCAGAGGATTTTGGACACTAACTACTGTAGTCAAAAACTGTGGCTATAGACAATAACACATCTACTGAAATGATCAAACTCAACAGCCTTCATCAGTAATAAATGAGTAACTAGTGGTGAAACCTCTCTGGAGTAATTAGAGTATGGGGCTCGGCGACTTCACAATCTAAACTATTGTAAAGGCCAATATTTTCTGTCAGATGAGTTTCAAGAAGAAATATTAGACATTTATGGATAATTTTTTATAATACTGCAGAGCTGAGATAGCTTAAAATTTAGATCTCGGGCATTTGGAAGAGGTAATAGAGACCTTTTTTTTTAAGATACCAGGGAGTTACAGACTCACATCAGTGAGGCCGATCCCACCACAATCAAACTATATACAGAGTGAACCTGTAAAAAAAGACATATGTCCTCAACAATAACATTTGAGTGGAGAATGCCAATACTAAACTGGAGTAGCACTAATTTATGGTGGACCATTAAAGCTACTGTGAGTCCTGACCAGAAGAGTAGAGAAAGTATTAGTGCCCCCATTTCAGGAGAGATTGTGTAGTAATCTGAATTACTTAGGATTGAAAACGTAATGGAATTTATCATGTGGAGTGAATCTGTGTAATCAGGGCTGGAGCCATGCCAACACATCTCCTGCAGGCGTGAATAAATGTATATTACAGCCATCAGCCACGCATAGCTTAGAGATATATCATGGCACAGGTGTAATGTTTATTGTATAATTTATCACAATCCTTCTTGAAGTTAATGAGTTTTAAAAGAAAATGAAGTCGTTATAAAAGGTTATGCTTTTGTTATTATACAGAAATTCACACTTGGCCTCACTGCACATTTAATGTTGTTGATCATAAAAGGGAAGTTTAGCCAGAAAGACTGGACCTGGTCTTGTAGGGACCATATGAGACATTCAGCAGCACAGAAGGGAGAGAAGGTAGATTCATCCAATAAGATATCAGGGATCTAGGAAGCCAACAGAATCATTACCCTCCGCTTTCTCTTACAGGCACACCATAATATTTTTCTTCAAGTGATTTTTTAACTTGTCAGCACATTCTACGTGTCATTTGGCTTTGTAGCTTACAGATCTGGTGTCGTGTGCATTGCCACGAAGATCGTCGCAGTTGCACATTTTGACTTCTCACAGCTGAGCTGCTGTTTCTTTGTGTTTGGCAGCTAAGGAGTTAATTCTGTCTGTGCTCGGTGCTGGGACTGGGTGCAGTTTCTCCCGGCTGCAATTGATTATTTGTTGATTGGTTTCCTTTAAATTCCTGGTTGTCTGCTTGGGGAGTTGCCAGTGAAACCTTCATGCAGACCACAGATAGGAATGAATCTGTATAGACTTTAGTTGTGAGCTCCTTAGTTGTTCTGGGCTCAACTTGGTTAGAGTTTATTTCCCAGACCATTTATGTTCCTTTGGTGTTTGAGTGTGTATGCAAGCGAGTGTTATCCTGTCTGTCTTATATGTCTAATCTGTGTATTTAGCTAAGATCAGCCCTTATCCCTTTGGTGGTAGTCAGGATCCTTCTTAGGACTGATTACAGGGTTCAGGGTCTGATAGGAGACAGGGTTAGGTTGGAGACTTGGACCTCTGAACCATTATCAGTACCTCCAAGGTGAGGGATTAGTTAGGACCCCAGTTTAGGGTCAGGTTAGATCCCGGTCCACCTCTTTCCCGTTTCAGCTCATCAAGTCCTCAAGATTAACCCTGAGTTCAGCAGATATCGTGTCAGGTAAATCTATTCTATACTTACATGCTGATGTTGCTATATTAGTTGTTGTATAGAGTGTTGTTCCTGTATTAATAGTTTACTGACATTGTATACATATCATTAGACAGCGTGACATTTTCACTGGCCATAAAAATTATCTCCAGTTACCATGGATCCAGTAGCCCAGCTGGCTCTGCAGTTGCAGGGATTATCCATGGAGCTGACGGACATTAAGTCCAAAGTTTTGTCTCCCCTGGAGCAAACCAGAGTTGAACCTAAGGTTGCTCTCCCGGACAGGTTCACTGGTGGGCGAGACAAATTTTTCACCTTCCGGGAGGCATGTAAATTGTATTTTCGGCTTCGGCCTCGATCATCAGGGAGTGAGGAGCAGAGAGTGGGAATTGTTATCTCACTTCTGCAAGGGGACCCTCAATCCTGGGCATTTTCCCTTCCTCCGGGATCCCCGGCTCTACTGTCTGTAGATCAATTTTTTACTGCCCTGGGATTGGTATATGATGACCCAGATCGGGTCTCTCTTGCTGAGACAAAATTACGTAAGATACAGCAGGGAGATCGTCCGGCAGAGGAATTTGCTTCTGAGTTTCGTAGATGGGCCACAGATACTCAGTGGAATGACCCAGCTCTTAGGAGCCAGTTTCTGATAAATTAAAAGACGTTTTGGCTCAGTATGAGTCTCCTCCTTCTCTGGAGGCTGCTATGGCCTTAGCTATCCGTACTGATAGACGGCTTCGGGAGAGGGGTGAGGTAACCCCACTCCCTGTTGTTTCTCCACCTACCACTAAAGTCCCTTATGTTGAGGTTCCCCTTGTCTGTTCGGATGAGCCTATGCAGTTGGGAGGGACATCATTTCGTAGGAGGGGATTGGCGGTACGCCGCAGGACTAGAAGATGTTTTTTCTGCGGGAAAGAGGGACATTTTGTTGGAAAATGTCCATCCCGTGCCTTGTTGAGCCAAAAGTCGCCGGAAAACTGTTAATCCCAGGTTGTGTGGTGGACGACAACCTGGGAGTATGTATTTCATCCGCCAGTTCTTCTCAGTTCCTTGTACCAGTGGAGGTGGTAGTTGGTACGAGAGTGGAGAGATTGTCTGTTCTTCTTGATAGTGGTTCCGGGGCTAATCTGGTTGACGCTCAGTTTGCTCAGGCTCAAGGTATGCATCTGAGTGTATTGGTCAAACCGATCCCTATATTCTCCATTGACGCCAGGCCTCTCGGCCAAGGTAGCTTTGTTCATGAGGTTCATAACATTGACCTTCGGGTAGGGGCAATACATAGGGAACAATTATCTTGTTATGTGTTGGAGGGTCTACCTACTCCCATTGTGTTGGGACTTCCTTGGTTGGTTAAACATAACCCTGTGATTAATTGGCAGTCCAGAGAAATAAGCCAATGGGGTGAGTTTTGCAAAAGCAACTGCATGAACACAGTCATCAGTGCGGTCGTGCCTAGTACATTGCCTCCTTTTTTGGAGGATTTTGGGGATGTTTTCTCTGAGGAGGGGTGTCAGGAGTTACCTCCTCATCGCGTGTATGACTGCTCTATTAATCTCCTTCCTGATGCTAAGTTGCCTAAAGCTAGGTTGTATAATCTTTCTGGTCCTGAAAGACAGGCTATGAAAGATTATATTTCTGAAAGTCTGGCCAAAGGGCATATTAGACCTTCATCTTCCCCAGTAGCCGCGGGGTTCTTCTTTGTGAAGAAGAAAGATGGAGGCCTACGCCCTTGCTTGGATTTCCGCGAACTTAATCGGATTACTGTTCGAGATCCGTATCCACTCCCTCTTATTCCTGATCTCTTCAATCAAATTGTTGGCGCCAAATGGTTTTCTAAATTGGATCTCAGGGGGGCGTATAATCTGATTAGGATAAAAGAGGGGGATGAGTGGAAAACGGCGTTTAACACGCCGGAGGGACATTATGAGAACCTAGTCATGCCTTTTGGTCTGACTACTGCACCAGCAGTATTCCAACATTTTGTTAATGACATTTTTCGTCACCTTGTGGGGCTGTTTGTGGTTGTATATTTGGACGACATTTTAATTTACTCGCCAGATCTTGTGTCTCATCAGGAGCATGTGAGACAGGTGTTGCAGATCTTGCGAGACAATAAATTATACGCCAAACTGGAGAAGTGTGTATTTGCCGTACAGGAACTTCAGTTTTTGGGTTTTTTGGTGTCAGCCTCCGGTTTTCGTATGGACCCTGAAAAGGTGAGAGCAGTGCTTGAATGGGATCAGCCAGGGGATCTTAAGGCTCTGCAGTGTTTTTTGGGGTTTGCTAACTACTACCGGAAATTTATTTGTAATTTCTCATCTGTCGTCAAACCTCTCACTGACATGACAAGAAAAGGGACGGATTTTTCTAAATGGTCGGACAAAGCTTGCCAAGCCTTTTCCTCTTTGAAGAAATGTTTTGCTTCGGCACCCGTTCTCATCCAACCAGATGCATCTCAGCCGTTCATTGTGGAGGTGGATGCGTCTGACGTAGGGGTGGGTGCTATATTGTCCCAGGGTCCGTCCCCTGGTAAATGGCATCCGTGCGCTTTCTTTTCTAAGAAATTGTCGTCCGCCGAAAGGAATTATGATATCGGCAATAGGGAACTTTTGGCCATTAAGTTAGCTTCTGAAGAATGGCGTCACTTTTTGGAGGGGGCAGTCCACCCGGTTACCGTTATTACTGATCACAAGAACCTGTTGTATTTGGAATCCGCTAAGCGTCTGAATTCCAGACAAGCTCGATGGTCGTTGTTTTTTACCAGGTTTAATTTTGTCGTCACTTATCGCCCGGGTCTAAGAATGTAAAGGCTGATGCCTTGTCTCGCAGTTTCCCAGGGGCCGGGAAAACGGATGACCCGAGTCCTATCCTTCAGGAGGGGGTGGTAGTGTCGGCTGTATTTTCTGAGCTTGAGGAGGAGGTGTTAGAGGCTCAGGGGGACGCCCCTGCAGGACCTCCAGGGAGACTGTTTGTCCCAAATCTGTTGAGACAAAAGGTTATTGAGGCACATCATAATTCTGCTCTAGCAGGACATCCAGGGAGTAAGGCTACTTTAGATCTCCTTTCTCGCCGGTTTTGGTGGCCTAATGCTAATAAAGATGTTATAACTTTTGTCGCGTCATGTGGGGTGTGTGCTCGCTCTAAAACCCTCATACCCGTCCGTCTGGGACCCTTTTACCCTTGAAACTTCCGGAGCGTCCATGGACTCATTTATCTATGGACTTCATTACGGACCTTCCTCCGTCGTCAGGGAATACTGTCATACTGGTGGTTGTTGACAGGTTCAGTAAGATGGCACATTTCGTTGCTCTTCCTGCACTCCCTAATGCTAAAACTCTGGCGCAGGTGTTCATTAGGGAGATCGTTAGACTTCATGGGTTGCCTTCTGATGTGGTGTCAGATAGGGGGTCTCAGTTTGTGTCCAAATTTTGGAGGGCATTTTGTTTACGTCGGGGGATGCAATTGTCATTTTCCTCGGCTTTTCATCCGCAGACCAATGGTCAGACAGAGCGTCTGAATCAGAGCTTAGAGACATATCTCCGGTGTTTTGTCTCAGAGAACCAAGAGGACTGGTCTTCTTTCTTGCCTCTGGCAGAGTTCGCTCTTAACAACAGGCGGAGCGAGTCCACTGGTAAGTCCCCGTTTTTTGGGGCATATGGTTTTCATCCCCAGTTTTGTACTTTCAATGGGGGGGGTCCTTCTGGGGTTCCTGAGGAGGAGCGTTTCTCGTCGTCACTTGCTTCTGTGTGGAGAGGTGTATTGAATAATCTGAGTGCGATGGGGAACCGTTACAAACGTATGGCTGATAGGAGGAGAGTTTCTGGTCCAGATCTGAATGTGAACGATATGGTATGGTTGTCTACCAGGAATATAAAACTTAATGTGCCCTCCTGGAAACTGGGTCCCAGATTCATCGGGCCGTACAGGATCAGTTCCATAATTAATCCTGTGGCATTTCGTCTGGACCTCCCTCCTACGTTTAAAATTCATAATGTGTTCCACAAGTCATTACTTAAAAGGTATGTGGCACCAGTCATACCGTCACCTCTACCTCCTCCTCCTGTGTTGGTCAATGGTAACTTGGAATTTCAAGTATCAAAGATCATTGACTCACATCTGAATCGCCGGTCCCTTCAGTACTTGGTGCATTGGAAGGGGTATGGTCCAGAGGAGAGGACGTGGGTCCCTGCGTCTGATGTTAACGCAGATCGTTTGGTTCGGACCTTCCACAGAACTCACCCGGGCAGGCCTGGCCCTGAGGGTCCGGAGGCCCCTCGTAGAAGGGGGGTACTGTCATGTGTGCATTGCCACGAAGATCGTCGCAGTTGCACATTTTGACTTCTCACAGCTGAGCTGCTGTTTCTTTGTGTTTGGCAGCTAGGGAGTTAATTCTGTCTGTGCTCGGTGCTGGGACTGGGTGCAGTTTCTCCCGGCTGCAATTGATTATTTGTTGATTGGTTTCCTTTAAATTCCTGGTTGTCTGCTTGGGGAGTTGCCAGTGAAACCTTCATGCAGACCACAGATAGGAATGAATCTGTATAGACTTTAGTTGTGAGCTCCTTAGTTGTTCTGGGCTCACCTTGGTTAGAGTTTATTTCCCAGACCATTTATGTTCCTTTGGTGTTTGAGTGTGTATGCAAGCGAGTGTTATCCTGTCTGTCTTATATGTCTAATCTGTGTATTTAGCTAAGATCAGCCCTTATCCCTTTGGTGGTAGTCAGGATCCTTCTTAGGACTGATTACAGGGTTCAGGGTCTGATAGGAGACAGGGTTAGGTTGGAGACTTGGACCTCTGAACCATTATCAGTACCTCCAAGGTGAGGGATTAGTTAGGACCCCAGTTTAGGGTCAGGTTAGATCCCGGTCCACCTCTTTCCCGTTTCAGCTCATCAAGTCCTCAAGATTAACCCTGAGTTCAGCAGATATCGTGTCAGGTAAATCTATTCTATACTTACATGCTGATGTTGCTATATTAGTTGTTGTATAGAGTGTTGTTCCTGTATTAATAGTTTACTGACATTGTATACATATCATTAGACAGCGTGACATCTGGGCAGGTAATGGTCAGCGTCTCCTAATCGCAGAGGGTAGGTGGATCGTCCAGGTGGTAAGTTCTATAGAAAAGGGCTTTCAATGCCCAAAGTAATTTGTGCAGTTTTGGGTGAGGGAGAATGATGTGGTCTAGAGACAAAATGGTGATCACACGATTGTGATATGGCCGGACTACACCACCGATAAAGCAGCCACAGTCGGTGACTGACAAGAATCTGTGACTTCCCTGTATTTAGTGGTTACTACTCACCTGGGTAGTCATATGTAGGAATCTCCTCTTTACACCACTCATCACCCCTCACATATGTCTCTGTAGTATTAATATGGGTCAGATCTTCACCCTGAAACAAATATTGTAAAAGTCACAGACAGATGGAGAAGTCACATCTATGATCAGCTCTAATCTCCACCGTTCTCATTACACAAGTATAAAACATATAATACTGGGGGATAAAACAAGACTGAGCACAAGATCTTCACAGCCGTCTACACATCATAGAGATCTCATGACACCTTCCCTCCATCTACCTGATGATCATGAGGAAGATTGGGATCTTCTTCTTTACAGTCCTGTGGAAGAAGAGGACGGGGACATCTCTCTGGTGTTGTCCTCTTACTGGATAGATCTCGAGGAAACACATACAGGGACTGAATTCATTCTTTACATGCAGATAATTATAGGCCGTGTGTCTTTAGTCTTGTTTATTACCTGGTGATGTGAGGGGCTGGGGAACTTCCATCATGACGTCCTTGTACAGATCTTTGTGTCCTTCTAAATACTCCCACTCCTCCATGGAGAAATAGACAGCAACTTCCTGACACCTTATAGGAACCTGACACATACAATAATACCATCATCCCCCCTTCATAGCGTTACTGTATAATGTCCCAGCATTCCTAGCAATGTCACCTCTCCAGTCAGCAGCTCAATAATCTTGTAGATGAGGTCTAGGATCTTCTGGTCATTGATGTCCTCATGTATCATGGGGTGAGGCATAGGCACCGTGATTGGACTCAGAGGTCTTCCCCATCCCTCAGACACAGGGTCCTGACAGCGCTCACTAGAGGTCTTCTTCACTACTGTGTAATCCTGGTTATGGAGAGACACATTAATAAATCTCACTACAGACATTTCCAGAGTCCTCACCTCTCCAGTTCTGTCCATCTGTTATTCCCATAGATAAGAATGATATAATGTGACGTCATCAGAATCTCTCACCTCTCCAGTAAGCCGGAAGAGGATCTCTAGGGTGAGGTGTAATATCCTCTCAGCCATCTTGTCTCTGTCCATATCCATACTTGATTGGTAAATCAGGAAAATTTTCTTATATAGAAGATCTTCACTGAGAGGATCTGATATTGTAGAGACCTGAATGAGAAGAAGATGAGCCGATGTAACATCATAAAATCCTGTGTAATATTACAATTACTGGAGATAATAAGGGAAACATATGAGGATATAGAACATGTAGATGTTGTATTCTCTAGTCTTGTATGGACTGGAACATAAGTTGAATTGCTGATCAAGACATCTCCTCCATGCTCCCAATCACTCGCAATGTTACTGCTTCATCAGCTGAATAGCTGTAGGAATTACAAGTTTGTTAGGATTGACCATGAAATGCAGAGACTGACTGACAATATTCTGTTTGTTTTCTCTGATAATTACTAATAAAACCTATATATTTAGGCCACAGACAACAAGCAGTTTCTTCCTCGGAGTCGGCAGCTGAATACGTTCCTCATAGACTCATCTTCCATAACGCTAATTCTCGTCTCATTTACCGACACTGAAATCATCATTAGTAATACTGCAGGAGATATTCATTACACGTGACAGGAGAAATAACTACTTCATGATGAGGACGACATCTTCATCTTCTACTACGGCTCTAGAAACATATTTGTCCAGAGTCTGTCACTGACTCCATCACCACCGGCCGTCTATATGAATGTTTCCCGTCTTCCCCGGACTGTTTCACGTTAGATCTCATAGAAAACCAGACACAAAAAACAAATACCCTAAAATAAAATAAAATTTTTTTTGCAAAAAATGCATGAAGGTAGTAATAATTATATGGGTTTTTAGTAAACATAATTTTGATCAAAAGAATGTACAAGCCATCCCGCCACGTCAAGGCAACCCTTGTGGGACAGTCCTAACTCTTGTATTAAAAAACTTTCAACTTGTCAAGTGACGTAAATGTGAACAAGGACAGAGGGACTGAACCCACCAGTTAAAGCATAGGCCAGACAGGATGGATTTCTCAGGTCAGAAACAGGGCAGTCACACCCCTTATATGCACAAGATGCACTTTGAACAAAATAATAAACTAGATCTGAGCAGAAAAAGTGAGTTAATGTGTATGCAAAATGTAAATGCATATCAACACATGACCATTACACAGAGAAAAACAGACACAAAAAACAAATATCCTTGCCTTTTTTTGTTGTTATTTCTTGTGTCATTTATTATCTTTATATCACGTATGTGTATTGGTTCTGACATTTGAGATCTTCTTGTCATGTGACAATCACTATATAAGGAACACCCAAGCGACATGACACCAGCTTAAAAAAGGCGCCCAACCCTGAAGCATCGCAAAAGGTGCGTTTTCACACTTTAACTCCCTTTCCGTGATGTCTCCATGAAATGTTGCTTATGCCAACAGCTGATGAATGTCACGACAAGTTTCTGACAAGATTTTCTCCTGGATTGTTTAATAGGACTTACAGGAGGAATAGGTTCAGAAAGCAGAAGATCCATCAAGTATTCACCACATGTTCCTGCAAATTCCCTGAATTGTTATCATCAATTGTATCCACTAGTGATGAGCAAGGACTAAAATGCTTGAGTGCTCGATATTCAAATCAAGCAGGTCGGACGCTCAGACTCGAGTACCGAATATAATGAAAGTCAATGAGAAAGCATTTACCAGAAGACCCTAACAGGAGGGCTGGGGAGGGCAGGAAAATCAATGAAATGGATGGAATCAGCGCTCAAATGGAATGGGAACAGCATGGTGAAGACGACTGGACGCATATCAGACCCCAAGGTCGCTCCTGGGAACCAAATAAATAAATAATTTAATAAAATAATTTTAAAAAATGACATGGTGTCCCTTCCCATTTTTGATAACTACACAGCTGACATCAACCCTCCAATATATTACCCCGATTGCCCATGGATCCGGAAAGAGCCAGGCAAAATGCCAGAATTGGTGTATCTAATGTGATGCGCCAATTTTGGGGCTTCTACGGGCTGATATTTTTAGGCTGAGAAGGGACCAATATCCATAGACCTGCCTATCAGCCTCAGCTGTCTGTTTTACCTTGGCTGGTTATCAAAAATAGTGGGGACCTGACAACATTTTTTTTAATTAATTATTTAATAGGTTTAAAAACGTTAATCCCTTCTCGACATGTGCCATATATATATACTGCTGCGCTCCCGCAAAGCGAAGTATATACTCACCAGCTATTTCCGGTCGCTGTGCCGCATCGTGAGGTGACTGTGTTAAGATGGGATAGCAGACCATCCCTGCACGTTGCCCCGGGGGGTCTGCATAACCACCACATTGGCAATGTGTCAATAATGTTGAAAAAAAAACACATGCAGTGACTGGTGCTCTGTGACACAGAACCAATCACAACCGTCACAATGGGTGGGGTTTTTGCATCATCACCTCCCCTGATTAACCCCTCTGGCGCCGATTGGCACAAAACTATTTTTCAGCCAATCGGCGCCAGAGGGGTTAATCTAAAATAGCGATCACCATTCTGTATGTCATCTTTACCTCAGAAATGGCATGCAGAGCAGTTGTGAAACCATCCTGTGTACCCGGGATAAAGATTCATTGGTGGCCAGTGTGATTTCCCCTGCGTTCTGTGCCTCCAGGTGCTGTGTCTTCCTGTGCGAGATCCTCCTGTGATCTGACTGCTGTGCTCTGTGCTGGCTGCTGTGTGACTCTTCTGTGATCACAGCAGCAGCAGCAGCAGCAGCAGCAGCAGCAACTCGCCATCCCTGTCCCAGTCCCCTCATCCCCACCTCATCCCGTGCTTTTTTTTTCGTGTGCACAGCATCCTGCACTGAGCTTTCGTGCAGTGTAAGCTACTTCCAATTTTTTTTTTTTTTAGAAAAACAATAATAGTAGTTAGTACAGTGCAGTTTTAGAGAAAAAAATTGCACAGAATAGTTTAGAGAAAAAAAAGTACAGAGTAGTTTACTAGGTAGCATGTTAGACTAGCGGAAGTCAGTGTTTGGTGATGTCTAGTGATGAGCGAGTATACTCGTTGCTCGGATTTCCCCGAGCACACTCGAGTGATATCCGAGTATTTTGGCGTGCTCGGAGATTTCGTTTTCCTTGCCTGAGTTGCATGATTTGTGACTGCTAGACAAGCTGAATACATATGTGGAATGCCTGTTTGTTAGGGAATTCCCACATGTATTAAGCCTGTCTACAAGTCGCAAATCATGCAGCTGAGACAACGAAAACTAAATCTCCGAGCACGCGAAAATACTCGTAGATCACCCGAGCAACAATGCTACTTGCTCATCACTAGTGATGTCCAATTTTGTTTTAGAGAAAAAAAAATATACAGAGTAGATGTCTAGGTAGGGGGGTAGTGTTATTCTTTTGTATAAAAAAATTGTTATCACCGGGTAATTTCTAGTGCATTAGGGGAGCGTACGTTGTATTGTTGGTGACATCCACTTTTCTTTAGCAAAAAAAAAAAAAAAAGACAAGTTAGTGCCGGGTAAATTTATAGGGAAGGTATTAGTGTAGTGAATGTAGTAATTTTTTTTATACAAACTTTTTTTTTTTACATCTATTTTTTTTTCAATTTTTTTCTTCTAAGTGTTTCTTCTAAATTTTTCTCTCTACTTTTTATGATAAATAGTACCCTGTACACAAGTCCCACACATTACACGTGTAAAGCACCACTTACACACACATCTCCATGGTTTGAAAGATAAAATAAAAATGGCCCATTCGTCAAGACGCTATTCAACAGAGGAGTAGGGTTGAGCATTCCGATATCGAAACCCGGTTCCGATACCTGAAATCCAATGTAAGTCTATGGGAACAAAATATCGGAATTAAAAATATTCCGATATTTTGTTCCCATAGACTTACATTGGATTTCAGGTATCGGAACCGGGTTTCGGTATCGGAATGCTCAACCCTACAGAGGAGGCATATGCTTTTCTTGCCTCCGACATGGATTCGGCAGGTGAGGAAGATCCCACATTTCTTTATTCCTCCCCCTCCTCATCTAGTGAGGAAGGACCCCCAGCAAGGCGCCCTAGGACACAGGCAACCCCTCCAACAATCCATCCCATATAGAAAATTATCAGCCCGTAATTCCGGATTTCATCGGCAGCTCAGGGATCCAGTTTGATGTTACTGGCCTCACTGAAATTGACTTCTTCAAATTATTTTTCATCGAGGAAATAATAAATCTTATGGTGACCCAGACAAACCTGTATGCCCCCAATTTTTCACCCAAAATCCCACGTTATCATATGCCTGATAGACCCCTGTAAATGCAGCAGAAATGATGCCATTTTGGGGAATTTTGCTGTATATGGGCATAGTCAGAAAACCAGAGCTTCGGCAATACCGGAGTACTGATACACTCTACAGCACATCGGTATTCCGTATGGCCATGACAAGGACTCAATTTGAAGAGATCCAAAAATGCTTACATTATAATGATAATGTGCAGTGTCCTCCCTAAGATGATCTGAACTTTAATTGTCTATATAAAATTCAGTCAGTCAGTGGTTGAACACTTCAGCAGAAAATTTGCTGTGGTGTACAACCCACAAAGGGACATCGCTATTGATGACTCAGTGGTTCATTTCAAAGGGAGCATAAAATGTCAATAATACCTGCCCAGTAAGAGGGTCAGGTAAGGATTTAAACTGTAAAAACTGTGCGATAGTACCTCAGAGTACACCCACAGAATTATGATCTACAAGGGAAAGGACACCCAGATTAACCCACTGAATGCCCTCCACCGCCCTGTGGGTGAGTGGTAAAATTGTGTGGAATTTGCTGCACCCATTGCTGGATAAGGGTTATCACCCCTATATTGATAACTTTTACACCAGCATCCCACTCATTAAGATATTCTCTTTCAGAAGTACAGTTGCCTGTGGCACCATGCAAAAAAATCAGAGGCCTCCCTAAGCCGATAATTGGGCAAATGCTGAGAAAGTGTGACAGCAGAGCTACAACATTCTAGTGGTCAAGTATAAGGATAAAAGGGATGTCCTTATCTTGACCACCATAATCCGTGACAACAGCTCCCTTGTAACTCTTCGTGGTACCACATTACAAGTCCCAAAGCCATATTGTATCTTTTATTACAATCGGTTCATGAGGGGTGTAGATCTCTCAGATCAGGTCCTCAAGCCCTACAGTGCCCTACAGTGCCCTTCGAGAAGCTAAAGTATGGTACAAAAAATTGGCCGTGCACATTGTATAGATGGCATTGTACAATGCTTTTGTGCTGTTCTGATCTGCAGGCAATACAGGGACCTTCCTTCAATTTCAGAAGGTAGTCATCAAGGCCCTAATGTTTGGCACTCAGGAAGGTGAGGGTCCCAGTACTTCTGAAATGGATAGTGCCCGTATAATTGCAGGTCAACATTTTCCAGGACTGGTTCCCCAAACAGCAACAAAAGGAAGATCACAAAAACAGTGTATACTCCAAGAGGGGAATCCGAAAAGACACAATTTACCATTGTGAAACCTGGCCTGAGAAACCTGGCCTTTGAATTAAGGATTGCTTCAAAGCATACCACACATCCACAAATTAATAAAATTTGTTTTTACCCTGTTGACACAACACATTTTTATAATCTGATGCACCCCACACACCTTACTGATACGACATTATATATAAATACACCAGTAAAACCAAAAGCATTATAATCAATACTATAAAACTATGCATCTAGATAAATTCCTTGAGGGGTGTAGTTTCCAAAATGGGGTCACTTGTGGGGGAGTTTCACTGTTTAGGCACATCAGGGGCTCTGCAAACGCAACATGACGCCCGCAGACCATTCAATCAAAGTCTGAATTCCAAAACGTCACTCTTTCCCTTCTGAACCCTGCCGTGCACCCAAACAGTGGTTTTCCTTCACATATGGGGTATCGTCATACTCAGGAGAAACTGAACAACAATGTTTATGGTCCACTTTCTCCTGATACCCTTGTGAAAAAAAAATTGGGGCTAAAAGATTTTTCAGAAAAAATTAAATTTTTTATTTTCATGGCTCTACTTTGTAAACTCCAGTGAAGAACCTGAGGATTCAAAGTGCTCACTACACAATCTAGATAAGTTCTCTGAGGGGTCTAGTTTCCAAAATGGGGTCACTTGTAAGGGTTTTCACTGCACATCAGGTGCTCTTCAAATGGGACATGGCATCCACTCTCAATTCCAGCCAAGTTTGCATTCAAAACGTGTTCCTTCCCTTCTGAGACCTGCCGCGCCCCCAAACAGGGCTTTTCCACCACATATAGGGTATCATCATACTCAGGAGAAATTGAACAACATTTATGGTCCACTTTCTCCGGTTATCCTTGTGAATTTGGGGCTAAAAGATCATTTTTGTGAATAAAAAGTTAAATGTTTATTTTTTCCTTCCTCATTGCTTCAGTTCCTTTGAAGCACATGAAGGGTTAATAAACTTCTTGAATGTGGTTTTGAGCACCTTGAGGGGTGCATTTTTAGAATGGTGTCACTTTTAGGTACTTTATGTCATATAGGCTCATCAAAGTCACTTCAAATGTGATGTGGTCCCTAAAAAAATGGTTTTGCAAACTTTGTTGTAAAAATGAGAAACCACTGGGCAACTTTTAACCCTTATAACTTCCTAAACAAAAAAAAATTATGTGTCAGAAATTGTGTTGATATAAAGTAGAGAGAGGTTATTTATCAACTACTTTGTGTGACATACACTACCATTCAAAAGTTTAGGGTCACCCAGACAATTTTGTGTTTTCCATGAAAACTCATACTTTTATTAATCAAATGAGTTGCCAAATAAATTCAAAATCTAGTCCAGACATTGACAAGGTTCGAAAAAAAGATTTTTATTTGAAATAATAATTTTCTCCTTCAACCTTTGCTTTTGTCAAAGAATGCTCCCTTTGCCGCAATTACAGCATTGCAGACCTTTGGCATTCTAGCGGTTAATTTGGAAATCTGGAAAAAAATGTCACCCCATACTTCCAGAAGCCCCTCCCACAAGTTGGATTGGCTTGATGGGCACTTTTTGCGTACTATACGGTCAAGCTGCTCTCACAACAGCTCAAGGAGGTTGAGATCTGGCCACTCCATTACAGATAGAATACCAGCTGCCTGCTTCTTCCCTAAATAGTTCTTGCATAATTTGGAGGTGTGCTTTGGGTCATTGTCATGTTGTAGGATGAAATTGGCTCCAATCAAGTGCTGTCCACAGGGTATGGCATGGCGTTGAAAAATGGAGTGATAGCCTTCCTTATTCAAAATCCCTTTTTCCTTGTACAAATCTCCCACTTTACCAGCACCAAAGCAACTCCAGACATTCACATTACCTCCACCATGCTTGACAGATGGCATCAGGCACTCTTCCAGCATCTTTTCAGTTGTTCTGCATCTCACAAATGTTCTTCTGTGTGATCCAAAAACCTCAAACTTGGATTCGTCTATCCACAACACTTTTTTCTAACCTTCCTCTGTCCAATGTCTGTGTTCTTTTGCCCATATTAATCTTTTCCTTTTATTAGCCAGTCTCAGATATGGCTTTTTCTTTGCCACTCTGTCCTGAAGGCCAGCATCCCGTAGTCACCTCTTCACTGTAGACGTTGACACTGGCATTTTGCATGTAATATTTAATGAAGCTGCCAGTTGAGGATCTGTGAGGCGTAGATTTCTCAAACTACAGACTCTAATGTACTTGTATTGTTGCTCAGTTATGCAGCGGGGCCTCCCACTTCTCTTTCTACTTTGGTTAGAGCCTGCTTGAGCTCTCCTCTGAAAAAAGTAGTACACACAGTTGCAGGAAATCTTCAGTTTCTTGGCAATTTCTTAAATGGAATAGCCTTCATTTCTAAGAACAAGAATAGACTGTCGAGTTTCACAAGAAAGTTCTTTTTTTCTGGCCATTTTGAGAGCTTAATGGAACCAACAAATGTAATGCTTCAGATTCTCAACAAGCTCAAAGGAAGGTCAGGTTTATAGCTTCTCTAATCAACCAAACTGTTTTCTGCTTTGCTAACATATTTGCAAAAGGGTTTTAAAGGGTATTTTAACCATCTATTAGCCTTCTTAAACAGTTAGCAAACACAAAGTACCATAAGAACACTGGAGTGATGGTTGTTGGAAATGGGCCTCTATACACCTATGAAGATATTGCATTACAAACTAGACGTTTGCAGTTAGAATAGTCATTTACCACATTAACACTGTATAGAGTGTATTTCTGAATCATTTAATGTTAGCTTCATTGGAAAAAAAATGCTTTTCTTTCAAAAATAAGGAAATTTCTCAGTGATCCTAAACTTGTGAATGGTATTGTATCTCTCTGACATAAGGGCATAAAAATTTAAAATTTGAAACTTGCTATATTTTCAAAATTTTTGCCTAATTTCTGATTTTTTCACAAATAAACCTAAGTCATATTAAATAAATTTTACCACTATCATGAAGTACAATATGTCATGAAAAAACATTCTCAGAATTAGTGGGATCCATTGAAGTGTCCAGAGTTATTACCTCATAAAGTGACAGAGGTCAGAACTGAAAATAATGGCCTGGTCAGCAAGGTGAAAACAGGCTTCAGGGTGCAGGGATTAAATACAACCTAAATGAAAAACAGTAAAGGATACAACTTTATGATACCTTGGGGTCTGACAATAATCTAAGCGCTCCCTCCTATAACACCTCTCCCTGAGCTGCTCCCTGAGGACGGTGTGCCGAGCATCGCGTCACTGGGGCTTCTATAAACCCGATAACGTGATGCGGCCGGACAGTCACAGTAATGTCAGCAGCCAACATGGCCACAGCATTACCGTGTATGGCGGGCATTCCCCGCATGTTTATTGGCTGTGAACTCCAGCATGGCGCTCCATCACCTGCGATAATCGAGTAACAAGCTTGTCCGAGCTCCCGATGCCTGATCGAGTAGTGGAGAGCGGTCACTCATCACTGGTATCTACATTATTGTGCTGGAGCGGAGCTAGGGGAGAAATAATCACATTGTGTGAGAACTTCTCTGGGCTTCTGTCCTCTCATCCTGCAGTTGTCTGAATGGATCTAATGTGGCAGAGGCGTATCCAGGGGGGGCAGTCAGGGCATGTGCCCCGGGTGCAGCCGGCAGGGGGGCGCAGTCGGGCCGCCTAGTGCGGTGGTCTGCAGTGTCTCCCCTGGTGGCTGCATTATGCTGCCCCCGGCCTGTGAGTCGGCGGTTCTCTGTGCCAGCTGTCAAGCTGACAGCCAGCGCAGAGAAGCTGCTGCGTGCCGGCTCCCAGGGATCAATTGTACTGGCGTCTATACAGATGCCAGTACAATTGTAGCTCTGACCGCTGGATCAGAGGGATGCCAGCAGCGTGATCAGGTCATGTGATCACGCTGCTGACGTCACTCGCCGGCAGTGCCCAGAGCTGAAGAAACCACCGAAAAGTAAGGGAAGGAGAGGGAACATAATGTGTGGGGGGGATTTAGATTGTGGATGGGGGAAATAATAATAATAATAATAATCTTTATTTATATAGCGCCAACATATTCCGCAGCGCTTTACAGTTTAACAGTTTCAAAACACAAGTCATAGATAACAACGTTAACAATACAATAATTAAAGCAAAATAAGCCGACCCTGCTCGTGAGAGCTTACAATCTACAATGAGGTGGGGGAGATACAAAGTACAGGTGTGTATATACAATGGTGCATTTACAATGATGGTCCAGCCATCTTGAGGGAGTGAGGCATGGATGGAGATAGTGAATGGGCTACACATACACACTTAAACATAGAACGACTTTGGTTAGTGAATGTGATAGGCCACTCTGAACAAATGTGTTTTGAGGGAGCGCCTGAAACCATGCAAATTGTGGATAGTCCTAATTTCTTGGGGTAGAGCATTCCAGAGGATTGGAACAGCGCGGGAGAAGTCTTGGAGTCGGGAGTGGGAGGTACGGATTAGTGCAGAGGTTAGTCGAAAGTCGTTTGCAGAGCACAGCAGTCGGTTAGGCCGATAGATAGAAATGAGGGAGGAGATGTAGGGGGGTGCTGCACTGTGGAGAGCTTTGTGGGTGAGAACCAGTACTTTGAATTGGATCCTATAATGAATGGGCAGCCAGTGTAAGGACTGGCGAAGAGCGGACGCATCCGAGTACCGATTAGCCAGATGGATGACCCTGGCTGCTGCATTAAGGATGGACTGGAGAGGGGATAGTCGAGTAATGGGGAGGCCAAGTAATAGAGCGTTGCAGTAGTCCAGGCGGGAGTGGATCAATGCTACAGTGAGGGTTTTTGTTGTTTCCATGGTGAGAAAAGGGCGGACTCTAGAGATGTTCTTTAGGTGTAGACGGCAAGAGTGGGCAAGAGATTGTATATGGGAGGTGAAGGAGAGATTGGTGTCAAACATAACACCCAGACAGCGAGCCTACTGCCGGGGTGTTATTATGGTGCCGCCCACAGAGAGGGAAATGTCAGATTTAGGGAGGTTAGTAGACGGCGGGAGCAGAAGGAGTCCAGTCTTGGAGAGGTTAAGTTTCAGATAGAGAGCGGACATGATGTTGGAGACTGCGGACAGACAGTCGGTGGTGTTCTGTAGAACAGCGGGGGTAAGGTCGGGGGATGACGTGTATAGTTGTGTGTCATCGGCATAAAGATGGTACTGAAAGCCAAATCTGCTGATGGTCTGTCCAATTGGGGCCGTGTAGAGAGAGAAGAGAAGGGGGCCAAGGACTGAGCCCTGGGGTACACCGACAGTGAGAGGAAGAGGAGATGACATGGAGCCAGAGAACGAAACACTGAAGGAACGGTCAGAAAGATAGGAGGAGAACCAGGAGAGAACAGTGTCCTTAATACCTAGTGACTGGAGCCTAGACAGTAGGAGACAGTGGTCAACAGTGTCGAAAGCTGCAGAAAGGTCGAGTAGAATGAGCAGAGAGTGGTCGCCGTTACGTTTTGCTGTAAGAAGGTCATTGGTCACTTTGATGAGTGCAGTTTCAGTCGAATGTAGGGGGCGGAAGCCGGACTGTGAAGGGTCTAGGAGGGAGTAAGTGGAGAGGTAACGGGTGAGGCGGGAGTAGACTAGGCGCTCCAAAAGTTTAGAGATGAAGGGGAGATTGGAGACCGGTCTGTAGTTGCTTGTGCAGGAAGGGTCAAGAGCGGGTTTCTTTAGTAATGGAGTAATGATGGAGTGTTTGAAGGAGGATGGGAAAATGCCAGAGGAGAGTGAGAGATTAAAGATTGTAGTTAGGTGAGTTGTGACAACTGGAGAGAGAGACTGGAGGAGATGTGAGGGGATGGGGTCGGTAGTGCATGTAGTCGGATGAGAGGAAGAGAGGAGTCTGGAGACTTCTTCTTCTGTGATGGGATCAAATGTGGAAAGTGAGCCAGGGGAAATGCAGGGTGGGATGGGAGTCACAGCACTTGGTGGTTGAGAGCAGATTTCCTGACGGATAGTATCTATTTTTTCTATAAAGTGGGAGGCCAGGTCGTCAGCACAAATGTCTGTGATAGGGGCTTGTGCTTTTGGCCTGAGGAGGGAGTGAAAAGTGTCAAAAAGTTTCTTGGGGTTGTTGGCTAGTGAGGAGATCAGTGTGGTGAAGTAGGTCTGTTTGGCGAGGTGAAGGGCAGCATTATAAGTTCTTAACATGAATTTAAAGTGGATGAAGTCTTCTGGTGTGCGGGTTTTTCTCCAGAGGCGTTCAGCACTCCTAGAGCATCGCTGAAGAAGTCAAGTTTGCAATGTGAGCCAGGGCTGTTTTACTGTGTGTTTGGAGGTTCTGAGGGTGAGCGGTGCTACTTGGTCAAGGGTGCTTTTAAGAATGTCATTGTAGTGATGAACAGCCAGATCAGGACAGAGGAGATTGGGGACAGCGATGAGTGTAGGGAGTCTGAAAGTGTCTGAGGGTTAATGGCTTGTAGATTTCTGAATGTGTGGTAGGTAGAAGTGCGCTGGGGTGGTGGAGGATTTGTGAGCATGAAGGAGAGAATGTTGTGGTCAGAGAGTGGAAGCGGTGAGTTATTTAGGTGGGAGATTGAACAGAGGCGGACAAAGACCAGGTCAAGGGTGTTGCCATCCTTGTGTGTCTCAGAGGTTGAAAGCTGTGAGAGGCCTAGAGAAGTGGTTAGTGATAGAAGCTGAGATGCAGATGTGGAAGTAGGGCTGTTAACCCCTTCACCCCCAAGGGTGGTTTGCACGTTAATGACCGGGACAATTTTTTACAATTCTGACCACTGTCTCTTTATGAGGTTATAACTCCGGAACGCTTCAACGGATCTTCGCGATTCTGAGATTATTTTCTCGTGACATATTGTACTTCACGTTAGTGGTAAAATTTCTTCCATATAACTTGCGTTTATTTTTGAAAAAAACGCAAATATGGCGAAAATTTTGAAAATTTAGCAATTTTCAAACTTTGAATTTTTATTCCCTTAAAACAGAGAAATATGTAACACAAAATAGTTAAGAAATAACATTTCCCACATGTCTACTTTACATCAGCACAATTTTGGAATCAAAATTTTTTTTTGTTAGGAAGTTATAAGGGTTAAAAGTTGACCAGCGATTTCTCATTTTTACAACAAAATTTACAAAGCCATTTTTTTTAGGGACCACCTCACATTTGAAGTCACTTTGAGGGGTCTACATGACAGAAAATACCCAAAAGTGACACCATTCTAAAAACTGCACCCCTCAAGGTACTCAAAACCACATTCAAGAAGTTTATTAACCCTTCAGGTGCTTCACAGGAACTAAAGCAACGTGGAAGGAAAAAATGAATATTTAACTTTTTAGCCACAAAAATTATCTTTTACAAACTTTTTTTTATTTTCACAAGGGTAAAAGGAGAAAATGGACAGATAAGGTTGTTATGCAATTTCTCCTGAGTACGCCAATACCCCATATGTGGGGGAAAACCACTGTTTGGGCACACGGCAGAGCTCGTAAGGGAAGGAGCGCCGTTTGACTTTTTCAAACTAAAATTGGCTGGAGTTGAGATTGGACGCCATGTCGCGCTTGGAGAACCTCTGATGCGCCTAAACAGTGGAAACCCCCCACAAGTGACACCATTTTGGAAACTAGACCCCCTAAGGTACTTATCTAGATCTGTTGTGAGCACTTTGAACCCCAAGTGTTTCACAAAAGTTTATAATGCCTGGGTGTGAAAAAAAAAAAAAAAAATTCCACAAAAATGATTTTTTAGTCCTAAATTTTTGAATTTTCCCAAGGAAATTGGACCCCAAAAGCTGTTGTCCAATTTGTCCTGAGTACGCTGATACCCCTATGTGGGGGTGGAAAACTGTTTGGGCGCACGGCAGGGCTTGGAAAGGAAGTAGTAACGTTTTGGAATGCAGACGTTGATGGGGGTCATGTTCCGTTTGCAGTGCCCCAGATGAGCCTAAACAGTGGAAATCCCCCACAAGTGACCCCATTTTGGAAACTAGACCCCCTAAGGAACTTATCTAGATCTTTGGTGAGCACTTTGAACCCCCAAGTGCTTCACACAAGTTTATAATGCCCGGGCATGAAAATAAAAAATCCTATTTTTTTCCCACAAAAATTATCTTTTAGTCACTAATTTTTTATTTTCCCAAGGGTATCAGGAGAAATTGGACCACATAAGTTGTTGTCCAATTTGTCCTGAGTACGCTGATGCCCCATATGTGGGGGGGAACCACTGTTTGGGCGCACGGCAGAGCTCGGAATCGAAGGAGCACCATTTGACTTTTTCCAACCAAAATTGGCTGGAATTGAGATTGGATGCCATGTTGCATTTGGAGAGCCCCTGATGTGCCTAAACAGTGGAAACCCCCCACAAATGACCCCATTTGGGAAACTAGACCCCCTAAGGAACTTATCTAGATCTTTGGTGAGCAATTTGAACCCTCAAGTGCTTCACACAAGTTTATAACGTAGAGCCGTAAAATTTAAAAATCATATTTTTTCCACAAAAATGATCTTTTCACCCGAATTTTTATTTTTCCAAGGGTAACAAGACTCCAAAAGTTATTGTGCAATTTGTCCTGAGTACACTGATACCCCATATGTGGGGGTATACCACTGTTTGGGTGCATGGCAGAGTTTGGAAGGGAAGGCGCGCCGTCTCACTTTTTCAACGCAGAATTGGCTGGACGCCATGTCGTGTTTGGAGAGCTCCTGATCTGCCTAAACAGTGGAAACCCCCCACAAATGACACCATTTTGGAAACTAGACCCCTCAAGGAACTTATCTAGATGTGTGGTGAGAACTTTGAACCCCCAGGTGTTTCACTAGTTTATAACGTACAGCCTTAAAATAAAAAATCCTTTTTTTTTTTTTACAAAAATGATTTTTTCGCCCCCAATATTTTATTTTCACAAGGGTAACAGGAGAAATTGGACCCCAAAAGTTGTTGTCCAATTTGTCCTGAGTACGCTGATACCCAATATGTGGGAGAAAACTACTGTATGGGCGCATGTCAGGGCTCGGAAAGGGAAGTAGTGACGTTTTGGATTGCAGACTTTGATGGAATGGTCTGGGGGCGTCATGTCGCATTTGGAGAGCCCCTGATGCGCCTAAACAGTGGAAATCCCCAACAAGTGACCCCATTTTGGAAAATAGACCCCACAAGGAACTTATTTAGATGTGTGGTGAGCGCTATGAAGCCCCAAGTGCTTCACAGAAGTTTATAATGTACAGCCGTAAAAACAAAAAAAATCTTATTTTTTTTATAAAAATAATATTTTCGCCCCCAGTTTTTTATTTTCCCAAGGGTAACAGAAGAAATAGGACAAATTTCACAATAACTCTTGGGGTCCAGAGTACGCTGATATCCCATATGTGGGGATAAACTACTGTTTGGACGCATGGCAGAGCTCAGAAGTGAAGGAACACCGTTTGACTTTTTCAACGCAGAATTGGCTGGAATGGAGATCAGACGCCATGTCACATTTGGAGAGCCCCTGATGTGCCTAAACAGCAGAAACCCCCCAATTCTAACTCCAACCCTAACCCCAACACACCCCTAACCCTAGTCCCAACCCTAACCCTAATCCTAACTCTAACCCTAATCCTAACTTTAGCGCCAACCCTAACCCTAACTTTAGCCGAAACCCTAACCCTAACGGGAAAATGGAAATAAATAAATTTTTTTTATTTTATTATTTTTCCCTAACTAAGGGGGTGATAAAGGGGGTTTGATTTACTATTTATAGCGGGTTTTTATGATTGGCAGCTGTCACGCTAAAAGACGCTTTTTATTGCAAAAAGTAGTTTTTTGCATCGCCACATTTTGAGAGCTATAATTTTTGCATATTTTGGCCCACAGAGTCATGTGAGGTCTTAATTTTTGCGGGACGAGGTGACGCTTTTATTGTACCATTTTTGAGCACGTGACATTTTTTGATCGCTTTTTATTTCGATTTTTGGGAGGTTAGAATGAACAAAAATCAGCAATTCATGAATTTCTTTTGGGTGAGGCGTTTTTATTGTTCCGCGTGTGGTAAAATCGATAAAGCAGTTTTATTCTTCGGGTCAGTACGATTACGGCGATACCTCATTTATATCATTTTTTTATGTTTTGGCGCTTTTATAGAATAAAAACAATTTTATATAAAAAATAATTATTTTTGCATCGCTTTATTCTGCGAGCTATAACTTTTTTATTTTTTTGCTGATGATGCTGTATGATGGCTCGTTTTTTGCGGGACAAGATAACGTTTTCAGCGGTACCATGTTTATTTATATCGGTCTTTTTTGATCGCGTGTTATTCCACTTTTTGTTCAGCGGTATGATGATAAAGCACTGATTTTTTGCTTCGTTTTTATTTTATTTTTTTTAAGGGGTTCACTAAAGGGGTTAACTAGTGGGACAGTTTTATAGGGGGGGTCGTTACGGACGCGGCGATACCATATATGTGTACTTTTATTGTTTTATTTTTTTTTTATTTACAATAAGTAATGAATTTATTGGGGAATATTTTTTTTTTTTTTTTATTTATTTTAGATTTTTTTTTACACGTTTATTTTTACTTTTTTTTACTTTTTTACTTAGTCCCAGGGTGGGACATCACTGTATTTCATCAGATCGCTGGTGTGACAGTGTGCACAGCACTCTGTCACACCAGCGATGTGACAGGCAGTGCAGGACGCTTCCTCATGCCTGCTCTCGGCAGGCACTGAGGAAGCCGCCTCCCTCCAGGACCCCAGCGCCATCTTGGATCCGGGTCCTGGGAGGAGGAAGCCCTCAGAACAGCGCGATCACATCGCGCTGCTCTGAGGGTCTCAGGGGGGCGCACAGGGAGCCCCCACCCTGCGCGATCCTCCCCTGTGCCCCCAGTACACCGCGATCATGTTTGATCGCGGTGTGCAAGGGGTTAATGTGCCGGGAGCGGTCCGTGACCGCTCCTGACACACAGTCACGGGTGTCAGCTGTGATAATCAGCTGACACCCGGCGGCGATTAGCTGCGCTCCCTCCGGGAGCGCAGCTAATCGCCTATGACGTACTATCCCGTCCATGGTCAGAATGGCACGGGTTTTATGGACGGGATAGTACGTCTAATGTCAGAGAGGGGTTAATGGGGGATGTTGAAGTCTCCAAGGATAAGGGTTGGTAGTTCTGAGGACATGAAGTGCGGCAGCCAGGCTGAGAAGTGGTCAAGGAACTGGTGGGTGAGCCTGGGGGCCGATATATGACCGCTACTCTGAGGGAGAGGGGATGGAAGAGCCTGATGGTGTGGACCTCAAAAGAAGGGAATGAGAGTGATGGAATTGGGGGGATGACCTGGAAAGTGCATTGTGGGGACAGGAGTATGCCAACTCCACCACCATGTCTGTTTTGTGGGTCTCGGGGAATGGGAGAACTGTAAACCACCATAGGAAATGGCAGCAGGGGAGACAGTGTCAGAATCCTGAATCCAGGTTTCAGTGAGGGCCAACAGATTAAGAGAGTGGTTCAGAAAGTAGTTGTGCAGGAAGGATAGCTTGTTGCATGCAGACCGTGGATTCCAGAGGGCACAATTGAAAGAAGGAGATGAGGGAGTGCAAGTAATATTAATAAGATTATTATGGTTTCGGTATGAGGTAGGGTAGGGATTGAGGTTGGGGGATGGTGGACCAGGGTTGGGGGAGATGTCCCCTGAAATAAGTAGAAGTAGGAAGAGAAAGAGCAGGTAGTTGTTGGAATTGTAAGTAGGTTTTTTCTGTGATGTGTTTGGGCAAGATGGGCTGAGGTTTTTCAGGAAGGTGAGGAGTGCATGGGAGCTGTACATGGGAGAGGGAAGGATAGAGGGGCTGATGTGTATGAGTCGTGATGGAGGGGGGATGGGGCGGTGAATGTGGATGGCAAGGGAACACAGGAGGAAATAGATAAAGTACATAATGAAAAATAAGGCAAAGTGTGGGGTACCTGATTCCAGCCCTGATTAACTGCCATGAATAACTGCCGTTTTCAAGATGCTTTTCTTCTGTGATGCTGTTTTCAAGATGCTTTTCTTCTGTGATGCTTAACTTCTGGGATGCATGCGCCCCCACAATGCATGCGCCCCTTAGACTACTCCTAAATATATAGTCCACACTACAGGGTCAGGAAAGTGGGATTGTGGGAGCTGCTTTGGGATAATTTGCCAGCTGGGGCCAGCACACCAGGGGGTGGTTAGATCATCAAAGGCACTAGACCTGGCAACATCTATATGTTATAGCACTTTCCACCTGATAGCATCTACAGAGGCCCAGTCACAGGAATACACAGCAGTAAGTATTAAGCACAGTGCAAAAAATGAATTATACTAAAGTTTTACCAGGCACATTAAACTATGTTGCAAGATGGTACAGCAGTGGTTGGCAGCAATCAGAAGTATGGAGTGCATACTATTGCTATATATTTCCACATGCAAGACAGAAGGGGCTTGTGTCATTCAGCTGCTTGCTGACAATGAATGGAGTGCATACATGCAGAGAGGATCAATTCAGAGGATGAATGATTTGGTTACCATTGCTATATATTTCCACATGCAAGACAGAAGGGGCTTGTGTCATTCAGCTGCTTGCTGACAATGAATGGAGTGCATACATGCAGAGAGGATCAATTCAGAGGATGAATGATTTGGTTACCATTGCTATATATTTCCACATGCAAGACAGAAGGGGCTTGTGTCATTCAGCTGCTTGCTGACAATGAATGGAGTGCATACATGCAGAGAGGATCAATTCAGAGGATGAATGATTTGGTTACAGTCTGTTGGATCCATACAGATACCAGCCGGGCACTGTGTCCTTCCAGTGAGTAGTCCAGCAACCCTCAGGTAGATTGGACTCACTTCCAAAGACTCCCTTTTATGTTCCTTTCCGGCCTTTCTCAATCAGTGTGTAATGTATGTAGTACAGTTCATATAGCGTCTTGTGCTTGGGTGCGATGAAAACACAGGAGTCACAGGTTTGATATAGAAAAGTCCTGTATTACTTCATACAAGTTGGCAGAAATAGTCACACAGTTTGCAGACACAGAAACAGGAGACACAGCAGGCCAGAGTAATCCAAGCTCAGCAATCACTCTCCAATACAGATTCAGGATCTTCTTCTCTGTTACCGTAAGTCCATGCAAACGTGGGTCTTTCAAAGAGCAGGGTTCAGAGTCCACAAGTGCTTCAGAGTTCCTCAGTAGGAATAGCTGGAGTACAAGGTCCAAGGCTTACAGGAGTCAAGTCACAGGTTCACTGCAGGCTAGATTCTGAAGCACTGATTGCTCAGCTGTGGCTGCTTAAGAAGCAAAGGAGAGAATCAGGGCAGGAACATGCAAGCTGGAAACTCCATTTTGACTGAGGGCAAGATAGCTGCAGCAAGACAGAAAGTAAAATGGCTGACGAACAAACTGAGTTTCAGGAATATATACATAGAACCTTACACAGTGCTACTCTCCCTTCTTCCTTGCACTACGCCACCACAGAGCCCTCAGACAAGGCAGTATTAGGCCCTTTCAGATCACAGAGCACGACCCGATGTCTTTGGCCCTTGACCTCTTCTGAATTTCTCTGAGGTAAAAGATCACCGTCTGATGTCTGGGAAAGTTTGTGGGGGGATTTTGAGTGGGGATGGGGGATACTTTGTGTGGGGGGATTTTGAGTGGGGATAGGGATACTTTGTGTGGGGAATTTTGAGTGGGGATGGGGGATACTTTGTGCGGGGCTATTTGGAGTGGGGATAGGGGATATAATGTGGGGGGATTTGGAGTGGGGATGGGGCATTTAATGTGTGTGGGGGGATTAGGAGTGGGGATGGGGCATTTAATGTGTGTGGGGGGATTTGGAGTGGGGATGGGGGATTTGGCGTGGGGAGGTTATTTAATGTGTGTGGGGATTTGGTGTGGGGGTGGGGATTTAATGTGCGTGGGGGGATTTGGAGTGGGGATGGGGGGATTTAATTTGTGTGGAGGGATTTGGAGTGGGGATGGGTGATTTAATGGGGAGATTTGAGGACACTGAGTATGTATGTATGAGTGCATGTATGAGGAAACAGTATGGGGGGATTAGTGCAGACACAGTATGGTGAGTGGGGGATGGGTGCAGACAGTATGGGGAGCGAACGGCTGAATGTATGTGGGCACAGTATGGGGAGTGAGGGTGATGGAATGTGTGCAGACACAGTATGGGGAGTCAGGGGTATGTGTGAGCAGACATTATAGAGAGTAAGGGGGTAAATATATGAGGAGACAGTATGCTGAACAGGGGGATATGAGAGGAGACAGTGTGAGGAGGGAGGGGAATAGTGTGAGGTGACATTAAATTGCAAATATTTTTATTTAGGAGCATTATAATGACACTTCTGTCTTTAAGGGCGCCGTGTGGAGAGTTGGTGCAAAAGACCGGAGAAGATGGAAGTCTACAGAGACGGCTGTGGATGAGAAAACTTATCATGGAATCTGGACAAAATGAAGACAAGAAGGAGAATGACTCCAGAGATGACGACATCCATAAGGCACCTGGGTATAAATATTATTTGTGATACTGACTAATTCTCATGTTTTTCTTTATATTAGGAGCATTACAGCGGTTCTCCAGGTCTGTGCTGAGTCTGCAGTCATTCTATGTGACTGCATACTTCTGAATTCTCACAGTGCACACTGCACGCTGTCAGGATTCTCTTGTGTCGGTGATTTACATACATGCAGTCACGTTCTTACTAGACATGTGTGGCCTCAATGAAAATGAACAGAGCGAGGCTGGGCACGTCTAGTCGGAATGTGGCCAGAAGTATATAAATCACATGGTTGTGCTGACATGACTGTGTACTCTCGCCACCGGTAAGGGAGAATCCTAAAAGTGTGCAGTGCATTCGCTGTGAGGATTCAGAAGCTGCAATGTCAGGATTCAGCTCTGCAGGTTCCAGTAGTCATCACATGAACACTTCACTCATATGCGATTTTCATACTTATGGTCCTGTGACGAGCTTTTCTCACTGAACATTGAGAGCATTAAGGCGAGCAGCTCGTTGGTACATGACTAAGTGTGCAAATCGCATATGTGCAGGGGGGCGAACTGAATTCTTGTCCCGGGTGCCAGAAAGCCTAGATACACCTCTGTAATGTGGAGCTGGGAACAAGCTAAGCCACATTCTGTCCACAGCTGTTACTTCACTGTTCCACACCACACAGAGGCCCCAAAAGAGTCTGAAGGGGTTACTGACCCCCGCCAAATAGTAATGGGGAATCTCCAGCACCTACCTCCACCCGCAGAGCCGGACTCCACATAGAGAATAATGGAGCCTCCAGCACCTACCTCCACCCGCAGAGCCACACTCCACATAGAGAATAATGGAGCCTCCAGCACCGACCTCCACCCGCAGAGCCACACTCCACATAAAGAATAATGGAGCCTCCAGCACCTACCTCCACCCGCAGAGCCGCACTCCACATAGAGAATAATGGAGCCTCCAGCACCGACCTCCACCCGCAGAGCCGCACTCCACATAGAGAATAATGGAGCCTCCAGCACCTACCTCCACCCGCAGAGCCGCACTCCACATAGAGAATAATGGAGCCTCCAGCACCTACCTCCACCCGCAGAGCCGCACTCCACATAGAGAATAATGGAGCCTCCAGCACCTACCTCCACCCGCAGAGCCGCACTCCACATAGAGAATAATGGAGCCTCCAGCACCGACCTCCACCCGCAGAGCCGCACTCCACATAGAGAATAATGGAGCCTCCAGCACCTACCTCCACCCGCAGAGCCGCACTCCACATACAGAATAATGGAGCCTCCAGCACCTACCTCCACATAGAGAATAATGGAGCCTCCAGCACCGACCTCCACCCACAGAGCCGCCTCCACATAGAGAATAATGGAGCCTCCAGCACCGACCTCCACCCGCAGAGCCACACTCCACATAGAGAATAATGGGCATCCAGCACCGACCTCCACCCGCAGAGCCGCACTCCACATAGAGAATAATGGAGCCTCCAGCACTACCTCCACCGCAGAGCCGCACTCCAATAGAGAATAATGGAGCCTCCACACCTACCTCCACCCGCAGAGCCGCACTCCACATAGAGAATAATGGAGCCTCCAGCACCGACCTCCACCCGCAGAGCCGCACTCCACATAGAGAATAATGGAGCCTCCAGCACTTACCTCCACCCGCAGAGCCGCACTCCACATAGAGAATAATGGAGCCTCCAGCACCTACCTCCACCCGCAGAGCCGCACTCCACATAGAGAATAATGGAGCCACCAGCACCTACCTCCACCCGCAGAGCCGCACTCCACATAGAGAATAATGGAGCCTCCAGCACCTACCTCCACCCGCAGAGCCGCACTCCACATATAGAATAATGGAGCCTCCACACCGACCTCCACCCGCAGAGCCACACTCCACATAGAGAATAATGGAGCCTCCAGCACCTACCTCCCCGCAGAGCCGCACTCCACATATAGAATAATGGAGCCTCCACCACCGACCTCCACCCGCAGAGCCGCACTCCACATATAGAATAATGGAGCCTCCACCACCGACCTCCACCCGCAGAGCACACTCCACATAGAGAATAATGGAGCCTCCAGCACCTACCTCCACCCGCAGAGCCGCACTCCACATAGAGAATAATGGAGCCTCCAGCACCGACCTTCACCGCAGAGCACACTCCACATAGAGAATAATGGAGCCTCCAGCACAGACCTCCACCCGCAGAGCCACTCCACATAGAGAATAATGGAGCCTCCAGCACCGACCCCACCCGCAGAGCCGCACTCCACATAGAGAATGGAGCCTCCAGCCTTACCTCCCCGCAGAGCGCCTCCACATAGAGAATAATGGAGCCTCCAGCACCTACCTCCACCCGCAGAGTCACACTCCACATAGAGAATAATGGAGCCTCCAGCACCGACCTCACCCGAGCACACCCACAAGAGAATAATGGAGCCTCCAGCACCGACCTCCACCGCGCAGAGCACACTCCCATAGAGAATAATGGAGCCTCCAGCACCGCCTCCACCGCAGAGCGCATCCACATGAGAATAATGGAGCCTCCAGCACCTACCTCCACCCGCAGAGCCGCACTCCACATAGAATTAATGGAGCCTCCAGCACTACCTCCACCCGCAGAGTCACACTCCACATAGAGAATAATGGAGCCTCCAGCACGACCTCCACCCGCAGAGCGCATCCACATAGAGAATAATGGAGCCTCCAGCACCTACTCCTCCCGCAGAGCCGCACTCCACATAGAGAATATGGCAGCTCCAGCACTTACCTCCACCCGCAGAGCCGCACTCCACATAGAGAATAATGGAGCCTCCAGCACCTACCTCCACCCGCAGAGCCGCACTCCACATAGAGGATAATGGAGCCTCCAGCACCTACCTTCACCCGCAGAGCCGCACTCCACATATAGAATAATGGAGCCTCCAGCACCGACCTCCACCTGCAGAGCCGCACTCCACATAGAGAATAATGGAGCCCCAGCACCTACCTCCACCCGCAGAGCCGCACTCCACATAGAGAATAATGGAGCCTCCAGCACCGACCTTCACCCGCAGAGCCGCACTCCACATAGAGAATAATGGAGCCTCCAGCACCGACCTCCACCCGCAGAGCCGCACTCCACATAGAGAATAATGGAGCCTCCAGCACCTACCTCCACCCGCAGAGCCGCACTCCACATAGAGAATAATGGAGCCTCCAGCACCTACCTCCACCCGCAGAGCAGCACTCCACATAGAGAATAATGGAGCCTCCAGCACCGACCTCCACCCGCAGAGCCGCACTCCACATAGAGAATAATGGAGCCTCCAGCACCGACCTCCACCGCAGAGCCGCACTCCACATAGAGGATAATAGAGCCTCCAGCACCTACCTTCACCCGCAGAGCCACACTCCACATAGAGAATAATGGAGCCTCCAGCACCTACCTCCACCCGCAGAGCCGCACTCCACATAGAGAATAATGGAGCCTCCACCACCTACCTCCACCCGCAGAGCCGCACTCCACATAGAGAATAATGGAGCCTCCAGCACCTACCTCCACCCGCAGAGCCGCACTCCACATAGAGAATAATGGAGCCTCCAGCACCTACCTCCACCCGCAGAGCCGCACTCCACATAGAGAATAATGGAGCCTCCAGCACCTACCTCCACCCGCAGAGCCGCACTCCACATAGAGAATAATGGAGCCTCCAGCACCTACCTCCACCCGCAGAGCCACACTCCACATAGAGAATAATGGAGCCTCCAGCACCGACCTCCACCAGCAGAGCCGCACTCCACATAGAGAATAATGGAGCCTCCAGCACCGACCTCCACCCGCAGAGCCACACTCCACATAGAGAATAATGGAGCCTCCAGCACAGATCTCCACCAGCAGAGCCACACTCCCCATAGAGAATAATGGAGCCTCCAGCACAGATCTCCACCCGCAGAGCCACACTCCACATAGAGAATAATGGAGCCTCCAGCACTGACCTCCACCCGCAGAGCCGCACTCCACATAGAGAATAATGGAGCCTCCAGCACCTACCTTCACCCGCAGAGCCGCACTCCACATAGAGAATAATGGAGTCTCCAGCACCTACCTCCACCCGCAGAGCCGCACTCCACATAGAGAATAATGGAGCCTCCAGCATCTACCTCCACCCGCAGAGCCGCACTCCACAGAGAATAATGGAGCCTCCAGCACCTACCTCCACCTGCAGAGCCACACTCCACATAGAGAATAATGGAGCCTCCAGCACCTACCTCCACCCGCAGAGCCACACTCCACATAGAGAATAATGGAGCCTCCAGCACCGACCTCCACCGCAGAGCCACACTCCACATAGAGAATAATGGAGCCTCCAGCACCTACCTCCACCTGCAGAGCAGCACTCCACATAGAGAATAATGGAGCCTTCAGCACTGACCTCCACCCGCAGAGCCGCACTCCACATAGAGAATAATGGAGCCTCCAGCACCGAGCTCCACCCGCAGAGCCGCACTCCACATAGAGAATAATGGAGGCTCCAGCACCTACCTCCACCCGCAGAGCCGCACTCCACATATAGAATAATGGAGCCTCCACCACCGACCTCCACCCGCAGAGCCACACTCCACATAGAGAATAATGGAGCCTCCAGCACCTACCTCCACCCGCAGAGCCGCACTCCACATATAGAATAATGGAGCCTCCACCACCGACCTCCACCCGCAGAGCCGCACTCCACATATAGAATAATGGAGCCTCCACCACCGACCTCCACCCGCAGAGCCACACTCCACATAGAGAATAATGGAGCCTCCAGCACCTACCTCCACCCGCAGAGCCGCACTCCACATAGAGAATAATGGAGCCTCCAGCACCGACCTTCACCCGCAGAGCCACACTCCACATAGAGAATAATGGAGCCTCCAGCACAGACCTCCACCCGCAGAGCCACACTCCACATAGAGAATAATGGAGCCTCCAGCACCGACCTCCACCCGCAGAGCCGCACTCCACATAGAGAATGGAGCCTCCAGCACTTACCTCCACCCGCAGAGCCGCACTCCACATAGAGAATAATGGAGCCTCCAGCACCTACCTCCACCCGCAGAGTCACACTCCACATAGAGAATAATGGAGCCTCCAGCACCGACCTCCACCCGCAGAGCCACACTCCACATAGAGAATAATGGAGCCTCCAGCACCGACCTCCACCCGCAGAGCCACACTCCACATAGAGAATAATGGAGCCTCCAGCACCGACCTCCACCCGCAGAGCCGCACTCCACATAGAGAATAATGGAGCCTCCAGCACCTACCTCCACCCGCAGAGCCGCACTCCACATAGAGAATAATGGAGCCTCCAGCACCTACCTCCACCCGCAGAGTCACACTCCACATAGAGAATAATGGAGCCTCCAGCACCGACCTCCACCCGCAGAGCCGCACTCCACATAGAGAATAATGGAGCCTCCAGCACCTACCTCCACCCGCAGAGCCGCACTCCACATAGAGAATAATGGAGCCTCCAGCACTTACCTCCACCCGCAGAGCCGCACTCCACATAGAGAATAATGGAGCCTCCAGCACCTACCTCCACCCGCAGAGCCGCACTCCACATAGAGGATAATGGAGCCTCCAGCACCTACCTTCACCCGCAGAGCCGCACTCCACATATAGAATAATGGAGCCTCCAGCACCGACCTCCACCTGCAGAGCCGCACTCCACATAGAGAATAATGGAGCCCCCAGCACCTACCTCCACCCGCAGAGCCGCACTCCACATAGAGAATAATGGAGCCTCCAGCACCGACCTTCACCCGCAGAGCCGCACTCCACATAGAGAATAATGGAGCCTCCAGCACCGACCTCCACCCGCAGAGCCGCACTCCACATAGAGAATAATGGAGCCTCCAGCACCTACCTCCACCCGCAGAGCCGCACTCCACATAGAGAATAATGGAGCCTCCAGCACCTACCTCCACCCGCAGAGCAGCACTCCACATAGAGAATAATGGAGCCTCCAGCACCGACCTCCACCCGCAGAGCCGCACTCCACATAGAGAATAATGGAGCCTCCAGCACCGACCTCCACATAGAGAATAATGGAGCCTCCAGCACCTACCTCCACCCGCAGAGCCGCACTCCACATAGAGAATAATGGAGCCTCCAGCACCTACCTCCACCTGCAGAGCCGCACTCCACATAGAGAATAATGGAGCCTCCAGCACCGACCTCCACCCGCAGAGCCGCACTCCACATAGAGAATAATGGAGCCTCCAGCACTGACCTCCACCTGCAGAGCCGCACTCCACATAGAGAATAATGGAGCCTCCAGCACCTACCTCCACCCGCAGAGCCGCACTCCACATAGAGAATAATGGAGCCTCCAGCACCGACCTTCACCTGCAGAGCCGCACTCCACATAGAGAATAATGGAGCCTCCAGCACCGACCTCCACCCGCAGAGCCGCACTCCACATAGAGAATAATGGAGCCTCCAGCACCGACCTCCACCCGCAGAGCCGCACTCCACATAGAGAATAATGGAGCCTCCAGCACCGACCTCCACCCGCAGAGCCACACTCCCACATAGAGAATAATGGAGCCTCCAGCACCTACCTCCACCCGCAGAGCCGCACTCCACATAGAGAATAATGGAGCCTCCAGCACCTACCTCCACCCGCAGAGCCGCACTCCACATATATGGCTGCTCTGTGTGCACAGGACCTGTGATGAGGTCACAGGAGGGGAGGAGTCAGGGGTCACATGATCAGGGGCCTCATTGTGTGCAGGACTCTGCTGTGCTGACAAGTATTCAGCTCCTTGCTGGTGTTGCCCCTTAAGACCAGGTGATGTTTGGCAGAAGTCACCTGCAAAAAGTAGAACAATTCCCCATTAAGTGATTGGATCCCCCCAGATCTTTGAAAGATCTTAGTGATATTACTGACGGGAGTTTCCAAGAGCGCTGGATTCAGGGGTGATCCTAGTATCTGTGGTCATCAACCAAGAGGCTTAGGGTGCTTTCACACTTGCGTTTGAGCGACCTGCGCCTGTCTGCGCACGGCTGCCGCTAAGCTCCGCCCCGGCCGCGCCTCCTCCCAGTGGCTCTGCCTATGGGCGCATGATGCCGCATGCGACCTGCGTACCCTATCTTTATCATTGGGTACGCAGGCCGTGCGCAGGTATGCGTTTGGCGGCAAATGCGTCCATTTGACGGTGCGCCGAGCGCACCAAAATGTTGCATGTTGCTTTTTGGTGCGCTCGGCGCACCAGTCAAAAGGACGCATGCGCCGCCAAACGCATACCTGCGCACGGCCTGCGTACCCAATGCTAAAGATAGGGTACGCATATGTCGGCAGTGACATTTATGTGTAAGTCCGGATTACCTCTCATGTGCTCTCTATGAATATCTTCTCTAGGATATTCTCTGTATTTGTCCCAGAGATCACGGGGATTGGAAGGTGCACAGGGTGTAGTTATTATAGAGAACAGGATTAGAAGTTGAGGTGGAAAGTGAGTGAGGGATGCCTCCTGCAATGTCCTGTCCCAGGGTCGATCATCTTCCATCAGACCATGCTTTTGTCATGTCTCCCTGTAAGATTTTGTTGGGTCAGTTGTATGTACAGACGCTCACTTTCCACCTTGGCATACATATCTACTATACATTTATGAAAAAGTTGCCTACATTGTAAAATGTGGTTAGAATACTCATGTCTGATCATTATTTGGTAGGAGTAGACGTCCATAGCTGATATTTTATTGGTTGGCCTCGCAGTGTTGGGATCAGTCTGCGTTAGATTATAGTGACAGCCATCTTGGCCATTCCACAATATTATAGGATATTGTAGAGCATCATATGATCTATGTGTTTCTGAAATACCTTGAAAGTCTTCGCTTCGTTGCTGAATAATTCTATCTCGGCTTAGAAAGTCCCGTCCAACCATTACAATAGCTACTAGATTAATACCGGGAGAATTAAACCGCCTTTTGTGCTCACCAGCCGGTGTCTTGTCAGCTCTCATTACAACTTGATATTCCGCACTTGGCATTCTTTCTAAGGCTGTTTTGATGTGAATACTTTTCCGTCCAATTATGACAAGAGCATTCTTAAAGTGATACCTTTATTGGCTAACCAGAAAATTATATGTTCGCAAGCTTTCAGAGCTCAAAGGCTCCTTCAGGCAAGATTACATTTGGAATAATAAGAAAGACACATTAGATGCTTACTATAGTAGGAAATTTGTTCAAGACCTGGGAGGTGTGATGCCTTCAAAAGATAAGCAAAGGAAATCGAATTAGCATTTTCTTACAAATGGAGAGCTAGTGGGAATGTGTTCTTAGCTATCTGGAGTCCTTCTGGTGAAGGTGTGAACTGTGTCTATGTAGTGAACCATAAAACCGGGTGTTAAGTTGAGTCCTAGTGTCAAAGTATTGAACATCCTAATAAGTTTGAATTCCCATATTTTTCTCTCCCTGTCATCCTTAAAATGACCTTTTAGTATTAAGACTTTTAAGTCTGTCATACAATGTCCAGTTCCAGAGAAATGTTTTCCCACAGGCGTGTCCATTTTATTCCTGATCGTATGTCTGTGTAGATTGGGAGAGGGAGAGAAAATATGGGAATTCAAACTTATTAGGATGTTCAATACTTTGACACTAGGACTCAACTTAACACACCCGGTTTTATGGTTCACTACCTAGACACAGTTCACACCTTCACCAGAAGGACTCCAGATAGCTAAGAACACATTTCCACTAGCTCTCCATTTGTAAGAAAATGCTAATTCGATTTCCTTTGCTTATCTTTTGAAGGCATCACACCTCCCAGGTCTTGAACAAATTTCCCACTACAGTAAGCATCTAATGTGTCTTTCTTATTATTCCAAATGTAATCTTGCCTGAAGAAGGAGCCTCTGCGCTCTGAAAGCTTGCGAACATATAATTTTCTGGTTAGCCAATAAAGGTATCACTTTAAGAATGCTCTTGTCATAATTGGACGGAAAAGTATTCACATTGATTTTTCTGGCTAACACGGTACCACAATATAATTTATTATTGTACACCATAAGGCTGTTTTGAAAAGGTTTACTAACTGATTGTGTTGATGGAAAATCTTGGCAAATTGAAAACAATATAAAAATGTTGTGTCTTGATTTGCAACAGGAAGCATCAAACCTATTTTGTGATATACAAGTGCTTCTCACAAAATTAGAATATCATCAACAAGTTAATTTATTTCAGTTCTTCAATACTATATTATATAGAGTCATTACAGAGTGATCTATTTCAAGTGTTTATTTCTGTTAATGTTGATGATTATGGCTTATAGCCAATGAAAATCCAAAAGTCATTATCTCAGAAAATTACAATAATTAACAAAAAACTCATGCAAAGGCTTCCTAAGTGTTTAGAAAAGGTCCCTTAGTCTGTTTCAGTAGGCTCCACAATCATGGGAAAGACTGTTGACACATGTCCAAAAGACAGTTATTGACACACTCCACACGGAAAGTAAATTTTGCATTTCATTTGGAAATCAAGGTCCCAGAGTCTGGAGGAAGAGTGGAGAGGCCACAATCCAAGCTGCTTGAGGGAGATATCTGCCCCTATACAGTGGCACTCCAAGTAAACTGGAATCCACAGGGGACTCTAGACCAACCTCGAACTCTTAGACGTGGCACCCGCTACATTAGCTGGAAGCCTAAGGAAACCGCAACTCTGGTGAACAGTTTACCAGATCCGGATGGGCATTCTATGCCTTTCTACCAGAAAATGAGCCAGATACATAAAACACACTCTGCTTCATGTACAGACCTAGTTGGACTCACTGAATTTAAGCAGGAGATTCTTTTTGGCCTATGATGGAACCAGAATTGAGGCCCAACCATGGGGCACTTGACTGGTTCATAACAATGGAGTCAGGGGAGAACTTCCTCAACAAACTCCATACTTGGGCTAAAGACCTCCTAGCAGATCAAGCCACCTCCGTGCAGGATATTATGCAGGACAAAGGTGAGACTGTGGAGAAATTCTTCCACAGATTAACGTATTTTTTGCACTATAAGACGCACCAGACCATAAGACGCACCCCAGATTTTCAGAAGGAGAATAGGGAAAAAAATTGAATGCGTCTAATGGGGGACCGTCTTATTTTCTGAATTCAGCTTACTGGGGCGATCAGCAGCGCTGGTGGAGTGTGGTCACAGGGGGTGTTTGGTGGTCCGGCGATATGAATCCCATCCCAGACTGGTGCGCCAGGTTCGGCGGTGCGGGGGCTGCGCAGGCATCTTGTGACAACCCGGAGGCCCTGCACATCCATTGCTGCGATGCGGTGGCCTCTGGGAAATGCCATCCCAGGCTGGTGCACAAGGTTTGGTGGTGCTCTGCGGTGCGGGGGCTGCGCCGGCATCTTGTGAAAGCCTGGAGGCCCCGCCCATCCATTGCTGTGATGCGGTGGCCTCTGGGAAAATGGCCGCCGGGGTGGCACATGCTCAGATTGAGATATCGTCCCAAAATCTCAGAAGACGAGATCTGGGGACTAGATCTTGTTGCCGAGATCTCAATCTGAGCATGCGAGACCCCCAGCGGCCATTTTACAGGAGGCCACCGCATCACAGCAATGAACGTGCGGGGCCTCCGGGCTTTCACAGAATACCGGCGCAGCCCCCGCACCACAGAGCACCATCGAACCTGCCGCACCAGCCTAGGACGGGAGTGTGATCATCTCCCTGCAGCGTCGGACCGCCGCAGAATCGCCCGACTCCTGGTGCCGCCACACTAGTAAGTATATTCTGACTATAAGACGCACCCCCATTTTCCCCAAAAAATTTTGGGGAAAAAATTGAGTCTTATAGTCTGAAAAATACAGTAAACCAAATGTTCCTAGATCTGGTATTTGATTCCAATGAGAAAACTCATCACCAGATCTGGGTACAAGCCAGTACAAGTAAACAACTGCAGGCCACAACACCAGAATATCGGGAGACCAGACTAAGGCATACTCTATACAGTGGCAAAAGGGCTGAAGATGAACCAGCCAGCCAGGTCTCACACCAACCTTCTGGTGGTACAAGACCACTCACACAACATCAATACAAAGAGGTCCAGGATCACCTGTTACAACAGTGGCAAGTAAGGACACCTGAAAAGGAACTGCAGATCAGCTCCCCAGAGTAAGGAACCAGGACAGCAGGGGCAACCCGACAACAAGCAACAATAGGACATTGGCAAGCCAGATCCACCACAAACACCAGGACCACTTATACTCTTACACTCTGTAAGACAACTAAGTGGACCAACCCCCACCATTCAGATAGAGGCCGAGGGTAAACCCCTCAATCTCCTGGTGGATACTGGTGCAACCAAAAGTGTAATAAGGAACATTGACTTAACAGACCCAGATTGTCTCACAGATGAAGTGGTGCCTTGTGTAGGGGTGGTTGGAAACACACGGTACACACCAATGACCAGATGCTGTCTCAGTTAGTAGTCTTTTTAACCTGCCCTGAAAATATGCTGGGATCAGATCTACTGTCAAAACTCCAGGCCAATGTTCGATTTCACAAGGATGGAGCTGTCACCCTCAACACTCCACTCTCAAACGAACACTCAGCAGAAGAATACGGCCTCTTCTCTCTATAGGATACACCTCTAGACCCAGTAGCTGCTAAACTTATGGCACAAATCCTAGACACACTATGGGCACAAGGCCCAGAAGTGTCACGCGGTCTAATGATATGTGTACGATGTCAGTAAACTATTCTTAAAAGAACATAACTCTATACAACATATAGATTAGCAACATCAGCATGTAAATAAAGAATAGATTTACCTGACACGATATCCGTTGAACTCAGGGTTAATCTTGAGGACTTGATACACTGTCACAGGAAAGAGGAGGACCGGGGGTCTAACCTGACCCTAAACTGGGGTCCTAACTAATCCCTCACCTTGGAGGTACTGATAATGGTTCAGAGGTCCAAGTCTCCAGCCTAACCTAGTCTCCTATCAGACCCTGAACCCTGTAATCAGTCCTAAGAAGGATCCTGACTACCACCAAAGGGATATGGGCTGATCTCTGCTAAATACACAGATTAGACATATAAGACAGACTGGAGAAAACACAGACTTGCATACACACTCAAACACAGAAGGAACATAAATGATCTGGGATATTAAACTCTAAGCAAGGTGAGCTTAAAACAACTAAGGAGCTCTTTAACTTAAGTCTATACAGATACAATCCTATCTGTGGTCTGCATGAAGAATTTCACTGGCAACTCCCAACACAGACAACCAGAGATTTAAAGGAAACCAATCAACAAATAATTAATTGCAGCCGGGAGAAACTGCACCCAGTCCCAGAACTGAGCACAGACAGAATTAACTCCCTAGCTGCCAAACACAAAGAAACAGCAACTCAGCTGTGAGAAGTCAGAACGTGCAACCGCGACGATCTTCGTGGCGATGCACACATGACAGTACCCCCCCTTCTACGAGGGGCCTCCGGAC
>JARQOD010000003.1:13261550-13327862 GCA_033576555.1 Oophaga sylvatica | reverse complement strand
GGGGAATCTTTGGGGTGTTCCCCTTTACGGAAGATTGGGGGGAAACCATAAGGGATGAATTATTTTTCAAAAAAAAAATTATAGGCTGTGTATTTGTCTGTTTTTAGGGAGATGTGAGGGGGGGGGGGGAACCCCCATCAAGATACCTTTTGTACAGTGTGTGCCTTCTAAATATCCCATCCCCATAGAGAAATAGGGGCGAACCTGACTCTTAGGGGAACCCCGACACTACAATGCCCCGTCCCCCCCATCCCTTTTCTGGTTATGAAATCCCCCCGTTCAGCAGTGTACTCTCGTCAGCAGTCAATTTTTGTAGGTGAGTTTAGGTCTTTGGTATTGTGCCTCTGTATAGTGGGGGCGGGGGCCCCTTGTTGGGTCAGGGGTTTTCTCCATCCTCAGACACAGGGCCCTGACGCGCTATAGAGGCTTTTCAAAATGTAAAATCCTGGTTATGGAGAACAAAAAATAAATCTCATACGACATTCCAGACCCCTCCCTTCCAGTTCTGTCCATTTTTTTTTCCTGATAAGATGATGTAATGTGATCTAGATCTCTCACCCTCCAGTAAGCCGGAGGGTCTCTAGGGGGAGGTGAAAATTTCTCTGCCATCTTGTCTTGTCCAATCATTTTGGGGGTTTTAAACAGGAAAAATTTTTTTTGAAGATTTCATGAGAGGATCGTTTTGTAGGCCTGAATGAAAAGATGAGCCATGAACTCAAAAAACCAGGGTAAAATAAATTTTGGAGTAAAAAGGAAAACTGAGATTTTTTTACGTATTTGTTTTTTTTAAAACTTATAAAAAACCTATATTTTTGGGAAGAAAAAGAGTTTTTCCGGAGTCGGCAGTGAAAAGTTTCTGACTTTTTCCCCTAACGTAATTCTCCCCATTTCCCGCCCCAAAAGGATTATAATATGCAGGGTTTTTTTACCGTGACAGGAGAAATAATACTTATGTGAGGAGAATTTCATTTCTATACGGTTAGGAATATTTGCCCAGGTTTTTCCCCGACTCCCCCCCGGGTTATTAAATGTTTCCCGTTTCCCCCCCCTGTAATTTCTTACTTAGATCTAGTTTGATTCACACACAGAAGTTGGGTTTTTAAAAAAGTTTTTTGTTTCCCCAAACATGAGAAAAAAGATTGATCCAAATCTCCATGTACAGTGATTTATGGGTTTTTTTTTTTGGGCCCTTTTGGTTCCCCATATTACAAAAAAAACACCAAAAAAAAAAACGATATTACAATGTTTCTAAGAAAACGGCCCCCAACTTTTTTGTAAAAGAAGAAAATGGGGAAAAAGGAAGACACTTTTTTTTTCCCCAAATAAACATTTTTAAAAAAATGTTTTACTTTTTGGGCCCGAACATAGATGTACATGGGGGGAAAAGTGGGCAAAAACAAAATTCTTGCATTTAAACCCCATTACTGTGTGAAAGAAACGGGGGCTAAAAGGTGGGCCCCGAGTGGCTGTTGCCCTTCCCCCCAAAATACTTGATAGTAGGGGCGGCTATTTCGTACTTAAATCCCCAAAAAGGTCTCGGTTCGCAATGTAAAGGGGCTATTAGGCGAGGCAGCGTCCAAAAGTTCCTTTTTTGCCCCCAAAATATTACATAAAGTTACATGAAAACTGATTTTTAGGGGGTTGGGGCCAAAATTTTTTTGGGGGCCCCCGAAGATGATGGCGGGAGGAAGGATTGGATCTGAATTTGGGATAATGTTTTTTTTCCCCTAGATAATCCTCTCTAGGGGTTGGAGGGACTCTCTTAAAAAATAAGGAAACGGAATTGTGTGTGTATGGGGGAGTTGGAGAGTAGCCGTTTTTCAAATGACCTTCAGCCAAATTATCTTGTATATGGGGCCCCTTTGTTTTTCACTGAAGGCAGTGATGATACACGGACTACAGTAAAAAAAGGGGGCCCCATGAGTTCCGGTCGGTAGTATGATTATGTAACACATGATTTTTGCATATTGGAGTCATTTTAAACCCCCCCTTTTGATGTTTATTTGAACCTTATTTTTGGGTCATTTTGTCAGGTTATCATATAGTGAGTGTTTCTATGATGTGGGGACATATAATGCTCATGTGTCTGTGATGTTAGATTTTTATGTTGGTTAATTCGGTGGTTCCCCTTTGGGTCACCCTGTCAGTCCTTTGTACCATTTTACGCTTTTAAAATTTGTTGAAATAAAGTGATTTGTATTTTTTTGAATTTCTGTGTGCGTTTCAATCTTTTGGGGTTTATCTATCTTTGCAGAATTCATTATGTGCCTATAGTACGTGTTTTGCTCTTTACTTTTGGTGCAGCCTTTATTATAGGTTGTGGCACTACGTAGTACAGTGCGTCACCGAAGCCATCAGAGGTTGTATGTTGTATGATCGCACTAATCAGAGAAGTTTAAAAAGGTTAAAAAAATTTTTTAAAATTAAAAAAAAAAAATCATAATTTTAACAACCAAAAATATGTACCATGGAGAAAAACAGAGTCACTGCAAAGGTTAGTTAAGGTAGTCCTAACAACTTTATTATACTCTATTGTCATTCCGGGAGTAGAAATAAAAATATCCCAAGCAATAGTTTTATTGAGCCCCCAACCCTCAAGAGGAAAAAAAAAAAATAAAAAATATATTTGTAATGTCACCTAAGGTGTTTTCACAAAATAAAATATCATTAAAAAAGTAATTATTCGGTTTAATACAAAAAGTGAAATTTATTATATAGGTGTTACAGATATTATTTAAGTGTTTATTTTCTAATGTTGATGATTATGGTTACACCCAATGAAAACCAAAAGTGTTATTCATAAAGTAAAATAATTAAAAAAAACACCTGCAAAGGTTCCTAAGCGTTTTAAAAGGTTCCTTAGTTGTTACAATTGGTCACAATCAGGGGGAAAGATGCGACTTGAAAGTGTCCAAAAGGAGTCAATGCCAATCCACAAGGGGGTAAGCCACAAAAGGTCATTGCTAAAGAAGTGGCTGTTACAGTGTGCTGTATCAGCTATTAATGAAGTTGATGGAAGGAAAAAGTGTGGTAGAAAAAGGTGACAAGCAACGGGATAACCGCAGCGAAAGGATTTTTTTTAAAAAAGGACATTTTAAAAAATTTGGGGGAGATTCACAAGAAGTGGATGCTGTGTGTTCAAGGAATGACAGATGTATTCGGGCCGGGTACAGTATTGTTTCCTTTGTCAAGCCACTCTACCAATAGACGCACCAGAAGCATTTACCGGGAAGGAGAAAAGAATGGACTGTTGTCAGTGATCCAAGGTTTGTTTTCGATGAAAGTAAAAATTTTTCTATTCATTGGGAATCAAGGTCCCAGGTCTGTAGGAGAGTGGAGAGGCCAAATCCAAGCGTTGAGGTCTAGTGTGAAGTTTCCCAATCAGTGTGGTTTGGGGAGTATGTTCGGGTGTGGTCCTTTATGAAGACCAAATCAGGCAGCCATTACCAGGAAAATTTTTTGAGCACTAAAATTCCTCTGCAACAAGCATTTGGAGATGGAAATGTATTTAGTAGGCTTGGCCCCCTGTCCACACTGCCAAAAGTAACAATACTAGTTTAAAACAACGTTCAATTGCTTGATTGACCAGAAATCGTTGCCTTAAAACCCATAGAGAATCTTGGTGTATTGTAAAAAAATAGGATAGAGATCCAGGCCAAACAAGCAACATGTGAAGGCTGCATCAAAGCAACCTGGGCTTCCTAACCCCCCAGAGTGCCGGTGATACCTCCACCACCCGCATTGAGCAGTAATTGATGCAAAAGGAGCCCCCACCAAGTATTGAGTGATTTACTGAACATACATTTCAGTAGGCCAACATTAGGATTTTTTAAAAAAAATTTTTCAAGCTGCATTTTTCAAGCTGCAATTCTGGCTGTGATGTCTCCCCCGCGTTGAAATTACATGAGATGTTGGAAAGGATTTTGTGAGCAAAAAGAGGGGTTGTTGACTACCGCATCACAAGGCCTCGGTATTCGTTCGCTTCACAAATAAGACCTCGAGTTGACATGGATGTAAGGCATTTATATCCTACAAAACTTTGAGGGTCCACCAAGATGGTAAGCGGCGGATGATGCCTATTGAACCATCCCCTTCTTGTGTTCTGAAAAGTCTCTGCTCCACAATGAAAGGATGAATTGCAGGTGGAGCACAATGGTGGGAAAAGGGAACCATAAGGGTGATTACCAAGCCCGCTTCATGTATTCAAATTGACAATGAGGAAGAGGAGGGGAAGAACAGGGCTACTTTTAGCGTATAGATGGCATGAAGCACAATGTTGTTGTTCACCGTAGTGTGGCCTTTGGGGCGTTGGCAGTGTATTTTTTGTGTTCTAAGGACTGGGGGTAGGCAATGAAGCGTGTGGAAAAGAAGTGATGTGTTGATGTGGTGGTGTTGGTGTGGCAATGGCAGGTGCGGGCAGGAGGATTTCGAGGACCATGGAAGGGGATTGGCTTTTAAAACAACAGCAGAAAAAGCGTGGTGTCACCCGCAGGCACTGTTCCTGGACAGTATTCCCTTAGACCAGTATATATAGGATCAGTACCTTTCTTCCTAAATGGTGCTGGAGCAGATAGTACCCAATTTGATGAAGGGGTTAAGTTGTCTGTCAGGAAATGGATCTGCTGGTGTTGCAGTATGCGGTGCTTTAATAGAGGGTTTTATTAAGTTATAAATAGATACCCGTACATACCGTATATACTCATGTATAAGCCGACCCGTGTATAAGCCGACCCCCTAATTTTGCCACAAAAAACTGGGAAAACTTATTGACTCGCGTATAAGCCTAGGGTGAAAAATGATTATGCCCCCATATGATGCTCCACAGATTATGCCCCCATATGCTGCACAGATTATGCCCCTATATGCTCCAGATTATGCCCCTATATGCTCCAGATTATGCCCAATATGCTTCAGAGATTATGCCCCCATATGCTCCAGATTATGCCCCCATATATTCCACAGATTATGCCTCCGTATGATCCACAGATTATGCCCCCATATGCTCCACAGATTATGCCCCCATATGCTCCACATTATGCCCCCATATGCTCCATATTATGCCCCATATGCTCCAGATTATGCCCCCATATATTCTACAGATTATGCCCCCGTATGATCCACAGATTATGCCCCATATGTTCCACAGCTTATGCCCCCATATGCTCCATATTATGCCCCCATATGTTCCACAGCTTATGCCCCAATATGCTCCATATTATGCCCCCATATGCTCCAGATTATGCCCCCATATGCTCCAGATTATGCCCCCATATGTTCCATAGCTTATGCCCCATACGCTCCATATTATGCCCCCATATGTTCCACAGCTTATGCCCCCATATGCTCCATATTATGCCCCCATATGCTCCATATTTTGCCCCATATGCTCCAGATTATGCCCCCATATGTTCCACAGCTTATGCCCCCATATGCTCCATATTATGCCCCCCATATGCTCCATATTTTGCCCCCATATGCTCCAGATTATGCCCCCATATGTTCCACAGCTTATGCCCCCATATTATGCCCCCATATGCTCCATATTTTGCCCCCATATTCTCCATATTATGCCCCCATATGTTCCACAGCTTATGCCCCATATGCTCCATATTATGCCCCCATATGCTCCATATTATGCCCCCATATGTTCCAGATTATGCCCCATATGCTCCATATTATGCCCCCATATGCTCCATATTATGCCCCATATGTTCCAGATTATGCCCCATATGCTGCAAAAAAAATAAAAAAAAATGACATACTCACCTCTCGTCGCTGGGGGCCAGGTGCCGGGGTCCTGAGCAGGCGGGGACACCGGCGCGCTATGGGGGACAGGTGCCGGCGTCACCGCTCACTCAGAACCCCGGCACCTGTGATATTTACCTTTCCTCTCTGCACCGCAGCGCTGCGTCCTCTTCCTGGTCCTCGGCAGTGAATGATCTGGCAGAGGGCGCGGCACGCACTAACTACATCATCGCGCCCTCTGCTGATCATTCACCGCCAGAGGAGTCAGAAGAGGACGCAACACAGCGGTGGAGAGAAGACAGGTAAATATAGCTATACTCACCCTTCCGCCGCGCGTCCCTGCAGCCTCTCCTCTTCTCCCGGCGCTCTCAGCAGCGCTTCCTTCCTACAGCGGTCACATGGTACCGCTCATTAAAGTCATGAATATGTGCATATTCATGACTTTAATGAGCGGTGCCATGTGACCGCTGCAGGAAGGAGCCGGAGATCGTGGGAGAAGCAGGGGGGCTGCAGAGACCGCGGCGGCGGAGAGGTGAGTATAATCCGACACCCCCGCTCCCCTCCCCCGCCGACCCCCGTATATGACCCGCATATAAGCCGAGAGGGGGACTTTCAGCACTAAAAAATGGGCTGAAAATCTCGGCTTATACATGGGTATATACGGTACTTCAAATATATGTGTGTTAAAGGGCTGACTCAGTATATGTCATACACTAACAAATAATGTTAGTGGCCCCACAGGGTATATTTTACTCACTGTTATGTAGAGCACCAAAGAATGGAGGGAGAGGTATCTTTGTATTTGGATAGCTGGAGATCCTGGAGGCTGTGCACCGCTGTAGAGGGATCTGTTAGATTTGATATTTTGTGCAGGGAAGCCAACAAGCGATGACTGCACTGGTTATAGTTCAGTGTGGACAGTGCTGCCGCTGGGGGATGAGCTCTGAGCTGCTACGTGGGACACTAGCCAACGCGTTTCGAGGGACGCTAGCCCTCTTCGTCAGTGACGTCACTGTAGTTACGCCCCCCCTTCTATCACTGTGATTCCAGCGTCGCTTCCGGCCGGGGCACGCTGCGGTCCAGTGATTCCTTGCAGCTGAAGGACACACTTCAGCAGCTCAGAGCTCATCCTCAGCGGCAGCACTGTCCACACCAAACTATAACCAGTGCAGTCATCGCTTGTTGGCTTCCCTGCACAAAGCATCAAATCTAACAGATCCCTCTACAGCGGTGCACAGCCTCCAGGATCTCCAGGTATCCAAATACAAAGATATCTCTCCCTCCATTCTTTGGTGCTCTACATAACAGTGAGTATAATATACCCTGTGGGGCCACTAATATTATTTGTTAGTGTATGACATATACTGAGTCAGCCCTTTAACATACAGTATATATTTGACGTATGTACGGGTATCTATTTATAACTTAATAAAACCCTCTATTAAAGCACCGCATACTGCAACACCAGCAGATCCATTTCCTGACAGACAACTTAACCCCTTCATCAAATTGGGTACTATCTGCTCCAGCACCATTTAGGAAGAAAGGTACTGATCCTATATATACTGGTCTAAGGGAATACACCTCTACTTGTATACTGTTCCTAAAACTCTATCATTTCCTGCAGATATATACATCCTTCTGTTAGGGGAATTTATTATTCCTTGCCTATTCTATAACGGATGGAACCATTATCCACGATATCACCAACATTTCTTCAAGTGAGTACCTCCATTTAGCACGGTGATTTATCCCCCTTTTTTCAATTTTAGACGTGACAGGTGTGCACAGCACCTGTCTAACATCACCAGCAGCTTCTTTAGTGGTTCTCCATCAGGTTCAAGCACATATACTTTGTCCTAATTAGTGAGCGCCAGTGTCTATACATATATATATATATATATATTCAGAAGTTTATAATGCCCGGGCATGAAAATAAAAAATCCTATTTTTTTCCTACAAAAAATCTTTTAGTCACCAATTTTTTATTTTCCCATAGTAAAAGTTGTCCAATTTGTACTGAGTACGCTGATACCCCATATGTGGGGGGAACCGCTGTTTGGGCGCGCAGCAGAGCTTGGAAATGAAGGAGCGCCATTTGACTTTTTCAAACCAAAATTGCCTGGAAATAAGATTGAATGCCATGTTGCGTTTGGAGAGCCACTGTTGTGCCTAAACAGTGGAAACCCCACACAAGTATCACCATTTTGTAAACTAGACCCCCTAAGGAATTTATCTAGATCTGTTGTGAGCACTTTGAACCCCCAAGTGTTTCACTAAAGTTTATAATGCCTGGGTGTGAAAAAAATTTTTTTTTTCAACAAGAATGAATTTTTAGTCCCCAATTTTTGATTTTTCCCAAGGAAATTGGACTCCAAAAGTTGTTGTCCAATTTGTCCTGAGTACGCTTCTACCCCATATGTGGGGGGGAAACTGTTTGGGTGCACAGCAGGGCTTGGAAAGGAAGTAATGATGTTTTGGAATGCAGACTTTGATGGGCGTCATGTTGCATTTGCAGAGCCCCTGATGTGCCTAAACATTGGAAACCCCCACAAGTGACCCCATTTTGGAAACTAGACCCCCAAGGAACTGATGTAGATGTGTGGTGAGAACTTTGAACCCCCAAGTGCTTCACAGAAGTTTATAACGTAGAGCCATAAAAATAAAAAATATTTTTTTTCCACAAAAATGATATTTTTGCCCCCAATTTTTATTTTCCCAAGGGTCACAGAGTTATTGTGCAATTTGTCTTGAGTATGCTGATACCCTATACGTGGGGGTAAACTACTGTTTGGGTGCATGGCAGAGCTCAGAAGGGAAGGAGCACCATCTGACTTTTTCAACGCAGAATTGGCTGGAATGGAGACCAGACGCCATGTCACGTTTGGAAGCCCCTGATGTGCCTAAACAGTGGAAACCCCCCTAATTCTAACGCCAACCCTAACCCTAAACACATCCCTAACCCTAGCCCCAATCCTAACCACAAACCTAACCCTAACACACCCCTAACCCTGATCCCAATCCTAGCCCTAATCCTAACTTTAACCCCAACCCTAACCCTAAGTTTAGCCCCAACCCTAACCCTAACCGGAAAATGGAAATAAATACATTTTTTAAATTTTATTATTTTTCCCTAACTAAGGGGGTGATAAAGGGGGGTTTGATTTACTATTTATAGCGGGTTTTTATGTTTGGCAGCTGTCACATGCTAAAAGATGCTTTTTTATTGCAAAAAATAGTTTTTGCATCACCACATTTTGAGAGCTAAAATTTTTCCTTATTTGGCCCACAGAATCATGTGAGGTCTTATTTTTTGCGGGACGAGTTGACGTTTTTATTGGTACCATTTTTGGGCACATGATATTTTTTGATAGCTTTTTATTACGATTTTTGGGAGGCAGAATGAACAAAAACCAGCAATTCATGAATTTCTTTTGGGGGGCACTTACACCGTTCCGTGTGTGGTAAAATTGATAAAGCAGTTTTATTCTTCGGGTTAGTACGATTACAGCGATACCTCATTTATATCATTTTTTTATATTTTGGCGCTTTTATACAATAAAAACAATTTTATATAAAAAATAATTATTTTTGCATCGCTTTATTCTGCGAGCTATAACTTTTTTTTTTTTTCGCTGATGATGCTGTATGATGGCTCGGTTTTTGCGGGACAAGATGATGTTTTTTAGTGGTACCATGAATATTTATATCCGTCTTTTTGATTGTGTGTTATTCCAGTTTTTGTTCGGCGTTATGATGATAAAGCATTTTTTTTTACCTTTTTTTTAAGGGGTTCACTAAACAGGTTAACTAGTGGGACAGTTTTATAGGGCGGGTCGTTACGGATGCGGCGATACTAAATATGTGTACTTTCATTGTTTTTTTTTATTTACATAATAATAATGTGTTTATTGGGAAAATATCTTTTTTTATTTATTTAGGGATTTTTTTTAAAACTATTTTTACATTTGTTTATTTTTATTTTTTTTTTTACATTTTTATATTGTCCCAGGGTGCGACATCACTGTATAGTGTCAGTTTGCTGATCTGACAGTTTACACAGCACTCTGTCAGATCAGCGATATGACAGGCAGTGCAGGAGGCCACCTCCCTGACAAGCCACCTCCCTGCAGGACCTGGAAGGACCCTGCGGCCATCTTGGATCCGGGGGCCTGCAGGGAGGAGGCCCTTGGAACAGCGCGATCACATCGCGCCGTTCTGAGGGTCTCAGGAAAGCACGCAGGGAGCCCCCTCCCTGCGCGATGCTTCCCTATGCCACTGGGAAGACCTAACACTTGTACTGGCAACTTCCGTCGTGTTGATGTTACAGGGAACGGTTGCCTGTCTTCTGTCTGCAACCAACACAGTGCTTCTTCCTGCCTATTGGGGTGCTACGGCCCTCTCCCCCGTGTGCTGCTGTCCTAGCTCTGCATTTCCTCCTGCCAGATTGGGCCAGTTACTATATCATCCACCACCTCGTCTTCCACTTCAACACCCTGGTCCTCCTCCTGACTTACGGGCAATAGTGTCTTATCATTCTTCACCGCTTGTGATACATTCCCACCGTCGCCTTCAGGTGAACATGGCTGCTCAAATATTTGGGCATCACTACATGCGATCTCGTCTTGCCCCGCTTCAACTGCAACGGGAGAGAGGCCCGAATCTGTAAATGGACAATGAACAGCTATTTGGAGTGTTCAAGTGTGTGATCAGTTGTCTTACGGCACTCGGCATTGTGGGAGGAAGGAAGATCAGGATGAGGAATATGCGGTCCACAATCATGGCTACTCAGACTTGACCATGTGGAAGACAGGGTGCTGGTGGTGGTGGCAAACTGACTGGAAGCATTATCCACTATCAAACCAACAACCTTTTTACACTGCTCTGGGTTAAATAGTAGTGTGCTGCTGCGGTCCTCTTGTAATTGTGACAGGAAAGTCGAGCGAGAAGATGTGGGTGTTTGTTGTAAGCCAATTTCAGCTTTACCACGTCCTCGGACTAACCCTTTGCATGCACCATCATCATTACGTCCACTTCCCCATCCCTTGGCATGCGCCTTTCCCATTTTAAATGCACTGCAATATTTTGCACTATCACTACAAATGCCTGACTTTCTCACTTTGTGTTCCGTGTGCGGGGAAACAACAGTTTAAAATATCTAGCCTGTAGGTAACACCTTTTTTTAAGCAAACTGTTGTCAATAAATAGACTAATACACAGCAAAAAAAAGTTAAATGGAGCACAAAAAATGCCCCAATTTTTAGCCCACAGATAGGTGAGGCCTGAGACAGAGATCCCCCACTTTTAATTTTCTGGCCTGTATTGGTTTTAAACAGCAAAAGATTGTGAATAAATAGGCTAAGACAAGGCAACAACAGTTCAATTGAGCACAAAAATGCCCCAATTTGTAGACCACAGGCAGGTGAGGCCTGTGACGGAGATCCCCCGCTTTAAATTATCTGGCCTGTATTTTTTAAAAATACATCAAAATAGTGTGAATTACTAGGCTAAGACACAGCAAGAAAAGTACAATGGAGCACAAAAATGCCCAATTTTTAGCACACAGATAGGTGAGGCGTGTGACGGAGAAACCAGACTTTAAATTATCTGATTATCAGTATTTTCTTTTCAAACTGCAAAAGAATGTGAATAACTAGGCTAAGACACAGAAAAAACAGTTGACTGGAGTCCTCAAATGCCACAATTTATAGCCCACAGATAGAGGAGGCGTGTGATGGAGATACTACACTGTAAAATATGTGGCCTGTATTTTTAGTTTTTACAGCAAAATAGTGTTAATAATTGGAGTAACACACAGAAAAAACAGTTGAATGGAGGCCTCAAATGCCAAAATTTGTAGCCCACAGATAGATGAGGTGTGTGACGGAGATACTACACTGAAAAATATATGGCCTGTATTTTTATTTTACTGGAAAATAGTGTCAAGAACTAGGGTAACACACAGCTAAAACAGTTGAATGTAGGCCTGAAATGCCACAATTTGTAGCCCACAGATAGATGAGGCATGTGACAGAGTTACTACTCTGTAAAATACAGTATGTGGCCTGTATTTTTATTTTTTTTGCACGGAAATAGTGTCAAGAACTAGGGTAAGACACAGCAAAAACAGTTGAATGAAGGCCTCAAATGCCACAATTTGTAGCCCTCATATAGATGAGGCATGTGACAGAGATACTACACTGTAAATATGTGGCCTGTATTTTTATTTTTTTACAGGAAAATAGTGTCAAGAATGTCTGAAACTCTTTGCTAACACGTCAGGAGGATAATAAGAATGTCAGATATTAAAAGTTGAACGACTGGAGTTTGTGTGATAACCTGCATAATTTAAAAAAAACAAAAAAAATTCAAACATGGGATTTGAACCCAGAAAAAGCTCCACTCTATGGATGACAACCTTACCATTGTACCACAAGCTCAAGTGATACCTTGCATTGATTTTCTTTGGCTATCAAATCTGCTTTGCAAACTCTCAATGAGTGGAAAAATCATTTTGCTTTTCATTCGGACATACAATATGTGACTTTCTTCACTCATCAAAGTGAAACATCTTCGGAGTTTGTGTGCCAGGTAGCATAAGTTAAAAAACAAACTTTACTTACAATGGGCTTGAACTCCAATTTTCTAGTTCTTAAACCAGGAGCTTAACCACTCAGCCATTAGCTCAAATGGCAGTGAATGGTTCTTAAGATGAACCATTTAAGTACTGTATTGAGGGTATCTGAAAAACCTTCTGATTCTGATGTTTGAAAGAAGTCAAGTATCAGGTATCAGACTCATTTATCAAACTCACACAGCAATGAGTTTCAGCCACATGTTTACATCTAATTCTGATGTTTAAAAGAAGTATCAGAATCATTCATCAAAATCACACAGCAAGGGGTTTCAGCCACATGTTTACATCGACAGTCACATAAGAAAATAGAAAACTGAACTGACAATTGAGAGTATAGCACATTGGTAATGTGTGCAAGCTTATAAACAGAGAGCTTTGAGTTCAAATCCCAACAATGGAACTTAACTTTTTTTGTTATTATTCATTTTTCTTATTATTTTAAACCAAAACTATGTGTGATGCAGATTCTTCATACTTAGGCTATAGATTGTTTTATTAAAAGCCAGGAGGATAATAATAATGTCAGATATTAAAAGTGGAACATGATTGGAGTTTGTATGGTAACCTGCATAACATGAAAAAATTCAAACATGGGATTTGAACCCAGCAAAAACTCCACTCTAGAGACAGCAGCCTTTCTATTGTACCACAAAGCTCAAATGATACCAAGTACTAATTTTCTTTGGCAATGAAATGTGCTTTGCAAACTCTCAGTGAGTGGAAAAATCATTGGGATTTTCATTTTGACATTGATGAGTGAAGAAAGTTGCATATCGTAAATGAAAGACTATGGAGTTTGTGTGCCAGGAAGCATAAGTTTAAAAACAAAGTTTACTTTCAACTGGGCTTGAACTCAAGTTTTCTATTCCATAAGCCAGGCGTTTAACCACTCAGCTATTAGCTCAAATGACAGTGAAAGTATCTTATTTCTTTGCTTATGAGATGAACCTTTCAAGTACTGTATTGAGTATATCCAAAAAAAAACCTGATTCTGATGTTTGAATGTTTCATGTATCAAAGTCAGGTATCATACTCAGGTATCAGACAGAGTATTTCTGATGTTTGACTTTGATATATGATCATGTCCTAAAATGGACACTGTACTCTGTAGTATTAATACGGGTCAGATCTTAACCCTGAAATAAATATTAAAAAAGTCACAAAGAGATGGAGAAGTCACATCTATGATCAGCTCTAATCCTGCCGTCTCCACCGTTCATTACACAAGTATAAAACATATAAAACAAGACTGAACACAAGAGCTTCATAGCCGTCTACACATCATAGGGGAGATCTCATGACACCTTCTCTCCATCTACCTGATGATCCTGAGGAACATTGAGATCTTCTTGTTTACAGTCCTGAGGAAGAAGAGGACGGGGACATCTCTCTGGTGTTGTTCTCTTACTGGATAGAACTGGAGGAAACACATACAGGGATTGAATTCATTCTTTACATACAGATAACTATAGGCCGTGTGTATTTAGTGCTGTCTATTACCTGGTGATGTGAGGGGCTGGGGAACCTCCATCATGACGTCCTTGTACAGATCTTTGTGTCCTTCTAAATACTCCCACTCCTCCATGGAGAAATAGACAGCGACATCCTGACACCTTATAGGAACCTGACACATACAATGACACCGTCATCCCCCCGATCCCTTCATAGTGTTACTGTATAATGTCCCAGCAGTGTCACCTCTCCAGTCAGCAGCTCAATCATCTTGTAGATGAGTTCTAGGATCTTCTGGTCATTGATGTCCTCATGGATCAGGGGGTGAGGTGGAGGCTCCGTGATTGGGCTCAGGGGTCTTCTCCATCCTCAGACACAGGGTCCTGACAGCGATCACTACAGGTCTTCTTCACTACTGTGTAATCCTGGTTATGGAGAGACACATTAATAAATCTCACTACAGACATTTCCAGAGTCCTCACCTCTCCAGTTCTGTCCATCTGTTATTCCCATAGATAAGAATGATGAAATGTGACATCATCAGAATCTCTCACCTCTCCAGTAAGCCGGAAAAGGATCTCTAGGGTGCGGTGTAATATTTTCTCTGCCATCTTGTCCCTGTCCATATCACTCTTTGAGTAAATCTTTGATGGGTAAATCAAGAAAATTCTCTTCTGTAGAAGATCTTCTCTGAGAGGATCCGATATTGTAGAGACCTGAATGAGAAGATGATGAGCCGATGTAACATCATAAAAATCCTGTGTAATAATACAATTACTGGAGATAATAAGGGAAACATATGAGGAGATTTATTATTTTACAGTATTTAGTTTTCTTCTTTACATCTACTAATAAAACCTATATATTTAGGCCACAGACAACAAGCAGTTTCTTCCTCGGAGTCGGCAGCTGAATACGTTTCTCATAGACTCATCTTCCATAACGCTAATTAAATTAACTCTTTTTGGCATTAGAGCACAAATGTACACCACAGGGATGGCACAGGTGCGGCAGCAACAAAGCAAACATGGCATCTAAGAAGATGTGACAGAGTTCAGATGAATGCCCCTCCTCCCCTCACTACTCGATAGTATGGGGCGGCCTAGTTACTACGATGTTTACATCAGGGTTCGACAAACCCGGGCGCCAGGTCGCCAGTGGCGCCTAGAAAATCATGCCTGGCGCCCGGGTTTGTCGGGGCCCTGAGCAGGCGGGGGGGCCCACTCGCCGTCGGGCGGGCACCCCGGCGCCCGTTAGCTGAGGAGAGCAGTGTCAGCGCCGCCACCCGCCCCCGCCTGCTCAGGGCCCCGGCAGCAGCTGGCACAATACTTACCTCTCCCGTGCCTCCGCTGCCGCAGCTCCGGGCTCCAGGGGGCGCCGGCGCTTCCTCTCACAGCAGCGCCGCTGAATGACGTCATCATTCAGCGGCCGGCTGTGGCAGAGAGCGCGGACGCTGGCAGGTGAGATGTGATGTGTATGTGTGTGTCTGTCTGTGTGCATCAGTGTGTGTGTGTGTGTGAGTGTGTGAGAGAGTGCTTGTGTGCTGCATGTGTGATGGTGGTGGGGGGAGGGCAGTGATGATGGGGAGGCATTGATGATAATGGGGAGGCATTGATGATGATGGGGAGAGATTGATGATAATGGGAAGGCATTGATGATAATGGGGAGACATTGATGATAATGGGGAGGCATTGATGATGATGGAGAGGCATTGATGATGATGGGGAGACATTGATGATAATGGGGAGACATTGATGATGATGGGGAGGCATTGATGGTAATGGGGAGGCATTGATGATAATGGGGAGGCATTGATGATGATGGGGAGGCATTGATGATAATGGGGAGGCATTGATGATGGGGAGGCATTGATGATAATGGGGAGATAATGATGGGGAGGCATTGATGATGATGGGCAGGCATTGATGATGATGGGAAGGCATTGATGATAATGGGGAGGCATTGATGATGATAGGGAGGCATTGATGATGATGGGGAGGAATTGATGATGATGGGGAGGCGATGATGATGATGGGGATTCGATGATGATGATGGGGAGGCGATGATGATGATGGGGAGGCGATGATGATAATGGGGAGGCGATGATGATGATGGGGAGGCGATGATGATGATGGGGAGGCGATGATGATGATGGGGAGGCGATGATGATGATGGGGAGGCGATGATATGATGAGGAGGTGATGATGATGATGGGCAGGGATTGATGATGATGGGCAGGCATTGATGATGATGGGGAGGCCATGATGATGATGGGGAGGCAATGATGATGATGAGGAGTCAATGATGATGATGAGGAGGCGATGATGATGAAATGAAAAAAAAATTCTGGCTCCTAAATTTTTTGGCTGGCTCCTAGATTCTGAACAACTTTGTCGACCCTGGTTTACATGCCTAATAATGGTGTCTGGGCTGCAATGTGCCGGAAGAAGGCACAGCGCCGAAACGCACGCTGGGGAGGGTGGCACCACTGAGTCCCAGGTATGTGTGTTACTGGTTTACATCTATATGCACATGATTACTTTATTATATGGGTTCTGGGTCGGCACACAGTTCTTCCTGCCTACCTATACGACTGCCTTCCCTCTGTGTGAGTGACTCAATGTAGTCCCGTGATATGTGTTGGAGGCATATTGTTACTAAGCACTGGCTATTTCATGTGCATTATTCATTGTGGCACTATAATTGGACTTATACCTGGGTATCTTTGTGGTTCCACCCCTTAGGGTTACCACTGTCATTTTCTCCCATACGTTTTGTATATGTTTTTATTGTTGTCTAAAAAAAGTGGTTACATATTTTTATACTGAATTCCTTGTGTGCATTCCTATTCTTTTGAGTTATCTAATTTTTGCACTGAATTCCTTTACTTGCGCACCCTGGTATTGATGTTACTGTCTTTACACGTTATGTGCTAGCCTTATATAGGTTGTTGTTATGTTTCGGTAGCTGAGGAGTGCAGGCAAAAAAGGCAATACACCAGAGCAGTTGGAATCTATGAGATTGCAGTACCCTGACTAACCACAACAACTAGAGGCAGCCGTGGAGCGTTCCTACGTTGGTCCTAGACGCCTCGTCACAGCCTGAGAAACTAACTAGACCTAAAGATAGATATAGGAAAGCTATCTGCCCCGGAGCAGAACCCCAAAGATAATAGAAAGCCCCCAAACATGTAATGGCGGTTAGACAAGAAGAAATACTGACACAGACAGAAAATAGTATGAGCAAACGTTGGGGCCCAAACTAACTAAATAGAAAAGGATAGGAAGGGCACTTACTGCAATCCCAGAAAACCCTGAAAAGCACCAACTCTACTAATTTCAAAAACACCTGAGATCACACGACCTCTACCACCTAAATTAGTTCTCTGGTGTAACAAAATCAAAACAGCAGCCACTGAAAAAAATGGAAAAAGCAAAAGTACAAACATCAGTGGCTGAACTAAACTGAGAGGGCAAAAGTCCCCGGAGGGGACCCTGAAGGCCCCCACAGAAGTGCAGGACAAAATGCAAAAATCAAGCACAAAAACAAAAAGAAGAAAATGTTTTATCTGTTAGCAGGAGATGCAGACACGACACAGCAGGCTACAAGGGAAACAGGAATCAAGGATAGAGACCAGAACAATTGATCACCGGCAACCCTGATGGGAAGGTGACTCCCTTATATAAGACCAGTCAGTAACACCTGATTCCCAATCCTCACAATCTTCACAATCTTCACTGGACAGACCAGTACCGCTTGTAACCACCAGAGGGAGCCTCTGCTCAGAACTCATCTCAAGCCCATTCACAACAGGTTGTGCAATGTATAAAGGTCTATTAGGCCGGGCCAGAGGCAACGTCCAATAAGTTACCTTTTAACACCCCCACACACATTAGACTATGTGCACACGTTGCAGATTTGCCTGCAGAATTATCTGCACAGAATCTGCACCTCTTGGCAGAAAACTCAGGTGCGGATTTGATGCGTTTTTTTCATGTGGATTCGTATGCGTTTTTTTGTAAGCTAAATAAAGATATGTTATTTAACAAAAAAAAAGATTTGTGATGTAATTTCATGTCCAACCTCCTCTTTTACATTTGTCAAACCCATACTCCATTACACACACAGATAGATAGATGATAATAGATACAGTACAGACCAAAAATTTGGACACACCTTCTCATTTAAAGATTTTTCTGTATTTTCATGACTATGAAAATTGTACATTCACACTGAAGGCATCAAAACTATAAATTAACACATGTGGAATTATATACTTAACAAAAAAAGTGTGAAACAACTGAAAATATGTCTTATATTCTAGGTTCTTCAAAGTAGCCACCTTTTGCTTTAATGACTGCTTTACACACTCTTGGCATACTCCTGCAGTGCATCAATGAAGTGATTAACTGAGTTCATTCTCTCACTGCATTGCCAGTGAGAGAATGAACTGAAGTGACCTCATGTGAAGTGATATACATCATGGAGGATTACCCTGCTGTCAGTTCATCGCGGGGCCCCTGTAGAGCACTGACATCACCCGATGTCAGTGTTCTACACCGGAGATCACCGTGGGACACTCGTTAATAACTGGACTACGACAGAAAGGTACGTATAGGTTGTTTTCTTTATTTTATTTTTATTAAAGGAGATGAGGGTGTCGGGGACTAGGTGATTGGTGAGTATGTTCTCTATGTTATGTGTTGTATGTTATATGTATGTTCTGTATGTTATATTTATGTAATGTATGTTTTTTCTTTTTTTTTACTACTGATCACAGCCATTGTCTGATGGGACTACTTTCCCATCATCGTCAATGCTGTCACTGTGAGCATTCATTGCCGGATGGGAGCAGTAGTCCCATCAGATAATGGCTGCTTACACAGACCCGAACACATACATACACGCAGTCCCCCACACACATACAAGCAATGCCCCACACACACCATACACACACAGTCACCGCCCACACACTATACACGCCCACACAGTCACCGCCCACACACTATACACGCACACAGTCTCCGCCCACACACTTCCCTCCTCCCAATCTGCAGCGTTTCATCCGCAGCAAAACCACAGATCTTTTTCAGACCTGCGGTTTTGCTGCGGATGTGCCCGACTCAATGCAAATAAACGCTGCAGATCCGCACATAGAATTGACATGACATTGACGGAAAATAAAACCTACGAATCTGCGAGTTTTTTTCTGCAGCATGTGCACAACAAATCTCCATTTCCATAGATTTACATTGCCTGTGCACTGCACTGCGGATTTAATGCAAATCCGCGCGTCCAAAATCTCTGCGAATCCGCATCTAAATACGCAACGTGTGCACATAGCCTAAAGTTACATGAAAGCACTGATTTAGGGGGGTTTGGGTGACTACATAATGTATTTAATAATTTCTGCGTCTGGAGGAGAGAAGGTTTTTCCACCAACATAGAAGAAGATTCTTTACTGTTAGGGCAGTGAGAATCTGGAATTCCTTGCCTGAGGAGGTAAGATAGATAGATAGATAGATAGATAGATAGATAGATAGATAGATAGATAGATAGATAGATAGATAGATAGATAGATAGATAGATAGATAGATAGATAGATAGATAGATAGATAATCCTCCACTATAAAGGAGTCTGGAGGTGACTCTCTCATACAGACCACAGGAGAGCTGGAATATTTGTGTGTACGGGGGAGTCTGGAGAGATAGCCATCTGCCAAATGTCCGTTCAGCCAACACTTATCTCATGTGTATGGGGCCGCTAGTATTACACTGACAGGCAGTGATGATACTCGGCACTACAGTAGTACAGTGCATCACCGGGCCATCAGGGGCTTGTATGTTGTATGATTGCACTGATCAGAGGGGTTTAACCTCTTCCCGACCTGTGACACAGCGTATGTGTCATGAAAGGATCGCGTTCCTGTGGGTCGGGTGACCGGGGTCACTGAAAGGTCATCCGACCCGCAGGCACAAGACCCTTTGTGCTTCACCACAGGGGGTTGGCTTAACCCCACGTGGCTACGATCGCTCTGATTGGCTGTTAAAAGTGAAACAGCCAATCAGAGCAATCTGTAATATTTCACCAATGAAATTTGGTGAAATATTACAATCCAGCCATGGCCGATGCTGCAATAGCATCTGCCATGGCTGGAGACCGAGATCAGACCCCCCCCCACACCGAGTCACACGATAGATGGCGGCGATCTGTCACTGCCGTCACTAAATGCTCCCTCCTCCTTGCCTCCGCTGCCTCCACCTTCCGATCCCCCCTTACCTTCCGACCCCCCCTACTCACCTCTCCCGGTCCTCCGATGTCCCTGGATCCGTCCCGGCGTCCGTCCAGGATGTTTCATGGGCGCCGCCATCTTGCAAAATGGCGGGCGCATGAGCAGTGTGCCCGCCGTCCGGCGCATGCGCAGTGTGCCCTCCAGAGTCCAGAAATTTATTTTGATCACTGTGATAAACTCTCACAGTGATCAAAATAAAAAAAAGTAAATAAATGCCCCATTTATCACCCCCATAGGTAGGGACAAATAAAATAAAAAATATATATATTTTTTTTTTATCTTTTTATTAGGGTTAGGGTTACGATTATAAGGGTGTGTTCATATTGCGTTATAGCAGTCCATTAGACGGACTGCGTTACACCACGGTATAACACGGTGTAACGCAGTCCGTTAACGCTGCCATTTACCCCCATTTGCGGGCACATCGCGACGCATGCCGTAAAGAGGCATGCGTTCGCGACCTGCCGTCATTTAGTGACGGAGCTTTGGACGCGGCCTGCGCCTTTACTCGCCCGTCAACGCTATGTGTTGAAAGGGCTGGTAAAACGCAATATGAACCCAGCCTTAGGGTTAGGGTTAGAACAAGGGTTAGGGTTAGAACTAGGGTTAAGGTTAGTCTTAGGGTTAGCATTAGGGTTAGAATTAGGGTGAGAATTAGGGTTAGGGTTGGGATTAGGGTTAGGCTTGTGGTTAGGGTTATGGTTAAAGTTGGCATTAGGGTTAGAGATGTGTTGGGGTTAGGGTTATGGTTAGGATTTGGGTTAGGGGTGTGTAGGGGTTAGGGTTGGGGTTAGAGGTGTTTTGGGGTTAGGGTTAGAGTTAGAATTGAGGGGTTTCCACTATTTAGGCACATCAGAGGGTGTCCATACACGACATGGTACCACCATTGATTCCTGCAAATTTTACGTTCAAAAAGTCAAACAGTGCTCCCTTTATTCCGAGCCCCGACGTGTGCCCAAACACTGGTTTACTCCCACATATGGGGTATCAGCGTACTCAGGAAAAATTGCACAACAACTTTGAACGTCTAATTTCTCCTGTTACCCTTGGGAAAAAAAAATTGGGGACTAAAAAAATTATTTTTGTGGAAAAAAAATGATTTTTTATTTTCACAGCTCTGCGTTATAAACTTCTGTGAAGAACTTGGAGATTCAAAGTGCTCAACACACATCTAGAGGAGTTCCTTGGGGGATCTAGTTTCCAAAATGGGGTCACTTGGGGGGGGGTTTCTACTGTACACTGTGTTCCAAATTATTATGCAAAAATTGTTTAGGAGTGATAAGGTAAGAATTTTTTTGTTTGTCAGTTAAACTCATTGATGGTGATGTGTGTCAGGGCTCTTTATATCACTGTAAGCAATTGCAGACACCTGTGCTAATTAGTTTGGCAGGTGTGTCCAATGAAAGGCAAGACTACTTAAGAAGGCTGTCCCACATTATTAAGCAGCCTACATTTTCTGCCAAAATGGGAAAGAAAAAGGATGTGTCGGCTGTTGAGAAGCAACAAATTGTGGAGTGTTTAGGTCAAGGCATGACTACAATCAACATTGCCAAGACACTTCATCGTGATCATCGCACAATCAAGAAGTATGCAGCTGATTCACAGTACACACGTGTGCGTGCTGATAAGGGAAAATTGAGGACTCTTTCCTACAGGCAATTACGTCAGGTTAAAAGAGCAGCGGTAAAAAAGCCTTGTCATAGCAGCAGACAAGTTTTTGAAGCTGCTGGTGCCTCCAACGTCCCTGAACAACAAGATGCAGGGTCCTTCAGAGGTTTGCAACTGTGCGTAAGCCATCCTGTTGACCTCCTCTATCCACTGCACACAAGCAGAAACGGCTCCAGTGGGCCAAACAATACATGAAGACTGACTTCAAAACTGTTTTGTTCACCGATGAGTGCCGTGCAACGCTCGATGGTCCAGATGGATGGAGTGGAGGATGGCTGGTTGATGGACACCCCATGCAAACACGGCTACGGCGCCAACAAGGAGGAGGTGGAGTAATGTTTTGGACTGGAATCATGGGGAGAGATTGTCAGCCCCTTTAGGATCCCTGAAGGGGTAAAGATGAACTCCATAGTGTATGTTGAATTTCTCAAACAGCACTTCCTGCCATGGTTCAAGAAGAAGAACCGTGCATTCTGCAGCAAGATCATTTTCATGCATGATAATGCACCGTCTCATGCTGCACATAACACATCTGCATCTCTGGCTGCTATGGGCATAAAAGGGGGCAAACTTATGGTGTGGTCCCCATGCTCCCTTGACCTCAACCCCATTGAGAACCTCTGGAGCATCATCAAAAGGAGTGTCTATGATGTTGGGAGGCAGTTCACATCTAAGCAACAGCTCTGGGACGGTATTCTGTCCTCATGCAAAACAATTGAAACAGAAACCATCCAAAACCTGACAAATTCAATGGACGAGAGAGTTCAGAAGCTCCTTTCCAACAAGGGGTCCTATGTGCAAATGTAACATCACCTAGAATAAAGTTTTGAGTTGAAAACTGTTTGATTTCAGTTTGTAATAATCTGCTAATGCTTATAATTTCAAAAATGACCATTTTTTTGTTCTTTATTAAAATGAAAAGGTTGAAAACTCTGCTGTGCATAATAATTTGGAACATGCATTTTGAGTGCAGTTTGAGTGTTTTATGTTTTTAAAAATATACTGTTATTATAGGCAGTTTGTGCAAAAACCTTTCAATTGTACTCTAATAGTTATTTGACTGGAAAATTACAATATAGCAAATAAACTCAGAACTCAACTTCAGTAGAGTGATGATTTTTAATCGTGTCCACAGTAATAACAGAAACGTTTCGGTCCTGAACTTGGACCTTCATCAGTCACATGGACTACTGTGAGTAGGTGGACCCAGCAAAAAGAGGGGCTATGCCCGGAATATCAGGTTTAAATTCTGTTCGATATAGGTGATCAAATATGGCAGCGGTTACCTGGGGGGTCCCGGTGGAGCAAAAATGTGCCTGCGGTGGACGCGGTATCCGCCGCTAGTCCGTGCATACCGTGCGGATACCGCGTCCACCGCAGGCACATTTTTGCTCCACCGGGACCCCCCAGGTAACCGCTGCCATATTTGATCACCTATATCGAACAGAATTTAAAAAATTTAATGGTTTTGTAAATTTTGCTGTAAAAATGAGAAATCGCTGGTCAACTTTTAACCCTTATAACTTGGGGTTTCATAGTGCTCACCACAGATCTAGATAAGTTCCTTAGGGGGTCTAGTTTCCAAAATGGGGTCACTTGTGGCGGATTTCCACTGTTTAGGCACATCTGGGGCACTGCAAACGGAACATGACCCACATCAAAGTCTGCATTCCAAAACGTTATTACTTCCTTTCCAAGCCCTGCCGTGCGCCCAAACAGTTCCCCCTCCACATATGGGGTATCAGCATACTCAGGACAAATTGGACAACAACTTTTAGGGTCCAATTTCCTTGGGAAAAATGAAAAATTTTGGACTAAAAAATCATTTTTGTGGAAAATTGTTTTTTTTTTCACACCCAGGCATTATAAACTTTTGTGTAACACTTGGGGTTCAAAGTGCTCACAACAGATCTAGATAAGTACCATAGGGGGTCTAGTTTCTAAAATGGTGTCACTTGTGGGGGGTTTCCACTGTTTAGGCGCATCAGGGGCACTCCAAACGCAACATGGAGTCCAATCTCAATTCCAGCCAATTTTGGTTTGAAAAAGTCAAACGGCGCTCCTTCCCTTACGAGCTCTGCCGTGTGCCCAAACAGTGGTTTTCCCCCACATATGGGGTATTGGCGTACTCAGGAGAAATTGCACAACAACTTTATCTGTCCATTTTCTCCTTTTACCCTTGTGAAAATAAAAAAAGTTTTAAAAGATCATTTTTGTGATAAAAAAGTTAAATGTTCATTTTTTCCTTCCACGTTGCTTCAGCTCCTGCTAAGCACCTGAAGGGTTAATAAAATTCTTGAATGTGGTTTTGAGTACCTTGAGGGGTGCAGTTTTTAGAATGGTGTCACTTTTGGGTATTTTCTGCCATATAGACCCTTCAAAGTGACTTCAAATGTGAGGTGGTCCCTAAAAAAAAATGGCTTTGTAAATTTTGTTGTAAAAATGAGAAATCGCTGGTCATCTTTTAACCCTTATAACTTTCTAAGAAAACAAAAATTTTGTTTACAAAATTGTGCTGATGTAAAGTAGACATGTGGGAAATGTTGTTTATTAACTATTTTGTGTCACATAACTCTCTGGTTTAACAGAATAAAAATTCAAAATTTGAAAATTGCAAAATGTTCAAAATTTTCACCAAATTTCCATTTTTTTCACAAATAAACGCAAAAATGATCAGCTTAAATTTACCACTAACATGAAGCCCAATATGTCACGAAAAAAGCCCTCAGAATCGCTAGGATCCGTTGAAGTGTTCCTGAGTTATTACCTCATAAAGGGACACTGGTCAGAATTGCAAAAAATGCCAAGGTCATGAAGGGGTTAAAAAAGGTTTGAAAAAAAAAAAAAAAGCTTAAAGTGGAAAAAACATCACATTTTTAGCAACAAGAAATATTTGTCGTTATTTGGAAAACAGAGTCACTGCTCAATGTTAAGTCTCGTCCATAACAACTTTATTATACTCTATTATCCTACACACAGTGGAGTAGATAGAAATCACAGATCCCACAGCAAGCTGAAAAAAAAATATATACAGTCATAGACAAAAGTTTTGAGAATGACACAAATATAAATTTTTACAAAGTCTACTGCTTCACTTTTTCTAATGGCAATTTGCATATACTCCAGAATGTTATAAAGAGTGATCAGCTTAACAGCAATTACTTGTAAAGTCAATATTTGGCTAGAAAATGAACTTTATCCCCCAAAACACATTTCAACATCATTGCAGCCCTGCCTTAAAAGGACCAGCTAACCTCTTTTCAGTGATTGCTCCATTAACACAGGTGTGGGTGTTGATGAGGACATGGCTGGAGATCAATCTGTCATGATTAAGTAAGAATGAGACCACTGGACACTTTAAAAGGAGGCTGGTGCTTGGCATCATTGTTTCTCTTCTGTTAACCATGGTTATCTCTAAAGAAACACGTGCAGTCATCAATGCAATGCACAAAAATGGCCTAACAGGGAAGAGTATCGCAGCTAGAAAGATTGCACCTCAGTCAACAATCTATCGCATCATCAAGAACTTCAAGGAGAGAAGTTCCATTGTTGCCAAAAAGGCTCCACGGCGCCCAAGAAAGACAAGCAAGCGCCAGGACCGTCTCTTAAAAGTGTTTCAGCTGCGGGATCGGGCTACCAGCAGTGCAGAGCTTGCTCAGGAATGGCAGCAGGCAGGTGTGAGTGCATCTGCATGCACTGTGATGCGGAGACTCTTGGAGCAAGGCCTGGTCTCAAGGAGGGCAGCAAAGAAGCCACTTCTCTCCAGAAAAAACATCATGGCCAGACTGGCATCCTGCAAAAGGTACAGGCAGTGGACTGCTGAGGACTGGGGTAAAGTTATTTTCTCTGAGGAATCCCCTTTTCGATTGTTTGGGACATCAGGAAAACGCCTCATTCGGAGAAGACAAGGTGAGTGCTACCACCAGACTTGTCTCATGCCAACTGTTAAGCATCCTGAAACCATTCATGTGTGGGGTTGCTTCTCAGCCAAGGGAATCGGCTCTCTCACAGTCTTGCCTAAAAACACAGCCATGAATAAAGAATGGTACCAGAATGTCCTCCAAGAGCAACTTCTCCCAACCCTCCAAGAGCAGTTTGGCGATCAACAATGCCTTTTCCAGCATGATGGAGCACCTTGCCATAAAGCAAAGGTGATAACTAAATGGTTCAGGGAACAAAACATAGATATTTTGCGTCCATGGCCTGGAAACTCCCCAGATCTTAATCCCATTGAGAACTAAGTATGTAACAATACAGACACAGGCTATTAAATGCATAAAGCATGTGATAACAATGCGAGGAACCTGGTTATGGTAAAAGATTTTGAATGGGCAACACAGGGATAGTTAGGTTAATGCATTGAGGCGGTAGGCCAGTCTGAACAAATGCGTTTTTAGGGCACGCTTAAATCTGTGGGCATTGGGGATTAATCGAATTAACCTGGGTAGTGTATTCAAAAGAATTGGCACAGCACGTGAAAAGTCTTGGAGACGGGAGTGGGAGGTTCTAATTATTGAGGATGCTAACTTCAGGTCATTAGCAGAATGGAGGGCACGGGTAGGGTGGTAGGCTGAGATGAGGGAGATATAGGGTGTTGCTAAACCATGGAGTGCTTTGTGGATGAAGGTGATAAGTTTGTACTGGATTCTGGAATGGATGGGTAACCAGTGTAATGACTGGCACAAGGTAGAGGCATCGGTATAACGATTGGTGAGGAATATGATCTTGGCTGCAGCATTCAAGACAGATTGGAGAGTGGGAAGTTTGGTAAGATGGAGACCGATAAGTAGAGAGTTACAATAGTCCAGACGAGAATGAATAAAAAAAACAGTAACAGTTTTTGCAGAGTCGAAAGTAAGAAAGGGTTGAATTCTAGAAATGTTTTTGAGGTGCAGATAACAAGAGCGAGCCAATGATCTGATGTGGGGGGTGAATGAAAGCTCGGAATCAAGTATTACCCCAAGACAGCGGGCATGTTTCTGGGGAGTAATGGTGGAACCATACACGGAAATGGCAATGTCGGGCATAGGTAGGTTAGTAGAGGGAGGAAACACAAGGAGTTCAGTTTTTGACAGGTTCAGTTTCAGATAGAGGGAGGACATGATGTTAGAGACAGCGGTAAGACAATCACCGGAGATTGAAAGAAGGTTGTGGTTAGAGAGCGGGATAGGGGAGTTTGTGAAATTATCCACTGAGCAAAGTCGGGAGAAGACCAAGTTGAGGGAGTTTCCGTCTTCATTCGTAGAAGAGTTAGTAAACTGCGAAAGGCCGAAAGAGGAGGTTAGAGATAAAAGTTGAGTGGCAGATGGGGAGAGGGGAAAGCAATGGGGATGTTGAAATCACCCATGATGAGCGTGGGGATGTCACAGGAGAGAAAATGTGGAAGCCAGGTGGCAAAGTTATCCAGCAACTGATGGAAGGAGCCCGAAGGACGATACACTACCGCCATTCGCATGGAGAAGGGGAAGTAGAGTCTGACAGCATGGACCTCCAAAGAAGGGAAGACAAGTGAGGGTACTTAAGGGATAACCTGAAAGGTACATTTAGGTGATAGAAGCAGACCAACGCCTCCACCTGCTCTGTTGTCCGATCTTGGGGAATGAGAGAATTGTAGTCCACCATATGAGAGAGCAGAGGTGGTGTCTGAATGCTGGATCCAGGTTTCAGTAAGAGCCAGAAGGTTAAAAGAATCAGAAAGGAAGAAGTCATGGATGAAGGAGAGTTTATTACATAAAGAGCGAGAATTCTAAAGGGCACAATTAAAAGAGACAGAAGGCATGCAGGGAACATTAGTGAGATTTGAGGGGTTTCTGAATGTAGCAGTTGAGGGGTTTGACTTACTATAACAAGGTGGCCGGGGTTGGGAGAGATATCTCCTGCGACTAGGAGGAGTACAGATAGAGTAAGCAGATGGTTAAGTGATTTGTGAGAGCGTCTTTTGTGTTAGATGGTGGGACTGAATGGATCTGTGCAGTTTAGCAATGTGAAAAAAGCATGAGTGCTATACATAGGAAAGGAGAGGACTGGGGGGCCGAAATGGATGGAGTGTAAAGAGTCAATGCAAGGACGGTTGATGTGAGTGATTGCAGCAGTAAGGATATAAATTATACAAATGCATATGGTGAATATTTGTTGTAATCCAAGTGTTTGCTTAATAGTCTTCCCTGTCTCCTGCCCTGTCTAACTGCCATGGTATAACTGCCAGGTACTTTGATACATGTACTTCGCTTAAATGTACATAAATGCTAACCCCCGCATAAATGCTTCCCCAGGCTATGTCTCAATATATAGGAGGCTAGCTCTAAGATCTCTCACTACAGCACTATCTGATTTCACATTACACAGAAGATGGATCTGATCTCACATTGATCTCACATTACCCAGGGTATGGATCTGATCTCACATTACTCAGAGGACGGAGCTGATTTCACATTACCCAGAGCACGGAGCCGATCTCACATTACAAAGAGGATGGATCCGATCTCACATTACCCAGAGGACGAATCTGATCTCACACTACATAGAGGATGGATCTGATCTCACATTACTAGACCGGTGATGGACGATATTGTGATGATTGTAGATGGCTTTGTTTTTAGCATTGTCTTTCTTTGCATAACATCTATTATATCTATTACTGAAGCCGTCATCACGTATGTAAAGGTGCGGCTCCTCCAGAGAGGTCTCATCCTCACCTTAGGTTATGAGTAAGAAGTATCACTTCACAACACAGCACGCTGGACCTTTATTTTCTCTTGGATTTTTTCTCCAATGATTTTGCCAATGTTCTGATGATGAAACATCATTTTTTGTAACATAAGTGTGAAGAAACCAGATTGTATCTTAATTTCCCAGACAACCATGTTTTTGTAAACCCACAAGAATTGACTTTTTATCTGTATATTGGCTTGTGGATTTAAGTGTTTATGTCTTGTGGGTCAAGAAGACAGACTTGCATACCATTTAACATACTATGTAAGTCTGTAATAGTGACTTGTACATAGTGTGTGTTTATCTGTGTTTATTGTGAGCTGGAGACTAGGCATCTACCTAGGACCCCCACTATCACAGGGGCCTGTGAGTTGGGGAGACTGGTGTCAGCGCACCTCCCCCGCATTCAACTGTATCAGCAATAGATACTGTAGACTATAGGGGCTGCATTATACTCCTATGGGAACTGCATTAAACTCCTATGGAGACTGCATTATACTACTACGGGGTTGCATAATACTTCTATGGGAGACTGCATTATACTCCAATGGGGGCTGCATTACACTTCTATGGGGCTGCATTATACTCCTATGAGGGGCTGTATTATACTCCTATAGGGGAGCCGAATTATACTCCTATGGGGACTTCATTATACTTCTATAAGGCTGCATTATACTACTATGTGGGCTGCATTATATTTTTACAGAGTTGCATAAAACTCCTATGGGGATTGCATTATACTTCTATGGGAGGCTGGATTATACTTCTGTGGGAGCTGCATTACACATCTATGGGGCTGCATTATACTCCTATGGAGGGCTGTATTATACTCCTATGGGGCTGCATTATACTCCTATGGGGAGCTGAATTATACTGCTATGGGGGAGATGCATTATACTCCTACGGGGGCTGCATCATACTCCTACGGGGTTGATTTATACTCTATGGGGCTGCATTATACTGCTATGGGGAGACACATTACACTCCTATGGGGCTGCATTATACTCCTATGGGGGCTGCATTGCATTATACTCCTATGGGTTTATTTATACTCTATGGGGCTGCATTATACTCCTATGGGGGGCTGTATTATACTCCATGGGGCTACATTATATGTCTATGGGGGCTGCATTATACTCCTATGGGGGCTGCATTATACTCCATGGGGGCTACATTATATGCCTATGGGGGCTACATTTTACTCCTATGAGTGGCTGCATTATATTCTATAGGGCTGAATTAAACTCCTACGGGGCTGTATTATACTTCTATGGGGGCTGCATTATACTCCTATGTGGGCTGCTTTATACTCCTATGGGGCTGCATTATATTCCTGTGGGGGCTGCATTATACTCCTATGAGGGGCTGCATTGTAAAAAAAAAAAAAATTGAGGACTATGGTGTGCATTGTACTGTATGGAGCACTATGAGGTGTTTATTATACCATATTGAGGACTATGGAGTGCATTATACTATGCTGAGCACCATGGGGTGGGGTGTGTATTATACTATATCGAGGACTATGGGGTGTGCATTACACTATGTGGAGGACTATGGGGTGTGCATTATACTATGTGGAGGACTATGGGAAGTGTATTATACTGTATGGAGAACTATGGGGTGTGTATTATACTGTATGGAGCACTACGCAGTGTGTATCATAGTGTATAGAACACTATTCGGTGTGCCTAAGTGATGTCAGCGGTAGTCACTAAGCCTGCGCATACTCCCTGCTTGACCCGTGGTGAACTGACACCGTGGGAAAATGTTCAGAAACTTTCCCACGCTAATCAGTTAATCTCCGGTCAAGCGGGAAGGTTGCGCAGGCAGCTTTTCCTTCATTCCTCTGTGGTTTACAGCTGGGCAGGTTGCATTAGCACCGCTCCCAGATGTAAACTATTTAACCCCTTCAGATGGATTGCAGCGTGGGACTTGACTGTACGGCTGACAGGTATGGGTATATTGTTGTTTTTTTATTTTTGATTTTTGTTTCTAGAACGATGGATTCGAATGGATTGGGAGTTAAATAAAGATGGAAAAAGTGTTTCCTAATTTATTTCATTAAAACTCTTTTTTCTTAATGTGTGTGTGTGTTTTTAACCTTTTCAGACTAGTGGATTAATAATGGATAGTTGCCTTATTGACACCTCTCCATTATTAATCAGGCTTAACCCCTTCACCCTCAAGGGTGGTTTGCACGTTAATGACCGGGCCAATTTTTACAATTCTGACCACTGTCTCTTTATGAGGTTATAACTCTGGAACGCTTCAACAGATCTTCGCGATTCTGAGAATGTTTTCTCATGACATATTGTACTTCACGTTAGTGGTAAAATTTCTTCGATATAACTTGCGTTTATTTTTTAAATAAAGCAAATATGGCGAAAATTTTGAAAATTTTGCAATTTTCAAACTTTGAATTTTTATTCCCTTAAAATAGAGAAATATGTCACACAAAATAGTTAATAAATAACATTTCTCACATGTCTACTTTACATCAGCACAATTTTGGAACCAAAATTTCTTTATGTTAGGAAATTATAAGGGTTTAAAGTTGACCAGCGATTTCTCATTTTTACAACAAAATTTACAAAGCCATTTTTTTTAGGGACCACCTCACATTTGAAGTCACTTTGAAGGGTCTATATGGCAGAAAATACCCAAAAGTGACACCATTCTAAAAACTGCACCCCTCAAGGTACTCAAAACCACATTCAAGAAGTTTATTAACCCTTCAGGTGCTTAGCAGGAGCTGAAGCAACGTGGAAGAAAAAATGAACATTTAACTTTTTTATCACAAAAATGATCTTTTAAAGCTTTTTTTATTTTCACAAGGGTAAAAGGAGAAAATGGACAGATAAAGTTGTTGTGCAATTTCTCCTGAGTACGCCAATACCCCATATGTGGGGGAAAACCACTGTTTGGGCACACGGCAGAGCTCGAAAGGGAACGAGCGCCGTTTGACTTTTTCAAACCAAAATTGGCTGGAATTGAGATTGGACTCCATGTTGCGTTTGGAGGGCCCCTGATGCGCCTAAACAGTGGAAACCCCCCACAAGTGACACCATTTTAGAAACTAGACCCCTATGGTACTTATCTAGATCTGTTGTGAGCACTTTGAACCCCAAGTGTTACACAAAAGTTTATAATGCCTGGGTGTGAAAAAAAAAAACAATTTTCCACAAAAATGATTTTTTAGTCACAAATTTTTTATTTTTACCAAGGAAATTGGACCCCAAAAGTTGTTGTCCAATTTGTCTTGAGTATGCTGATACCCCATATGTGGGGGGGAACTGTTTGGGCGCACGGCATGGCTTGGAAAGGAAGTAATAACGTTTTGGAATGCAGACATTGATGTGGGTCATGTTCCGTTTGCAGTGCCCCAGATGTGCCTAAACAGTGGAAACCCGCCACAAGTGACCCCATTTTGGAAACTAGACTCCCTAAGGAACTTATCTAGATCTGTGGTGAGCACTATGAAACCCCAAGTGCTTCACACAAGTTTATAATGCATGGGTATGAAAATAAAAAATCCTATTTTTTTCCCACAAAAATTATATTTTAGTCACGAATTTTTTATTTTCCCAAGGGTAACAGGAGAAATTGGACTACAAAAGTTGTTTTCCAATTTGTCCTGAGTACGCTGATACCCCATATGTGGGGGGGAACCACTGTTTGGGCACACGGCAGAGCTCGGAATGGAAGGAGCAACATTTGACTTTTTCCAACCAAAATTGGCTGGAATTGAGATTGGATGCCATGTTGCATTTGGAGAGCCTCTGATGTGCCTAAACAGTGGAAACCACCCATAAGTGACCCCATTTTGGAAATTAGACCCCCTAAGGAACTTATCTAGATCTGTGGTGAGCAATTTGAACCCCAAGTGCTTCACGCAAGTTTATAACGTAGAGCCGTAAAATTAAAAAATCATATTTTTTCCACAAAAATGATCTTTTCACCCCAATTTTTATTTTCCCAAGGGTAACAAGACCCCAAAAGCTGTTGTGCAATTTGTCCTGAGTATGTTGATACCCCATATGTGGTGGTAAACCACTGTTTGGGTGCATGGCAGAGCTCGGAAGGGAAGGTGCGCCGTTTGACTTTTTCAACGCAGAATTGGCTGGACGCCATGTCATGTTTGGAGAGCTCCTGATCTGCCTAAACAGTGGAAACCCCCCCACAAATGACACCATTTTGGAAACTAGACCCCTCAAGGAACTTATCTAGATGTGTGGTGAGAACTTTGAACCCCCAGGTGTTTCACTAAAGTTTATCACGCCCGAGCATGAAAATAAAAAAATCATATTTTTTCCACAAACATGATCTTTTAGTCCCCAACTTTTTATTTTCCCAAGGGTAACAGGAGAAATTGGACCCCAAAAATTGTTGTCCATTTTGTCCTGAGTACACTGATACCCCATATGTGGGAGAAAACTACTGTATGGGCACATGTCAGGGCCCGTAAGGGAAGTAGTGACGTTTTGGATTGCAGACTTTGATGGAATGGTCATGTCGCGTTTGGAGAGCCCCTTATGTGCCTAAACAGTAGAAACTCCCACAAGTGACCCCATTTTGGAAAATAGACCCCCCAAGGAACTTATCTAGATGTGTGGTGAGCACTTTGAACCCCCAAGTGCTTCACAGAAGTTTATAACGTACAGCAGTAAAAATAAAAAATCTTTTTTTTTTTTTTTTACAAAAATGATTTTTTTGCCCCCAATATTTTATTTTCAAGAGGGTAACAGGAGAAATTGGACCCCAAAAGTTGTTGTCCAATTTGCCCTGAGTACGCTGATACCCCATATGTGGGAGAAAACTACTGTATGGGCACACGTCGGGACTCCGAAGGGAAGTAGTGACGTTTTGTTTGATGGAATGGTCTGCAAGCGTCATGTCGTATTTGGAGAGCCCCTGATGTGCCTAAACAGTGGAAACCCCCCACAAGTGACCCCATTTTGGAAAATAGACCCCACAAGGAACTTATCTAGATGTGTGGTGAGCGCTATGAAGCCCCAAGTGCTTCACCGAAGTTTATAACGTACAGCCGTAAAAACAAAAAAAAAAAATCTTTTTTTTTTTGCAAAAATGATATTTTCGCCACCAATTTTTTATTTTCCCAAGGGTAACAGAAGAAATTGGACCCCAAGAGTTATTTTGCAATTTGTCCTGAGTACACTGATACCCCATATGTGGGGGTAAACTACTGTTTGGGCGCATGGGAGAGCTCAGAAGTGAAGGAGCACTGTTTGACTTTTTCAATGAAGAATTGGCTGGAATTGAGATCAAATGCCATGTCACATTTGGAGAGCCCCTGATGTACCTAAACAGTGGAAACCCCCCAATTCTAACTCCAACCCTAACCTCAACACACCCCTAACACTAGTCCCAACCCTAACCATAACCCTAACCACAAACCTAACCCTAACACACCCCTAACCCTAATCCCAACCCTAACCCTAATCCTAACTTTAGCACCAACCCTAACTCTAACTTTAGCCGCAACCCTAATCCTAAGGCTCCGTGCACACGTTGTGGATTTACTTGTGGATTTTGCTAAAACCGCAGGTAAAACGATCTGTGTTTTACCTGCTGTTTTAGCACGGATTTACTGCGGTTTTGCCACGGTTTTTGTGCGGATTTGCCTGCGGTTTTACACCTATAATGGAATAGGTGTAAAACTGCTGCGGAATCCGCACAAAGAAATGACATGCTGCGGTTTTAAAACCGCACCAAATCCGCGCTGAAAATTCCGCATCAAGTGCACAGCTTTTTTTTTTCCCTTCACTAACATTGTACTGTACATGGCGTCCAGTCCTGCTGTGGATCCGCAGCGCCAAAACCGCTGCGGATCCGCAGCACAATCCGCAACGTGTGCACAGGGCCTAACCCTAATGGGAAAATGGAAATAAATACATTTTTTAATTTTATTATTTCTCCCTAACTAAGGGGGTGATAAAGGGGGGTTTTATTTATTATTTATAGCGGGTTTTTATGATTGGCAGCTGTCACGCTAAAAGACGCTTTTTATTGCAAAAAATAGTTTTTGCATCACCACATTTTGAGAGCTATAATTTTTGCATATTTTGGCCCACAGAGTCATGTGAGGTCTTATTTTTTGCGGTACGAGATGACGTTTTTATTGGTACCATTTTTGAGCATGTGACATTTTTTGATCACTTTTTATTTCGATTTTTGAGGGGTTAGAATGAACAAAAATCAGCAATTCATGAATTGCATTTATACCGTTCCGCGTGTGGTAAAATTGATAAAGCAGTTTTATTCTTCGGGTCAGTACGATTACGGCGATACCTCATTTATATCATTTTTTATGTTTTGGCGCTTTTATGCAATAAAAACAATTTTATATAAAAAATAATTATTTTTGCATCGCTTTATTCTGCGAGCTATAACTTTTTATTGTTTCGCTGATGATGCTGTATGGCAGCTTGTTTTTTGCGGGACAAGATGACGTTTTCAGCGGTACCATGGTTATTTATATCCGTCTTTTTGATCGCGTGTTATTCCACGTTTTGTTCGGCGGTATGATGATAAAGCATTGATTTTTTGCTTTGTTTTTTTTTTAAGGGGTTCACTAAAAGGGTTAGCTAGTGGGACAGTTCTATAGGGCGTATCGTTACGGATGCGGCGATACCAAATATGTGTACTTTTATTGTTTTTTTTTTATTTACATGAAGAAATGAATTTATTGGGGAATTTTTTTTTCCTTTTATTTTGGAATTTCTTTTACACATGTTTATTTTTATTTTTTTTACTTTTTTACTTTGTCCCAGGGTGAGACATTACTGTATAATACCAGATCGCTGGTCTCACAGTGTGCACAGCACACTGTGAGACCAGCGATGTGACAGGCACTGCTGCAGGTTTTCTCAGCGCCTGCTCTCAGCAGGCACTGAGGATGCCGCCTCCTTGCAGGACCCGGCGGCCATCTTGGATCCGGGGCCAGATTATCAGCTGTGATAATCAGCTGACACCCAGCTGCGATCAGCTGCGCTCCCCTGGGAGCGCAGCTGATCGCATGGGACGTACTATTCCGTCCATGGGAATGAGGTCCAGGGTCACATGGACGGAATAGTACGTCAGATGGAATAAAGGGGTTAATGTCAGCTGTTTTGAACATATTGGAGACAATTTCTGAGCGGAGGCTCCCTCTGGTGGTTGCTGTCGGTACTGAAGCTGTATCGAATGACTGGGCCTCCTCAGCTGGCAGCAATACCTGGCAATCAGGAGTCACTGACTGGACTGATTTAAGGGAGCTGCCTTCCCATGATCCTCGCCGGTGATCAATTGTTGTTTCCTGGTTCATTTGGAAGTCTGCTGGTGTCTTGCCTGCGTCTGCTACTTTCAGATAAGATATTTTCTGCTTATTTCCATTGTGTTTGCTATTTCCATTTTTGACTGCACCTTTGTGGAGGTTAGCCAGGTCCCCTCCTGGGGCCTGTACTTCTCTCTGTTTTCTGCAGCCAATGTTATTTTGTTTAATTGCTTTTTCCTTGCTTTTTGAGTGGCTGCGGGTTAGCCTTGTTCACTCTGAGATCTGATTTAGTGGATGGCGAGATCGTGTGATCTCAGCATTTTTGTAATCAGAAGTGTTGGAAGTTTTGCTAGGGTTTTGCTGGGTTACAGATAGTATTCTGTTCTTTCCTGTCCTATTTAGTCAGTGTTTGGCCCCTGCGTTTGCTCACTCTATTTTCTGCCTGCGTTTGTGTTTCGTCTTGTCTAACCGCCATTATATGTTTGGGGGCTGCCTATTTCTTTGGGGCTCTACTCTGGGGCAGTTAGCTTTCCTGCTTCTATCTTTAGGTGTAGCTAGCTCTCCGGCTGTGCTGAGGCATCTAGGATCACCGTAGGTACGCTCCACGGCTGCTTCTAGTTGTGCGGTTAGTTTAGGGATCTGCAACCCATTAGTTCACAACCTCTCAGGTGTTCGGCTGCCTTGCTGTTTTGCTCCTGTCCTCCTCAGTTACCAAATCATAACAGTCCCCTTACAATAGCAGGGTGACATTAACCCCTTATTACCCCATATGCCACCCCCTACAGGGCAAAGGGAAGAGAGAGTAAGTGCCAGAATTGGCGCATCTTACAGATGCGCCTTTTCTGGGATGGCTGCGGGCAGATTTTTTTAGCCAGAGGGGGCCAAAAGAACAATGTAATGATTTTACAGATGCCGACAATTGAATTTTCACCTATACTATGTGTATACATGTATTCTATCTATTCTATTTTAACCTGTCAGTGTGATTTTACAGTATAGTGCACTAAATTGCCGGCTTTTCTAAAGGACACCGATGCATATTTCTCACAAGTCATACTCATGGTCCGTGTGGTGTGCGAGTTTTTCACGCATCCATAGACTTGCATTGGCGATTCTCGGCCAATATAAGCTGCAAATCGCAGAATGCTGCGATTTCACTCGCACGTATAATACGGCCGAGAAAAAAACAGTGATGGGAGCTGCCCCATAGAGTAACATTGGTCCAAGTGCTATGTGTTTTCTCACATAGCACTCGTCCGTATTTCTCTCTAGTGTGACTCAGGCCTTAGTGTGTGTGTGTGTGTGTGTGTGTGTGTGTGTGTGTGTGTGTGTGTGTGTGTGTGTGTGGTGTGTGTGTGTGTGTGTGTGTGTGTGTGTGTGTGTGTGTGTGTGTGTGTGTGTGTGTAGCCCATTCACTATCTCTATCTATCCCCCACGATGGCTGGACCATCATTGTAAAATGCACACCTGTACTTTGTATCTCCCCCACCTCATTGTAGATTGTAAGCTCTCACGAGCAGGGTCGGCTTATTGTGCTTTATTGTATTGTTAACGTTGTTACTTATGACTTGTGTTTGAAACTGTTAAACTGTAAAGTGCTGCGGAATATGATGGCGATATATAAATAAAGATTATTATATGGAGCACTATGGGGAGTGTATTATACTATATGGAGGACTATGGGGCGCATTATAGTAAAGAAGCAAAATGCTGCCTATTCATCGAGCAATTGGTTTATGCCGGAACATAAATCCTTGTTCTCAGCAGCACATCGCCGGTGTAAGCTGCAGATGTGCTGCTGATAACAGGATACTGTATGGGGAGAGATTGATCTATTAGTGATTGTTCTGTCCCCATCATTATTCCTCAGCCGATGGAAAGAGGCCGAGAAACAAGAGATGAACGAGTTCAGTATTGTGGATCACACTCATATAACGGCCTGAACTCAGCGCACGTAACTACAACCAACATGTCTGTGTGAGGTGGAATATATGAGGGCCCCACATACTCTAAAACCAGCCCTACCTGTGCCCAGTAATGGGGATGTCCACATCTCTCCACCCGCACAGCCGCACTCCACATATATGGCTGCTCTGTGCTCACAGGACCTGTGATGAGGTCACAGGAGGGGAGGAGTCAGGGGTCACATGATCAGGGGCCTCAGTGGATGCAGGACTCTGCTGTGCTGGTAGTCATGGTGCTGGATGAGGGGAAGTTTATGTGTGGGGTCAGGAGGGGTTTACAGTGTGGATGTAGCAGAGCCGTGTGTGTATGAGGTGTATGGAGCGGAGCCGTGTGTGTATGAGATGTACGGAGCAGAGCCGTGTGTGTATGAGGTGTATGGAGCGGAGCCGCGTGTGTATGAGGTGTACGGAGCGGAGCCGCATGTGTACGAGGTGTACGGAGCGGAGCCGTGTGTGTACAAGGTGTACGGAGCGGAGCCGTGTGTGTACGAGGTGTACCGAGCAGAGCCGTGTGTGTACGAGTTGTGTGTAGCAGAGCCGTGTGTGTATGAGGTGTATGGAGCGGAGCCGTGTGTGTATGAGATGTACGGAGCAGAGCCGTGTGTGTATGAGGTGTATGGAGCGGAGCCGCGTGTGTATGAGGTGTACGGAGCGGAGCCGCATGTGTACGAGGTGTACGGAGCGGAGCCGTGTGTACGAGGTGTACGGAGCGGAGCCGTGTGTGTACGAGGTGTACGGAGCGGAGCCGCGTGTATACGAGGTGTACGGAGCAGAGCCGTGTGTGTATGAGGTGTATGGAGCGGAGCCGCGTGTGTACGGAGCAGAGCCGCGTGTGTACGAGGTGTACAGAGCGGAGCCGTGTGCACGAGGTGTATGGAGCGGAGCCGTGTGTGTGTACGAGGTGTACGGAGCGGAGCCGTGTGTGTACGAGGTGTACGGAGCGGAGCCGTGTGTGTACGAGGTGTACGGAGCGGAGCCGTGTGTGTACGAGGTGTGCGGAGCCGTGTGTGTACGAGGTGTACGGAGCGGAGCTGCGTGTGCACGAGGTGTACGGAGCGGAGCCGTGTGTGTACGAGGTGTACGGAGCGGAGCCGTGTGTGTACGAGGTGTACGGAGCGGAGCCGTGTGTACGAGGTGTACGGAGCAGAACTGCATGCGTATGGGATGTACGGAGCGGAGCCGTGTGTGTATGAGGTGTACGGAGCGGAGCTGCGTGTGTACGAGGTGTACGGAGCAGAACTGCGTGCGTATGGGATGTACGGAGCGGAGTCATGTATGTGTATGAGGTGCACAGAGCAGAGACTCCCTTGTACAAGGTGTACAAGGACAGCCGTGTGTATGAGATGTGCAGAGTGGAACAGCGTTTGTACGAGGTGTATGGAGTGGAGCCGTGTGTGTATACGCCGTGTACAGAGCAGAGCCGTGAGTATACTATGTGTGTAGAGCAAATCAGTGTGTGTATGAGGTGTACGGAGCAGAGCAGTGTGTGTATGATAGGCCATGAACAGTAGAGGAGTTGGAGGAGGCAGAGTGTAAACTCCAGAATGAAAAATCCCCGGGGTTTGATGATTTCCCAGGACAATCCTATAAAGAATATGGGGAGATCTCATTACCAGAATTATTGGGGTTTTTGAGGAGCATCAGTAGGAAGATCGCCCACCAGAGGCAGACATACCGCATGTGCAGCCGGTGCAGGTGCATCTGGGCCCGGAGGTGTAGAGAGCCCCTGCAGAATGGCTAATAATTAACACAGGTCTACAAAAAAATATTTTTTGTAATCATCACAGGTGACTTTGTTCTTTTCAAAAATGTATATAGATTTTCTGTAGCACGTATAGTTTCCATGGAGCAGCAACATTATTATAAGGTATAGGAAATATACTGGCGACATTAAGAAAACAGTAATCTACAAATCAGAAGAAAGTGCTTCACTTTACAAAACAGTTTTTATTGAACCAAAATAATTTCACCTGCAAAATAGAAAACAATATGAGCAGAAATTAAAAGTGCCTGACGTTAGACTGTCATTGATACGATTTTTCAGGGTTGTCCCTATATAACATCCAACAGTAATCTGCCATGATTGAGTCATTCCAAAAACCCTGGTGGCGGTGTTCCATTACTTTAATGTCCTGGTGAAACCGCTCGTCTTGTTCATCACATCCCCAAGATTTTGAGGGAAGAAATCTAAATGTGAATACAAAAGGTGCATTTCAGAGACATGCAACATCCAAGACACTGGTATGCATTTAGCAGTTCCTCAACACCATCAACATATTCTGGAGATTTTTTTTCTCAAGAAGTTTTCACAGATCCAGTTGAAGCTTCTCCAAGTTCTCAACAATTTCTTATCGTTTAGAGTTCCTTCAAACACATCATCTCATAATCTCTCTGATCTGAGGTAAAACAAATATCCCTTCCTTCAGTTTTGCTGGTGAAATGCTGGAGAATTTCTGTGAAATGTACTGGAACCCTTGTGAATTTGTCTTTGCCATGGCTTTCACAAAGGTTTTAATCAATCCCAACTTTATATGTAGCGGAGGAAGAAAGATTTTTGTTGGAGCAACTAAAGGATTATGCTGAACATTGTCTCTACCTGGAGCATAGATGTTTCTCTGTCCCCACTCACGACGAACATAATGCTCTACTGTATTCAGGGTCGGACTGGCCCACCGGAGAACCGGAGGATTCTCCGGTGGGCCCTGGCATCTGCTGGCATACAGGGGCCAGTTGCCTAGGGCCCCCGCTGCTCCAGGGGCCCCCAGCTGGTGGCGTCTCGCTAATAGCGGCACACCACGCAGCTGCCATGGGGGCCCCGTGCCACCGGAGCAGCAGCGGGTGACAGGAGGCAGGAGCCCCTGTCCCCGCTGCTAAAGAGAAATGAATATTCACTGCCTCCCACGCCCACATGGGCGTGGGAAGCAGTGAATATCATTACTTACCTGTCCCGTTCCACCGCCGTGTCCTCGGGTCCTCTTGCTGCGATGTTCAGGCAGAGGGCGAGATGACGTCATTAGTGAGCGCCGCGCCCTCTGCCTGATCATTCACTGCCGGAGGACCCGAAGACAGCGGTGGAGCGGGTGACAGGTAAATCTCTCAGGTGCCGGGGCCCTGAGCCAGCGGTGACACCGGCACCTGTCCCCCATAGCGTGCCGGTGTCCCCGCCTGCTCAGGACACCGGCACCTGGCCCCCAGCGACAAGAGGTGAGTATGTCTTTTTTTTTTGTAGCAGCAGCTGCGGCAGCATATAAAATGCAGCATCTATGGGGGCATAATCTATGGGGGTGTCGTCGCTGTTATCTCGTTAACCCTTTCCTCCTCGGAATGTGGTACCAGAGAGAATAAGACACAGACCAAAGGATGCGTCAATAAGCTCTGCGGTTTATTGCTAACAAAGGGATTTATATACACCCCTGAAGCAGGAAGCGGAATTACCATATATGGCAGTTAATACAACATAAACATAAAATGCTAGTTTCACTTTAGAACTCCATTTTTGCCTTTTGGCCCTGTTTAGCTCCTAGCACAGAGTGTCTCTTCTCAGGCGGGGGGGTGTATTGTATTGACTAAAATTAGGAACATCTTATCTTGTCTCCTGGTACACATCAGCCTGTCAGTTAAAAAGGAAACAAGGCCTCTGAACTTTAGAAAAATGCTAGCTCTAAGAAAAAATGCCGGTTCAGCTATCACATTTCCCTCCTTTTGTTCCTTCATTTGATCAATACACATCTTCATACCTCCTCTGTGTCCTAGTACATAGTTTAATACACATCAAACAAATTTTAAACACTAAATAGATGGCAAGACATATCAATAAAACCTGTAGGCCAGCTTGTATTATCCCAGTCAGCCATCCCCCTATACCTTTGAACCAATTTGCGGGGTTAAGAAAGGAGAAAATATTTGCCCACCATGAATCTTGATTCTTCAGATTTGCCTCATCATATAGTTTCCTTAACTTTATGACATCCTCTAGCTTATGTTTAAGGGTTAAAACACTAGAATTATCAATATAATGACAACATGCAGGTCCAATAATCTGGCACATCCCTCCTTGAGCTGCAGTCAGGTAATCTAACACGAGGGTATGTTGGTTAGTAACAATAATTAACTGGTTCTGTACTGCAAGGGACCCATTGATGATATCTAAAATATCCCATATTTGATCATCTAGGTAGTCTGTGGATTCTACCAACTTATCCCATGTCTGAGTTATCATAGGGTAGATAAATAATGCACTGAAAAATTTATTTGCTATCCCCATCTCCACTATATATGTGGTCTCCCATTTGGGCGAGGTCTATTGTCTGCAGATTGTTTATGTAGTGTATGTTTTGGAATAGACAATGGATTTAATCTATCTGGAGTGATGAGATAGGTGGCTGGTGTCAATCTAGCTAGGGTGCATTTCCCGGTGACTCCTACTGGAAGCCACTTAAATGCCTTGTCCCCACATACCCAATACATTGATGGTGGAAGGTTCCATATAGCTGAATGCTGTAATACTTATCGGTGTGCCAAATCTATAAACTTTGAAATATTACTCATCATACACCATCCGGGCTTTTGTCCTAGTGGGGAGCAGTATCCTGCGGTAGGTTCTCCGCAGGTGGGAGTGTTCTTCTGATACCCTTCATCTTTATTACACCTCAGGTTACCTGGTTTGTTAGCACAAGTTTCATCATTTCCATTCTCAAAGAAAACATTATTTTCCCATTTATCAGTGTGTAGATATCGTTCTAATAGGGAGGGTTTGAAAGCATCTAAGCTTCCTGTAGTGACCCCAAAACTTATCTTTAACCCCTGTGTCGGTATTTCTCCCAAAGAGGTTATACTAGTTCTATTTCTGGGTACTCATGCCCCACCTTCAAAAAATAGATACTGTCTTGGAATTATCTGTCCTGTTAGATTTCCCTGCCACCATGGAAAATCAGTCCAACCCACTACCGGTATTCCTACCGTAGTGTTCCAAAGTTTTTGAGTGGCATTGTTGCTTAATGTGTCTGAGCAGTTACCCCAAGAGTTAATCTCTTCCCATGAGACTGGGACTGCAGGAAATGGTAGACTGGTGGATGTCACCGGCGCATGTGTACAAATCCAACAGTTTGCAACATTTTTGGTTTTGTTCTTTCAGTCCATCCACTAAAGCTAAGTGGTGTCTAATGAATCTGTTATCATCACCATCTACTCGGCTAAGTCTGTTCCAAGCATCCGTTACTGCAAGGATGCTAGCAAATGTCATTAGCATCATTCCTCTTCTGGAGGTTCTCCAAGGATCTTCTTACAATGCGATGCGTGGATCCAAGTTTCCTTGCCTTGTAGCTTGACTGCGGTACTTGTCGTCAGTAGAACTTGAAAAGGTCCGTCAAATCTCGGATCCAGACTCTTTCTCACGTGTCTTTTAATGACTACCCAGTCTCCGGGCTGCAGGCTGTGACTCCCAGGATCCTGGTTCGGATCTGGAAGAGAACTGAAGACATTATCATGTACTTTCTTAAGTCTATGCAAATCCCTTACATATGAGCTTAATACATGGTTACTCATTTCCAGTGCTTGGGGAAAGAAACATCGTAAACTAGGCACTTTGCCAAATAGTACTTCATACGGAGAAAGTCCAGTTTTTCTATTTGGAGTGTACCTTACTGACTATAGGGCTAATGGTAAACATTCAGGCCAATATTTCCCTGTTTCAGCCATGGCCTTTTGGATTTTTAACTTCAATGTCCCATTTAGTCTTTCTGCTTTTCCACTGCTTTGTGGATGATATGGGGTATGAAAAGCTTGTTGAATTCCCAGAGCTGTCAAGACTTCATTCATTATTTCACCTGTGAAATGTGTACCTCTGTCACTTTCGATCACCTCTGGTACTCCATACCTGCACACCACCTCCGCAAGCAGCTTCTTTGCGGTTGCTGCAGCTGTAGCCTTGGCAATCGGGAAAGCCTCCGGTCAACCTGAGAATAAATCAAAACACACCAACACGTACTCCCATGACCCTGATTTTGGCAGCTGAATATAATCAATCTGCAGTCTCTGGAAAGGATAGAGGGGCCGAGGGGTGTGTTTGGGTGGTGTCTTGACTACCCTTCCCTGATTATGTGTAGCACATACCATGCATCCTTGGATCAAACCTTCTATACAGGTGGAAAAGCCTGGTGCCACCCAATGCTTCTGCATCACGCTCATTACAGCAGTTTTGGACTGGTGGGTTGGCCCATGTAACATCTGGGCAACCGCAGGGTACAACGCCCTTGGAAGGCATCGACGCATCCCTCTTCCCCATACCCCATTTGCTTCATTCAGACATGCACCTTCTTTTTCCCACTTTTCTACTTCCTCCTGGCACACCTGAGCCTGCATCTGGGATAAGGCATCCTCCGACACAAAGGGATTTTTGGGAGCGCTTACCTGGTGCATCGTTACCCCTTGGAGTGGTCTACTGGCTGCTGTTTTTACTGCTGCATCGGCCATTGCGTTTCCTTTACTCACCTGATCAGTGCATCTGGTATGTGCTTTAACTTTTATGACAGCTACCTCTTTTGGTAATTGTAATGCATCAATTAACTGCTGGACTGCGTCAGCATTTTTAATGGGATGTCCTGCTGCCGTCAGGAATCCTCTAGATTTCCAAATTGGACCAAAATCATGTTGTGCCCCTTGTGCTATTCTGGCTAGATCCTCTGCTTTTACTGACCTCCAATCTGGTCTACTTACTTTCAGCTTTTCTGTCACTTCCTTTTTTAACCCATTCATATATGCACTTGCTAGTACCCTCTCACTAGTCTTGTTTTCCAGGACAAAACCCATTTCTACCCAAGCTTTTCTTAGAGCCCAGAAATAATCTTTCTTTCCCTGAACTCTGTCTTCTAGTGTAATTTCCTTCTCTGCCTGTCTATCTTTACATGCTTTTTTCAACACTTCTGTAAACAGAACCCCTGCTGCTGCGTCATTGACTTCTGCAATATCAGGTCCGGTCCTACCAACATAACACTTGTATGTCTCATCTATCAGTCTATCGTATCTAGCTTCATCTGCCAATTTCCCTTCTTATAAGCGCTTGCAAATCCTGTCTAGTTGCTTTATTAGAGCCAACTGCTCTGTAGGGCTCCATGGTCTGTATATTTCTGCTGTCCGGGGGGGCAGACAGGAGGGTAAATCAGTCATCCCTGTTTTTGTCAGTCCGTAATGTCCGTCTCCTAATTCTTCAGTCTTTTCTTCTAAGTAATCACACACACTCATCCACAGGTTCACTGTTTTCAACAGTCCTTTGTCTCTCAACCATCCATGATGTGAGTTAAAGAACCTTTTCCATTTATCACTGTTCAATTCTCCGTTTTCATTCATGCCTGCTTTACACAATCTCTGCGCACAACTAAATCTTTAGCAGTAACACCTTCCTTGGTGTTTTGGTTCCCCATTTTTGTATCTCCTCATCTAGAATCTAGAAGAGATTCTTTTGTCACCAAGACTCTGTCACTTAGACAATGGGCCACAAAGGTTTCTGAACCATTCCACTGCTCGCTTTCCAAGATTTGTACGCCAACCAAATAAACAATCCAATCACACCAACACCAAGACAAAACCACAACACAATCATTGGATCCATACTGTCATTTTTCAAAGGAGGAAAGGCAGGACTGACAATTAATCTGAAGGTCTACTGGTTCAAAGGGACCTGAGCCAGGAACACCTGTAAATTACCTGGAAAGGTGACCGCTCGGGGAGGAGGGAGTCCACTATACAGTGATATAGATTTTAGGTAGAATATAATAAGTATTCTTACCTCAGCGCTGTATGTATATCACCAACAGAAGGCTCCGCTCATCCCACGTCTCTGGACCGGTCGGGCTTCCTCAGAGTAAAATAACTCAGGCCCCTGGTCGGGCGCCAGTTGTCATCGCTGTTATCTCGTTAACCCTTTCCTCGGAATGTGGTACCAGAGAGAATAAGACACAGACCAAAGGATGCGTCAATAAGCTCTGCGGTTTATTGCTAACAAAGGGATTTATATACACCCCTGAAGCAGGAAGCGGAATTACCATATATGGCAGTTAATACAACATAAACATAAAATGCTAGTTTCACTTTAGAACTCCATTTTTGCCTTTTGGCCCTGTTTAGCTCCTAGCACAGAGTGTCTCTTCTCAGCCGGGGGGGTGTATTGTATTGACTAAAATGAGGAACATCTTATCTTGTCTCCTGGTACACATCAGTCTGTCAGTTAAAAAGGAAACAAGGCCTCTGAACTTTAGAAAAATGCTAGCTCTATGAAAAAATGCCGGTTCAGCTATCACAGGGGCATAATCTATATGGGCATAATCTATGGGGGCATAATCTGTGGAGCATCTATGGGGGCATAATCTATGGGGGCATATTCTGTGGAGCATCTATGGGGGCATAATCTATGGGGGCATAATCTGTGGAGCATCTATGGGGGCATAATCTATGGGGGCATAATCTGTGGAGCATCTATGGGGACATAATCTGTGGAGCATATATGGGGGCACAGTCTGTGGAGCATCTATGGGGGCATAATCTATGGGGGCATAATCTATATGGGCATAATCTATGGGGGCATAATCTGTGGAGCATCTATGGGGCATAATCTATGGGAGCATAATCTGTGTAGCATCTATGGGGGCATAATCTATGGAGCATCTATGGGGGCATAATCTATGGGGGCATAATCTATGGAGCATCTATGGGGGCACAATCTATGGAGCATCTATGGGGGCATAATACATGGGCAGAATATGGGGCACAATCTATGGAGCATCTTGTGGGGCATAATACATTGGGTTTAGGTCAGTGCCAGTCAAGAATGGTCACAGAGTTGTTCTGAAACCACTCCTTTGTTATTTTAGCTGTGTGCTTAGGGTCATTGTCTTGTTGGAAGGTGAACCTTCGGCCAAGTCTGAGGTCCAGAGCACTCAGGAAGAGGTTTTCATCCAAGATATCTCTGTACTTGGCCGCATTCATGTTTACATCAATTGCAACCAGTCATCCTGTCCCTGCAGCTGAAAAACATAAAATGATACTGCCACCATGTTTCACTGTTGAAATGGCGCCATTTTGATGGTGATTTTTGTTTCTTTTCAACAGCGCAAGATAATAGGCACTAACTGACAAGTAATGGTGCGCAGGCGCCGCTGCAGTGACCTGTCAGCAGTCTGCCTTATGAATATATAATCAGAGCACCACAGACTTGAATCCCGCTTTAGCATGTTGCTGCCACCACGTTTCACTGTTGGGATTGTATTGGGCTGGTGATGAGCAGTGCCTGGTTTTCTCCACACATACCGCTTAGAATTATCACCAAAAAGTTCTATCTTCGTCTCATCAGACCAGAGTATCTTATTTCTCATAGTTTGGGAGTTCTTCATGAGTTTTTTTTAGCAAACTCTATGCAGGCTTTCATATGCCTGGCACTGAGGAAAGGCTTCCGTTTGGCCACTCTGTCATAAAGGCCCAACTGGTGAAGGGCTGCAGTGATAGTTGACTTTGTGGAACTTTCTCTCATCTCCCTAATGCATCTATGGAGCTCAGTTACAGTGATCTTGGGGTTCTTCTTTACCTCTCTCACCAAGACTCTTCTCCCATGATTGCTCAGTTTGGCTGGATGGCCAGGTCTCGGAAGATTTCTGGTGTTCCCAAACTTCTTCCATTTAAGGATTATGGAGGCCACTGTGCTCTTAGGAACCTTGAGTACTGCAGAAATTCTTTTGTAACCTTGGCCAGATCTGTGCCTTGCCACAATTCTGTCTCTGAGCTCCTTGGCCAGTTCTTTTGACCTCATGATTATCATTTGGTCTGACATGCACTGTGAGCTATGAGGTCTTATATAGACAGGTGTGTGCCTTTATAAATCAAGTCCTATCAGTTTAATTAAACACAGCTGGACTCCAATGAAGGAGAACTATCTCAAGGAGGATCACAAGGAAATGGACAGCATGTGACGTAAATATGAGTGTCTGAGCAAAGGGTCTGAATACTTATGACCATGTGAGATATCAGTTTTTCTTTTTTAATAAATTTGCAAAAATTTCTACATTTCTGGTTTTTATCAGTCAAGATGGGTTGCAGAGTGTACATTAATGAGAAAAATAATGAACTTTCCACAACGGTATATCTTCTGGCGGCAATGGGCGGTCTTTGGTTTTTACCTGTTGAGCCAATTAGTCTAAAAACTTGTGCAGTCAAAATCAAGGGATCTGCATACAGTCTATCAAAAAGAGGGGCCTATGGTGGGTTGTCCGGCAAAGAGGGCCACAACAAACAGTCCTGAACACGACCCCCATTCTTCTGCCCGCGCATGGCAATAAACTTGACGGAGCCCATGGCTCTTTCTCTGCTGCTGGGCTCAGCGACGCACTCGTTGCGTTGCGGGGCTGCTGCACTTCCAGCGGAGCATGCTGCGCACATATCTGCCCTCTCTCTGCCGGCGGGAATCTCCCTGTCTTTACATGCACTTTTCTGTTTGCCACACCCCCTGCTTCCGGGTGACAAGGTCTATCCTGTCCCCTATTCTTTTCCCTGGACCACTGGGGAAGCAGCCTTGACAGCTCCGGACCCGGCACAGTACAGGTGCCCGCAACCCGGTCTTCCTCCTTACACACGCACTCCTAGCAGGTCTTCAGGCACTGTGCTTAGAATGCATGTGCACACGTCCTCTTAATGTGGCCGTGCTCGTTCCTCTAAAGTGTCCCAGCCATTAGCTGGTGGTCTCTTACTATTTAAACCACCTCCTCCAACATGGAGGTGCCTGTGCAATGTTGTGAGTTTGTTCCTAACTGTAAGGTTCTCAGACTCTTTGCCATATCTGCTTGTTTCTTTTGTTGAAATCTAGTTTTTCCCGTCGGCCATTTTGCTTTCTGCCCTGATGCATCTGCCTTGACCTCAATCAGTATGGAGTTTTCAGTTTCTATGTTTTAGCCGTGTTCTCTGACACTTGCCCTTTTAAAGGGAACCTGTCACCTCCTTTTTCGGATATAAGATGTAGCCACCGCCTTTAGGGGCTTGTCTACAGCATTCTAGAATGCTGTAGATAAGCCCCCGATGTAACCTGAAAGATAAGAAAACAAGTTATATTATACTCACCTGTGGGGGCGGTCCGGTGTGGTCCGGTCCGATGGGCGTCGCAGGTCTGGGTCTGGCGCCTCCCATCTTCTTGCAATATAGTAATTTTCCTTGCTTTCTGTCACGGCTCCTACGCAGGCGTACTGATTTGCACTGTTGAGGGCAGAGCAAAGTACTGCAGTGCGCAAGCGCCGGGAATGGTCAGAGAGGCCTGACTCCTGCGCAATGTAGTACTTTGATCTAGTAGTATTTTCTCAAGATACTTACTCATGCGATAGGAGATGGTGTTTTCCGTTGGACGTTCCTTTGGCTGGTGGTTTCTTACTCCATGGTCTTTCCATGCGAAAGGGTTCTGTTTGGAGGTTTCCGGAGTCGCCTAAAGAGTGAAGATTGTTTAAGAACAATGGACATTGTGATATTATATCATATGAACTTCCATAAGAGTATTTGCTCTCTATTTATCTTATTATTCTCATAAAGGCCCAACTGGTGAAGGGCTGCAGTGATAGTTGACTTTGTGGAACTTTCTCTCATCTCCCTAATGCATCTATGGAGCTCAGTTACAGTGATCTTGGGGTTCTTCTTTACCTCTCTCACCAAGACTCTTCTCCCATGATTGCTCAGTTTGGCTGGATGGCCAGGTCTCGGAAGATTTCTGGTGTTCCCAAACTTCTTCCATTTAAGGATTATGGAGGCCACTGTGCTCTTAGGAACCTTGAGTACTGCAGAAATTCTTTTGTAACCTTGGCCAGATCTGTGCCTTGCCACAATTCTGTCTCTGAGCTCCTTGGCCAGTTCTTTTGACCTCATGATTATCATTTGGTCTGACATGCACTGTGAGCTATGAGGTCTTATATAGACAGGTGTGTGCCTTTATAAATCAAGTCCTATCAGTTTAATTAAACACAGCTGGACTCCAATGAAGGAGAACTATCTCAAGGAGGATCACAAGGAAATGGACAGCATGTGACGTAAATATGAGTGTCTGAGCAAAGGGTCTGAATACTTATGACCATGTGAGATATCAGTTTTTCTTTTTTAATAAATTTGCAAAAATTTCTACATTTCTGGTTTTTATCAGTCAAGATGGGTTGCAGAGTGTACATTAATGAGAAAAATAATGAACTTTTCACAACGGTATATCTTCTGGCGGCAATGGGCGGTCTTTGGTTTTTACCTGTTGAGCCAATTAGTCTAAAAACTTGTGCAGCCAAAATCAAGGGATCTGCATACAGTCTATCAAAAAGAGGGGCCTATGGTGGGTTGTCCGGCAAAGAGGGCCACAACAAACAGTCCTGAACACGACCCCCATTCTTCTGCCCGCGCATGGCAATAAACTTGACGGAGCCCATGGCTCTTTCTCTGCTGCTGGGCTCAGCGACGCACTCGTTGCGTTGCGGGGCTGCTGCACTTCCAGCGGAGCATGCTGCGCACATATCTGCCCTCTCTCTGCCGGCGGGAATCTCCCTGTCTTTACATGCACTTTTCTGTTTGCCACACCCCCTGCTTCCGGGTGACAAGGTCTATCCTGTCCCCTATTCTTTTCCCTGGACCACTGGGGAAGCAGCCTTGACAGCTCCGGACCCGGCACAGTACAGGTGCCCGCAACCCGGTCTTCCTCCTTACACACGCACTCCTAGCAGGTCTTCAGGCACTGTGCTTAGAATGCGTGTGCACACGTCCTCTTAATGTGGCCGTGCTCGTTCCTCTAAAGTGTCCCAGCCATTAGCTGGTGGTCTCTTACTATTTAAACCACCTCCTCCAACATGGAGGTGCCTGTGCAATGTTGTGAGTTTGTTCCTAACTGTAAGGTTCTCAGACTCTTTGCCATATCTGCTTGTTTCTTTTGTTGAAATCTAGTTTTTCCCGTCGGCCATTTTGCTTTCTGCCCTGATGCATCTGCCTTGACCTCAATCAGTATGGAGTTTTCAGTTTCTATGTTTTAGCCGTGTTCTCTGACACTTGCCCTTTTAAAGGGAACCTGTCACCTCCTTTTTCGGATATAAGATGTAGCCACCGCCTTTAGGGGCTTGTCTACAGCATTCTAGAATGCTGTAGATAAGCCCCCGATGTAACCTGAAAGATAAGAAAACAAGTTATATTATACTCACCTGTGGGGGCGGTCCGGTGTGGTCCGGTCCGATGGGCGTCGCAGGTCTGGGTCTGGCGCCTCCCATCTTCTTGCAATATAGTAATTTTCCTTGCTTTCTGTCACGGCTCCTACGCAGGCGTACTGATTTGCACTGTTGAGGGCAGAGCAAAGTACTGCAGTGCGCAAGCGCCGGGAATGGTCAGAGAGGCCTGACTCCTGCGCAATGTAGTACTTTGATCTAGTAGTATTTTCTCAAGATACTTACTCATGCGATAGGAGATGGTGTTTTCCGTTGGACGTTCCTTTGGCTGGTGGTTTCTTACTCCATGGTCTTTCCATGCGAAAGGGTTCTGTTTGGAGGTTTCCGGAGTCGCCTAAAGAGTGAAGATTGTTTAAGAACAATGGACATTGTGATATTATATCATATGAACTTCCATAAGAGTATTTGCTCTCTATTTATCTTATTATTCTCATAAAGGCCCAACTGGTGGAGGGCTGCAGTGATAGTTGACTTTGTGGAACTTTCTCTCATCTCCCTAATGCATCTATGGAGCTCAGTTACAGTGATCTTGGGGTTCTTCTTTACCTCTCTCACCAAGACTCTTCTCCCATGATTGCTCAGTTTGGCTGGATGGCCAGGTCTCGGAAGATTTCTGGTGTTCCCAAACTTCTTCCATTTAAGGATTATGGAGGCCACTGTGCTCTTAGGAACCTTGAGTACTGCAGAAATTCTTTTGTAACCTTGGCCAGATCTGTGCCTTGCCACAATTCTGTCTCTGAGCTCCTTGGCCAGTTCTTTTGACCTCATGATTATCATTTGGTCTGACATGCACTGTGAGCTATGAGGTCTTATATAGACAGGTGTGTGCCTTTATAAATCAAGTCCTATCAGTTTAATTAAACACAGCTGGACTCCAATGAAGGAGAACTATCTCAAGGAGGATCACAAGGAAATGGACAGCATGTGACGTAAATATGAGTGTCTGAGCAAAGGGTCTGAATACTTATGACCATGTGAGATATCAGTTTTTCTTTTTTAATAAATTTGCAAAAATTTCTACATTTCTGGTTTTTATCAGTCAAGATGGGTTGCAGAGTGTACATTAATGAGAAAAATAATGAACTTTCCACAACGGTATATCTTCTGGCGGCAATGGGCGGTCTTTGGTTTTTACCTGTTGAGCCAATTAGTCTAAAAACTTGTGCAGCCAAAATCAAGGGATCTGCATACAGTCTATCAAAAAGAGGGGCCTATGGTGGGTTGTCCGGCAAAGAGGGCCACAACAAACAGTCCTGAACACGACCCCCATTCTTCTGCCCGCGCATGGCAATAAACTTGACGGAGCCCATGGCTCTTTCTCTGCTGCTGGGCTCAGCGACGCACTCGTTGCGTTGCGGGGCTGCTGCACTTCCAGCGGAGCATGCTGCGCACATATCTGCCCTCTCTCTGCCGGCGGGAATCTCCCTGTCTTTACATGCACTTTTCTGTTTGCCACACCCCCTGCTTCCGGGTGACAAGGTCTATCCTGTCCCCTATTCTTTTCCCTGGACCACTGGGGAAGCAGCCTTGACAGCTCCGGACCCGGCACAGTACAGGTGCCCGCAACCCGGTCTTCCTCCTTACACACGCACTCCTAGCAGGTCTTCAGGCACTGTGCTTAGAATGCGTGTGCACACGTCCTCTTAATGTGGCCGTGCTCGTTCCTCTAAAGTGTCCCAGCCATTAGCTGGTGGTCTCTTACTATTTAAACCACCTCCTCCAACATGGAGGTGCCTGTGCAATGTTGTGAGTTTGTTCCTAACTGTAAGGTTCTCAGACTCTTTGCCATATCTGCTTGTTTCTTTTGTTGAAATCTAGTTTTTCCCGTCGGCCATTTTGCTTTCTGCCCTGATGCATCTGCCTTGACCTCAATCAGTATGGAGTTTTCAGTTTCTATGTTTTAGCCGTGTTCTCTGACACTTGCCCTTTTAAAGGGAACCTGTCACCTCCTTTTTCGGATATAAGATGTAGCCACCGCCTTTAGGGGCTTGTCTACAGCATTCTAGAATGCTGTAGATAAGCCCCCGATGTAACCTGAAAGATAAGAAAACAAGTTATATTATACTCACCTGTGGGGGCGGTCCGGTGTGGTCCGGTCCGATGGGCGTCGCAGGTCTGGGTCTGGCGCCTCCCATCTTCTTGCAATATAGTAATTTTCCTTGCTTTCTGTCGCGGCTCCTGCGCAGGCGTACTGATTTGCACTGTTGAGGGCAGAGCAAAGTACTGCAGTGCGCAAGCGCCGGGAATGGTCAGAGAGGCCTGACTCCTGCGCAATGTAGTACTTTGATCTAGTAGTATTTTCTCAAGATACTTACTCATGCGATAGGAGATGGTGTTTTCCGTTGGACGTTCCTTTGGCTGGTGGTTTCTTACTCCATGGTCTTTCCATGCGAAAGGGTTCTGTTTGGAGGTTTCCGGAGTCGCCTAAAGAGTGAAGATTGTTTAAGAACAATGGACATTGTGATATTATATCATATGAACTTCCATAAGAGTATTTGCTCTCTATTTATCTTATTATTCTCCCAAATATATACAAATATAATAATCTCGTTCGTTAATAGGGCACTGTTATCAATTGTCATTTTTTCATATGTACGCACTTTATATCTCACACTTGGCACTTTACATTTCTTATTAACATGTGTTTCCCCTTCCACTTTCAGGCATTTTTCTTGTCACCAACATTTATACTGAAATGCCCTTTTCGTATTTTGTTATTAATTTTAATAATAATCTAACAGGTTTTACTAATTTTAATATGGTCTTTCTATATGTCCCTACTTGATTGCAATTTTCACATTCCCCATCCCATTTCCCATTCCCCCATCTTTACTCACATAATTTATACCTCACATTGTATTTCAATTCCCCTCTTTTCTGCTCACATTGTCTGCAATTTTTGCCATTTCTACATTAACACTTCATTATTTATTACTCCCCTTATTTTATCCCATTCAATTTATTCACTTTTTCATCCATGTCCGTTTAATTCTCTCCCCTTCATTATTTAATATTCATTATTTTCCATTCATTTATCATTCATTGTTCCGGTATTCCACTTTTAACATCAGCCCTATTTACCCCCTATATTTCTTTCCATCCTTCTGACGAACTTCCCTTCCTCCTTCTGATCATTTTGCCTTCTCTTCGGATTGTTTTCCCTCTAGTAAATGCAATACCACCGATCAATATGCACCTATATTCTCGTTCTACTTTATAATACAACTGCGCATGCGCGCGTTTCACACCTCCCTGCTCCATATGCACAGGCGCAGGCTACGAAACTCCCCTCTGACTTCCGGGAGCGCTCGAACATGTGACCACTGTGCGTTCCACCTGCGTGTCACAGAGCACAATCCCGGAAGTCCCCTTAGCTTGGGGGCGTATCTTTGCGTACGTGCGCTAACATGATGCCGCAGATGCAATATGCTTCTGTCACCTTTCACCTCCCGCATCCGCCTATTGTCTGAATCACTTTCCCTATATACAGTGCTGTTATGTTACGGTAACTGAGGAGTGCAGGCAAAAAAGGAAATACACCAGAGCAGTTGGAATCTATGAGATTGCAGTACCCTGACTAACCACCGCAACTAGAGGCAGCCGTGGAGCGTTCCTACGTTGGTCCTAGACGCCTCGTCACAGCCTGAGAAACTAACTACACCTAAAGATAGAAATAGGAAAGCTATCTGCCCCGGAGCAGAACCCCAAAGATAATAGAAAGCCCCAAACATGTAATGGCGGTTAGACAAGAGGAAATACTGACACAGAAAGAAAATAGTATGAGCAAACGCTGGGGCCCAAACTATCTAAATAGAAAAGGACAGGAAGGGTACTTACTGCAATCCCAGAAAACCCTGAAAAACACCAACTCTACTAATTTCAAAATCACCTGAGATCACACGACCTCTACCACCTAAATTAGTTCTCTGGTGTAACAAAAACAGCAGCCACTGAAAAAACTGGAAAAAGCAAAAGTACAAAACACAGTGGCTGGACTAAACTGAGAGGGCAAAAGCCCCCGGAGGGGACCCAGAAGGCCCCCACAGAAGTGCAGGACCAAATGCAAAAATATAGCAAAAACACAAAATAAGAAATTGTCTTATCTGATAGCAGGAGATGCAGACACGACACAGCAGGCTACAAGGGAAACTGGAAAGAAGGATTCAGACCAGAACAATTGATCACCGGCAACCCTGATGGGAAAATTACTCCCTTATATAAGACCAATCAGTAACACCTGATTCCCAGTCCTCACAATCCTCACTAGTACCGCTTGTAACCACCAGAGGGAGCCTCTGCTCAGAACTCATCTCAAACCCATTCACAACAGTACCCCCCCCTTGAGGAGGGGTCACCGAACCCTCATTTGAGCAACCAGGTCGGTCAGGATGAGTTCTATGATACGCACGGATAAGTCTCCTAGCATGGATGTCCGAAGCAAACACCCAAGAATTGTCTTCCTGACCATAACCTCTCCATTTAACCAAATACTGGAGTCTTCGTCTAGAAAAACGAGAATCCAATATTTTCTCAACCACATACTCCAGATTGCCCTCAACCAAAACAGGGTCAGGAGGCACAGCAGCAGGAACCACTGGCTCAACAAACCTCTTCAACAAGGACTTGTGGAACACGTTATGGATCTTAAATGTCCCTGGAAGAAGCAAATGAAAAGAAACAGGATTAATAATCTCCATGATCTTATAAGGTCCAATGAACCTAGGCTTAAATTTAGGAGATGCTACTCTCATAGGAATATTCTTTGAGGACAACCAGACCAAGTCCCCCACTTTAAACCGAGGACCATCAGTCCTATGCCGGTTAGCAAACCGCTGGGCCTTCTCCTGAGAGAGGGACAACCTCTCCACTACCTGGTCCCAAATCTGCTGCATACGCTCAACAACAGAGTCAACACCTGGACAGACAGAAGCCTCCGTCTGTCCTGAAGAAAATCGAGGGTGAAACCCAGAATTACAGAAAAACGGAGACATCAAAGTGGCAGAGCTAGCCCTATTATTAAGAGCAAACTCAGCCAAAGGCAAAAAAGAGACCCAGTCATCCTGATCAGCAGACACAAAGCATCTTAGATAAGTCTCCAATGTCTGGTTTGTTCTCTCAGTTTGACCATTGGTCTGAGGATGAAATGCCGAGGAGAAAGACAATTGAACACCCAGTTTAGAACAAAAAGTCCTCCAAAATCTGGAAACAAACTGGACTCCTCTGTCAGACACAATGTTCTCAGGAATGCCGTGTAAACGAACCACGTGCTGAAGGAACAACGGCACCAATTCAGAGGAGGAAGGCAACTTAGGTAATGGCACAAGATGTATCATTTTGGAAAACCTATCACAAATTACCCAGATGGTGGTCATTCTCTGAGAAACAGGAAGATCGGAAATGAAATCCATAGAGATATGGGTCCATGGTCTCTTGGGCACAGGCAATGGCATCAACAAACCACTAGAGCGAGAGCAAGGCTTGGAGCGAGAGCAAGTCCCGCAGGACTGCACAAATTCCCTGACATCGCGAGACAAGGTAGGCCACCAAAAGGACCGACTAACCAAGTCTCTGGTACCAAAAATTCCGGGATGCCCAGCCAATGCGGAACAATGAATCTCAGACATCACACTCTTTTTCCATTGGTCCGGGACAAACAATTTTCCAACAGGGCAGCGCTCGGGCCTATCCTCCTGACACCCCTCCAGAGCAAGTCTCAAATTGGGCGAGATGGCGGAAAGAACTACACCCTCCTTCAAAATAACAGAGGGATCAGATAGCTCAGGAGAGTCCGCAAGGAAACTCCTCGAGAGGGCATCCGCCTTAACATTCTTAGTGCCAGGAAGAAAGGAAACCACAAAATTAAAACGTGTGAAAAACAAGGCCCACCTGGCCTGTCTAGGATTGAGTCGCTTGGCAGATTCCAGATAAACCAGATTCTTATGGTCCGTAAGGACCACCACCTGATGTTTGGCTCCCTCCAGCCAATGTCTCCACTCTTCAAAAGCCCACTTCATTGCCAATAACTCCCGATTACCCACGTCATAATTACGTTCAGTAGGAGAAAATTTTCGAGAGAAAAAGGCACAAGGGTTACTTTTAGAGGTCTCTGGATCTTTTTGGGACAAAACGGCACCTGCCCCAATTTCAGAGGCATCAACCTCCACCTGAAATGGCAGAGAAACATCAGGCTGCCGTAGAACAGGAGCAGAAGTGAATCTCTGCTTAAGTTCCTGAAACGCAGAGACTGCCTCAGGAGGCCAATTCACCACATCAGAACCCTTTCTGGTCAAATCAGTTAATGGTTTAACAATAACAGAGAAATTACCAATAAATTTACGATAAAAATTGGCAAAACCCAAAAATCTCTGAAGAGCCTTTAATGAAGTAGGTTGGACCCAATCACAGATGGCCTGAACCTTGACCGGGTCCATTTCAATAACAGATGGGGACAAAATGAATCCCAGAAATGAGATCTTCTGTACGCCAAAAAGACACTTTGATCCCTTCACATACAGAGCATTCTCTCTCAAAATCTGGAATACAGTTCGAACATGTTTCACATGAGAGTCCCAGTCATTAGAAAAAATCAAGATATCATCCAAATAAACAATCAGAAACTTGTCCACAAAATCCCTGAAAATGTCATTCATGAAGGACTGGAAGACGGAAGGAGCATTAGTGAGCCCAAAGGGCATCACAAGGTACTCAAAATGCCCTTCAGGGGTGTTAAATGCCGTCTTCCATTCATCCCCGTGCTTAATGCGAATAAGGTTATACGCCCCCCTGAGGTCAAGCTTGGTAAACCAAGTAGCGTTTTTCACCCTGGAAAACAGGTCAGAAATCAAGGGTAACGGGTATTGATATTTCACAGTAATATTGTTCAAGAGACGATAATCAATACACGGCCTTAATGAACCATCTTTTTTGGCCACAAAGAAAAAACCGGCACCTAAGGGTAAAGAGGATGGTCTGATATGACCCTTCTCCAATGATTCCTTGATATAAGACCGCATAGCGTCATGTTCAGGTACAGACAAGTTAAAAAGGCGACCTTTAGGGAATTTACTACCTGGCACTAATTCAATAGCGCAGTCATAGCTCCTATGGGGAGGTAAGGATGCAGATTTACTTTCGCTAAACACATCAGAAAAATCAAACAAAAAGTCAGGAACATCCTGAGCCTGGGGGGAGGCAGAAAAAACAGGAGTGTTGGCACTAACACATTGGCAGCCCCAACTGGTTACAGACACAGATTTCCAATCCAAAACAGGATTATGAGACTGTAACCAAGGGAAACCCAGCACTATAATGTCATGCAGATTATATAGAACCAAAAATTTGCAGCACTCCTGGTGATCAGGTTCAACCCTCATTATCACCTGAGTAGAAAACTGGGGTTTATTCTCAGCCAAAGGGGTAGAATCGATCCCAGTAAAGGAATAGATTCTGTAGGGGTATCAAGGAAAACCCACAACGTTTAGCAAAATCATAATCCATCAGGTTAATAGCTGCTCCAGAATCAACGAAAGCCTGAGCAGAAAATGAGGACAGAGAGCATATCAGAGTGACAGTTAATAAAAACTTAGTCTGAACACTACCCAAGACAACTGAGCGTGCAAAATGTCTTCCCCGCTTAGGGCAGACTGAAATAGCATGAGAGGCATCACCACAGTAGAAACATAACCTATTGCGCTTTCGAAACTCATGACGCTGTGCCCCAGACACCACTCTATCACACTGCATGGGCTCAGCAGCTGGCTCACAAGGCAACACCACTCCACGCATACTTCTCCGCTCACGCAAACGTCTGTCAATTTGAATCGCTAATGACATAGAATCATTGAGACCAGAGGGGACAGGGAATCCCACATAACATCCTTTACATTATCCGACAGACCCTTCCGGAAAAGGGCCGCCAAAGCGTCGTCATTCCATTTGGTCAGGACTGCCCACCTACGGAATCTCTGACAGTATAACTCAGCGTCATCAAGCCCCTGATTTAATGCCAACAAGGCTTTTTCAGCTTGATCAGTGACATTAGGCTCATCGTACAATAACCCCAAAGCCTGAAAAAATGCATCAACATCACTCAAAACAGGATCCCCAGGTATCAGGGAAAAAGCCCAATCCTGAGGATCGCCGCGCAGGAGAGAGATGATAATTTGAACCTGCTGCGCTGCGTTTCCTGAGGACTTAGATTTTAAGGCAAGAAACAATTTACAATTATTTTTGAAATTCTGAAACTTAGCTCGATCCCCTAAAAACAAATCTGGCATGGGGATCCTAGGTTCCACAACAGGCAACCTAGCAAGATATGCAGCAATACTCTGAACCTCAGTGGCAAGCTGATCCACACGGCCAGACAACTGTGCAAACTCCATTGGGAGAAAAGATCCTCCCCAGCACCCAGAGATACAGAGGGAAAAAAAATGCAACAAACAGAAAAATATCTCTGACAACTTTTCTTCCTTCAAAATATTTTTTCCCTTCTGTGAGTACCATACAATTTTTAATGGGCCGGTGATACTGTTATGTTACGGTAACTGAGGAGTGCAGGCAAAAAAGGAAATACACCAGAGCAGTTGGAATCTATGAGATTGCAGTACCCTGACTAACCACCGCAACTAGAGGCAGCCGTGGAGCGTTCCTACGTTGGTCCTAGACGCCTCGTCACAGCCTGAGAAACTAACTACACCTAAAGATAGAAATAGGAAAGCTATCTGCCCCGGAGCAGAACCCCAAAGATAATAGAAAGCCCCCAAACATGTAATGGCGGTTAGACAAGAGGAAATACTGACACAGAAAGAAAATAGTATGAGCAAACGCTGGGGCCCAAACTATCTAAATAGAAAAGGACAGGAAGGGTACTTACTGCAATCCCAGAAAACCATGAAAAACACCAACTCTACTAATTTCAAAATCACCTGAGATCACACGACCTCTACCACCTAAATTAGTTCTCTGGTGTAACAAAAACAGCAGCCACTGAAAAAACTGGAAAAAGCAAAAGTACAAAACACAGTGGCTGGACTAAACTGAGAGGGCAAAAGCCCCCGGAGGGGACCCAGAAGGCCCCCACAGAAGTGCAGGACCAAATGCAAAAATATAGCAAAAACACAAAATAAGAAATTGTCTTATCTGATAGCAGGAGATGCAGACACGACACAGCAGGCTACAAGGGAAACTGGAAAGAAGGATTCAGACCAGAACAATTGATCACCGGCAACCCTGATGGGAAAATTACTCCCTTATATAAGACCAATCAGTAACACCTGATTCCCAGTCCTCACAATCCTCACTAGTACCGCTTGTAACCACCAGAGGGAGCCTCTGCTCAGAACTCATCTCAAACCCATTCACAACACAGTGCCTTGCAAAAATATTCGGCCCCCTTGAACTTTTCAACCTTTTCCCACATATCATGCTTCAAACATAAAGATACCAAATGTTAATTTTTGGTGAAGAATCAACAAGTGGGACACAATTGTAAAGTTGAACGAAATTTATTGTTTATTTTATATTTTTGTGGAAATACAAAAACTGAAAAGTGGGGCGTGCAATATTATTCGGCCCCTTTACTTTCAGTGCAGCAAACTCACTCCAAAAGTTCATTGTGGATTTCTGAATGATCCAATGTTGTCCTAAATGACTAATGATGATAAATATAATCCACCTGTGTGTAATCAAGTCTCTGTTTAAATGCACCTGCTCTGTGATAGCCTCAGGGTTCTGTTTGAAGCACAGAGAGCATCATGAAGACCAAGGAACACAACAGGCAGGTCTGTGATACTGTTGTGGAGAAGTTTAAAGCCGGATTTGGATACAAAATGATTTCCAAAACTTTAAACATCCCATCGAGCACTGTGCAAGCGATCATATTGAAATGGAAGGAGTATCATACCACTGCAAATCTACCAAGACCTGGCCGTCCCTCTAAACTTTCATCTCAGACAAGGATAAGACTGATCAGAGATGCAGCCAAGAGGCCCATGATCACTCTGGATGAACTGCAGAGATCTACAGCTGAGGTGGGACAGTCTGTCCATAGGACAACAATCAGTCGTACACTGCACAAATCTGGCCTTTATGGAAGAGTGGCACGAAGAAAGCCATTTCTCAAAGATATCCATAAAAAGTGTTGTTTAAAGTTTGCAACAAGCCACCTGGGAGATACACCAAACATATGGAAGAAGGTGCTCTGGTCAGATGAAACCAAAATCGAACATTTTGGCATCAATGCCAAACGATATGTTTGGAGTAAAGGCAACACAGCTCATCACCCTGAACACACCATCCCCACTGTCAAACATGGTGGTGGCAGCATCATGGTTTGAGCATGCTTTTCTTCAGCAGGGACAGAGAAGCTGGTTCAAATCGATATGAAGACGGATGGAGCCAAATACAGGGTCATTCTTGAAGAAAACCTGTTGGAGTCTGCAAAAGACCTGAGACTGGGACGGAGATTTGTCTTCCAACAAGACAATGATCCCAAACAAAGCAAAATCTACAACGGAATGGTTCACAAATAAATGTATCCAGGTGTTAGAATGGCAAAGTCAAAGTCCAGACCTGTATCCAATCGAGAATCTGTGGAAAGAGCTGAAAACTGCTGTTCACAAACGATCTTCATCCAACCTCACTGAGCTAGAGCTGTTTGCCAAGGAAGAATGGGCAAGAATTTCAGTCTCTCGATGTACAAAACTGATAGACATACCCCAAGCAACTTGCAGCTGTAATTGCAGCAAAAGGTGGCGCAACAAAGTATTAAGTTAAAGGGGCCGAATAATTTTGCACGCCCCACTTTTCCGTTTTTGTATTTCCACAAAAAATTTTTAAAAAAACAATAAATTTCGTTCAACTTTACAATTGTGTCCCACTTGTTGTTGATTTGGTATCTTTATGTTTGAAGCATGATATGTGGGAAATGGTTGAAAAGTTCCAGGGAGCCAAATACTTTTGCAAGGTACTGTATATCCTTCATACACCTACACATCACAATCCGCCCCGGAAGAAGCCACTAGGTGAAACGGTGCCCGTTGGGTGCGGGGACTCACATCAGCTGATTCCTTTTTATGTACAGCCTCCTCACTGCCAAGTGTGTGTGCCTGCCCTCATGCAAGTTGAGTTTACATCTATATACCTTTTATGATTCCCTATTTGACATACTTACAAGTTTTTGTCTGCTTACATGTTGTGGGCACCCCATTATAGGCATATGTCCAGTCATTTAAAGATGTGTTATTATTTAACCCTTGGTATTATTGCTATTATTTGATACGTGGATCCTATATTTGCCTGCATTTATACAAGCTGCTTTTTGCAGCTATTGGTCAGGGCTATTTATATAGGACAACACCAATTCTTGAGCACACTAGTGTTCCCTCTATAATAACCACTCTAGAGACTTTTCTATTCTAGGTTATAATACATTAGGTTGCCTATTTCACATGTTTTGTGCACAATTTTACTGATTATTTACTGATGTGTTCCCCTTCCATTTTTTGTAGCCTCTCCTACTCTATTTTCATTTATTGTTTTAACTTAATTCAAAATAAAATTTAATTCTTTTAAACGCACATGTTTTCTTAATCACTTCTTATCTATGTGGCACCCACCATCATAGATTATCCTAGACTATTCAAATGTCCCCGCCTGTATGATGGGAATAATTACTTCATTCTTTATCAGCAAAGAAGTGGATGTGATTTGCATTGCTGGCAGTGTATCTTATCCATTCTAGCCAGATGATGGAGTCAGAAAATCCTGTTTCTATGGCCAGTTTATCCTTATAGGTCAGAGCTGATAGAAATTTGGCTCCTGGAATTGGTCCATCTATATTTGCCATTGGTGTGTGGGTGAGACCGACCTGGTATCAATATTTCTTAGCCAAAATGTACCCATTTGTCACCATTCCCTCTTTCTCCCAAGTCTGGAACTTATTACATATAACCCTTGGTCATTCTCTGAGGAGTTTTTAATGGTGAATTACATGACTATGTATCCATCCTTGGGGCAATGAGTGGTAGGGATGGGGAGTATTAAACCCAGAAGGCCCCTTTTGCCCTGAAAATGCTTTGATCAGGGTCATGTGGGTTAAATAGGCTGGCTCCCCATTTATTGCTGCGTTGTTTGGCCTGGACTAGTTGATATCCCCAATCAACCAACAAGTGACCAATCCTCACAGTTTGACTCTTCTCCTGTCTCAGCAGTGGTGACACAGATGAATTGTGTACCTAACCAGATTTCAAACTGTCCCATGGAGCCTGATGAAGAGACCGGAGTAGTCTCGAAAGCTTGCAATTTGTTACCATCTTTTCAGTTAGCCATTAAAAGGTATCAACCACTGAGGACTCTCAAGTCTAAATATTTTTCCATGGAGCCTGGGCATTCTACTATCAGGCAATAGTCAAATTTATATGTTACTCTTGAGGTAGAGACATTATATCAGAACGTCACTATTCCCTCCTCTTTGGTTACTGCCCCTCATGACTGGCTACCCCTTTGGCTAGATAAAGGATATATGTCAGATGGATGAAGAGTGGCCCCTGGATCTGGCACCTTCTTGCAGTGGGAAGCGTGGATCTATGCAGGTTTTCCTCCAAGCTTGACTGCTATGGTGGTGGTCAGCAGGACTTGGAACAGGCCATTGTATCATGGCTCGAGGGTACATCTGTTGAACCTTTTGGTGAGTACCCAGTCACCGGGTTGGATCTGGTGGGTCCACTCTAGGTCCTCAAGATCTGGGATGGATGAAAAAATTCAAGAATGTATTTTAGTTAAGTGCCTGGTCAGTTCAATCACAAGCTAAAGCAAAGTGTCATATTGCACAGACAACTGTTGTGGAAAGTACAACCCTAACCTGGGGGCACTCCCAAATAGAATTTCATATGGGCTGAGTTTGGTTGGATCAGTTAATGTGTGTGTCTGACACTAAATAATGCGAGCGGAAGACTCTCATACTACAGGTGCTTCTCACAAAATTAGAATATCATCAAAAAGTTAATTTATTTCAGCTCTTCAATACAAAAATAAAGCTCATATAGAATCATTAGAAACAGTGATACTGTCTCGATCCATTTTTGGATTTGTGGCAGCTCTGGTTCCTCTCAGTTAAATCTTTTTTCCTTTCAGGCCAGCAAGGGTTAATGTCTAGTGTAATTGCATTGCTACTGGGTCAGCTGATGTGGGCGGTGACCACTCCCACCATCCTTTAAATGGTCACCTGATGCATCAGCTGACTGTCAGTGATAGAGCAATCTAAAGTGACCAAGCCAAAGTAAGGAGCTCTTTGGGTGCAGTGGTGCTTTTGCTGAGTTCGCTTTCCTGGTGCCTTTATTCTGCTGTGCGGTGCTTTGCAGCAGAAAAAGCTAAGAGTTTATTTCCCCAACCCTTTCGTGTTTGTCACTGTCCCCTGTGTTGCATTATCTGTAGTGGCTAGGAAAGCGTCCTACGCCGGCCAGTGCACGAACCAGGGCAGTGTTAGGTGACAGCGAGGGACAAGGTATCCTGACAATGGCGGGGGAAACGACTCGCATAGGGCATTAGGTGAGTGCAGGGACAGGCTCAGGTTGAAGCTCAGGTGGTGACCATCCCTCATTCCCTATTGTAGGGCCTTTCTCTCCCCTATTCCATCCCCGTTGTGTGTTGTCCTATTAGCTGACCGACCATCCGTTGGGTCGTATCACACCATGACCATCACCTCGTGACAGATCTATTTCAAGTGTTTATTTCTGTTTATGTTGATGATTATGGCTTACAGCCAATGAAAACCCAAAAGTTACTAGACCTCATGCAGCTTGGATTGTGTGCCTCTTCACTCTTACTCAGGACTCTGGGACCTTGATTTCCAAGGTCTAGTGTGAAGTCTCCACAATTAGTGATGGTTTGGGAGCAATGTCATCTGTTGGTGTAGGTCCACTGTGTTTTATCAAGACCAAAGTCAGCGCAGCCGTCTACAAGGAAATTTTAGAGCACTTCATGCTTCCCTCTGCCAACGTGCTTTATGGAGATTGAAATTTCATTCTCCAGCAGGACTTGGCACCTGTCCACACTGCCAAAAGTACCAATACCTGGTTTAAAAACAACAGTATCACTGTGCTTGATTGGCCAGAAAACTCGCCTGTCCTTAACCCCATAGAGAATCTATGGGGTATTGTCAAGAGGAAGATGAGAGACACCAGACCCAACAATGCAGATGAGCTGAAGGTTGCTATCAAAGCAACCTGGGCTTCCATAACACCTCAGTGCTACAGTCTGATTGCCTCCATGCCACTCCACATTGATGCAGTAATTGATGCAAAAGGAGCCCCGACTAAGTATTGAGTGCATTTAATGAACATACATTTCAGTAAGGCAACATTTTCAGATTTTAAATTAATTTTTCAAGCTGGTGTTATAAAGTATTCTAATTTACTGAGATAATGACTTTTGGGTTTTCATTGGCTGTAAGCCTGTCATGTGTGCATTGCCACGAAGATCGTCGCGGTTGCACATTTTGACTTCTCACAGCTGAGCTGCTGTTTCTTTGTGTTTGGCAGCTAGGGAGTTAATTCTGTCTGTGCTCGGTTCTGGGACTGGGTGCAGTTTCTCCCGGCTGCAATTGATTATTTGTTGATTGGTTTCCATTAAATTCCTGGTTGTCTGCTTGGGGAGTTGCCAGTGAAACCTTCATGCAGACCACAGATAGGAATGAATCTGTATAGACTTTAGTTGTGAGCTCCTTAGTTGTTCTAAGCTCAACTTGGTTAGAGTTTATTTCCCAGACCATTTATTTTCCTTTGGTGTTTGAGTGTGTATGCAAGCGAGTGTTATCCTGTCTGTCTTATATGTCTAATCTGTGTATTTAGCTAAGATCAGCCCATATCCCTTTGGTGGTAGTCAGGATCCTTCTTAGGACTGATTACAGGGTTCAGGGTCTGATAGGAGACAGGGTTAGGTTGGAGACTTGGACCTCTGAACCATTATCAGTACCTCCAAGGTGAGGGATTAGTTAGGACCCCAGTTTAGGGTCAGGTTAGATCCCGGTCCACCTCTTTCCTGTTTCAGCTCATCAAGTCCTCAAGATTAACCCTGAGTTCAGCAGATATCGTGTCAGGTAAATCTATTCTATACTTACATGCTGATGTTGCTATACTAGTTGTTGTATAGAGTGTTGTTCCTGTATTAATAGTTTACTGACATTGTATACATATCATTAGACAGCGTGACAAAGCCATAATCATCAACATAAACAGAAATAAACACGAAATAGATCACTCTGTGTGTAATGACTCTATATAATATATGAGTTTCACTTTTTGTATTAACCCCTCTCTGCCACCGGACGTACTATCCCGTCCATAAAACCCGTGACAATCTGACC
>JARQOD010000003.1:13126761-13261450 GCA_033576555.1 Oophaga sylvatica | reverse complement strand
CGTTTAAAATTTTTTTCTTTTCCCGTATTAAATTCTTTTTTTTTAAATTTTTAAAGCCCGTTTTCTTGGGGGTTTAATAAGTTGCTTTTTTTTTTCTGTAATTTAAGATTGCGTCTTAGCTTAAAAAAATTTGTTTTTCTGGTTCTGTTTTGATTCATTCTTAGTTTCTGTTAAATAAAAATGTTTCTTTTCTTTATACCCTGTTTTTAGTTCTGTAATAAGAAACTTTTTGTTTCGAAAAAATTGCTTTTTTTTAAAAAAAAAAAAATATTTTTTGTAAAAAGAGCTTCGAGTTTTTATAAAATTTTGCTTTCCCCTTAGTCTTATATAAGTTTTTGGCTTTCTTTTCTGTAAATAAGAGCCCTTATTCTTTTAAGTTTTTTTAGTTTATTTAAAATTCTTTTTCTAGGTTCTAAAAATTTTTTGGGTTTCGTATAAAAACCCTTTTCTTATTTTCTGTTTAAAAATTCTTTTTCCTGTATAAAGATTTTTCTTATTCCTGTATAAAAATTCTTTCTAGCCCGTTTAAGATTGCTTTCTTGCCCGAAAAAAATTGCTTTCTTTTTTATATTTGTTTCTTAGTTTTGTAAAAAAGTGCTTTCTATTTCTATTAAAATTTTTTTCTTAGTTCTTATATAAGTTTTTTTCTTAGTCCTGTATATAGATTGTTTCTGGTTCTGTAATAAAATTGCTTTCTTAGTTCTGATATAAGATTTTTTTTCTTATTCGTTAAAAGTTTTGCTTCTTATTTCTGTATATAAATTGTTTTTCTTAGTTTTTTTAAAAGATTGTTTCTTTATTTCTTAATAAAAAGTTTTTTTTTTGTTCTGTATAAAATTTGTTTTTTTTCCCCCGTATATAAGATTCTTTTTTAGTTCTGTATATAAGTGCTTTCTTAGTTCTGTTATAAGATTGCTTTTTTAGTTCTTAAAAAAGTTGTTTTTTTAGTTCTGTAATAAGATTTTTTTTAGTTCGTATAAAGTTGCTTTCTTTTTTCTGTATAAAGATTGCTTTTTTGGTTTTTATATAAGTTTGCTTTTTTTTTTGTTATAATTCTTTCTTTTTTTCTGTAAAAGATTGTTTTTTGTTCTGTTATAAGTTGCTTTCTATTTTCTGATAAAAGTTTTTTCTTATTTCTGTATATAAGATGTTTTCTTAGTTCTGTATAAAGTTTGTTTTCTTAGTTTTTAATAAAAGTTTACTTTTTATCCTGTTTAAGATTTTTTTCTTAGTCCGTATAAGATTTTTTCTTATTCCTGTATATAAGATTGTTTTCTTAGCCCTTTTATAAGATTGCTTTCTTAGTTCTTTTTTAAATCTTTTTCTTATTCTGTAAAAAGAAGTTTCTAGTTCTATATTAAGATTGTTTTCTAGTTCTTTATATAGGTTTGCTTTCTTAGCCTTATTTAAATTGCTTTTAGTTCTGTATAAAAATTGCTTTTTTTTAGTTCGTAATAAGATGCTTTTTGTTCGGGATATAAAGTTTTCTTAGTTCTGTATAAAAGATTTTTTTCTTATTTATAAAAAAAATTGCTTTCTTAGTTCTGATATAGATTTTTTCTTACCCCTGTATTAAGATTGCTTTCTTAGTTCTGTAAAAAGTTTTTCTTTTTTAGTTTTTTAATAAGATTGTTTTCTTATTTCTGTATATAAGATTTTTTTCTTAGTTCGATTAAAATTTGTTTTCTTGTTTGTATTTTAAGATTGCTTCTTATTCTTTTTAAAATTGCTTTTATTTTTGTATATAAGATTGTTTTTGTTTGTATATAGTTTGTTTTTTTTTTTCTTTTAAATTGTTTTTCTTGTTCTGTTATAAGATTGCTTCTTACCCTTATATAAGTTGTTTTTTTGTTCTGTATATAAGATTGTTTTTTTTTTCTGTATATAAGATTGCTTTTATTTTTATAAATTTTTTCTTCTTAGTCCTGTAAAAAATTTTTCTTAGCTTTTAAAGTTGTTTTCTTTTTAGTTTTTTTTTTAAAAAAAGATTGTTTTTTTTTGTTCTTAAAAAAATTTTTTTTCTTATTTCTTTAAATAAGATGCTTTCTTTTTCTATATAAAAGTTTGTTTTTTTGTTCGTATATAAAAATGGCTTTCTTATTTTCTGTATATAGATTTTTTCTTAGTTCTGTATATAAGATTGCTTTTCTTATTCTTAATAAGATTGCTTTCTTAGTTCTTATAAAAGGGCTTTTTTCTTAGTCTGTATAAAGATTGTTTTCTTATCTGTAAAAAAGATTGCTTTCTTATTTTCTGAAATAAGATTTTTTCTTATCTTATTAAGTTTGTTTCTTATTCTGATTAAGATTGCTTTCTTAGTTCTTTTAAAAAATTGTTCTTTTCCTTATATAAGATTGTTTCTTTTTTTTTGTATAAATGCTTTTTTTCTGTAAAAAAGATTGTTTTCTTTGTTCGTAATAAATCTTTCTTTTTTCGTTAAAAGATTGCTTTCTTATTCTGTAATAAGTTTGTTTCTTAGTTCTTTAAAGTTGTTTTCTTGTTTGTTTTAATTTTTGCTTTCTTAGTCTGTATATAAGAGTTTTCTTGTTCTTATATAAAAATTGTTTTCTTATTTCTGTTTTAAAATGTTTTCTTACCCGTTAAAGATTGCTTTTTATTTTCTGATATAAGATTGCTTTCTTATTCATTAAATTGTTTCTTATCCTTTTAAATAAGATTTTTTTTTTTGTTCTGTATATAAATTGTTTTTCTTAGTCCGTATATAAGTTTTGCTTTCTTAGGTTCTATAAAAGTTGTTTTCTTATTCGTTTTAAAAGTTTGCTTTCTTAGTTCTTATAAAAGATTTTTTCTTTAGCCCCGTAAAAATTTTTTTCTTAGTTTTATAAAGATTGTTTCTTAGTTTATATAAGTTTGTTTCTTATCCTGTAATAAATTTTTTCTTAGTTCGTATATAAGATTGCTTTCTTATTTTCTGTATAAAGATTGTTTTCTTTTCTGTATATAAGATTGTTTTTTAGTTCTATATAAAGCTTTTTTCTTAGTTCTGATAAAGATTGCTTTCTTTTTTCTTATAAAAATTTGTTTTCTTTGTTGTATTAAGATTGCTTTCTTATTCTTTTTAAAGTTTTTTTCTTGTTCTGTATATAAGATGCTTTCTTGCCCCTGTATATAAGATTGTTTTCTTAGTTCTGAAAAAGATTTTTTTTATTTTCTGTAATAAGATTGTTTTCTTATTCGTATATAAGATTGCCTTAGCTGTAATAAGTTGCTTTCTTAGTTTTATTAAAGTCTTTTTCTTAGTTCTGTATAAAAATTGTTTCTTTTTCTGAAAATTTAAGTTTGCTTTTTTATTCTGTTAAAGTTTTGTTTTTCTTAGTTCAATATAAAGATTTTTTCTTTTTCTGTATTAAGATTCTTTCTTAGCCTTTTATAAGATTTTTTTCTTGCTGTATATAATTTGCTTTTTTTTTTTATATAGATTGTTTCTTTTTCTGTTTTAAAAAGATTGTTTTCTAGTTCTGTAAAAAAGTTTTTCTTAGTCTTATATAAGTGCTTTCTTAGTCCTGTATATAAATTGCTTTCTTATTCTGATATAAGTTGCTTTCTTTTTCGTTTAAAAGGGCCTTGCACACGTTGCGGATTTCCCTGCGGATTTTTCCGGCCGAAACCGACCTCTTGCAAAAAACCGCAGGTGGGGTTTTTTGAGCGGTTTTACGGGTTTTTCTCATGCGGTTTTGTAGGGTTTTTACAGCTAAAAAAAAGAATGTTTTTTAAACAAAAAAAAAAGATTTGTGGTCATTCTTGTCCAACCCCTTTCACATTTGCCCAACCAACTCCCTTACACACACACGTAGAGATAGGGCCCGGGGTCACAATGCAGTGTAATGAGTTTTAAAAACGCACGACTTTTGCATCAAACCCGGCCGGGGCCCCTCTGGACCAGATGTGGGGGTGAGTATTTCTATGCAGTATTTCTATCACCGCACCTCGGGTCGGGAGCGGGGGGCCGGCCGGGGTTTTATCGAGAAAATCGTGCGACTTTTCTGCATTACACCGCAAGGGACACCCCCATAGAAAAATAATAGTCCAGTAGTTAATAGAAAAGAAAATACTTAAAAGGATAATAGATAGTTGAAATTATAAAAAAAGATAAATTTTGAGGACAAAAATTTAAAAAGGTAATGAAAGGTACATAAAAAGAAGACAACCCCAAACCCTACAACTAAAAAAATAACCAATATTAAATTTTAAAAAAAAAAATAGGAAAAAAATGGCGTGGGGCCCCCCAATTTTTTGCGCCCCAGGGGGAAAGCCGACGTCGGAGCCAATATTTTACCGGGGAAGGGTTTCCCATGGATCTTCCCAGGCAAGAATATCAGCCCGAGCTAGCCTTCACGGTATTAAAAAGGGGACCCCCCAAAAAAAGACGTGGGGTCCCCCAAATTGGTAGCCAGAAAGGCCCGCAGACGAGCGGTGATATTCATACCTGGAAAGGGGGCCCCTGGATTTTGGCACCCCCCGGCAAAAATACCACACCCCCGCCCCAGATTCGCTCTGTACATGCCCCAATTGGGCACTTAGCCCCCTCTTCCCACCCCCGTGGGGTGGGATATGGGAATAAGGGTTAATATCACCTTGCTATTGTAAAGGGAAATTTAAAACCCCTTAAAAATAGAGAGGCGTCAATAAAACGCCTTTTCCCTTTTAATCTTTATAATAAAGCGTTAAAAAAAAACACACCCAAAATAAATTTTTAAAGAAATAAAAAACAACACGGTTTTCTTTTTTCTTTTTTAATACGCTCGATCCAAACCGCCCCGTTTCCCGTAAAAAAAAACGTAAAAAAAAAAAACAACCAAAACCCTGTCCGAGCAGTCCAATTATAACGAGGGTCCCCCAAACGGTCCCCCCTGTAAACATGAATCAGGATCACTGCTCTGTAGGCCCCCCGTGTGCACGAGGGGGAACATGGCTTCTGCACTGCATCACTGAGTTCTTTCCTCACTTTTGGCAATGCGCGGGGGAATTTTTCACCCCATGCCTGAAAAATGAACTGTAGTGACTCATCCTCCCGGCGGCGACGGTACAAAAGGGGGAGGCGTCGGGAAAGAGGGAGTATATACTTTTTTGGGTATGTTTTTTTTTGTATGCATTGTATTTTTTTTTTTCATGTTTTTAAATTTTTTTCTTTTTTTTTCCCCCCAAAAATTTTGGGGAGGTTAAAAAAGGGGGGTTCTGTTTTTTGTTTTTTTTTTAAAAAAAAAAAATTTTGGTTTTTTAATGTTTTTTCAGGTTTTAAAGGTTTTAGGATTTTTTGGGTTGAAAGGGAGGGGGTTTTTAAATTTTTTCTGTTTTCATTAATTTTAAATTTTTTTTAAAAAATAACTTTTATGTTATTGGTTTTAATTTTTTATGTCATGTGTATGTTATATTTTGTAGTCATGTGTATTTATATGTTCGAGTCATGTGTAGTTATATGTTCTGTAGTCATGTTTTTTTAATGTTCGTCTGTCAGGTTTTAAAGTTCTGTATTTCATGTGATGTTTAGTTCTGTATGTATGTGTATGTTTATTTTCTTATGTCTGTGTTTTTTATATGTTCTGTATTCATTTATGTTATTGTTCTGTCTGTCTGTGTATGTTATATTTCTTATTCATGGGTTATTGTTCTGTTTGTCATGGTATGTTATGTTTTTTGTCTGTGTTTTAATTTCGTATGCATGTGATGTTATTTTCTGTTGTATGTTATGTTAATGTTCTGTATGTATGTGTATTTTTTGTTTGATGTCATGGTATGTTTTATGTTCTGTTTGTCAGTGTATTTTATATGTTCTGTATGCATGTGTATGTTATATGTTCTGTAGTCATGTGTATGTTATTTTTTTCTTTAGTCATGGGTGTTATATGTTCTGTATTCATGTTTTTAATGTTCTGTTGTCTGTGTATTTAATGTTCTGTATCCCCTGGGTTTTATATTTCTTATTCTTTTTTTTAAAAATTTTTCGTATTTCATTGTAGTTTTATTTTCTTATGTCATGTGTATGTTATTTTTCGAGCATGTGTAGTTAATGTTCTGTTGTCAGTGTATGTTATATGTTCTGAGTCATGGTATGTTAATTTCTTTTCATTGTATGTTTTTCTGTATGATGTGTATGTTATATGTTCTGTCTTCATGTGTTGTTATATTTTCTGTCGTCATTGTAGTTATTGTTCTGTATGTCATGTGTAGTTATTTTTCGTATGTCATGTGTTGTTATTGTCTGATGTCTTTTTTTTTTTAAATTTTTCTGATGTCATGTGATGTTGTTTGTCTTGATGTTATATGTTTGTATTCGGGGTTAGTTTTGTTCTGTATGTCATGTTTTTTTTTTTATATGTTCTGTAGCATGTGTAGGTTATATGTTCGTCTGTATGTGTATTTAATGTTCTGTCTGCAGTGTATGTTATTTTTTCTTATGTCGGGTTAATGTTATATTTGTATGTCAGTGTTGTTTATGTTCTGTATGTTTTTTGGTAGTTATTTTTTGATGCTTTGATGTTTTTTTTTTTCTGATGTCAGTGTATGTTATATGTTTTATGTCATGTGATGTAATGTTCTGTCTGTCATTGTATTTATATGTTCTGTATTCTTGTGTAAGTTAATTTTGTATGTCATGTGTTTTATATTTTGTCTGTCATGTGTTTTTTATATTTCTTATGTCAGTGTATGTTATATTTCTGTATGTCATGTTGTTTATGTTCTGTATGTATGGTATGTTATGTTATATGTCAGTGTTTTTTTTATATTTCTGTATGTCATGGTATTTATATTTCTTATTCAGTTTTTATATTTTGTATGCCAGTTATGTTTTTTTTTCTGTATTCATGTGTATGTTATATTTGTTTTTATGTGTATGTTTATGTTCTGTTGTCAGTGTATGTTATTTTTTCTGTATGCTGTGTATTTTATATTTGTATTTCATGTGTGTTTTATTTTTCTGTTGTCTGTGTGTTTTGTTTGTATTCATGTGTTTTTTATTTCTGTTGTCATGTGATGGGGTTTTTGTATTTATTTTCTGTAGTCATTTTGTTATATGTTGTTGTCGAAATTAATGTTGTAGTCATGTTTTGTTATTTTTTCGTATGTCATGTGTATGTTATTTTTTTTCTGTATGCATGTGTAGTTATATGTTCTGTATGTAGTTATGTTATATTTGTATGTCAGTTAGTTATATGTTCTGTATGTCATGTGTATGTTATATTTCTGTATGTCTTGTTTTTATATGTTTCTATTCTGTGTATTTTATATGTTGTATGTATTTTTTTTTATATTTCTGTTTGTCTTTTTTGTTATATGTTTAGTCATGTTTGTTATATTTCTTTATGTCAGTGTTTTTTATTTTTTTATGTCATGTTTTTTTATATGTTCTGATGTCAGTGTATTTTATTTTCTGTAGTCTTTGTTTTAAATGTTCTTATGTCTTATGTTAATGTTTGTATGTCATGTGTAGTTAATGTTCTGTCGTCATTGTTGTTTTTTATGTTCTGCTGTCATGTTATTTTATTATGTTCGCTGTCATGTGTATTTTTGTTCTGTCTGTCAGTGTTTTTATATGTTTTAGGTCGTGTTTTTTTATATTCTGTATGTCAGTGTTGTTTTATGTTTTTTTCATGGTATGTTTATGTTCTGTATGTCATGTTATGTTTTATGTTTTTATGTCAGTTATGTTATATGTTCTGTTTCTTTTGTAGTTATATTTCTGTCTGCATGGTTTTTAAAATTTTTTCTGTCTGTTTTTGTTTTTATATGTTCTTAGCATGTGTATGTTATTTTCTTCTGTCTGGTATGTTATATGTTCTGTCGTCATTGTATTTTTAGTTCGTCTTCTGTGTTTTAATTTCTGTATGTCTGTGTATGTAATATGTTCTGTATGTCATGAAATTTTTTTGTTTGTTTTTTTTTTTCATTCAGCATTTTAGCCGGATTTTTGGGAATATATCCCCCATCATTGGAAAAATGTGTCGTCACTGTAGAGGCATCCCGGGGGGACTTGTAGCCCACCACATCCGCATACCGGAGAACCACACGGCCCGCACACCGCCGCACTACACACCCCGAAAGGGGCCGCACAACCAGCCCCGCATTTTACACCGATCCCGCACACAGCCCCGCACACCCATCACGCACCAACCCCCAAAACCGATCCGCTGAAAAACCGGCACACAATCCCGCCCACACACACAGCGCCGCACACTAACCGCCCACGCACCCCCCACACACAAGCCCCCACACTACACGCCCACGCCCCCCAAAAACACCCCCCTCCCCAACTGCACGGGGTTTTACCCACACAAAACCGCAGATTTTTTTTAGCCTGGGTTTTGGCTGCGGGAAATGCCCGACCAAGCAAATCAAGGGCCCGATCCCTCTTCCGCACAAAATTGACATGCTGCGGAAAAAAAAACGGGGCTAAACCGCGGTTTTTTTCCAGCATGTGCACAGCGACTGGGTTTCCCTTTTGTTTTAAAGGGAGTGCACTGTCCGGGTTGCTTTTTTACCCGTTGAAAAACGCAGGGGAAAAGCATTAAAAACACAAAGTGTGCAGGGGCCCAAGATTGGTTTTTTAGTTCTGTAAAAGATTGCTTTTTTTCGTATAAGATGCTTTCTTTTATGTATAAAGATTTTTTCTTAGTTCTGTATTAGATTGCTTTCTTTTTCTGATATAAGATTGTTTCTTTTTATATAAAATTGCTTCTTACCCCATATAAAAAATTTTCTTTCTTTGTCCCATTATAAGATTGCTTTCTTTGTCCTAATTAAGATTGTTTTTTTAGTCCTGTTAAAGTTGCTTTTTTAGTTTATTATAAATTTCTTTTTTTAGTTCTTATAAAATTGCTTTCTTAGTTTGTATAAAAGGTTGCTTCTTTTTCCTGTTAAAAAGATTGCTTTCTTATTCATAAAAAGTCTTTTTTGTTCGTTATAAGATTGCTTTTTTAGCCTGTTAAAAATCGCTTTTTTAATTTTGTATAAAGATTGCTTTCTTATTCTGTATAAAATTTTCTTTTTAGTTCTGAATAAATTGCTTTCTTAGTTGTGTATATAAGATTATTCTTATCCTGTATAAAGTTGCTTTTAGATCTGATAAAATTTTTTTTCTTAGTTCGTATAAAAGATTGCTTTCTTTTTTGTGTAATAAAATTGTTTCTTATCCTGTTAAAATTTTCTTTTTTATTCATTTAAGATTATTTTTTTTCCCGTAATAAGATTGCTTTCTTAGTTCTGTATAAAGATTGCTTTTTTACCTTATATAAGATTGCTTTCTTATTTGTAAAAAGATTGCTTTCTTAGTTCTGTATATAAGATTTCTTTTTTATTCTGTATATAAATTGCTTTCTTTTTTCTGTAATAAGATTGCTTTCTTTTTTCTGTTTAAGTTTTCTTTCTTTTTTTCTGTATAAAATTGCTTTTTAGTTCTGTATATAAGATTTCTTTCTTAGTTCTGTAAAAGATTGCTTTTTAGTTCTATTATAATCTGTTTTTTGTTCTGTATTAAGATTGCTTTCTTATTCTGTATATAAATTGCTTTCTTAGTTCTGTATTAAATTGTTTTTTTGTTCTGTATATAAGATTTTTTTCTTAGTTCTGTATAAAGATTGCTTTCTTATTCTGTAATAAATTGCTTTCTTAGCCTGTATATAAGTTTTTTTTTTTTTTCTGTATATCAGATTGCTTTTTATTCGTATATAAGATTGCTTTCTTTGTTTTATTAAGTTGCTTTTTTTCTGATAAGTTTTTCTTGTTCGTATATAAATTGTTTTTTATTCGTATATAGATTGTTTTCTTAGTTTTTATAAGATGCTTTCTTAGTTCTGTATATAAGATTTTTTCCTTACTTTATAAAGATTTTTTTTAGTTCGTATATAAGTTGTTTTTTAGCCTGATATAAGTTTTCTTTTTAGTTCGTAATTAGTTTTCTTTTTTAGTTCTGAAAATAAGATTGCTTTTTTGTCCTTATTAAGTTTTTTTTTTAGTTCTGTAAAAGATTGTTTTCTTAGCCTTATATAAGATTGCTTTCTTTGTTCTGTAATTAGTTTTTTTTCTTATTTTTTTTATAAATTGTTTTTTTTTCGTATATTAGTCTTTCTGATTTCTTTTATAAGATTGCTTTCTTAGTTCTGTTTATAAGATTGTTTTTTATTCTATATATAAAATTTCTTTCTTTGTTCTGTAATAAGTTTTTTTTTTTAGTTCTGTTATAAGATTGTTTTTTTTATTGTATATAAGATTGTTTTCTTAGTTTGAATAAAAAGATGCTTTCTTGTTCTGTTTTAAAAATTGTTTTTTTAGCCCCCGTATAAAAGATTGCTTTTTTAGTTCTTTTTAAAGATTGCTTTCTTATTTTTGTTTTTAAGGGCCTGTGCACACTTTTGGGGTTTCCTGCTTTTTTTCCCGCGAAACCGCCCCCTTTGGGGCAGAAACCGCGGGTTTTCGGTTTTGACGCGGTTTTTACGGGTTTTTTCCATGCGGTTTTGTATGGGTTTTTTCAGAAATAAAGATATTTGTTTAACAAAAAAAAAAAGTTTTTTTTATGCATTCTTGTCCAAACCCCTTTTCTACATTTGTCCAACCCAACTCCATTCACACCACAGTTAAATCCGGGGGTCCATTGCGAGTGAATGCGATAAATCGACGATTTTCCCCCTCCCCCGGCCCCCCCGCCCGCTCTGGGGCCAGAGTGTCGGCTGCATTATTTCATGCATGTATTTCTATGCGCCGCACACTCGGCCGAAGCGGGGGGGCCCGTGCCGGGTTTGATGCGAAAAGTCGTGCGACTTCTCGCTTACACTCGCAAGTGTGACACCCCCAAGATAATAATAATAAGAGTTGATAGATAGAAAAACAGATGGATAATAGTTTAAAAAAATATAAATAGAAAGATAGATATATAATGGACAAAAGATATAAGGTGATAGAAGGTACAAAATATTAAAGAAACACGGACACACTACACAAAAAAAGCAATTTTTTAATTTTTAAAAAAAAAAAAAAATAGGAAAAAAAATGGCGGGCCTCCCGCAAAATTTTCTGCGCCAGAGGGGGAAAGCCGACATCGGAGCCATTTTCACCTGGGAAGGGGTTAATACCCAGGATCTTCCCCCGGAAAATGAATACAGCCCGAGCTAGTTTTTCACGGCTTTAAAAAAAGGGGGGGACCCCCCAAAAAAAGACTGGGGCCCCCTTAATTGGTAGCCAGAAAGGCTCCGCAGACGCGGGGGGCTGTTTTCATACCTAGGAAGGGGCCATGGATTTGGCACCCCCCCCTGGCAAAAAAAACCAGCCCCGCCCCCCCCAGAGTTGGCGCATCGTACGAGCCCCAAATTTCCCGGGGCACTTAGCCCCTTTTTTCCCACTCCCCTGTACTGGGTTGGGGGGTAAAAAGGGGTTAATTCCCTTGCTTTGTAAGGTGAAAAACCCCCGGTTAAAATAAGGGCTCAAAAAGACCCTATCCATTTTAATCTTATAAAAATAAAGCTTTAAAAAAACAACAACCACAAAATAAATTATTTTAATGAAAAAAATACAACGGGGTTTTCTTACTCTTTATTTACGCTCAATCCAAGCGACGCCCTCGATCTCCTGAAAAAAAAAAGTAAAAAAAAAAAAACAACCTTTTTCTCCCTGTCGACGCATCCAATTTTAAAAAAAGGGTCCCAAACGTCTCCCCGTAGAAAGGACATCAGGTGATGCCACTGCTCTGTAGGGGCCCCCCGTGATGACTGACAGGAGACAATGGTTTGCACGCATCACGAGTTTTCATTTCCCCCTCATTTTTTTGGAATGCTGCGTGGGAATTTTTCTCCCCCCGCTTGCATGAGAGAATAATGTATGACTCATTCCCCCCCGGCGGCAGAGCGGTACACAGATGGATGGCGTCGGGGGGGAGGTGAGTAATACTCGTTTGTTTGATGTCATTGTTTTTCTGTATGTCATGTGAGTTATGTTCTGTATGTCATGTGTTGTTAAATTCTGTTCTGGTTTTTTTGCCTTCCCTGGACAAAAGTTAGGGCAGGTTTTGGGTAGGATAGGGTTAACTAGATGGATTTTTCTTCCTTTTAATTTAAAAAAAATAACAAAAAAAAAAACTAGGATGTTATAGTTCTTATGTCAGGTTTGTTATATTTTATGTCATGGGATTTTAATTTGTATTTTATATATTTTTAAAAGTTCTGTATTTTATTATTTAATGTTTTTTTGTCAGTGTTTTAATTTTCGTATTCTTTTGGGTTTTTTTAAGTTTTATATTTTTTTCATTTTTTTTTTTCTGTTTTTTTTGTTATATGTTGAAGTCATTGAGTTATTGTTCGTATCAGTGTATGAATTTTTTTTTGTTGTTATTTTTATTTTGTATGTTATATGTTGTATGTCATGTGTATGTTATTATGTTCTGTCTGTCATGTGTATGTTATTATGTTCTGTATGTCATGTGTATGTTATATGTTCTGTATGTCATGTGTATGTTATATGTTGTATGTCATGTGTATGTTATATGTTCTGTATGTCATGTGTATGTTATATGTTCTGTATGTCATGTGTATGTTATATGTTCTGTCTGTCATGTGTATGTTATATGTTCTGTCTGTCATGTGTATGTTATATGTTCTGTCTGTCATGTGTATGTTATATGTTCTGTATGTCATGTGTATGTTATATGTTCTGTCTGTCATGTGTATGTTATATGTTCTGTCTGTCATGTGTATGTTATATGTTCTGTATGTCATGTGTATGTTATATGTTCTGTATGTCATGTGTATGTAATATGTTCTGTATGTCATGTAATGTTTTGTTTGTTTTTTTTACATTCAGCACATTAGCCGGATGATGGGACTACTACTGTCCCATCATTGGCTAATGTGTCAGTCACTGTAGCAGGCATCGCCGGATGGGACTTGTAGTCCCATCCGACGATGCCTGCATACACGGAGACACGCACACAGGCCCGCACACCGCCGCACATACACAGCCCCGCACACGGCCGCACATACACAGCCCCGCACATACACCGATCCCGCACACAGCCCCGCACACCCATCACGCACACAACCCCGCACACCGATCACGCTGACACCGGCACACAATCACCGCCCACACACACAGCGCCGCACACTATACACGCCCACGCACCGCCCACACACATAGCGCCGCACACTATACACGCCCACGCACCGCCCACACACTTCCCTCCTCCCGAACTGCAGCGGTTTCACCCACAGCAAAACCGCAGATCTTTTTTAGACCTGCGGTTTGGCTGCGGAAGTGCCCGACTCAATGCAAGTCAATGGGCGCCGATCCGCTGCAGTTCCGCACAAAGAATTGACATGCTGCGGAAAATAAAACGCGGCTAAACCGCGCGTTTTTTTCCGCAGCATGTGCACAGCAGACATGCGGTTCCCATTAGATTACATAGGTAGTGCACTGTGCTGCGGGTTGCATGCGTTACCGCACGTTGAAAAACGCAGCGGAAACGCATCTAAAAACACAAAGTGTGCACATGGCCTAAGATTGGTTTCTTAGTTCTGTATATAAGATTGCTTTCTTAGTTCCGTATATAAGATTGCTTTCTTAGTTATGTATATAAGATTGATTTCTTAGTTCTGTATATAAGATTGCTTTCTTAGTTCTGTATATAAGATTGCTTTCTTAGTTCTATATATAAGATTGCTTTCTTAGTCCTATATATAAGATTGCTTTCTTAGTCCTATATATAAGATTGCTTTCTTTGTCCTATATATAAGATTGCTTTCTTAGTCCTGTATATAAGATTGCTTTCTTAGTTCTATATATAAGATTGCTTTCTTAGTTCTGTATATAAGATTGCTTTCTTAGTTCTGTATATAAGGTTGCTTTCTTATTCCTGTATATAAGATTGCTTTCTTAGTTCTATATATAAGTCTGTTTTCTTAGTTCTGTATATAAGATTGCTTTCTTAGTCCTGTATATAAGATCGCTTTCTTAGTTCTGTATATAAGATTGCTTTCTTAGTTCTGTATATAAGATTGCTTTCTTAGTTCTGTATATAAGATTGCTTTCTTAGTTGTGTATATAAGATTACTTTCTTAGTCCTGTATATAAGATTGCTTTCTTAGATCTGTATATAAGATTGCTTTCTTAGTTCTGTATATAAGATTGCTTTCTTAGTTGTGTATATAAGATTGCTTTCTTAGTCCTGTATATAAGATTGCTTTCTTAGTTCTGTATATAAGATTACTTTCTTAGTCCTGTATATAAGATTGCTTTCTTAGTTCTGTATATAAGATTGCTTTCTTAGTCCTGTATATAAGATTGCTTTCTTAGTTGTGTATATAAGATTGCTTTCTTAGTTCTGTATATAAGATTGCTTTCTTAGTTCTGTATATAAGATTGCTTTCTTAGTTCTGTATATAAGATTGCTTTCTGAGTTCTGTATATAAGATTGCTTTCTTAGTTCTGTATATAAGATTGCTTTCTTAGTCCTGTATATAAGATTGCTTTCTTAGTTCTGTATATAAGATTGCTTTCTTATTTCTATATATGATTGCTTTCTTATTTCTTATCAGATTGCTTTCTTATTTCTGTATATAAGATTGCTTTCTTAGTTCTGTATATAAGATTGCTTTCTGAGTTCTGTATATAAGATTGCTTTCTTAGTTCTGTATATAAGATTGCTTTCTTAGTCCTGTATATAAGATTGCTTTCTTAGTCCTGTATATAAGATTGCTTTCTTAGTCCTGTATATAAGATTGCTTTCTTAGTTCTGTATATAAGATTGCTTTCTTATTTCTATATATAAGATTGCTTTCTTATCAGATTGCTTTCTTATTTCTGTATATAAGATTGTTTTCTTAGTTCTGTATATAAGATTGCTTTCTTAGTTCTGTATATAAGATTGCTTTCTTAGTTCTGTATATAAGATTGCTTTCTTAGTCCTGTATATAAGATTGCTTTCTTAGTTCTGTATATAAGATTGCTTTCTTAGTTCTGTATATAAGATTGCTTTCTTAGTTCTGTATATAAGATTGCTTTCTTAGTTCTGTATATAAGATTGCTTTCTTAGTTCTGTATATAAGATTGCTTTCTTAGTTCTGTATATAAGATTGCTTTCTTAGTTCTTAATATCAGATTGCTTTCTTATTTCTGTATATAAGATTGCTTTCTTAGTTCTGTAAACAGCTTTACATTACATAGAGCTTTATAGCAAGTAACAGATGATGTTAGAGATGCATTGTATATGGATGGAAGGAGAGAAAACATCTCACACTCGTCCAACTCTGTGAGATGAACATCGAAGCGATTTATAATACGCTGATGTGAACGCGCCCTTAGCCGGACTCTGAATATAGTCTGTGAAGGCTGCTCTCCCTGGAAGGGGTTAAACATGAGATTTAATCATTTTAGCTCCTGGTGTGGAGTCGATAGCACAATCAGATGCCGCCATATAGTAGCCGTCCGGTCACTGGTGATAATTCCCTCATGTGTGGGGTCTATTTGTCTCCAGAGAAATCACACGTTACATTCCACACATAACACTGTGTAGAAAAGGCGGCGCGGGGAATTGTGCCAGTAGTGAGGGGAATAATGGCGGGAATGTCACTGACTGAGGAGAAGTCTCCATGTAGCGTCTGCACTCCGGATATCATGTGACCCTGACTCCTCCCCTCCTGTGACCTCATCACAGGTCCTGTGCACACAGAGCAGCCATATATGTGGAGTGCGGCTCTGCAGGTGGAGGTAGGTGCTGGAGGCTCCATTATTCTCTATGTGGAGTGCGGCTCTGCGGGTGGAGGTCGGTGCTGGAGGCTCCATTATTCTCTATGTGGAGTGCGGCTCTGCGGGTGTAGGTCAGTGCTGGAGGTTCCATTATTCTCTATGTGGAGTGTGGCTCTGCAGGTGGAGGTAGGTGCTGGAGGCTCCATTATTCTCTATGTGGAGTGCGGCTCTGCGGGTGGAGGTCGGTGCTGGAGGCTCCATTATTCTCTATGTGGAGTGCGGCTCTGCGGGTGGAGGTCGGTGCTGGAGGCTCCATTATTCTCTATGTGGAGTGCGGCTCTGCGGGTGGAGGTCGGTGCTGGAGGCTCCATTATTCTCTATGTGGAGTGTGGCTCTGCAGGTGGAGGGAGGTGCTGGAGGCTCCATTATTCTCTATGTGGAGTGTGGCTCTGCGGGTGGAGGTAGGTGCTGGAGGCTCCATTATTCTCTATGTGTGGTGCGGCTCTGTAGGTGGAGGTCGGTGCTGGAGGCTCCATTATTCTCTATGTGGAGTGCGGCTCTGCGGGTGGAGGTCGGTGCTGGAGGCTCCATTATTCTCTATGTGGAGTGTGGCTCTGCGGGTGGAGGTCGGTGCTGGAGGCTCCATTATTCTCTATGTGGAGTGTGGCTCTGCGGGTGGAGGTAGGTGCTGGAGGCTCCATTATTCTCTATGTGGAGTGTGGCTCTGCGGGTGGAGGTCGGTGCTGGAGGCTCCATTATTCTCTATGTGGAGTGTGGCTCTGCTGGTGGAGGTAGGTGCTGGAGGCTCCATTATTCTCTATGTGGAGGGCGGCTCTGCGGGTGGAGGTCGGTGCTGGAGGCTCCATTATTCTCTATGTGGAGTGCGGCTCTGCGGGTGGAGGTAGGTGCTGGAGGCTCCATTATTATCTATGTGGAGTGCGGCTCTGCAGGTGGAGGTAGGTGCTGGAGGCTCCATTATTCTCTATGTGGAGTGTGGCTCTGCGGGTGGAGGTCGGTGCTGGAGGCTCCATTATTCTCTATGTGGAGTGTGGGTGGAGGTCAGTGCTGGAGGCTCCATTATTCTCTATGTGGAGTGCGGCTCTGCGGGTGAAGGTAGGTGCTGGAGGCTCCATTATTCTCTATGTGGAGTGCGGGTGGAGGTAGGTGCTGGAGGCTCCATTATTCTCTGTGGAGTGCGGCTCTGCGGGTGGAGGTCGGTGCTGGAGGCTCCATTATTCTCTATGTGGAGTGTGGCTCTGCGGGTGGAGGTCGGTGCTGGAGGCTCCATTATTCACTATGTGGAGTGCGGCTCTGCGGGTGGAGGTAGGTGCTGGAGGCTCCATTATTCTCTATGTGGAGTATGGCTCTGCTGGTGGAGGTCTGTGCTGGAGGCTCCATTCTCTATGTGGAGTGCGGCTCTGCGGGTGGAGGTAGGTGCTGGAGGCTCCATTATTCTCTATGTGGAGTGCGGCTCTGCGGGTGTAGGTCTGTGCTGGAGGCTCCATTATTCTCTATGTGGAGTGCGGCTCTGCGGGTGGAGGTAGGTGCTGGAGGCTCCATTCTCTATGTGGAGTGCGGCTCTGCGGGTGGAGGTCTGTGCTGGAGGCTCCATTATTCTCTATGTGGAGTGCGGCTCTGCGGGTGGAGGTAGGTGCTGGAGGCTCCATTATTCTCTATGTGGAGTGCGGCTCTGCGGGTGGAGGTAGGTGCTGGAGATTCCCCATTACTGGCGCATTAATACTAGAAATATTTTGCACAGAGGATATCACAGCCAATTCCCACAAGAAGAATTCTGGAAACATCATCTCATCATCTTCTCATTCAGGTCTCTACAATATCGGATCCTCTCAGTGAAGATCTTCTATAGAAGAGAATTTTTCTGATTTTCTCATCAAGGATGGATATGGACAGAGACAAGATGGCGGAGAGGATATTACACCTCACCCTAGAGATCCTCTTCCGGCTTACTGGAGAGGTGAGAGATTCTGATGACGTCACATTACATCATTCTTATCTATGGGAATAACAGATGGACAGAACTGGAGAGGTGAGGACTCTGGAAATGTCTGTAGTGAGATTTATTAATGTGTCTCTCCATAACCAGGATTACACAGTAGTGAAGAAGACCTCTAGTGAGCGCTGTCAGGACCCTGTGTCTGAGGGATGGGGAAGACCCCTTAGCCCAATCACGGGGCCTTCACCTCACCCCCTGATACATGAGGACATCAATGACCAGAAGATCCTAGAACTCACCTACAAGATGATTGAGCTGCTGACTGGAGAGGTGACACTGCTGGGAATGCTGGGACATTATACAGTAACACTATGAAGGGATCGGGGGGATGACTGTATCATTGTATGTGTCAGGTTCCTATAAGGTATCAGGATGTCGCTGTCTATTTCTCCATGGAGGAGTGGGAGTATTTAGAAGGACACAAAGATCTGTACAAGGACGTCATGATGGAGGTTCCCCAGCCCCTCATATCAGCAGGTAATAGACAGGACTAAATACACATGGCCTATAATTATCTGTATGTAAGGAATGAATTCAGTTCCTGTGTGTGTTTCCACCAGTTCCATCCAGTAATAAGACAACACCAGAGAGATGTCCCCGTCCTCTTCTTCCACAAGACTGTAAACAAGAAGATCCCAATGTTCCTCAGGATCATCAGGTAGATTTAGAGAAGGTGTCATGAGATCCCCCCTATGATGTGTAGATGACTGTGAAGGTCTTGTGCTCAGTCTTGTTTCATCCACCAGTATTACAAGTTTAATAATTGTGTCATGAGAACGGTGGATATGGCAGGATTAGAGCTGATCATAGGTGTGACTTCTCCATCTGTCTGTGACTTTTACAATATTTCTTTCAGGGTGAAGATCTGACCCATATTAATACTACAGAGACATATGTGAGGGGCGATGAGCGGTGTAAAGAGGAGATTCCTACATATGACTACCCAGGTGAGTAGTAAATACTAAATGCAGAGAAGTCACAGATTCTTCTCAGTCACCGGCTGTGGATTTTTTATCGGTGTTGTAGTCCAGCTGTCTCACAATTGCCTAATCAACATTTTGCCACTAGACGACAATATTCTCTTCACTCCAAAACTGTTAAGATTACCTTGTGAAAGTCCTTTTCTATAGAACTTACAACATGGAGATGTACAGTGGGTACGGAAAGTATTCAGATCCCTTTACATTTTTCACTCTTTGTTCCATTGCAGCCGTTTGGTAAATTCAAAAAAGTTCATTTTTTTCTCATTAATGTACACTCTGCACCCCATCTTGACTGATAAAAAACAGAAATGTAGAAATTCTTGCAGACTGGGCTGATATAAGTGAGCTGCCTTCCCATGATCCTTGCCGGTGATCAATTGTTGTTTCCTGGTTCATTTGGAAGTCAGCTGGTGTCTTGCCTTCGTCTGCTACTTTCAGATAAGTTATTTGCTGCTTGTTTCTATCGTGTTTGCTATTTCCATTTTTTTGTCTGCACTTTTGTGGGAGGTTAGCCGGGTTCCCCTCCAGGGGCCTGTGCTACTCTGTTTTTCAGTAGCCACTGTTTATTGTTCAATTGCTGTGTCCCTGCTATTTGAGTGGCTGCGGGTTAGCCGCTTGTTCACACCAGAGATCTGATTTAGCGGGTGGCGAGATTGTGTGATCTCAGCATTTTTGGAATCAGAAATGTTGGAAGTTTTTCTAGGGTTTTGCTGGGTTGCAGATAGTATTCTGTCCTGTCCTATCTAAGCAGTGTTTGGCCCCAGCGTTTGCTCACTCTATTTTCTGCCTGCGTTTGTATTTCGTCTTGTCTAACCGCCATTATATGTGTGGGGGCTACATATTCCTTTGGGGCTCTACTCCGGGGCAGTTAGCTTTCCTGTTTCTATCTTTAGGTGTAGCCAGCTCTCCGGCTGTGCCAAGGCATCTAGGTCACCGTAGGTACGTCCCACGGCTGCTTCTTGTTGTGCGGTTAGTTTAGGGATCTGCAACCCATAAGTTCCCAACCTCTCTGGGTGTTTCGGCTGCCTTGGCTGTTTTTTGCTCCTGTCCTCCTCAGCTACCAAATCATAACAGTCATGTTTCCTTCAATTGCAACCAGTCAGCTTGTCCCTGCAGCTGAAAAACACCCCCATAGCATGATGCTGCCACCACCATGTTTCACTGTTGAAACGGCACCATTTTGATGGTGATTTCTATTTCTTTTCAACAGCGCAAGATAATAGGCACTGACAAGTGATAGTGCGCAGGCGCCACCATTTTGATGATGTGACATATTTTTTTCAAATACACACATTAGTATATTCATTATACAAACTAGGTGGCAGGTCAGTGAGGGAGCAGTGACCTGTCAGCAGTCTGCATTATGAATATATAATCAGAGCACCACAAACATGAATCCCACCTTAGGACGCAAGCATATCATTAACTAAAAACTAAAAATAAGGAATAAAAAAGAACAAAAAGGATTTCATCAACAAAAGTTTCATTTTATTCAGTATAACGGCGACAACTTGACACTGTGTGTATGTTACCTTGCACAATCCTGCTAATACGTTCCATTTAAGGAATTCAGATTACTGCACAATCTCTCCTGAAATGAGAAGCACTAATTCTTTCTCCTTCGTCTCATTGGGGGACACAGGACTGTGGGTGTATGCTACTGCCGCTAGGAGGCTGACACTAAGTAAACATAAAAAAAGGTTAGCTCCTCCTCCGCCGTATACACCTCAGCACTGGCCGCAGGCAAACCCAGTTATTGCTTAGTGTCTGATGGAGGCACACGTCTGGTTCTTTTTCCAGACCATTTTTTTTTTTTTTCTCTTTCCCACGAAGATGAGATAGGGGCGACGGATCCTATTGAAAGGGTCCGATCTCCCCAAACCATCAACGGGCGAGCACGTGGAGTAAAGCCTCCAACGTATCCTCTCCCGCAACGTGGGACATAAATGCCGGACTCAGCCCTGACCACCCTAAGGTATTGAAGCCCTAGGCTGTACAGAGGCAGGAGTTAGTCCGTGCGGCCCCCACTGCACCACCAATGCTAGACTGCGGTGCTGCAAGGTGGCGGACGGTCCCTCTCCTCATCCCATGAAGGGGTGATGGAGTTAGGGTGCCTGCACCGTCCCTCCTTTTTTTGCTGCAAGCCCCCCTCTAAAAGACGGGAGACGCTGGACTAATGTCTGGGAGAGCCACAAGTCCACTGCAGCAAGGAAGACCCACCATTTGAGGTCATGGAGCTGGAGCCAGCACCGTTCCCCATTTTTTTGGTAGAAGACTGCAAGCAGGAGAACCCACCTTCAAAGCTCCGGAGAACAGTGTCGGACGTCAGGTAGCGTCTGGGGCGGTCGAGATTCGGTGGGAGCGGTCCGCGAGGCTGTCTGTGAAACCCCCGGAGAGCGCCATCCCCTCTCTGCGTGTGACGGTCCGCCTGGGTTCTAGGCGGCCGCCGCCAAAAATCTAGCCCCCGGCTTCGGCCGGTGCTAGGCCGCGGGCTGAAATTTAGTCCCCGGCTTCGACCAGGAACCAGGCCGCATGTCTAATTTTGCTCCCGGCGTCGGCCGGAAGACAGGCCGTGCTCCGCCCCCGGCAGCGTCACTTCCGGCGGGCCCGCCCCCTGTTTTTCGGGCGGCCACCGCCAAAAATTTAGGCCGAGGCTTCGGCCGGCGCTAGGCAGCGGCCGGAAATTTAGTCCCCGGCTTCGGCCGGAGACTAGGCCGCGGCCGGAAGTGGCGTCTCCGGCATCTGACGGCGCTAGGCCGCGCCTCTCAACCCCGGCCCCTGTGATCAGCTATATGAGCCACGCCTCCCTGACAGGGAGCGCTCTTTTTGAAAGTCTGGAGCCTTTGCTCTTTTCCTTTTGCGCTGTCAACGCTGCTTAAGGACGTCCGGGGATACAGGACTGGGGTAAGTGCTGCTACCTCCAGCCCGGCTCCACTTCGCTGCGCCCCGCTACCATACCTCCGCATCGTCACAGGGCTCTGAACAGATACAGTATGTCCAGAAGAACTAAGGCTCACACGGTGCTGTATACCGCATGCATTGCCTGTAAATCCCCTTTTCCGCATGCCCAGACTAATCGGGTCTGCGAAGCCTGTGACTCTGAACGGGCTCAGGAGCCCTCACGTATAGCCCAGCCCAGTGCGTCAGGTCCCCTGGAATGGGCCCTGTCTCTGTCTCAATCTGTGGCATCATTAACAAGAGCAATCGAGTCCCTTCAAGCTCCTGATAGGAGCAGGGACAGTGGTTCACCCGTCTTGGCGACGTCTCAGGAACCTCCGGCCTGCAGGGGCCGCGCTCTCACCAGGCAGACGCAGGGGAAGCGAACCCACACTGCGTCGCCTATGCCGTCCAGGGCTTCGGCATCCTTCAGCTCAGCTTCTCGCTCTCCCTCACCTTTAGAGGCAAGTGATCAATATTCGGATTCCGATACTGAAGGGTCCCTCAATTTGGAAGCTCCAGGTTGTCAGGAGACAATTGACAGTCTGATCGAAGCTGTCAATCAATCTCTGGGGGTAGACGATGAATCCACCTTGGCCTCTGGTCATAAGGTGTCTTTCAAACGAGCCAGACAGACCCATAAGGTTTTTGGTGCTCATCCTGAGTTTGAGGAGCTTGTGCAGCGCCACCGAGAAAAACCGGATAAGCGCTTTACAGGACAGAAAGCCCTCAATACCAGGTATCCTTTTGCTCCTGAACTTCTTAAGAAGTGGGCGGAATCCCCAGTGGTCGATCCTCCGGTGTCACGCTTGGCATCTAAGACGCTTCTCTCCCTTCCTGATGGTTCCTCGATTAAGGATCCAACGGATCGTCTGATTGAAAGCCTGGCTCGCTCGGTGTTTGAAGCATCTGGGTCATCTCTCTCTCCTTCCTTTGCAGCGACTTGGGTTGCTAAGGCCATGATTTCCTGGTCGGAGTCTCTGAACAGAGCTCTTCACGGTGTAGAAGTGCCACCTGAGGTCTTGGAGATATCTAATCAGATGGCTCTCGCAGGTGATTTTTTGATCAACGCTTCTATGGATGCGGCAAATTGCGCAGCATTAGCTGCTGCTAATGCGATTGCCATTAGGAGATCCTTGTGGTTGAGGACTTGGCGAGCAGACTCGACTTCAAAGAAGTCACTTACGTCCTTGCCTTATCAAAGCGGTCGTTTATTTGGTGAAAAACTGGATCAGCTTATATCTGATGCGACAGGAGGGAAGAGTTCTTTTTTGCCTCAGCAGAAGGTCAAACAGCCCTTTCGCCGACAGCCTCAGCCTCGCTTTAGAGCCTTTCGCAACCCAGGTTGGGCTGCAACAGTCAGTTCCAGCGGCTCAGGTCGACCTAATCAGGCCAGAGATCGTCAGGGCTCTTACAAGACCAACCCGTTGGGAAGAATGCGGTCTCAACAACCGAAATCTAGAGGGTCTAGGCCCCAAAGATTTTCGGATAAATGACTGGAGGCAGAATCCGGTCGATTCATCCAGAGTAGGCGGCCGTCTACTCTGGTTTCGTCCCACTTGGCTATCAATTACTCAAGACGAATGGGTCAGAGAATTAGTCACCTCGGGGTACAAGATAGAATTTACCAGCCTTCCCTCAAATCGTTTCTTTCCCTCGCGCCTTCCCAAGGAGGAGTCTCGGGTTCTCGCCTTATTCAAGGCGGTCGAGTCTCTTCGACACAGCGGGGTTGTCGTACCTGTACCAGAGGTCGAAAGAGGTCGGGGGTTTTATTCCAATCTGTTCATTGTACCCAAAAAGGACGGTACCGTAAGGCCCATTCTAGATCTAAAAAGACTGAATCGGTTCGTCAAAATTCGACATTTTCGAATGGAGTCTCTCCGCTCGGTCATTGCTGCCATGGAAAAAGGGGAATTTCTAGCATCAATAGACATCCAGGATGCCTATCTTCACATCCCCATATTTCCCCCTCATCAAAGGTTTCTTCGGTTTGCCATCGGCAAACTTCACTTTCAGTTCGCTGCCTTGCCATTCGGGCTAGCCACAGCTCCCAGAGTGTTCACAAAGGTCATGGCTACTGTTGTATCCATTCTACACTCCAGGGGGATAGTCATCTTGCCTTACCTAGACGACCTTCTCATCAAGGGTCCGTCTTTCCAAGCATGCGAGGAAAGTGTCAGCATTACCCTAGACACTCTTGTTCGCCTGGGGTGGCTGGTGAATATGAAGAAGTCATCTCCCGTGCCATCTCGAAAGATCACCTTCTTAGGGATGGATTTCGACACCGCTCAAGGGTTGATAATCCTTCCTCAGGACAAGGCCTTAGTTCTCCGTCAAGAGGTACGGATCCTTCACAAACCGATTCCTCATACCATCCGGTTTTGCATGAGGGTCCTAGGAAGGATGGTGGCAACGATCGAGGCGATTCCATTTGCCCAGTTTCATCTTCGCCCCCTTCAGCATGCGCTCTTGGCAGTATGGGACGGGAGCCTTTATTCCCTCAATCTTCGGTGCCGTCTGTCCCTGCAGGTCAGACAGACTCTTATGTGGTGGACGAGGAGTTCCACTCTTCAACAGGGCCGTTTGTTTCCTCCGAATATCTGGATGGTAGTCACAACGGATGCCAGCCTGCTCGGATGGGGAGCAGTGTTTCGTCACCACACAGCCCAGGGGACTTGGTCTCAGCAGGAGTCGATCCTCCCGATAAATATTTTAGAGATCCGAGCTATTTGGCTGGCTCTGAGGCATTTTCACCAGCATCTGGCAGGCCGCCCAGTCCGAATTCAGTCAGACAATGCCACGGCGGTGGCATACATAAACCATCAGGGAGGTACCCGCAGCCTGGCGGCTATGCACGAGGTAAAACATTTTCTGTCCTGGGCAGAGGTAAATCACTCCGTGATTTCAGCAGTCCACATTCCGGGCGAGGAAAACTGGGCAGCGGATTTTCTCAGCCGTCACGGCATAGCTTCAGGGGAATGGTCACTACATCCCGAGATTTTTCAGCAGATATGTCGACGCTGGGGAACCCCAGATGTGGACCTGATGGCTTCCAGGATGAATGCCAAGGTGCCCAACTTCGTCTCCCGGTACCGGGATCCGCAGGCAATTGCGGTGGACGCCCTGGTTCTACCGTGGAATCAATTCCATCTTCCATACTTATTTCCACCAATAGCTCTTCTCCCAAGGGTGATCAGAAAGATCAGGATAGAGGGGGTTCCAGCGATATTAATCGCTCCGGATTGGCCGCGTCGCTCTTGGTACGCGGAGCTGGTACAGTTGCTCGCCGACGCACCCTGGCGACTGCCAGAGCGCGCGGACCTTCTCTCCCAGGGCCCAGTTTACCACCAGAACTCAGCGGTCCTGTGTTTGACGGCCTGGCCGTTGAATCTTGGATCCTGACCAGGGCTGGATTCTCTAAAAAGGTCGCCGCGACGATGGCTAGCGCCCGAAAGCCCGTCTCGGCTCGCATCTACCACGGTACTTGGAAGATCTTTTTTGCTTGGTGCAGGGAACATGGTTGTTCCCCGCTTAGGTTTTCAATTCCAAACATTGTCATTTCTCCAGGCAGGCCTAGATTCAGGTCTAGCGCCAAGTACGCTTAGACGGCAGATATCAGCCTTGTCTGTGCTTTTTCAGCGAAGGATCGCGTCTAATTTTCAGGTTAGGACCTTTATTCAGGGGGTTGTCCATATAGTTCCTCCCTACAAGACTCCTTTAGAGGTTTGGGACCTCAATCTAGTCCTGGGAGTTCTGCAAGAGTCTCCTTTTGAACCTTTGCAGGAGGTTTCTCTGTCGTTTCTTTCCTGGAAAGTGGTGTTTTTGGTAGCCATAACATCCATAAGGCGGGTTTCGGAGCTGGCTGCACTGTCTTGTCGAGCTCCGTACTTGCTTTTCCATCAGGATAAGGTAGTGCTCAGACCTACTCCACCTTTTTTTGCCTAAAGTCGTGTCCTCATTTCATATTAATGAGGACATTGTTTTGCCCTCATTTTGCCCAGCTCCGACGCACCGAGTGGAGAAGGCTCTCCATACGCTGGATCTGGTGAGAGCACTCAGGAGATATGTATCTCGGACGGCGTCCTTTCGACGGACGGACACGCTGTTTGTCCTTCCTGAAGGTCGCAGGAAGGGACTCGCTGCCTCTAAATCAACCTTGGCTAGGTGGATTCGGTTAGCCATTCAGGAGGCTTACCGCATCAGAGGCGCGGTGGTTCCTGCAGGGATCAAGGCTCACTCCACCAGAGCGGTGGGTGCCTCCTGGGCCCTTCGGCATCAGGCTTCAGTGGAACAGGTTTGTAAAGCAGCAACCTGGTCCAGTCTGCATACCTTTTCCAAGCATTATAATGTCCATACCCAGGCTTCTGCGGATGCCAGTCTGGGTAGAAGGATTCTTCAGGGCGCGGTTGCGCACCTATAAGCAATGCTTGATTATAAATTACACTGTGGAGTCGGTTTCCCACCCAAGGGACTGCTTTGGGACGTCCCACAGTCCTGTGTCCCCCAATGAGACGAAGGAGAAATACGGATTTTTGTGTTACTCACCGTAAAATCCTTTTCTCCGAGACGCTCATTGGGGGACACAGCTCCCTCCCTATTAGCCGGATGGCTTCGATTTCTAAGTTAATTTTATTTGCTTGGGTCTATATCAGTAGATTTACTTCTGGATATATTGTACCTGTATTAACATTAACCCCTCTCTGACATTAGACGTACTATCCCGTCCATAAAACCCGTGCCATTCTGACCATGGACGGGATAGTACGTCATAGGCGATTAGCTGCGCTCCCGGAGGGAGCGCAGCTAATCGCCGCCGGGTGTCAGCTGATTATCACAGCTGACACCCGTGACTGTGTGTCAGGAGCGGTCACGGACCGCTCCCGGCACATTAACCCCTTGCACACCGCGATCAAACATGATCGCGGTGTACTGGGGGCACAGGGGAGGATCGCGCAGGGTGGGGGCTCCCTGCGCGCCCCCCTGAGACCCTCAGAGCAGCGCGATGTGATCGCGCTGCTCTGAGGGCTTCCTCCCTCCCAGGACCCGGATCCAAGATGGCGCTGGGGTCCTGGAGGGAGGCGGCTTCCTCAGTGCCTGCCGAGAGCAGGCATGAGGAAGCGTCCTGCACTGCCTGTCACATCGCTGGTGTGACAGAGTGCTGTGCACACTGTCACACCAGCGATCTGATGAAATACAGTGATGTCCCACCCTGGGACAAAGTAAAAAAGTAAAAAAAAGTAAAAATAAACATGTGTAAAAAAAAAATCCAAAAAAAAAAAAAAAAAAAATATTCCCCAATAAATTCATTACTTATTGTAAATAAAAAAAATAAAACAATAAAAGTACACATATATGGTATCGCCGCGTCCGTAACGACCCCCCCTATAAAACTGTCCCAGTAGTTAACCCCTTTAACCCCTTTTGTGAACCCCTTAAAAAATAAAAACGAAGCAAAAAATCAGTGCTTTATCATCATACCGCTGAACAAAAAGTGGAATAACACGCGATCAAAAAGACGGATATAAATAAACATGGTACCGCTGAAAACGTCATCTTGTCCCGCAAAAAACAAGCCGTCACACAGCATCATCAGCAAAAAAATAAAAAAGTTATAGCTCGCAGAATATAGCGATGCAAAAATAATTATTTTTTATATAAAATTGTTTTTATTCTATAAAAGCGCCAAAACATAAAAAAATTATATAAATGAGGTATCGCCATAATCGTACTGACCCGAAGAATAAAACTGCTTTATCGATTTTACCACACGCGGAACAATAAAAACGCCTCACCCAAAAGAAATTCATGAATTGCTGATTTTTGTTCATTCTAACCTCCCAAAAATCGAAATAAAAAGCGATCAAAAAATGTCACGTGCTCAAAAATGGTACCAATAAAAGCGTAACCTCGTCCCGCAAAAATTAAGACCTCACATGACATTGTGGGCCAAAATATGCAAAAATTATAGCTCTCAAAATGTGGCGATGCAAAAAACTACTTTTTGCAATAAAAAGCGTCTTTTAGCGTGATAGCTGCCAATCATAAAAACCGCTATAAATAGTAAATCAAACCCCCCTTTATCACCCCCTTAGTAAGGGAAAAATAATAAAATTAAAAAAATGTATTTATTTCCATTTTCCCATTAGGGTTAGGGTTAGGGTTTCGGCTAAAGTTAGGGTTAGGGTTGGCGCTAAAGTTAGGATTAGGGTTAGAGTTAGGATTAGGGTTAGGGTTGGGATTAGGGTTGGGACTAGGGTTAGGGGTGTGTTGGGGTTAGGGTTGGAGTTAGAATTGGGGGGTTTCCGCTGTTTAGGCACATCAGGGGCTCTCCAAATGTGACATGGCGTCTGATCTCCATTCCAGCCAATTCTGCGTTGAAAAAGTCAAACGGTGTTCCTTCACTTCTGAGCTCTGCCATGCGTCCAAACAGTAGTTTATCCCCACATATGGGGTATCAGCGTACTCTGGACCCCAAGAGTTATTGTGAAATTTGTCCTATTTCTTCTGTTACCCTTGGGAAAATAAAAAACTGGGGGCAAAAATATTATTTTTGTAAAAAAAATAAGATTTTTTTGTTTTTACGGCTGTACATTATAAACTTCTGTGAAGCACTTGGGGCTTCATAGCGCTCACCACACATCTAAATAAGTTCCTTGTGGGGTCTATTTTCCAAAATGGGGTCACTTGTTGGGGATTTCCACTGTTTAGGCGCATCAGGGGCTCTCCAAATGCGACATGACGCCCCCAGACCATTCCATCAAAGTCTGCAATCCAAAACGTCACTACTTCCCTTTCCGAGCCCTGACATGCGCCCATACAGTAGTTTTCTCCCACATATTGGGTATCAGCGTACTCAGGACAAATTGGACAACAACTTTTGGGGTCCAATTTCTCCTGTTACCCTTGTGAAAATAAAATATTGGGGGCGAAAAAATCATTTTTGTAAAAAAAAAAAGGATTTTTTATTTTTACGGCTGTACGTTATAAACTTCTGTGAAGCACTTCGGGGTTCAAAGTGCTCACCACACATCTAGGTAAGTTCCTTGTGGGGTCTATTTTCCAAAATGGGGTCACTTGTGGGGGGTTTCCACTGTTTAGGCAGATCAGGAGCTCTCCAAACACGACATGGCGTCCAGCCAATTCTGCGTTGAAAAAGTGAGACGGCGCTCCTTCCCTTCCAAACTCTGCCATGCACCCCAACAGTGGTATACCCCCACATATGGGGTATCAGTGTACTCAGGACAAATTGCACAAGAACTTTTGGAGTCTTGTTACCCTTGGAAAAATAAAAATTCGGGTGAAAAGATCATTTTTGTGGAAAAAATATGATTTTTAAATTTTACGGCTCTACGTTATAAACTTGTGTGAAGCACTTGAGGGTTCAAATTGCTCACCAAAGATCTAGATAAGTTCCTTAGGGGGTCTAGTTTCCCAAATGGGGTCATTTGTGGGGGGTTTCCACTGTTTAGGCACATCAGGGGCTCTCCAAATGCAACATGGCATCCAATCTCAATTCCAGCCAATTTTGGTTGGAAAAAGTCAAATGGTGCTCCTTCCCTTCCGAGCTCTGCCGTGCGCCCAAACAGTGGTTCCCCCCCACATATGGGGCATCAGCGTACTCAGGACAAATTGGACAACAACTTATGTGGTCCAATTTCTCCTGATACCCTTGGGAAAATAAAAAATTAGTGACTAAAAGATAATTTTTGTGGGAAAAAAATAGGATTTTTTATTTTCATGCCCGGGCATTATAAACTTGTGTGAAGCACTTGGGGGTTCAAAGTGCTCACCAAAGATCTAGATAAGTTCCTTAGGGGGTCTAGTTTCCAAAATGGGGTCACTTGTGGGGGATTTCCACTGTTTAGGCTCATCTGGGGCACTGCAAACGGAACATGACCCCCATCAACGTCTGCATTCCAAAACGTTACTACTTCCTTTCCAAGCCCTGCCGTGCGCCCAAACAGTTTTCCACCCCCACATATGGGGTATCAGCGTACTCAGGACAAATTGGACAACAACTTTTGGGGTCCAATTTCCTTGGGAAAATTCAAAAATTTAGGACTAAAAAATCATTTTTGTGGAATTTTTTTTTTTTTTTTTTCAACCCAGGCATTATAAACTTTTGTGAAACATTTGGGGGTTCAAAGTGCTCACAACAGATCTAGATAAGTACCTTAGGGGGTCTAGTTTCCAAAATGGTGTCACTTGTGGGGGGTTTCCACTGTTTAGGCGCATCAGAGGTTCTCCAAGCGCGACATGGCGTCCAATCTCAACTCCAGCCAATTTTAGTTTGAAAAAGTCAAACGGCGCTCCTTCCCTTACGAGCTCTGCCGTGTGCCCAAACAGTGGTTTTCCCCCACATATGGGGTATTGGCGTACTCAGGAGAAATTGCATAACAACCTTATCTGTCCATTTTCTCCTTTTACCCTTGTGAAAATAAAAAAAAAGTTTGTGAAAGATCATTTTTGTGGCTAAAAAGTTAAATATTCATTTTTTCCTTCCACGTTGCTTTAGTTCCTGTGAAGCACCTGAAGGGTTAATAAACTTCTTGAATGTGGTTTTGAGAACCTTGAGGGGTGCAGTTTTTAGAATGGTGTCACTTTTGGGTATTTTCTGTCATGTAGACCCCTCAAAGTGACTTCAAATGTGAGGTGGTCCCTAAAAAAAATGGCTTTGTAAATTTTGTTGTAAAAATGAGAAATCGCTGGTCAACTTTTAACCCTTATAACTTCCTAACAAAAAAAAATTTTGATTCCAAAATTGTGCTGATGTAAAGTAGACATGTGGGAAATGTTATTTCTTAACTATTTTGTGTTACATATTTCTCTGTTTTAAGGGAATAAAAATTCAAAGTTTGAAAATTGCTAAATTTTCAAAATTTTCGCCATATTTGCGTTTTTTTCAAAAATAAACGCAAGTTATATGGAAGAAATTTTACCACTAACATGAAGTACAATATGTCACGAGAAAACAATCTCAGAATCGCGAAGATCCGTTGAAGCGTTCCGGAGTTATAACCTCATAAAGAGACAGTGGTCAGAATTGTAAAAATTGTCCCGGTCATTAACGTGCAAACCACCCTTGGGGGTGAAGGGGTTAATTTATTCTTTAGCCTCCTACTGCTTTTTGCACTAAACTGGGTTTGCCTGCGGCCAGTGCTGAGGTGTATACGGCGGAGGAGGAGCTAACCTTTTTTTATGTTTACTTAGTGTCAGCCTCCTAGCGGCAGTAGCATACACCCACAGTCCTGTGTCCCCCAATGAGCGTCTCGGAGAAAAGGATTTTACGGTGAGTAACACAAAAATCCGTATTTCTCTACTTTTCTGGTCAGGACTCACAGTAGCTCCAATGGTCCACCATAAATTAGTGCAACTCCAGTTTAGCATTAGAGTTCTCCCCTCATACGTACATTACTGTTGGGGATGCAACTTGTTTTTTGTCTATTTGTTTACAGTTTTTCATTCTGTGTGATAGTTTGATTGTGGTGAGATTTCCCTGCATCACTTATGTGAGTGTCCAACTCCTTGGTAGTCTTTAAAGGGGTTTTCCGGTCCAAATCAGTCTGACTGCAGATTTATCAGTCCCCACATCACACGCACTGTGCGTTGCGAGTATGCGCCGGTTTTCGAGCCGGGGCGAGAGGGTATGTGTGGGTTATACAAACTCCTGGCCAGAATCCGTGCAGTGGTTGCGGCTTCGCTCCATACAATTGTATAGAGTGAGGCCATACCCTGCTATTAACATGGCTGACCAGTGGGTGTGACCGACTCGGGAGCACAGCCTCGCACACAGGACTTGCGCTGGGGGGATTCATATGTCTGCAGTCAGACAGAGTGATTTGGACTTGACACTCCCTTTAATAAAAGGTCTTTATTGCCTCTTCCAAATGCACGAGATGTAAATTTAAGACACCTCAGCTCTGCACTATTATAAAAGTTATCTTTGAATGTCTAATATTTCTTCTTGAAACTCATCTGATAGAAAATATTGGCCCTTTGGGAAGTTTAGATTAACAAGAGCCAATGAGCCACGTACTCTAATTAACCTACAGAGGTTTCACCACTAGTTACTCATTTTTTACTGATGAACACTGTTGAGTTTGATCATTTCAGTAGATGTGTTATTGTCTATACTCACAATTTTTGACTATAATAGGTACTGGCTACCCAAAATACTCTGATTTAACCACTTTCCGTAGTAAGTTTTGTGTTCCTAACCATGACCCATTTTTGCACGGTGGCTGTCGAAACCACGATCTTAGGAGAGATGAGAGAGACTGACCAGGTGCTACACCAGGACTAACCTCGGGTGAATGGCAGCTGACACCCAGGGGACAGGGGAACGGCCATTAATGCTAGACTTGGCTAGTACTTGCTGGTATTGTGATTGGCACAACAGACACGCAGGCGGTCAGGTACTTGCAGCCACAACTTGTATCCAGGCAGGCAGGTGCAGGCTGGTATGACTGCAGTCAGGTAGATACTGGCAGACACAGCTGATAGCATGCATATGCTTGTTCAGACAGAGAAGATAAGCAGCACAAGTACAGGTTCAGACGGTGCAGACTCTGGATAGCAGACAGAACAGCCACTGGGACAGGTTCAGGCTTTGCAGTTCCTGGATAGCAGAGAGGTCGGCCACAGGGACAGGTTCAGACTGTGCAGTTTCTGAATAGCAGACAGGTCAGGAATGCAAGCGTGATATAGGTTAAACAAACCAGGGTCTGATTAGACAAAGCAGACAAGTGGACCTAACTGCAGGCAGGCAAGTATAAACTAACTTTGCACAAACATTGCTCAGGCACCTTCCCACAGGTAGAGGTGCCTTAAATTGTAAGTGCCTCCAGGCAATTGGCTGGGGACGCTTTAGGAGAGTGTGCACTGTCTCTTTAAGAGACAGGAAGCACACATGAGCGTGCCTTATGTGTGCTGCCAGGAGATTTACCAGGCATGCACAGACCCTGGCGGGCGGAAGAGGAGACATGTAAGACCATCGACGCTACAGGGAGGTGCCTGTACAATGCCCTCTATAGTGTTTAGTTTTGAGTTTGTGCCCACTAGTTTGTTGTCAGATTCCTGACTCAGTCCTAGTCTGAACTTATTGCTTAAACCTTCCTGTACGATCCTGATCCTGAACTGTCTTTTCTGAACCTGGACTAAACCATTGCTGAACCCGAACGCTTCCAGTCTGAATCAGGGATTATTCCTAAGTCCATCCCGTCTGAACATCCAGTTCTGTCTGAGCCAGATTCTGTTCCATCTCAACAGACTATGACATCCAGTCTGCCTGTTATTCCAAATCCTGTCCTACCAGGGACTTCAAGCACCGTTGTTTGTTCTGTCTAGCATTCCAGAATCCGCACTGTCTGAACCAGTACCAGTGTCTGTTTTGTCTAGTGTTCCAGAATCTGCATTGTCTGAATCAGTACCAATGACCGTCCTGTCCAGGATTTTTAGTTCGTATCCGTGACTGTGATCCTGACTCTTGGGGTTTGCTGCCACAGTAATGGGGACTGCCCCCGAAGTGGTATCTGGTGGCCACCTGCAGCTCAAGCCTAACTCCATCATAAGGAGCTGTAGAAAATCAGATAGCCACTTAGTGGGTCCATGATCGGCTAAAGTGACAAGCTAAATTTATAATTTTTTTTTGGGGGGTAACAATCTGTTTTTTTTTTAACTACTTACTGAAAGAGCCAATTTGCTACTTAATGACCAAGCCAATTTTTACAATTCTGACCACTGTCACTTTATGAGGTTATGACTGGAACGTTTGAACAGATCCAGCTGATTCTGAGATTGTTTTTTCATGCCATATTGTACTTCATGTTAATGTTAAAATTTATTCTATATGACTTTTGTTTATTTATGAAAAAAATTTAAATATGGTAAATTTTTAAAATTTTGCAATTTTCAAATTTTTAAGAGAGATATGTCACACAAAATAGATAATAAATAACAATTCCAACATGTCTACTTTACATCAGCACAATTTTGGAAACTTTTTTTGTTAGAAAGTTATAAGAGTTAAAAGTTGACCAGTGATTTCTCATTTTTGCAACAAAATTTACAAAACCATTTTTTTAGGGACCACCTCACATTTGAAGTCACTTTGAGGGATGTACATGATAGAAAGTACCCAAAAGTGCACCATTCTAAAAACTGCACTACTCAAGGTGCTCAAAACCACATTCAAGAACTTTATTAACCCTTTATGTGCTTCACAGGAGCTGAAGCAATGTGGAAGTAAAAAATAAACATTTAACTTTTTTCACAAACATTTTACTTCAGAACCAATTTTTTTTTTATTTTCACAAGCGTAAAGAGAGAAAATGAATGCTAAAATTTGTTGTGCAATTTCTCCTGAATACGCCGATACCCCATATGTGGGGGTAAAGCACTGTTTGGGCGCACGGCAGAGCTCGGAAGGGAAGGAGCACTATTTGACATTTTCAACGCAGAATTTGCTGGAATTGAGATCGGACGCCATGTAGCGTTTGAAGAGCCCCTGATGTGCCTAAACAGTGGAATCGCCTGAATTCTAACTCCATCCCTAACCCCAACACATCCCTAACCTTAATCTCAATCATAGCCATAACCCTAACCACAAATCTAACCCTAACACACCCCTAACCCTAATCCCAACCCTAACCGTAATCCCAACCCTAGCCCCTGCTCTAACCCTAGCCCCAACCCTAACTTTAGCCCCAACTCTAACCCTAACTTTAGCCCAAAACCTAACCCTCACTTTAGCCCAAAACCTAACCTTAACTTTAGCCCCAGCCCTAACCATAACTTTAGCCCAAACCCTAACCATAACTTTAGCCCAAAACTTAACCTTAACTTTAGCCCCAGCCCTAATCATAACTTTAGCCCCAACCCTAACCCTGACTTTAGCCCAACTCTAACTCTAATGGGAAAATGGAAATAAATAAATTTTTTTATTTTATTATTTTTACCTAACTAAGTGGGTGATAAAGGGGGATTTGATTTACTTTTTTTATTTTAATCACTGTGATAGGGTCTATCACAGTGATCAAAATTAACCAATAGGAAGAATCTCCTATTGTTGCCATGTGATGGCAGATCTCGGCAGGCACACTACTCATACGTACACCATTTTCTCCCGAAAGAAGCCGCCGCCGGACCGGGGGACTTCAGGGGAGCATGTAGGGACACCAGAGGTACTGGGGGGGTGATCGTGGGACTGGGGGCCCTATTTATCTCTCCTCCAGCCCATGGTATTGCTCCCTTAAGAACAGGTAATGTCTGGCAGAAGTCACCTGCAAAAATTACAACAATTCCCTCCATTAAACGATCAGTTCCCCGCAGATCTTTCAAGGTGCGATCAAGGGCCTCGACCGCTTTCTTGTGCGCCATGGTACATTCATCCTTAACAATTACTTTGCAAGTTTGTAATACCTTAGCTTTCCCAGAGCCCTTAGTGATATTACAGACAGGATTTTCTGACAGCACTAGATTAAAGGGCATTCCTAGTGCTGAATGAGCCGTGCGCCTTCCATCTAAAAGAGTGGCTGCAATCCCAGATGATGCAACATCCAAAGCAATGTCATTGTTTGAGCAAATTTCTGCAAGCAGCAAATTAATTAAAAATGCTTTACCAGTACCTCCTGATGCATCTAGGAAAAATAGTCCCCCATTTCCACTGGAAATCTGAGCCATAATTGCCATATAGGCCAATCTTTGGTCATCAACCAAAAGAGGCTTATTTAATATAACAAATTCTTTACATTTTTCCAAATCATAGCTTTTTTCTTGCAGAATGTCTCTGTTCATAATATCAAAGTCTGGTCGATTTGGTGCTGGTAAACCTAATTCTATTAGTTTTACTACTCATACATTTGCCCCTTTCTTCTAACTTCAAGAGGGCTTTGTTGAATATGTCAGCAGTGAAATTTATGTCTAAGTCTGTGTCACGTCCCCTGCTCTGCCCTGTCATACTTACCTGTCCGTGGCATCAAGGCGCGCTCCCTGCGCTGGTGTGCGTCACTCGGCGGCTGCACTTCCGTTCTTGCGGCCGGCTCCTGTTGCTCGTCGAGTGAGCGTGCGCGCTGGGTTCAGCGGCGCACGCGCACATTGAAGGCCAGCTGCTCCATTCCCTCTACGCCCCTGGGGAGGACACGACCCGGAAGTCCTCGGGGCACTGCCCATATCATGCAGCCATCTGTCTTAGGCGGCGCCTGATTATCAATTGTCGTTTCACTTGATTCTGGCCCCTCGTCTGCCTGTGCTCTCCCTTTCCCTCTATTTTAGGCAGTGCTTGCGCTGTCTTCCTAGGTCTCTCTCACTGTGCCCTCCTTTGTCTCTCCTAGTGTTCCACCTGCCGGTTCCTCCGTCCTGCCTGTGGTCAGGCCCTCTGCCGTGGTTCTCCTGCCTGTGCCTCATTTACGCCACCCTGTACCAGTGCCCGTAATGTCATCCCGTCTGTGCCTTCACCCTGCCAGCGTTCTGCGTCTCTGCCTTGTCCACTGTTCCGGTGTCCCTGCCGTGTCCATTTTCCATTGTCTCAGCCGTGTCCTTCTGCCAGTGTTTCATCCGTGCCTTCTTCCTCACTGTTCTCGCTGGTTGCCCGTTGGTGTCTCCTTTAGTCCGCCCTGGGCACCAGCTGCCGCGGCTATAGTCTCCCTTGGGCCTGCCCCTGACAATCCCTGTATAGGGGGTGGTTCACCTGGTCAGCTCGCCCTGGGGAGAGTCATGGTCGCTGTCCTTGGAGGAGACTCCTCGGCAGATAGCTTCAGTTGATGGTAGGCCCTTGCGGGAGACTGTCACTCAGGTTACCGAAGAAGTGTAAATACAGATCGGAGCCTTGCATCGGGAGAGGATAGACTTCTATGTTCTACCCTCATTGTCTCATAAATTCCTTCTGGGGCTTCCGTGGTTACGAACTCATGAACCCATTCTTAACTGGCACTTTGGTGACGTTTTGCGTTGGGGAGACTCCTGCCAGAAGAGGTGCTTGCTTCCCGTCCAGCCGGTGAATTCTCTGCGGCCAGCCTCAGTGGCTGCACAATTGCCATCGGCCTATTGGACCTTTACGGACGTTTCAGTAAAGGGGAGGTGGAGAATTTGCCCCCGCATTGTCCGTATGATTGCCCGATCGACCTCGTGCCAGGTTCTACTCTACCTCGGGGCCGGATTTACCCTTTGTCTCCTGCCGAGACTCAAGCCATGACCGAGTACGTACACGAGAATTTGGCCAGAGGCTTCATTCGGAAGTCCTCTTCACCCGCAGGCGCAGGTTTCTTCTTTGTTTAAAAGGAAAAATGGGTCCCTCCGTCCCTGCATTGGTTATCAGGGCCTCAACGACATCACTATCAAGAACAAGTACCCTCTACCTCTTATTCCGGAACTCTTCGACCGGTTACGGGGAGCACGGATCTTTACTAAGCTGGATCTCCGTGGGGCCTACAATTTAGTCCTTATCCGCTCAGGGGACGAGTGGAAGACCGCTTTTAATACCCGCGATGGACACTGAGTATTTGGTTATGCCCTTCGGCTTGTGCAACGCTCCCGCAGTATTCCAGGAATTCGTTAGCGATGTCTTCACAGATCTACTGTACTCCTGCGTGGTGGTGCATTTAGATGATATTCTGGTGTATTCCTCGGATCTGTCTACCCATAGAAAAGACATCCGCCAAGTACTGCGGCGTCTGAGGGAGAATCATCTTTTTGCCAAGCTGGAGAAGTGCGCCTTCGACCAGTCGTCTCTCCCGTTCCTGGATTATGTCATCTCTGACTCCGGTCTACGCATGGACCCAGGAAAGCTGTCCGCCGTGCTCAACTGGCCACGTCCCCATTTTGTTAAGTCGATCCAGCGATTCCTTGGATTCGCCAATTACTACCAGCAGTTTATCTCACACTTTTCCTCCTTGACCCGTCCAATTTCCTCTTTGATCCGCAAGGGAGCCAACCCCCACGCTTGGTCGTCCGAGGCCGAGGATGCATTCCTGTCTTTGAAACAAGCCTCCTCGAATCTTGGCAAAGTTTCTTTCCGGCCTTAAGAGGAGGGGATGGAAAGGGGGGTACTGTCACATCCCCTGCTCTGCCCTGTCATACTTACCTGTCCGCGGCATCCAGGCACGCTCCCTGCGCTGGTGCGCGTCACTCGGCGGCTGCACTTCCGGTCTTGCGGCTGGCTCCTGATTCTCGTCGAGTGTGCATGCGTGCTGGGTTCAGCGGCGCACACGCACATTGAAGGCCACCTGCTCCGTTCCCTCTACTCCCCCGGGGAGGACGCCACCCGGAAGTCCTCGGGGCGCAGCCCATATCAGGCAGCCGTCTGTCTTAGGCGGCGCCTGATTATCAATTGTCGTTTCACTTGATTCTGGCCCCTCGTCTGCCTGCGCTCTCCCTCTATTTTAGGCAGTGCTTGCGCTGTCTTCCTAGGTCTCTCTCACTGTGCCCTCCATTGTCTCTCCTAGTGTTCCGCCTGCCGGTTCCTCTGTCCTGCCTGTGGTCAGGCCTTCTGCCGTGGTTCTCCTGCCTGTCCCTCATCTGTGCCACCCTGTACCAGTGCCCGTAGTGCCAACCCGTCTGTGCCTTCACCCTGCCAGCGTTCTGCGTCTCTGCCTTATCCGCTGTTCCGGTGTCCCTGCCGTGGACATCTTCCATTGTCTCAGCCTTGTCCTTCTGCCAGTGTCTCATCCGTGCCTACTTCCTCACTGTTCTCGCCGGTTGCCCGTTGGTGTCTCCTTTAGTCCGCCCTGGGCACCAGCTGCCGCGGCTATAGTCTCCCTTGGGCCTGCCCCTGATGCTCCCTGTATAGGGGGTGGTTCACCTGGTTCAGCTCGCCCGGGGGAGGGTCGTGGTCGCGGTCCTGCAGGTCCACTCTAGGAGTACCACAAATTCTAACAGTCTGGATTAACTCTCCCTTGCACTCTATGAATATCTTCACTAAGATATTCTTTGTATTTGTCCCAAAGCGCACAGGGATTGGAAGGTGCACAGGTTGTAATTATTATAGCGAGCAGGTCTCTTAGTTGAGGTGGAAAGCGAGTGAGAGATGCTTCCTGCAATGTCATGTCCCAGTGTGGATCGTCTTCGATCAGACCATGCTTTTGGTATGCCTCCCTATAAGTTTGACACAGCTCTCCATCAACTATTTTCAAATCTGTGAATGAAGTTGGCCCACGTACAGTGTAAAGCAGTACTCGGAGGTAGTAACACTCTGCGTTGTTTGGATGCACCGAATACACAAGTCCAAGAGTATCACTGGAACATCCGTCCATCCTGGGACCCTTGCAACTTGTTTCCTCTTGCAAAATACTTTTCTCGATTTATTCCATGTATAAATATTTTGGAACATCTGAATATAATAAAGTCCTTGCAAATGGATCTGCTTGACATAGGAGAAAGAAAGCTTTCAATGTTGTGTTGGGTGGTCGAGCAGCTCTTTCTTCTGCATTGTTGGGAGTAAAATAAACTCATCCATTTTCAAGATGGACACTGAGATGAACTACAGTCAGATGTCTTTCATGGATGGGAAAATTTCGTAATCGCCACATTCATTACTACTTATGTACCTTCCCATCTAATACAGCATAATCTCATCAGATGTACATTTTGGATTCTCTAGCTGGAAAACTGCCATATCACAGACTTAACAGAGTTACAATATTCTACGTTAATGTGCGCATCAAACATTTTTGAAAGCAGTGGAGAGTAAGGTATAACCCATTGATTATCTATTTCAATATCTGTGTTTTGTTTAACCCTTTTTAATCTGATTGTTGCAGTATATCCTCCCTGTTCAAGTTTCCGTCTTCTGTAAAGAAGATAACCATCATCTCCTGTTTGTGTTTCTGCAATCAAGTTGCGAGGATATTTTACATTTTCCTTCCTTCATACATGGCGATCTTGGGTTAAGTCGCCCACATGGGCCATGGATGATATTTTTAGAAATAGTTTTAAAAAGTACCGTGTCCTCTTCTGGATTTGGAAACTCAGCAGAAATAACACTGTCAATTTGATCAGAGCGTATCTTATCCTTTAGCCATATCAGTTAATGAGCATGTGGAAGACCTCTTTTTTGCCACTCAATTGAATACATCCAACACTGACTTTCACCAAAAATGTAACACTTTGTAATTACGTCCATGAGCTTGATCAGTTTTTGTTTAAAAACCCTTGCTGTTAAATCATGTCGATCAGAGGGGCCCTGGCCATTCGAAGCTCTTCTTTTATCTCTGGCCTAGTTGGATTACATGCAACTGTAATAAACAAATCAGGACGACCATATATCCGAACATAAGTCATGGCGTCCTGAGCATACTCATGCATATGTCTGGGACTTCCAGTAAATGTAGCCAGTAAAATAAACAGACACGTTGCCATCATTAGCTACAGCATCCCTTAAATGAATGTATTCATCCACTCTAAGTTTTTGTTGGTTCAATCGTATGTACAAAAGACGCTCACTTTCCACCTTGGCATACATATCTACTATAAATTGATGAAAAAGTTGCCTACATTGTAAAAAGGGGTTAGAAGACCCATGTCTGATCATTATTTTATAGGCATAAAAGTCCTTAGCTGATATTTTTTTATTGTTTGGCCTAGCAGTCTTGGGATCAGTCTGTGTTAGATTAAAGTTATAGCCATCTTGGCCATTCCACAATATTATCAGATATTGCAGAGCATCATATGATCTATGTGTTTCTGCAATACGATGAAGATTGTCACTTTGTCGCTGAGTAATTATATCTCGGGTTTGAAAGTCCTGTCCAACCATTACAATAGCTACTTCGTAAAGACTGGGAGAATTAAATCGCCTTTCATGCTCGCCAACCAGTTTCTTGTCTGCTCTCATTACATCTTGATATTCATCACTTGGCATTCTTTCTAAGGCTATTTTGAAAAGGTTTACTAACTGTTTGTGATTATGGAAAAATCTTTGCAATTTCAACACAATTTGGAGTCCAGCTGTCGTACCAAAGGATGTCATCTGGAAAGATGAATTGTATCTCCTAATATTTTGCAGAAAATGCTTGGACTTGGGAGTTGTTCCTGACATGTATGAAAGAAGTGGTTCAGGCGGTAGATCTAAAGGTGGCAAACTGACTTTGCCTTTAGAGCAGCACATACCAGGCGATTCCAAGTTAAACTTCTTTGCTTGACAATGTTGGCATATTATGTCCATTTTGCCAATTATGACTTTCTGATGTGACCTATAGTCTTGAATTGGGTTGTAGTGAAATGCTTCCAAACTCAAATCAGCCTAATTACATCTTTGCACACGTTGCATAAGGCTACTGTTACACACAGCGGTCGCTAGTAAGTTGTCAAACTGGCAGATCTATTCAGCGACGCAGCAACGATATGGCGATCCGTATAACGACCTCGGCGTTCATTGGGACCTTGTCACAGCAGCGATTCTGACAAAGACACAGCAAATTCACGCCTGCGTCGCTGAGTTCTGAGTCACCAACGAGGTCGCTCATCGTTTTTATGGCGTCAAACACAGTGATGCATGCTGGCTAGCGGGACACCAACGATCAAAAAATGGCCTAGGACATTCGAGCACGATCAGCGATATTGCAGCGGGGTGCCGGTCGCTGCTATGAGTCACACGTAGCGAGATCGCTGGCGAGGTCGCTGTTGCGTCACAAAACCTGTGACATTTCAGCGATCTCGCTATGTGTGAAGTACCCTTAAGTGGTATGCAGTCATTTTCACAACGTTCATCCTTTTGTTCAGATGTTTTCATATTCCTTGCTTCAGCCTGCCTTATCAGATTCTTGTGATGATGACATTCCCGTTGCTCTGATGTCTCAGCTGCCTTACATTTAGCCTGTCTCATCCGTTTCTTCTCAAGCAGCGAGTCACGTTGTTCACTTGTCTCAGCTGTTTTACACAATTTTGCTTTCTTAGCTTTTGGATGAACTTGCCCAATAGATGGTCATTTTTTGGGCGGCATTTTAAAAAACAGTCATTATTATGACCCTTTAGTATTCACCTGACACTGATAAGAGATGTAATAGGATGAATAGTAAATACAGAGCAGCCCTCACACATTATTACTATGACCTGAAGGAGCTCACATCTCAGTAATGAAAACCGCCTCACAGGCAGACTTGTCTAGTTGCCCATAGCAACCAATCAGAGCTCAGCTTTCACTTTACCTCAGCAGCTTCAGTGATGAAAGCTCCCTGTATAGTAAGCAATAATGACAATCTTACTATGAGGCATTTTTCACCTGACCAATATTCCTACTCAGTAAGGCTGCTTGCACATACTTTACCTCAGCAGCTTCAGTGATGAAAGCTCCCACACGCATGTGATCCATGTGTTTGTGCGTGTGCAGTGCTAGTGTCCATGGTGTCTGTGAGTACGCATGTGCTCTCTTCAACTGTGTGCGTAGGGTGCATCCATCTGAGTGTGTTCGCATGCGTGTGGTTCTTGCATGCGTGTATGTGTGTGGTGTGCATGTGGTATTTATGGGTGGTGTTGTGGTATTTGTGGGGTAATGTTTGTGTTGTGTGTGTCTAGAGTGGTCTGGTGCTTGTGTGGTGTTGTGCTTGTGGGTTGGTGTATGTGTGCTGTCTGTGTGATGTATGTATGGTGGTTGTGAAATGTTTGTTTGTTGTGTGTGGTGGGGTGGCCCCTTTAGTAGGGACTCTTTAGCGCCGTCACTTTAATCCGTCCCTGTAAGTCACAACTGTTGTTTTCCCCTCAGCACGTTTACTTTCACCTTCACATTTCTCCATTATATGTGTAGGGCCTAAGTTCAGGGGCCCCAATCTCATGACGGGGGAATGCTAGCGAGATTTAACATGCGCAGTATTCTGCTCCTGTGGGTGGAGAGGGGGCATGCCAAATTTCACCCAAATCGGGCAAAAACTGTGGATTTGTATTGAGCGGGCTACTACAGATTTCACATTTCCCCATTATATGTATAGGGTCTAACTTCAGGAGCCCCAATCTCATGACGGGGGACGCTAGCGAGATGTAATATGCGCAGTATTCTGCTCCTGTGGGTGGAGAGGGGGCGTGCCAAATTTCACCCAAATCGGGCGAGAACTGTGGGTTTGTATAGAGCGGGCTACTACAGATTTTTGTAACAACCCTGCTGGCATCACTGCATGGCCTCCCATCTCCCGCACACCAACATACTCACTGATCCAGGTCTTGCTGTAATTTCTGTCTCCTGCCAGCTCCATGCTTTGTTCTTCTTGTCTCCTATCTGCTCTGTGCATGTTTCCTGGCTGTGTCCTTAGGGGGCGGTGCCAGAACTCTCTGGTTCTTATGGAGTCAGGGTGCACTTGTCTAATTTGTCCCTGGCCAATCACCATGAGCCCTCTAGTATTTAGGGCAGCTCCACCCTGTGGATCTTGCCTGTGCAATGTGTTAACTCAGTTAGTGTTTTGCTACTGAGCTGCCAGGTCTTGCTCTTTGTTCCTCCATCTTTGGAGGCTTCACTCCTAGCTTTGCCTTGTACCTGTCTGTCCACCCTCCAGGAGGCAGAATACCTGGTCTCTGTGTTTTTGCTTCTGATTTTATCTTGTACTTGTCCTTGCCGCCCTCCAGGAGGCAGAATATCCTGGTCCCTGTGTCTTTGTCCATTTACCTTCTCTCGTGTCATTTCCTTGTCTGAACTCTGTCCTACCTCTGTCTCTTAGTCTCCTTGTCTGTGGTTTCCTTCCCTGCTGTGTCTTGCCTTGTGTTCTCCACTGAATCACTTTCTGCTTCTTGTCCGCACTCCTGCGGTTCTGTTCCGTTCCACTCTGCTTTGCTCCTGCAGCTGCAGAAATCTCTTGCTGCAACTCCTCTTCGCATATCTTGCGGTTCCGCTCTGCTTCACTCCTGCAGCTGCAGAACCTCTTCCTGCAGCTTCTCACCGCATACCTTACGGTTTCACTTTGCTTTGCTCCTGCTGCTGCAGAACCTCTTGCTGCTCTATAGCCCTTTTCTGCAGCCTTGCTGTTCTCCTCCTGTGTGAACAGGTCTCTAACTGTTCCCCCATGCACCATTCCTTCCAGTCAGTTCCAGTATCTGCATTTGCTGTCTGAACAGGTCCTCTACCTGTTATTCCATACACCATTCCTGCCAGTCCGTATCAGTACCTGCATTTGCTGTGTGAACAGGTCTCTACCTGTTCCTTCATACACCATTCCTTCCAGTCAGTATCAGTACCTACATTTGCTGTGTGAATAGGTCTCTACCTGTTCCTCCATACACCATTCCTTCCAGTCAGTCCCAGTAGCTGTATTTGCTGTGTGAGCAGGTCTCTACCTGTTCCTCCAATACACCATTCCTTCTAGTCAGTTCCAGTATCTGCTCTTGCTGTGTGAACAGGACCCTAACCTGTGTCTCAGCCATGCCTACCTACCCTGTGTCTCAGCCGTGCCTGCCTGCCAGTGTCTCAGCCGTGCTACCGACTTCCCAAGTGGGATCAGCAGCCACAGCCAGACACCACCCTGGAATGGCACCTGGCAGCTGCCTGCCGCACAAGCCTGACCTCACCATCAGAGGCTCCAGTGAAGGCTGAGGCAGCTGTCCTAGTCACGCCCCTTCCAAATTAGTCTGGTTTGTGGCATAGTGGGGCCACAACCCCCTGGCTCACGCCCACCAGTTAGGGCATGAGCGTGACGATTTTGAGTTTTAGATATATAGATTCAATTAGTCATCCATACAGTTTAACTAAGTTATTGGTACTTTATGTTGGTAAGTAAAACTCCAAAACAGCATTAAAAAATTTGGCTGGGTTAAATTTCTCCCTCGTACACTATTCCGTGGTGTGGGGTACATTGATCATATTCAGGCACATAGCTGGGGGGGGCACAGAGATCACAGTGGGCACATAGCTGAGGGGCACAGATCACCAGCAGAAAGACACAGAGCTGGTGGCACAGAAATCACCAGCACAAAGGCACAGAGTTGCTGACACAGAGATTGTCCTGGACTCTCTGGCAGCAGCTCCACTTCAGGGACATGAGGACAGGAGCGCATTCGGTGCTAACCCCGCCCACTCCGATGATGTCATCAATCATGTGCAGGCAGCGTTCTGTAATGAACCGTGCACTTGGGAGTCAAAAGGCTGGCAGGATATGGCTGCCGCCTGAGCATTGCAGACTCCGTGGACCTTCCCGCGGGCCGCATGAACAATCATCGCGGGCCGGAGGTTCCCCACGCCTGGTTTAAATGTATTAGCATCTAAATGACGCAAATACATTTGAACATCAGAAGAGAGTGGAGTGTGCGGTGGCAGGCCTTGCATGCGTGCCTACAGAGAGGGCTCTGCATTCCCCCTGTGGCATGCGTGTCATAGCTTTGCCATAATTGAACTATGATATTTCATTTCACTATGCACTTATATGCAATGTGGTGTGTATCACACAGACAGAGGTCTGTTGCCGTCGGAATCCAGGACAGGTTGCTGGGGTTTATAGTCCCACAAACCTGTATTTCTAGTAAAGGGCTGGATTTAGGGTTAACCAGATGTGATGGGTGGGACTGGTAACCACACATTTCCCAAGGGGTGTGCTCCTGGAAAGACAGGAAGGTATTTTGTTTCCTTTGTGCAGCACATGGAGGAGGCCTGTGTGTAAGACTGGAGCAGTAGAGTGCTTCTGTAGAGTCCAGGAGGCACTGAGTGTATGATTTGGTAACTGAGGAGGACAGGAGCAAAACAGCAAGGCAGCCGAACACCTGAGAGGTTGGAAACCAATGGGTTGCAGATCCCTAAACTAACCGCACAACTAGAAGCCGCCGTGGAGCATACCTACGGTGGTCCTAGATGCCACGGCACAGTCGGAGAGCTAGCTACACCTAAAGATAGAAACAGGAAAGCTAACTGCCCTGGAGTAGAGCCCCAAAGGAATAGGTAGCCCCCAAACATATAATGGCGGTTAGACAAGACGAAACACAAACGCAGGCAGAAAATAGAGTGAGCAAACGCTGGGGCCAAACACTGCCTAAATAGGACAGGACAGAATACTATCTGCAACCCAGCAAAACCCTAGCAAAACTTCCAACACTTCTGATTTCAAAAATGCTGAGATAACACGATCTCGCCACCCACTAAATCAGATCTCAGTGTGAACAAGGCTAACCCGCAGCCACTCAAAAAGCAGGGAAAGAGCAATTGAACAAATAACAGTGGCTACTGAAAAACAGAGAGTAGCACAGGCCCCAGGAGGGGACCCGGCTAACCTCCACAAAGGTGCAGACAAAAAACAAGCAGAAAATATCTTATCTGAAGGTAGCAGACAAAGGCAAGACACCAGCAGACTTCCAAATGAACCAGGAAACAACAATTGATCACCGGCAAGGATCATGGGAAGGCAGCTCCCTTATATCAGCCCAGTCAGTGACTCCTGATTGCCAGTCATCGCTGGCAGGTGAGGAGGACCTGTCATTAGATACAGCTTCAGTACCGTCATCAACCACCAGAGGGAGCCTCAGCTCAGAAATTGTTTCCAACACGTTCACAACAGTACCACCCCCCCTTGAGGAGGGGTCACCGAATCCTCACCTGCGCCACCAGGCCGATCAGGATGAGCTCAGTGATAGGCACGAACCAGTCTCTCCGCATGAATGTCAGAAGCAAACACCCAAGAATTGTCCTCCTGACCGTAACCTCTCCACTTAACCAAGTACTCGAGTCTCCGTCTAGCGAAACGAGAATCCAATATCTTCTCCACTTCATACTCCAGATTGCACTCAACCAAAATAGGCTCAGGAGGCGCAGCCATAGGAACCACTGGCTCGACAAACCTTTTCAATAAAAATTTGTGGAAGACGTTATGAATTTTAAACGTCCCTGGAAGAGCCAAGCGAAAAGAAACTGGATTAAGGACTTTCAAGACCTATAAGGTCCAATGAACCTTGGCTTAAACTTTGGAGACGCAACCTTCATAGGGATATTCTTTGAGGATAACCAAACCAAGTCACCCACTTTAAACCGAGGACCATCAGTCCTATGTCGGTTGGCAAACCGTTGGTCCTTCTCCTGAGAGAGATACAACTTATCCACTACTTGATCCCAAATCTGCTGCATTCTCTCTACCACAGTCAACACCCGGACAGACAGAAGCCTCCTCCTGCCCCGAAGAAAATCGAGGATGAAACCCGGAATTGCAGAAGAAAGGGGACATCAGAGTGGCATAACTGGCCCTATTATTAAGAACGAATTCAGCCAGGGGCAAAAAAGAGACCCATTCATCCTGATCCGCAGACATAAAACATCTCAAATAAGTCTCCAAGGTCTGGTTTGTTCTCTGTCTGCCCATTGGTCTGAGGATGAAACGCAGAGGAGAAAGACAGCTGAACTCACAGTTTAGAACAGAATGTCCTCCAAAATCTGGAAACAAACTGGACTCCCTGTCAGACACAATGTTCTCCGGAATGCCGTGCAAACGAACCACATGCTGAAAAAACAAGGGTACCAACTCGGAAGAGGATGGCAACTTAGGCAGTGGCACAAGATGGATCATCTTTAAGAATCTATCACAGATCACCCAAATTACAGTCTGAGAGACAGGAAGGTCGGAGATAAAATCCATAGAGATATGGGTCCATGGCCTCCTGGGCACCGGCAGTGGCATTAACAATCCACTAGAGCGAGAACAGGGCTTGGAACGAGAACAAGTCCCACAGGACTGCACAAATTTCCTGACATCGCGAGATAAAGTGGGCCACCAAAAGGACCGACTCACCAAATCTCTAGTACCAAAAATACCAGGATGACCAACCAACGCAGAGCAATGAACTTCAGACATAACTTTTTCTCTCCAATGGTCTGGGACATACAATTTCCCTTCAGGGCAACGCTCAGGTTTATCCCCCTGAAATTGCTCCAGGGCCAGTCTCAAATCGGGTGAAATAGCGGAAAGAGCGACACCCTCCTTCAGAATGGCAATAGGCTCAGCCACATCAATAGAATCTGCAAGGAAACTCCTAGAGAGGGCATCCACCTTAACATTCTTAGTACCCGGGAGGAAGAAGACCACAAAGTTAAAACGTGTGAAAAACAAGGCCCACCTGGCCTGTCTGGGATTCAGTCGTTTGGCTGATTCAAGATAAATCAAGTTTTTGTGGTCAGTGAGGACCACAACTTGATGTTTGGCTCCCTCCAACCAATGTCTCCACTCTTCGAATGCCCACATCATAGCCAATAATTCCAGATTCCCCACATCATAATTACATTCAGCTTGGGAAAATTTTCGGGAGAAGAAGGCACAAGGGTTAATCTTAAAGGTTACAGGATCTCTTTGGGACAAAATGGCTCCTGCACCAATCTCCGATGCATCTATCTCCACCTGAAATGGTAGAGAAACATCAGGTTGCCGTAGAACAGGAGCAGAAGTGAATCTGCGCTTAAGCTCCTGAAACGCAGAAACTGCCTCAGGAGACCAATTTACAACATCAGAACCCTTTTTGGTTAAATATGTCAGTGGTTTCACAATACCAGAGAAATTACTTTTAAATTTACGGTAGAAATTACCAAAACCCAAAAATCTCTGAAGAGCCTTCAATGAAGTGGGCTGAACCCAATCACAAATTGCATGAACCTTGACCGGGTCCATTTCAGTAGTAGATGGGGACAAAATGAATCCCAAAAATGAAACCTTCTGTACTCCAAAGAGACATTTTGATCCCTTAACATACAAAGCATTCTCTCTCAAAATCCGGAATACCCTCCGAACATGTTCCACATGAGAATCCCAGTCATTGGAAAATATCACAATATCGTCCAAATAAACGATCAGAAACTTATCCACCAAGTCCCGGAAAATATAGTCCATGAAAGACTGGAAGACGGAAGGAGCATTAGTGAGCCCAAAGGGCATCACTAGGTACTCAAAATGCCCCTCAGGGGTATTAAACGCCGTCTTCCATTCATCTCCGTGCTTGATGCGAATAAGATTATACGCCCCCTAAGGTCAAGCTTGGTAAACCAACTGGCTCCTTTCACTCTGGAAAACAAATCAGAAATCAGGGTAACGGATATTGATATTTAACTGTGATTTTATTAAGGAGACGATAGTCAATACATGGCCTCAATGAACCATCCTTCTTGGCCACAAAGAAAAAGCCGGCGGCCAAGGGTGAAGAGGATGGTCATATATGACCCTTTTCCAAAGACTCTTTAATATATGATCGCATAGCCTCATGCTCGGGTACAGATAAATTGAAGAGCCGACCCTTGGGAAATTTACAACCGGGTAACAACTCAATCGCACAATCATAACTCCTATGCGGAGGTAAGGACGCAGATTTACTCTCACTAAATACATCAGAAAAATCAGCCAAATAGTCAGGGACATCTTCCAACTGGGGAGAGGTAGAAAAAACAGGAGTGTCATTACGAACACATTGACAACCCCAACTGGTCACAGACACAGACTTCCAATCCAAAACAGGATTATGAGTCTGTAACCAAGGAAAACCCAGTCCAATAATGTCATGTAAATTATGTAACACCAAAAATTTGCAATTCTCTTGGTGGTCCAGGTCAACCCTCATTATCACCTGGGTCGAAAACTGGGGTTTATTCTCCGCCAAAGGGGTAGAATCAATACCCAGCAAAGGAATAGACTTCCGCAGTGGTATCATGGGAAAACCACAATGTTTGGCAAAATCAAAATCCATCAGGTTTATAGCTGATCCTGAATCAACAAAAGCCTGAGCCGAAAATGTGGACACGGAGCAAATCAAGGTAACAGTCAAAAGAAATTTAGTCTGAACACTACCCAAAACAACTGATCACGCAAAACGTCTTCCCCGCTTGGGGCAGACGGAAATAGCATGAGAAGCGTCTCCACAGTAGAAGCACAACTTATTACACTTACGAAACTTATGACGCTGAGCCCCAGAAGCCACTCCATCACACTGCATGGGCTCAGGGGCTGGCCCGCAAGGTGTCACCACCTCTTGCATATTTCTACGCTCACGTAGACATCTGTCAATTTGAATGGCCAATGCCATAGAGTCATTGAGCCCAGCGGGAACAGGAAATCCCACCATAATATCCTTTACAGTCTCTGCCAGACCCTTCCGAAAAAGAGCTGCCAGGGCATCGTCATTCCATTTAGTAAGGACTGCCCACTTTCGGAATTTCTGACAGTATAGCTCTGCAGCTTCCTGACCCTGTTTCAATGCCAACAAGGTTTTCTCAGCTTGATCAGTAACATTTGGTTCATCATACAACAACCCCAGAGCCTGAAAAAACACATCAACATCAGTCAAGACAGGATCCCCAGGTGTCAGGGAAAAGGCCCAATCCTGAGGGTCGCCACGCAGCAGGGAAATGACAATTTGAACCTGCTGTGCAGCGTTCCCCAAGGACGTAGGACTTACAGTTATTTCTAAAATTCAAAAATTTAGAGCGATCCCCAAAAAACAACTCTGGAGTAGGAATCCTAGGCTCTACAGCAGGCATCCGTGTGAGATAGATTGCCATACTCTGAACTTCAGCAGCAAGCTGCTCCACACGCACAGACAAATGCTTGATTTCCATTGATAAAAAATTCCTCTTCAGCCCCCAGAGAAAAAGAGGGAAAAATGTATATATACAGTCATGGCCAAAAGTTTTGAGAATGACACAAATATTAATTTTTACAAAGTCTACTGCTTCACTTTTTCTAATGGCAATTTGCATATACTCCAGAATGTTATAAAGAGTGATCAGCTTAACAGCAATTACTTGCAAAGTCAATATTTGGCTAGAAAATGAACTTTATCCCCCAAAACACATTTCAACATCATTGTAGCCCTGCCTTAAAAGGACCAGATAACCTCTTTTCAGTGATTGCTCCATTAACACAGGTGTGGATGTTGATGAGGACATGGCTGGAGATCAATCTGTCATGATTAAGTAAGAATGACACCACTGGACACTTTAAAAGGAGGCTGGTGCTTGGCATCATTGTTTCTCTTCTGTTAACCATGGTTATCTCTAAAGAAACACGTACAGTCATCATTGCAATGCACAAAAATGGCCTATCAGGGAAGAGTATCGCAGCTAGAAAGATTGCACCTCAGTCAACAATCTATCGCATCATCAAGAACTTCAAGGAGGTTCCATTGTTGCCAAAAAGGCTCCAGGGCGCCCAAGAAAGACCAGCAAGCGCCAAGACCATCTTTTAAAAGTGATTCAGCTGCGGGATCGGGCTACCAGCAGTGCAGAGCTTGCTCAGGAATGGCAGCAGGCAGGTGTGAGTGCATCTGCACGCACTGTGAGGCAGAGACTCTTGGAGCAAGGCCTGGTCTCAAGGAGGGCAGCAAAGAAGCCACTTCTCTCCAGAAAAAACATCATGGACAGACTGATATTCTGCAAAAGGTACAGGCAGTGGACTGCTGAGGACTGGGGTAAAGTTATTTTCTCTGATGAATCCCCTTTTCGATTGTTTGGGACATCAGGAACACGCCTCATTCGGAGAAGACAAGGTGAACACTACCACCAGTCTTGTCTCATGCCAACTGTTAAGCATCCTGAAACCATTCATGTGTGGGGTTGCTTCTCAGCCAAGGGTATCGGCTCTCTCACAGTCTTGCCTAAAAACACAGCCATGAATAAAGAATGGTACCAGAATGTCCTCCAAGAGCAACTTCTCCCAACCTTCCAAGAGCAGTTTGGCGATCAACAATGCCTTTTCCAGCATGATGGAGCACCTTGCCATAAAGCAAAGGTGATAACTAAATGACTCAGGGAACAAAACAGAGATTTTGGGTCCATTGCCTGGAAACTCCCCAGATCTTAATCCCATTGAGAACTTGTGGTCAATCATCAAGAGACGGGTGGACAAACAAAAACCTAAAAATTCTGACAAAATGAAAGCATTGTGCAAGAATGGACTGCTATCAGTCAGGATTTGGTCCAGAAGTTGATTGAGAGCATGCCAGGGAGAATTGCAGAGGTCCTGAAGAAGAAGGGTCAACACTGCAAATATTGACTTGCTGCATTAACTCATTCTAACTGTCTATTATATAAGCTTTTGTTACTCATATGTTTGCAATTATATTTCTGTCTGTGATAAAAACATCTGTCAAACACACATAAAAACCAGAGGGCAGCAGATCATGTGAAAATATAATATTTGTGTCATTCTGAAAACTTTTGGCCATGACTGTATATATATAAAAAAAAAAAATTCTGACTTTTTTTTTTTTTTTTTTTTATAATATTTTTCCCTTCTGTTGAGTACCATAGAATTTTTAGTAAGGCTGGTGATTCTGTTATGATTTGGTAACTGAGGAGGACAGGAGTAAAACAGCAAGGCAGCCAAACACCTGAGAGGTTGGAAACTAATGAGTTGCAGATCCCTAAAATAACCGCACAACTAGAAGCAGCCGTGGAGTGTACCTACGGTTGTCCTAGACGCCTCGGCACAGCCGGAGAGCTAGCTACACCTACAGATAGAAACAGGAAAGCTAACTGCCCTGGAGTAGAGCCCCAAAAGAATAGGCAGCCCCCAAACATATAATGGCGGTTAGACAAGACGAAACACAAACACAGGCAGAAAATAGAGTGAGCAAACGCTAGGGCCAAACACTGCCTAAATAGGACAGGCCAGGACAGAATACTATCTGCAACCCAGCAAAACCGTAGCAAAACTTCCGACACTTTTGATTTAAAAAATGCTGAGATCACACGATCTCACTACCCACTAAATCAGATCTCAGTGTGAACAAGGCTAACCCGCAGCCACTCAAAAAGCAGGGAAAGAGCAATTGAACAAATAACAGTGGCTACTGAAAAACAGAGAGTAGCACAGGCCCCAGGAGGGGACCCAGCTAACCTCCACAAAGGTGCAGACAAAAATGGAAATAGCAAACACAATAGGAACAAGCAGAAAATATCTTATCTGAAGGTAGCAGACGAAGGCAAGGCACCAGCAGACTTCCAAATGAACCAGGAAACAACAATTGATCACCGGCAAGGATCATGGGAAGGCAGCTCCCTTATATCAGCCCAGTCAGTGACTCCTGATTGCCAGTCATCGCTGGCAGGTGAGGAGGACCTGTCATTAGATACAGCTTCAGTACCGTCATCAACCACCAGAGGGAGCCTCAGCTCAGAAATTGTCTCCAACACGTTCACAACAACTGAGTGTCCGGGCTGACAGGACCTATATGAAGCCAGGCTGGGAAAGTCTGAGGACTTCATAAGCAGGTAACCCTGAGCCTGAGGAACTGAGTGTGTTTGGCTCCAGACCGAGCCTGAATCCTGGACAAATAACCAGACCTGTGTGACCACAGGTCTGACGGCGCTAAGCCCTGTTTATAGACATTGTTATTTTGTTTTGCTGGATCTAAAGCCTGTTTTACTTTGTGTTTGTGCTGCTGGGATTATGGAGCAATAAACCCAGGTTAACTTTTAAAAAAATACAGTCCTCCTGCATGTTATATCGCTGCCAAATGAGTACATCCCAACCCGCTAGTGATCGCTATGCCACAGCAGCCACAGACTTAAAGGCAGCCCTCACTCTGCTCAGCAGCCCTCGCTTAGATTATCTAGAATTTGCAGTCCACCAAACAGCACAGCACAGATGTTTCTGTTAGAAGCTTCTGTAACAATCACTTACCTCACAGATACCTGATCACATGGACGAATCACAGGCTTTCCCTTTTTTTACTTTAAACCTGTATTAAGCCGCTTGTAGACAGACAAACAAGCACAGATAATTTCCCAACAATTACTACAGCTACACAGTTATCACAAACTATGATATTGCGTATAACTATGCACTTATCTGCAGCCCCGGACTTAGACAGCCCTCTATCCACTCATCAGCCCTCGTTTGGAGTACCTAGAACTTGTAGTCCACCAAACAGCACAGGTGTTTCAGTTAGAAGCTTCTGGAACTTTGCTTACAATATTTGAAAGAGGTACTACAGTTGGTTCTATGGATGACCCTGCTTGTTATTATTGTTGGAAGGTTTTACATTTAGTGCATAGCGTTTGAGTCTAGGAGTACCACTTTGAACAGAATGTGCATGAGGTCCTCCTTTATGTCTAAGGGCTCATACTCACATGCGAGAAACTCAGCCGAGTCTTGCACGTCAATGCCCGGCACTGCCACCAGCACTCGGATTGGAGCGTTCAGCTGCATGTATTTCTATGCAGCTGAACGCTCCAATCTGAGTGCCGGCGGCAGTGGCGGGTATTGACGTGCGAGACTCGTCTGAGTTTCTCGCATGTAAGTATGAGCCCTTATACAGAGTGTATCTGACTTCGTCTTACATCACATTTTTGGCAGTTCTTGCTTTCTTCATAAATTACACTGAAATTTAAATTTTTTTATTAAAAATTTCAATATTGGTTTACTTAAATTCTTATTTTTTTTAAATTCCTGTTTCAATTTTGCCTTATATAAAACTCATTACACAGGAAAGAATATTTCTTGACATTTAATTTCTTGTAAACTCTAATTTCTTGTTAATTTTGAATGTTTTGTTAGCAAAGTAAAAGTATGACACCATTGTTATCAGGAGCAATCTGGGAGTTGGAGATGCTCCCAGGGATCTTCCCTACGCTGTTCTCTTTCTATTCAGCACTTTATCCATCAATTTCAATATTTTCACTACCTTGTAGACTTCTTTGTAGCATCTGCCTGAAAAATGCTCAGATTTCACATTGACTCCCATTATACTCGAGCATTAGGAATTGCTCAGTTCGAGTAACAAGCATCTGAGCATTTTAGTGCTCTCCCATCTCTAATAACTTGCCATTTTTACAGTTTAAGTAGAAATGTTCAAAAATATAAAAATCAAGGATATTTTAAAAATAATAATTGGTTTTATTCTTGGCAGATGACTGTACCTGGAGATCAGAGGGACAGCTGACATCTTCAATTTTTAAATCAGATGATCTTGAGATCCCACAGGATGCAACTGAAATGAATGCTATTACTCCAGATATACCATCATCCCTTCACATCAAAGATCTGTCATCTGATCCTTTGAATCAGGTCAAATCTTCTGATTCATTACCAACTACTAAGGAAAATCAAAGTGGCAATATAAGCATTAAAAAACTAACAGCTCTTACAGCAAAAAAGCCGTCTTCACATTCAGAATATGGAAATAGTTTTCCCCTCGAAAAGACTTTTCTTAAGCCTCAAATAATTCAAACAACAGAGAATAGATTTCTTGCTCAGAGTGTGGGAAATGTTTTAACCAGAAATCAGACCTTCTTAGTCACCAGAGAAGTCACACAGGGGAGAAGTCATTTTTATGTTCAGAATGTGGAAAATTGTTTACACAGAAATCAAATTTTGTTAGTCACCAGAGAACCCACACAGGGGAAAAGCCTTTTTCCTGTTCAGAATGTGGGAAATGTTTTAACCAGAAATGGAATCTTGTTAGTCACCAAACAATTCACAAAGGGGAGAAGCCATTTTCATGTTCAGAATGTGGGAAATGTTTTAGCCGTAAATCAGATTTTGTTAAGCACCAGAGAACTCACTCATGGGAGAAGCCTTTTTCATGTTCAGAATGTGAGAAATGTTTTCACCGTGAATCAGATTTTGTTAAACACCAGAGAACTCACACAGGGGAGAAGCCTTTTTCCTGTTCAGATTGTGGGAAATGTTTTAACTACAAATGTGATTTTGTTAACCATCAGAGAACTCACACAGGGGAGAAGCCATTTTCCTGTTCAGAATGTGGGAAATGTTTTAGCAAGAATTGGAATCTTGTTTTACACCAAAGAACTCACACAGGGGAGAAGCCTTTTTCATGTTCAGATTGTGGGAAATGTTTTAACCAGAAATCAGATTTGGTTAAGCACCAGAAAGTCCACACAGGGTAGTAGCCTTTTTCCTGTTCAGAATGTGGGAGATATTTTAATAAGAAATGAAATCTTGTTTTACACCAAAGTACTCATTGAGGGAAGAAGCTTTTTTTTCCTGTTCACAATGTGGAAAATATTTTACAAAGAATAAAAATTGCGTTAAGTACCAGAGAACCCACATACGGGAGAAACCTTTTTTCTGTGGAAAATGATTTGTGAAGAATTCATCTTTTTTTAGTCATCAGAGCAGTCACAGTGGAGAAGCCTTTTTCATGTTCTTCATGTGGGAAATATTTAACACAGAAATCAACTTTTAATAAACATCAGTGTGTCACTATCCCTCTGCTCAGTGTGTCTTGTATCCGGTGACTGACAGCTTAGTCTTCCAATCTGGTGCAGGGGTTTGTTGAGCTGTCTGTATTTTGATGGACATTTCAGCTGTAAATTCTGTCCTGGGAGTTGCCGAACTTCTTTCAGGTGTTTTCTGTTCCAGGTGATTAGCTAGTTAGGTGAGATGTCAGTCCCAGATCTACAAGACGTAGCATCTGCTCAGTGGTTTGCCTTGTATTTCTGTGCTCTATTTGTTGATCTTTTGCTGCTTGACCTTGGACCTCATTCTGACCATCCGTTTACCTAGCCCCTTTGCACCTATCTGCTATCTTCCTGGTATTCTGACCTGTGTGTTACCAGGTGATGAATCTGACCCAAATGGTCCAGGGAGCACCAGAAGCTAAAATCTTTACAGTCCCAGTTTTCTAGTACTATGGTTGCTTCCCAAAGCTCTCCGCTACCGACTGTAGTTATGACTTCGGTACCTTCTGACTTGCAGTTGGTCTCTCACAAACCAGTAGTGGCTCTTCATGATATTTTTTTTATGTGAAAAAGACTAATTTAGGGTATTCAGGGAGAGCTTTTTTACCTTATGACCTCGGTCTCCAAGGGAGTAGTCCTAGCGGGTAGGAATAATTATGTCCCTACTGTGAGGAAGCCCCTAAGTTGGGCATTTTCTTTGTCCCTCCTAACCCAAGAAGGGTCTTCAGTTGACACCTTTTTTGATTCCTTTAGGATGATCTATGACGAACTTATCAGAATCAAGATCTCGGAGTCAAAGATCTTGAACCTGACACAGTGGGGCAGCACCGCTGAAGAGTATAGTTCTGAGTTTCGGCAATGGTCCACTGAAGTTCTGTGGAATGATGCAGTTCTGAGATGCCAGTTCCGCAGAGGCCTCTCAGATATTCTCAAAGATCCACCTTGTTCCTTTGGGGAAGGCCATGACTTAGGCCATTCAAATAGAAGTAAAAGAAAACTGACTGGCACATCCAAACCAGTGTGAATTAGGTGCAAACCAGGAGCAGCTACCTCCATAGACAATATACAAAAAAAGGTTGCACTCTGTCGTGCCAAAGCAAGTCAATGTGAAATATGAAACATGAATAGCAATATGGCTTTTGAATATTAGAAAAAAATGAATGAGACGCTTTGCACAAAATTTGGCCAAATAATGCCTGCCCATACACCAACGTCAAGGTGGTCTCAGAACGTATGGGTCCCTGCCTATGTGAACATACCTCTATTAGGCTGACATCTGAATTCCTGGGTGAATGTGGACACCTCTGTCAGTAAAGCTTGCCTTTTCTGGGTGAGCAGGAACCTGCTATAATTAAAATCACCACATGGTGATGGGCGGAGTGCTCGGTCAGTAAGCTAACATAGAAGTAAAAGAAAACTGACTGGCACATCCAAACCAGTGTGAATTAGGTGCAAACCAGGAGCAGCTACCTCCATAGACAATATACAAAAAAAGGTTGCACTCTATCGTGCCAAAGCAAGTCAATGTGAAATATGAAACATGAATAGCAATATGGCTTTTGAATATTAGAAAAAAATGAATGAGACGCTTTGCACAAAATTTGGCCAAATAATGCCTGCCCATACACCAACGTCAAGGTGGTCTCAGAACGTATGGGTCCCTGCCTATGTGAACATACCTCTATTAGGCTGACATCTGAATTCCTGGGTGAATGTGGACACCTCTGTCAGTAAAGCTTGCCTTTTCTGGGTGAGCAGGAACCTGCTATAATTAAAATCACCACATGGTGATGGGCGGAGTGCTCGGTCAGTAAGCTAACATAGAAGTAAAAGAGAACTTTACTGACAGAGGTGTCCACATTCACCCAGGAATTCAGATGTCAGCCTAATAGAGGTATGTTCACATAGGCAGGGACCCATACGTTCTGAGACCACCTTGACGTTGGTGTATGGGCAGGCATTATTTGGCCAAATTTTGTGCAAAGCGTCTCATTCATTTTTTTCTAATATTCAAAAGCCATATTGCTATTCATGTTTCATATTTCACATTGACTTGCTTTGGCACGATAGAGTGCAACCTTTTTTTGTATTAGGCCATTCAAATGGATTGAAGAATTCGGGAGAGATGTGATGAGAGATGAGAGATGTGATGAGCTACAGAATGTTTCAGTCATTCTTCTCGAGTCCGTCCACCTACTTGAGGTGAAACCAATGGAGGTTGGCGCTGCCAGCTCTCAGGCTGTTGAGAAGAGACATTTCCTTAAAAGGAAGGTGCCATTAAAAAAATTTCAACAATTGAAAAAATGTAATGTATTAATGTTTTAATTTGTTAAAAAATGCACATTGATATCCTGTAGAGGATTCTGGGCACATTACGCTCCTGTACACTGATAGAAGTTATTTTTCAAGGTGATATACAGATGTATCTTTAAAAATTATGACAAAAATAGGGACTTTTTTATTCTCCTATATACTGTAATATAATGCAGAACAAAAAACACCTAGCAGCAGTTGGGAGGTCACATTTCCAAAGCCTGTGAGTGATAGATCTCACACCTTAAGCAGCTTAGCTCAGAACAAAAGGCTTGCTTGCCATGTGGATATCATAGTAACATACATAGTAACATAATAAATACGTAGATACACTGGCACTCCTGATACCAATAAATGTGAGCTAAAGCTGCTGGTGTCTAGACAGCTTCTGGACTGTGCCTAACTTATCCTGTAAAAGATATATATATATACTGCTCAAAAAAATAAAGGGAACACTCAAATAACACATCCTAGATCTAAATGAATGAAATATTCTCATTGAATACGTTGTTGTGTACAAAGTTTAATGTGCTGTCAACATAATCACACAAAAATCATCAATGGAAATCAAATTCTTGAACCAATGGAGGCCTGGATTTGTAGAGACCCCAAAATGAAAGTGGAAACAAGTCTGTTATGTTTCGGTAGCTGAGGAGTGCAGGTAAAAAAGGCAATACACCAGAGAAGTTGGAATCTATGAGATTGCAGTACCCTGACTAACCACCACAACTAGAGGCAGCCGTGGAGCGTTCCTACGTTGGTCCTAGACGCCTCGTCACAGCCTGAGAAACTAACTACACCTAAAGATAGAAAGAGGAAAGCTATCTGCCCCGGAGCAGATCCCCAAAGAACATAGAAAGCCCCCAAACATGTAATGGCGGTTAGACAAGATGAAATACTGACACAGACAGAAAATAGTATGAGCAAACGTTGGGGCCCAAACTACCTAAATAGAAAAGGATAGGAAGGGCACTTACTGCAATCCCAAAAAACCCTGAAAAGCACCAACTCTACTAATTTCAAAATCACCTGAGATCACACGACCTCTACCACCTAAATTAGTTCTCTGGTGTAACAAAATCAAAACAGCAGCCACTGAAAAAACTGGAAAAAGCAAAAGTACAAACATCAGTGGCTGAACTAAACTGAGAGGGCAAAAGCCCCCGGAGGGGACCCTGAAGGCCCCCACAGAAGTGCAGGACAAAATGCAAAAATCAAGCACAAAAACAAAAAGAAGAAAATGTCTTATCTGTTAGCAGGAGATGCAGACACGACACAGCAGGCTACAAAGGAAACAGGACTCAAGGATTGAGACCAGAACAATTGATCACCGGCAACCCTGATGGGAAGGCGACTCCCTTATATAAGACCAGTCAGTAACACCTGATTCCCACTCCTCACAATCTTCACTGGACAGTCCAGTACCGCTTGTAACCACCAGAGGGAGCCTCTGCTCAGAACTCATTTCAAGTCCATTCACAACAGTACCCCCCCCTTGAGGAGGGGTCACCGAACCCTCACTTGAGCAACCAGGTCGGTCAGGATGAGTTCTATGATACGCACGGATGAGTCTCCTAGCATGGATGTCCGAAGCAAACACCCAAGAATTGTCTTCCTGACCATAACCTCTCCACTTAACCAAATACTGGAGTTTCCATCTAGAAAAACGAGAATTCAATATTTTCTCAACCACAAACTCCATATTGCCCTCAACCAGAACAGGGTCAGGAGGCAAAGCAGTAGGAACCACTGGCTCAACAAACCTCTTCAACAAGGACTTGTGGAACACGTTATGGATCTAAAATGTCCCTGGAAGAAGCAAACGAAAAGAAACAGGATTAAGAATCTCCATGATCTTATAAGGTCCAATGAACCTAGGCTTAAATTTAGGAGATGCCACTCTCATAGGAATATTTCTTGAGGACAACCAAACCAAGTCCCCCACTTTAAACCGAGGACCATCAGTCCTATGCCGGTTAGCAAACCGCTGGGCCCTCTCCTGAGAGAGGGACAACCTTTCCACTACCTGGTCCCAAATCTGTTGCATACGCTCCACAACAGAGTCAACACCTGGACAGACAGAAGCCTCCGTCTGTCCTGAAGAAAATCGAGGGTGAAACCCAGAATTACAGAAAAATGGAGACATCAAAGTGGCAGAGCTAGCCCTATTATTAAGAGCAAACTCAGCCAAAGGCAAAAAAGAGACCCGGTCATCCTGATCAGCAGACACAAAGCATCTTAGATAAGTCTCCAATGTCTGGTTTGTTCTCTCAGTTTGACCATTGGTCTGAGGATGAAACGCCGAGGAGAAAGACAATTGAACACCAAGTTTAGAACAAAAGGTCCTCCAAAATCTGGAAACAAACTGGACTCCTCTGTCAGACACAATGTTCTCAGGAATGCCGTGTAAACGAACCACATGCTGAAGGAACAAAGGCACCAATTCAGAGGAGGAAGGTAACTTAGGTAATGGCACAAGATGTATCATCTTGGAAAACCTATCACAAATCACCCAGATGACAGTCATTCTCTGAGAAACAGGGAGGTCGGAAATGAAATCCATAGAGATATGGGTCCATGGTCTCTTGGGCACAGGCAATGGCATCAACAAACCACTAGAGCGAGAGCAAGGCTTGGAGCGAGAGCAAGTCCCGCAGGACTGCACAAATTCCCTGACATCACGAGACAAGGTAGGCCACCAAAAGGACCGACTAACCAAGTCTCTGGTACCAAAAATTCCGGGATGCCCAGCCAACGCGGAACAATGAATCTCAGACATCACACTCTTTTTCCACTGGTCCGGGACAAACAATTTTCCAACAGGGCAGAGCTCGGGCCTATCCTCCTGACACCCCTCCAGAGCAAGTCTCAAATTGGGTGAGATGGCGGAAAGAACTACACCCTCTTTCAAAATAACAGAAGGATCAGATAACTCAGGAGAGTCCGCAAGGAAACTCCTCGAGAGGGCATCCGCCTTAACATTCTTAGTGCCAGGAAGAAAGGAAACCACAAAATTAAAACGTGTGAAAAACAAGGCCCACCTGGCCTGTCTAGGATTGAGTCGCTTGGCAGATTCCAGATAAACCAGATTCTTATGGTTCGTAAGGACCACCACCTGATGTTTGGCTCCCTCCAGCCAATGTCTCCACTCTTCAAAAGCCCACTTCATGGCCAGTAACTCCCGATTACCCACGTCATAATTATGTTCAGTAGGAGAAAATTTTCGAGAGAAAAAGGCACAAGGGTTACTTTTAGAGGTATCTGGATCTTTTTGGGACAAAACGGCACCTGCCCCAATTTCAGAGGCATCAACCTCCACCTGAAATGGCAGAGAAACATCAGGCTGCCGTAGAACAGGAGCAGAAGTGAATCTCTGCTTAAGTTCCTGTGTAGCGCCGGCGTCTGCCAGGCAGGGACGTCGCCCCCCTTGCCCGCGCTCAGCGTCCTCCTTCCGCCCTGCTGGGGCCGCGCGCTCCTTCCCTGCTACTGGACTTAGGGCGCGCGCCCGCGCGCTCCCCCGCTCTTAAAGGGGCCGCGCGCATCTTTCAAAAAGGTCCCTGGCCAATGCCGGAGGACTCCACCCTATATAAAGTACTTCCTCCTTAATGGAGGTGCCCGAGCAATGTTGTTATTGCACTGTTCACTACTCTGCTTTAGCCCTCAGGGTCCGTTACCAGTTACCTGCCTGTTTCCTGCCAGTTTCCTGCCTGCAAACCTACCTGGAGGTTCGGCCGTCACATGCGGTGACCATCGGCAATTCCAGAGACTCTCGCCTGCTCACTTGGGGGCGCTCATCTGCCATCTGCCTGCAAGCCTACCTGGAGGTTCGGCCATCACATGCGGTGTCCATCGGCTATTCCAGAGACTCTCGCCTGCTCACTTGGGGGCGCTCATCTGTCATCTGCCTGCTAGCCTACCGGGAGGCTCCACCATCTCAGGTCGTATATACCTGTCCTATCCAGAGACTGCCCCGGTCACTTGCCGTGACTACTCGCCTGTCTATCCAGAGACTGCCCCGGTCACTTGCCGTGACTACTCGCCTGTCTATCCAGAGACTGCCCCGGTCACTTGCCGTGACTACCCGCCTGTCTATCCAGAGACTGCCCGGTCACTTGCCGTGACTACCTGCCTGTTTATCCAGAGACTGCCCCGGTCACTTGCCGTGACTACTCGCCTGTCTATCCAGAGACTGCCCGGTCACTTGCCGTGACTACCCGCCTGTCTATCCAGAGACTGCCCCGGTCACTTGCCGTGACTACCTGCCTGTTTATCCAGAGACTGCCCCGGTCACTTGCCGTGACTACCGCCTGTCTATCCAGAGACTGCCCCGGTCACTTGCCGTGACTACCTGCCTGTTTATCCAGAGACTGCTCCCGTCACTTGCAGTGATTTCCTGTCCGTCTCCCCGGGCCCCACCCGCTCCTTTACAAGGAAAGCCTCCTTGTATAATAAAGCTCAGAGGTTCCGCCTCCCAGACCCGTTACAGTTTGCTCGGGCCATGGAACCCGGTGGCACCCAAACTCCCTCGCTCTCTGACCTGTGTCATGAACTGTCTCGTCAGAGGTCTCAACAGGAGTCCATCCTGGGTCACCTGCGGAATGTAAATTCCCGCCTGGACACCCTGTGTCATGTATAGTGTACAGTTCCTATAGCGTCTTGTGCTTGGGTGCGAGGAAATCACAGGAGACATAGGTTGAAATGAAATGACTTGTATTACTTCATACAAGCATGCTGAAAAGTTCACACAGTTTGCAGGAACAGCGACAGGAGACACAGCAGGCCAGAGTAACTTCAAGCACTACAATAACTCTCCAAAGCAGGTTCAGGATCTCTTCTCTGTACTGTAATTCCTCTGCAAACATGGATTCACCAAACAGCAGGTTTCCAGAGTCCAAAAGTGTTCCAAGGTTCCTCAGTAGGGAATAGCTGGAGTACAAGTCCAAGGCTTCCAGAAGTCAGATCACAGACTGACTGAGGCTTGATTCAGGAGCACTGATTGTTCAGCTGAGGCTGCTTAAGAAGCAAGAGGGAAGAATCAGGGCGGGAACATGAAAACTGGAAACTCCATATTAACTGAGGGCAAGAGCTGCAGAAAGACAGAAAGCAAAATGGCCGACGGAAAACTGAGTTTCAAGGAACATGTCAACAGAGACAAAGAACCTTACATTACTCCCCCCTTAGGGACAACCTCCGGATGACCTCAGACCAGACTTGTCAGGGTACCTCTGATGAAACTGGCGGAGCAGGCGAGGAGCATTTACATTATTGACTGGTTCCCATGAGTTGTCCTCCACTGGGTAGCCCTGCCATTTAATCAAATATTGCAACTGATTTCTGTACAACCTGGAATCTAGAATCCTTTCCACCATAAATTCTTCCTGACCATCGACCAGCACTGGGTCAGGGCAAGGAGAAGAACGTCCAGGAAACGTATTGGGTGTTGCAGCCTTTAGTAGGGATACATGAAAGACAGGGTGGATTCTCATTGTTCTGGGCAGTTGAAGACGACAAGCAACAGCACTTATAATCTTATTGATCTTATAAGGTCCAATGTACTTATGTCCCAATTTAGACGATGGAATCTTTAATTTAAGATTTCTGGTTGACAGCCAGACCAAATCTCCTACCTTGAAAGCTGGTGCAGGTTTACGAAATTTATCTGCTGCTTTCTTGTACCTTTCCTGAGCCAATTCTAGATTTTCCTTTAGAAGATCCATATTCTTTTGTAAAGAAGTGATTCTTTCAGCCACTGCCGGCAAGGGCGTATCTATGGGAAATCGAGGAAGAATGTTAGGATGATAACCTAGATTGGAGTAAAAAGGAGACTGCTTAGTGGAGGCGCTCTGAGAGTTGTTATAAGAGAACTCAGCCAGTGGAAGTAGATCCACCCAATCATCCTGTAGGTGGCAGATAAAACAGCGGAGATACTGCTCCAGGGTCTGATTGGTTCGTTCTGTCTGTCCATTAGTCTGGGGATGAAAAGCAGAAGAAAGGTTTACTTTAATGTCCAATGCTGCACAGAAATTTTGCCAAAACCTTGAAGTGAATTGCACCCCTCGATCCGAAATGACCTCATCCGGTACTCCATGTAAGCGAAACACATTCTTAATCATCAAGTCTGATGTCTGTTTTGCAGTGGGTAAGCCGACACAAGGGATAAAATGAGCTGCCTTTGTTAGACGATCAACCACCACTAGAATGGTGTTCTTCCCTTGAGAGGTTGGTAACTCCACAATGAAGTCCATAGAAATGGATCCCCACGGGCGGGACGGGGTGGGAAGAGGTTGCAACAGACCAGTTGGTGAGGAGCGAGGTGTTTTGCATCTTGCACAGACTTCACATGAAGTGACATAGTTTAAGACATCTTTCCTGTAAGTGGGCCACCAAAAGAAACGAGAAAGAAATTCTTGTGTCTTTAGAATTCCCCTATGCCCTGCTATCTTGGAATCGTGGATGAGTTGCAATACTCTCAATCTGACTGTTTCAGGTATATACAGACGTTGTCCCTGAATCCACACACCATTCTTAAAGACAAGACTTACGTCCCTTGGGGGTTGAGCCAACAAAGAATCCGCATGGTATGCTTCCTTGATGTCCTTAAGTAGGTCTTGATTATGAATCACTCCCAGGAATCTAGAGTCAGGAAGAATAGTCTTAGGAGGAGTAAGTGGACGTGTCTCTGCTGAATGAATCCTAGAGAGTGCATCAGCCTTTCCATTGCGCGATCCTGGTCTATAAGAAATTACAAATTAAATTGGTTTAGGAAAAGATTCCAGCGAGCCTGGCGAGGAGTCAGGCACTTAGCCGACCTGATAAATTCAAGGTTACGATGGTCTGTCAGGACGACTATTTGCTGTGCAGCTCCCTGAAGAAGGTGTCTCCATTCCTTGAAGGCGGCAATAATAGCCAACAATTCTCTATTGCCCACATCGTAGTTCCTCTCAGCCGAAGACAACTGCTGGGAAAAGAAGGCACAGGGATGCAAGACATTCTTCTCACCTGTTCTCTGAGAGAGTATAGCTCCAACGGCACAGTCTGAAGCATCCACCTCTATTATGAAGGCAAGCTCGGGTTGGGATGTACTAAGATAGGTGCGGTGGTAAATTTATCCTTTAAACAGGAAAATGCTTCCTGAGCTTGCGGGGTCCAGGAGAACCTAGACTGTTTCCGGGTAAGTTGGGTGATAGGTGACACTACCTCAGAAAAATTTTTAATGAAACGTCTATAGAAGTTGGCAAACCCGATGAAACGCTGCACCTCCTTCACATTTCTAGGAATTGGCCAATCCTTGATGGCTTGGGTCTTGCTTCCATCCATACTAATCCCTTGCGTAGATAGTACATACCCCAGAAATTGAATTTCGGTCCTATGGAATTCACATTTTTCAAGCTTGATGTAGAGATGGTTTTGTCTTAGGCGTTCTAAGACCATTCTCACATGTCCATGATGTTCCTCTGTGGAGTTAGAAAAAATTAGAATATCATCCAGATAAATCACCACAAATGTATCTAGGAGATCCCTGAAGATGTCATTCACCAAGTGTTGGAAAGTGGCTGGGGCGGTACTCAGACCAAAAGGCATAACTAGATATTCAAAGTGTCCATAGCGTGACCTGAAAGCAGTCTTCCATTCATCCCCAGGTCTAATACGGACCAAGTTATAGGCCCCACGGAGATCCAGTTTAGAGAAAATTTTGGCATGCCGCACTCTCTCCAACAACTCAGGGATTAAAGGCAATGGATAACGGTTTCTAATAGTAACCTTATTGAGTTCCCTATAGTCTATGCAGGGTCTCAGAGATCCATCTTTCTTCTTCACAAAGAAGATGGGTGCACCTGCGGGAGATGAAGAGGGGCGTATGAAGCCCTTGGCTAAATTTTCGTCTACATAATCCTTCAAAGCTTTTAGCTCGGGCCCCGCTAGGGGGTAGATCTTACCAAAAGGTATCTCGGCTCCGGGCAATAATTCAATTGGACAATCATATGGACGGTGAGGAGGAAGCTGATCAGCGTTCTTCTTGTCACATAAATCCACATAGTCCTGGTATACAGCTGGTAGTTCAGGGACTGACATGGTTCCTTTAGGAACAGAGCAAACTGAAACTCCTTGACTCATCTGTTTCTCCGGAAAGTGTAATTCCTTGGTCTCCCAGTTAATCGTAGGATTCTGCGCCTGCAGCCATGGTAGCCCTAGAATGATGGGAAAGTGGGGAGAAGAGATAAGCAAAAAAGACATTTTCTCCTGATGATCTTTACCCATAAGGACCCTCAAAGGCTCTGTTTCTTGATCCACTGGTCCAGAAGTCAGTAGAGAGCCATCCACAGTCTCCATCTGTACTGGAGTAGCCTTCTTCACTGAACGTATCCCCTGTTTCAGAGCAAAGGAGATATCCATACAATTTCCACTTGCTCCTGAGTCGATCATAGCAGAGCTAGACACCCAGACTGAGTCAACCCAGAGTTTGATGGAAAGGAAGCAATGAGAATTGTTTCTTTTACAACTCAGCTGGGACACCGCTGAGGAAACTTGAAAAATTGCAGCGTTTATACCGTCATCGTCCCCAGAACTAACAGAGTTTAAGTCCGAGAAATCAAGATCTCTTGCAGCAGATCTCTCTGGAGCCTGAGGCTCGGACATGACAGAGCTCCTCTCGCAACACTCACAGTGAATGACTGCTGCAGTAGTCTTACGAGAACGGCTGGGGCAGTTTATAATGAAGTGCCCTGACTTACCACAGTAGAAACATAGATTTTCCTTTATACGATGTTCTTTGCGTGCATCACTAACCCGTCTTTGTAAAGAGTCCACCTGCATAGGTTCAGGTTCTGGTTCCCTTGTGATCCTACTCAAAGGTTCCTTAGCTGAGGAGGGAGGTAGTAAAAGGTTAGTGCGATTATTTTCGAACCATCTCTCTTGTCTGCGTTCAGTCAGACGAGCATCAATACGGATACAATAGTTAATAAAGTCACCTAACGCAGTGGGAGGGTCGGCACGAGCAAGTTCATCCTTAATCAGTGGAGACAACCCTTTCCGAAAAATAGATTTTTTAGCGGAAGTGTCCCAAGTGGTATCAAGAGCCCATCTCCTGAAATCCAGGGCATATTCGGCTACTGAACGCTTACCTTGGCGCAAAGTTAACATGGCTGCTTCAGCTGTTGCACCTCGATTGGGGTCATCAAACACCTGCCCCATGGCTGAAATAAAAGCATCAAGGTGATTCAAACAATCATCCTCAGTCTCAATCAGAGGGTTTGCCCACATCAAAGCCTTATTGGTAAGCAACATGATTATAGTAAGCACTTTGGATCGTTCAGTGGGAAATTGTGAAGCATGTGCAGAGAAAAATAAATTGCATTAATAAATCCCCTGAATTTCTCACGTTCACCGCCAAAACGAAAAGGAGGTAATTTGGGGATCCCAGAACTTGGGGTTATGGCAGGAGCCTGGACTCGTTCCTCTAGAGCCTCAATCCTGGCTCTCAATTCCTGGGTAGTCTGTCCAAACACTTGCAAATTATGATTAGTGAGGTCCTGTAGGCTTGCAAAACGGGTTTTTAAAGTCTGTACATCTGAAAGGATTGTATCAGTCACTCCGCAAAGTTCCTTTATGCGGGCCTCCATCTTCCAGATCTTTTAAGGCAGAGGTGCTGGAAGGAGAAGAGGAAAGGAAAAAAAAAACAATAGTGTTTACCTGTGGTAACACTCCAGAGTAAAATTTTAAGGGAATGCGCTCACCTGGAATGGTTGTGGAGAAGTCACAACCACTGTCATCACATAAGGTATTAAACGGACATCTGATATCCACAGTCACAGCAGACACGGCTTTCCCAGACCCAGCAGACACTAAACATTGGCTCCTGAATCTTGTCATGTATAGTGTACAGTTCCTATAGCGTCTTGTGCTTGGGTGCGAGGAAAACACAGGAGACATAGGTTGAAATGAAATGACTTGTATTACTTCATACAAGCATGCTGAAAAGTTCACACAGTTTGCAGGAACAGCGACAGGAGACACAGCAGGCCAGAGTAACTTCAAGCACTACAATAACTCTCCAAAGCAGGTTCAGGATCTCTTCTCTGTACCGTAATTCCTCTGCAAACATGGATTCACCAAACAGCAGGTTTCCAGAGTCCAAAAGTGTTCCAAGGTTCCTCAGTAGGGAATAGCTGGAGTACAAGTCCTAGGCTTCCAGAAGTCAGATCACAGACTGACTGAGGCTTGATTCAGGAGCACTGATTGTTCAGCTGAGGCTGCTTAAGAAGCAAGAGGGAAGAATCAGGGCGGGAACATGAAAACTGGAAACTCCATATTAACTGAGGGCAAGAGCTGCAGAAAGACAGAAAGCAAAATGGCCGACGGAAAACTGAGTTTCAAGGAACATGTCAACAGAGACAAAGAACCTTACACCCTGACTACTTCACCAGCAACCACCGCGGGCGCCATGACTCGCAATCCGGCAGTTCCGCTGCTTACCAATTCTGTGGTTTCCGTTCCTGGACCTCGACTTTCAGCTCCTCCTCGGTTTGGAGGCGACCCTGCTCTGGCTCGGGGTTTCATTAACCAGTGCACCCTGCATTTTGAACTCCTGGCACACCAGTTTAACTCCGACCGGGCCAAAATTGCCTTCATCATGTCCCATCTCACCGGAGAGGCCCTGGCCTGGCTAAATCCTCTTTGGGAGAGAGAAGATCCTCTGGTGTCTGACCTGTCTGCTTTTCTCTCAGCCTTCCGGAAGGTATTCGACGAACCCGGACGGAAGACCTCCTCTGCATCATCTCTGCTGCGTCTCCGTCAGGGAAGTCTCACCGTGGGTCAATATGCCATACGGTTCCGTACCCTTGCCTCGGAGCTGACTTGGGATAATGACGCTCTGATATCTGTCTTCTGGGAGGGTCTGTCCGGCCATATTAAAGATGAACTTGCCGGTCGGGACATTCCAACCTCTCTCGATGACCTAATAACTCTTGCCAATCGAATTGATCTACGGTTCCAGGAGCGCGCTAAGGAGGTCACCCGTGAGAGAAGGTTTCCTCGTCTAGCTCCTTCTTTTCAGAGACCTGTAACTCCTTCCGTTTCTCCTCAGGTACACTCTTCTGAGCCTATGCAAGTCGACCAGACCAAGATGGTCAAAGCCCGTCAGGACTTACGCCGTGCCGAGGGGAGTTGCTTCTACTGTGGCAGTAAGGAGCACCGGATCCGTACCTGCCCAGAGAGGTCGGGAAACGCCTGTGTCTAGGTTCGCTCGGAGAGGTCCACCTAGACAAAAATAAATCCTCTTCATCTCTGCTGCTGTCAGTCTCAATTCTCCTCGGTGAGAACCGTTACTTCGAACTAGCCCAACTTGATTCTGGAGCAGCCAGGAATCTTGTTTCACAGGCTCTAGTAGAAAAATATTGCATTCCTACCAAACCTCTGGTTGAACCAGTATCTGTTGCTGCTGTGGATGGGGGTCTCCTACCCCGTCCCATCCAACTTATCACTGAAGCCATAACCCTGCAGGTGGGAATGTTGCATTCTGAGAGCATCTCGTTTCATGTTCTGCCTGGACTCTCTCACGCTTTCTTACTAGGTCTGCCTTGGCTCCAAAAGCATGCACCCGTGCTCGACTGGCAGACTGGAGAGATCCTTCGCTGGGGACAGGACTGTCATAAAACGTGTTTGGTTCCTGTTCATCCCGTCCGTCCTTCTCCTACACCAACTAATCTACCAGGGCTCCCGATTCCATATTGGTCATTCGCTGATGTCTTTAATAAAAAGGAAGCAGAGACATTACCCCCTCACAGATCGTATGATTGCCCAATCGACCTGCTACCCGGTACTACGCCTCCCCGTGGGCGTATTTACCCATTGTCCGCTGCTGAGACCAGGTCGATGTCCGAATATATCGAGGAGAATTTGGCCAAGGGATTCATCCGGAAATCCACCTCCCCAGCGGAGCAGGTTTCTTCTTCGTAAAAAAGAAAGACGGCTCTCTCCGTCCCTGTATTGACTACAGAGGCCTAAATTTGATCACGGTGAAGAATAAGTACCCTCTTCCGCTCATTCCAGAATTGTTTGATCGTCTGAGGGGGGCTAGAATCTTCACCAAACTGGATCTTCGTGGGGCATATAACCTAGTCCGTATCCGTCGGGGAGATGAATGGAAGACGGCATTCAACACCCGGGACGGCCACTACGAGTATTTGGTGATGCCCTTTGGTCTCTGTAATGCTCCAGCAGTCTTTCAGGAGTTGGTCAATGACATCTTTCGGGACCTTCTCTACTCATGCGTTGTGGTGTACCTAGACGACATCTTGGTCTTCTCTCCGGATCTCCAGTCTCACCGGAGGGATGTTCGTCAAGTTCTGCTCAGGCTCAGGTAGAATCACCTCTTCGCCAAATATGAGAAGTGCTTCTTTGAGCAGACCTCGCTTCCGTTTTTGGGCTACATCATTTCGCAGACAGGCCTACGAATGGATCCGGAGAAACTGTCTGCCATCGAGAAATGGCCCCGACCGGAGGGGTTGAAGGCCATTCAGCGGTTCCTGGGATTCGCCAATTATTACCGCCTTTTCATACCGCACTTCTCTTCCCGGACTGCTCCAATCTCCGCGCTCACCCGCAAGGATGCTAATCCCAAACAGTGGACGCCCGAAGCAGAGGAGGCCTTTCTTTCTTTAAAACAGGCCTTCTCTTCCGCTCCAGTGCTGCATCGTCTGGACGGCAACAAGCAGTTCTTCCTGGAGGTGGACGCTTCCTCTTCTGGAGCCGGAGCGGTACTTACTCAAAAATCTTCATCCGGGAGGATGGTATCTTGCGGCTTCTCCAAACTCTTCTCCTCTTCTGAGCGCAATTACTCCATAGGAGACCGAGAGTTATTGGCCATCAAGCTGGCATTGGAGGAGTGGCGTTACCTACTCGAGGGGCTCTTCATCCGGTAATCATTTACACTGACCACAAAAATCTGGCTTACCTCCAGCATGCCCAGAGACTTAACCCTCGCCAAGCCCGGTGGTCCTTGTTTTTTGCCCGCTTTGATTTTCTTTTACATTTTCGCCCGGCCGACAAGAACATCAAGGCGGACGCCTTGTCCCGGTCCTTCCTGGTGTCGGATCTCGAAGAGGAACATAAACATATCATCGATCCCGCCAGAGTGATGCAGGTGGCTCCCGTGAGTCTAAATCGTCTCCCTCCTGGTAAGACGTTCGTATCGGTAACCGATCGGGAGAGAATCCTACACTGGGGTCATTCGTCTAAACTAGCTGGCCACGCTGGTCAGAAAAAGACCCTCCAGCTCATTACTCGGCATTACTGGTGGCCTACCCTGCACAAGGACGTAATAGACTTTGTTTCTGCCTGTGTCTCCTGTGCCCGCAACAAAGTTCCGAGACACCTGCCTGCCGGCCGTCTTCTTCCGCTTCCTGTACCCGCTGCCCCCTGGCAGCATATAGCCATGGACTTCATAACAGATCTGCCCGTCTCTGCCGGTTGTTCCATTCATTTGGGTGGTCGTTGACCGATTTTCCAAGATGGCTCACTTCATTCCCCTGCCAGGGCTTCCGTCTGCACCCGAGTTGGCTAAAGACTTTATCCGCCACATCTTCCGTCTTCATGGTCTGCCTCGTCACATTGTGTCGGATCGTGGGGTACAGTTCACCTCACGTTTCTGGAGAGCCACTTGTAAGTTGCTAGACGTCACCTTGGATTTCTCCTCCGCTTACCACCCGCAGTCCAATGGACAAGTCGAGCGAATCAATCAGAATCTGACCAGTTATCTCCGGCACTTCGTTAATGCCCACCATTCTGACTGGGTGGATCTCCTGCCTTGGGCCGAATTCTCTTACAACAATCACGAGAGCGAATCTTCCTCTAAATCTCCGTTTTTTGTAGTCTTCGGTCAACACCCTCGGATCCCTGTTCCTGTCTCCATCTCTGTGGACAATCCAGCTGCGGAATCTCTGGTTAACGAATTTTCCTCCATATGGGAGAGTACCCGGTCCGCACTCATTCTGTCATCCGAGCGCATGAAGAAACATGCTGACAAAAAACGTCTGGATCCTCCTCAATTCCGTCCTGGGGATAAGGTCTGGCTTTCGTCCAAGTATGTCCGGCTCAAGATTCCTTCCTACAAGTTAGGCCCTCGGTTCATCGGTCCTTTTGAGATCATCAGTCAGATCAACCCGGTGTCCTATAAATTGAAACTCCCGGCCAATTTGCGGATTCCTAACTCCTTCCATGTATCTCTCCTCAAACCGGTGGTACTTAACTCTTTTGTCAAGTCTACAGGTACACCTCCTGCTCCAGTGTCTGCTGAAGACGAATTTGAGGTAGAGAACATTCTGGCCACCATAAGGGTAGGAAGAAAGACCAATTTTCTGGTGGATTGGAAGGGGTTTGGTCCTGAGGAGAGAACGTGGGAGCCTCCGGAGAACATCCATGCCCCTCTCATCCTAGCTAAATTTCTTTCTGGCCTAAAAAAGGGGGGCCTAAAGGGGGGTACTGTAGCGCCGGCGTCCCTGCCCTCTGCCAGGCAGGGACGCTGTTCCCCTGCGACAGCGTCCTCTGCCAGGCAGGGACGTCGCCCCCCTTACCCGCGCTCAGCGTCCTCCTTCCGCCCTGCTGGGGCCGCGCGCTCCTTCTCTGCTACTGGACTTAGGGTGCGCGCCCGCGCGCTCCCCCGCTCTTAAAGGGGCCGCGCGCATCTTTCAAAAAGGTCCCCGGCCAATGCCGGAGGACTCCACCCTATATAAAGTACTTCCTCCTTAATGGAGGTGCCCGGGCAATGTTGTTATTGCACTGTTCACTACTCTGCTTTAGCCCTCAGGGTCCGTTACCAGTTACCTGCCTGTTTCCTGCCAGTTTCCTGCCTGCAAACCTACCTGGAGGTTCGGCCGTCACATGCGGTGACCATCGGCAATTCCAGAGACTCTCGCCTGCTCACTTGGGGGCGCTCATCTGCCATCTGCCTGCAAGCCTACCTGGAGGTTCGGCCATCACATGCGGTGTCCATCGGCTATTCCAGAGACTCTCGCTTGCTCACTTGGGGCGCTCATCTGTCATCTGCCTGCTAGCCTACCGGGAGGCTCCACCATCTCAGGTCGTATATACCTGTCCTATCCAGAGACTGCCCCGGTCACTTGCCGTGACTACTCGCCTGTCTATCCAGAGACTGCCCCGGTCACTTGCCGTGACTACCCGCCTGTCTATCCAGAGACTGCCCCGGTCACTTGCCGTGACTACCTGCCTGTTTATCCAGAGACTGCCCCGGTCACTTGCCGTGACTACCCGCCTGTCTATCCAGAGACTGCCCCGGTCACTTGCTGTGACTACCTGCCTGTTTATCCAGAGACTGCTCCCGTCACTTGCAGTGATTTCCTGTCTGTCTCCCCGGGCGCCACCCGCTCCTTTACAAGGAAAGCCTCCTTGTATAATAAAGCTCAGAGGTTCCGCCTCCCAGACCCGTTACATCCTGAAATGCAGAGACTGCCTCAGGAGGCCAATTCACCACATCAGAACCCTTTCTGGTCAAATCAGTCAATGGTTTAACAATAACCGAGATATTACCAATAAATTTACGATAAAAATTGGCAAAACCCAAAAATCTTTGAAGAGCCTTTAATGAAGTAGGTTGGACCCAATCACAGATGGCCTGAACCTTGACCGGGTCCATTTCAATAACAGATGGGGACAAAATGAATCCCAGAAATGGGATCCTCTGTACGCCAAAAAGACACTTTGATCCCTTCACATACAGAGCATTCTCTCTCAAAATCTGGAATACAGTTCGAACATGTTTCACATGAGAGTCCCAGTCATTAGAAAAAATCAAGATATCATCCAAATAAACAATCAGAAATTTATCCACAAATCCCTGAAAATGTCATTCATGAAGGAATGGAAGACAGAAGGAGCATTAGTGAGCCCAAAGGGCATCACAAGGTACTCAAAATGCCCCTCAGGGTATTGAATGCCGTCTTCCATTCATCCCCGTGCTTAATGCGAATAAGGTTATATGCCCCCCTGAGGTCAAGCTTGGTAAACCAAGTAGCGTTTTTCACCCTGGAAAACAGGTCAGAAATCAAAGGTAACGGGTATTGATATTTTACAGTAATATTGTTCAAAAGACGATAATCAATACACGGCCTTAATGAACCATCCTTTTTGGCCACAAAGAAAAAACCGGCACCTAAGGGTGAAGAGGATGGTCTGATATGACCCTTCTCCAATGATTCCTTGATATAAGACCGCATAGCGTCATGTTCAGGTACAGACAAGTTAAAAAGGCGACCTTTAGGGAATTTACTACCAGGCACTAATTCAATAGCGCAGTCATAGCTCCTATGGGGAGGCAAGGATGCAGATTTACTTTCGCTAAACACATCAGAAAAATCAATCAAAAAGTCAGGAACATCCTGAGCCTGGGGGGAGGCAGAAAAAACAGGAGTGTTGGTATTAACACATTGGCAGCCCCAACTGGTTACAGACACAGATTTCCAATCCAAAACAGGATTATGAGACTGCAACCAAGGGGAAGCCCAAAAGAAAAATATGGAAAGTATAGACCCACAGACAAAGGCTGACCAAGGTGAATAAAATATGAATAATATTAAACCACCAATAATATTGTGTGAACAAGAGGCCTTTATTAAGTACACAAAAAACACACTAAAAACACCACAATATAATAAAAATGACAATTTGTATTAATATAATAATAATGGCTGAAAATATATTATCAAGGCTCACAAAAATATAAGTGGACTCAATAATAATAACCGGTATGCGGGTAAAATATATACCACAGGTAAAAGTGATATATATAAATGTGAGAAACAATGTGTATACAGAGATAAAATACCAAGAAAAAAATTGGTGCAACGAAACGTGCAAAAAATCAAATAATACAAATAATATATATATGTGTAGATGTTATGTTATCGCAAATGAAACAAAATATGAACACACTGTGTAATAGAAAAACACCACAGCTGCAATAACCCACAAAGCTAGTTGAAATTAAAAAGGCCTGGTATAAAATGAAAACATGTAACACCGCTATACCTGAGAGTCACAGTGAGCGATGTGAGCAGCCAATAATCCACGCGCCCCAGCCTTTTCCTGTCTGTGGGTCTATACTTTCCATATTTTTCTTTTTATTTCACCGCATGGTCTGCCATCCTATTTTTTAGGTGGTAGTGTTACATTCCCTTTGGGCTTTCATAGTTTCCTAATATTTATTGTTTAATTAATAATAATATTATAAATTATATATTAGGGCTTTTTATAATTTTCTAATATTGATTGCTGAATTAGTTATTAACATCAAAAATTGTATATCAGCGCTACACCTTTTTCTCTTTGTTTAACCAAGGGAAGCCCAGTACGATAATATCATGCAGATTATACAGAACCGAAAATTTACAGCACTCCTGATGATCAGGTTCAACCCTCATTATCACCTGAGTAGAGAACTGAGGTTTATTCTCAGCCAAAGGGGTAGAATCGATCCCCATTAGGGGAATAGACTTCTGTAGGGGTATCAAGGGAAACCCACAACGTTTAGCAAAATCATAATCCATCAGGTTAATAGCTGCTCCAGAATCAACGAAAGCCTGAGCAGAAAATGAGGACAGAGAGCATATCAGAGTGACAGTTAATAAAAACTTAGTCTGAACACTACCCAAGACAACTGAGCGTACAAAACGTCTTCCCCGCTTAGGGCAGACTGAAATAGCATGAGAGGCATCACCACAGTAGAAACATAACCCATTGCGCTTTCGAAACTCATGACGCTGTGCCCCAGACACCACTCTATCACACTGCATGGGTTCAGAAGCAGGTTCACAAGGCAACACCATTCCACGCATACTTCTCCGCTCACGCAAACGTCTGTCAATTTGAATCGCTAATGACATAGAATCATTGAGACCAGAGGGGACAGAGAATCCCACCATAACATCCTTTACATTATCTGACAGACCCTTCCGAAAAAGGGCCGCCAAAGCGTCGTCATTCCACTTGGTCAGGACTGCCCACCTACGGAATCTCTGACAGTATAACTCAGCGTCATCAAGACCCTGATTTAATGCCAACAAGGCTTTTTCAGCTTGATCAGTGACATTAGGCTCATCGTACAATAACCCCAAAGCCTGAAAAAATGCATCAACATCACTCAAAACAGGATCCCCAGGTGGCAGGGAAAAAGCCCAATCCTGAGGATCGCCGCGCAGGAGAGAGATGACAATTTGAACCTGCTGCGCTGCGTTCCCTGAGGACTTAGATTTTAAGGCAAAAAACAATTTACAATTATTTTTGAAATTCTGAAACTTAGCTCGATCCCCTAAAAACAAATCTGGCATGGGAATCCTAGGTTCCACAACAGGCAACCTAGCAAGATAGGCAGCAATACTCCGAACCTCAGTGGTCTCTGTCCTCATTTTCTGCTCAGGCTTTCGTTGATTCTGGAGCAGCTATTAACCTGATGGATTATGATTTTGCTAAACGTTGTGGGTTTCCCTTGGTACCCCTGCAGAAGTCTATTCCCTACTGGGGATCGATTCTACCCCTTTGGCTGAGAATAAACCCCAGTTTTCTACTCAGGTGATAATGAGGGTTGAAAAAAAACACAGATGATGTCAGCTTACCCCAATGTTCATGATGCACATAAATATCCTCACTCCTCGCACGGATGTGGCAGAGCAACCATAGCAAGCAAAGAAAAAGAAGAAAAATCCAGCGTGGAGCAGAGATGATTAAAAATAAAAAGTCTTTAATAAAGTTGACTAAAAATGAACAGCAATATCACGCAGTACAGACCCACAGAGATATGGCAGAACGATCTACGCGTTTCGACGTGTGTCTTTCTCAAGATAATGAGGGTTGAACCTGATCACCAGGAGTGCTGCAAATTTTTGGTTCTGTATAATCTGCATGACATTATCGTGCTGGGTTACCCTTGGTTACAGTCTCATAATCCTGTTTTGGATTGGAAATCTGTGTCTGTAACCAGTTGGGGCTGCCAATGTGTTAATACCAACACTCCTGTTTTTTCTGCCTCCCCCCAGGCTCAGGATGTTCCTGACTTTTTGATTGATTTTTCTGATGTGTTTAGCGAAAGTAAATCTGCATCCTTGCCTCCCCATAGGAGCTATGACTGCGCTATTGAATTAGTGCCGGGTAGTAAATTCCCTAAGGGTCGCCTTTTTAACTTGTCTGTACCTGAACATGACGCTATGCGGTCTTATATCAAGGAATCATTGGAGAAGGGTCATATCAGACCATCCTCTTCACCCTTAGGTGCCGGTTTTTTCTTTGTGGCCAAAAAGGATGGTTCATTGAGGCCGTGTATTGATTATCGTCTCTTGAACAATATTACTGTGAAATATCAATACCCGTTACCCTTGATTTCTGACCTGTTTTCCAGGGTGAAAAACGCTACTTGGTTTACCAAGCTTGACCTCAGGGGGGCGTATAACCTTATTCGCATTAAGCACGGGGATGAATGGAAGACGGCATTCAATACCCCTGAAGGGCATTTTGAGTACCTGGTGATGCCCTTTGGGCTCACTAATGCTCTTTCCGTCTTCCAGTCCTTCATGAATGACATTTTCAGGGATTTTGTGGACAAATTTCTGATTGTTTATTTGGATGATATCTTGATTTTTTCTAATGACTGGGACTCTCATGTGAAACATGTTCGAACTGTATTCCAGATTTTGAGAGAGAATGCTCTGTATGTGAAGGGATCAAAGTGTCTTTTTGGCGTACAGAGGATCTCATTTCTGGGATTCATTTTGTCCCCATCTGTTATTGAAATGGACCCGGTCAAGGTTCAGGCCATCTGTGATTGGGTCCAACCTACTTCATTAAAGGCTCTTCAGAGATTTTTGGGTTTTGCCAATTTTTATCGTAAATTTATTGGTAATTTCTCGGTTATTGTTAAACCATTAACTGATTTGACCAGAAAGGGTTCTGATGTGGTGAATTGGCCTCCTGAGGCAGTCTCTGCATTTCAGGAACTTAAGCAGAGATTCACTTCTGCTCCTGTTCTACGGCAGCCTGATGTTTCTCTTCCATTTCAGGTGGAGGTTGATGCCTCTGAAATTGGGGCAGGTGCCGTTTTGTCCCAAAAAGATCCAGAGAACTCTAAAAGTAACCCTTGTGCCTTTTTCTCTCGAAAATTTTCTCCTACTGAACGTAATTATGACGTGGGTAATCGGGAGTTATTGGCCATGAAGTGGGCTTTTGAAGAGTGGAGACATTGGCTGGAGGGAGCCAAACATCAGGTGGTGGTCCTTACGGACCATAAGAATCTGGTTTATCTGGAATCTGCCAAGCGACTCAATCCTAGACAGGCCAGGTGGGCCTTGTTTTTCACACGTTTTAATTTTGTGGTTTCCTTTCTTCCTGGCACTAAGAATGTTAAGGCGGATGCCCTCTCGAGGAGCTTCCTTGCGGACTCTCCTGAGTTATCTGATCCTTCTGTTATTTTGAAAGAGGGTGTAGTTCTTTCCGCCATCTCGCCCAATTTGAGACTTGCTCTGGAGGGGTGTCAGGAGGATAGGCCCGAGCGCTGCCCGGTTGGAAAATTGTTTGTCCCGGATCAGTGGAAAAAGAGTGTGATGTCTGAGATGCATTGTTCCGCATTGGCTGGGCATCCCGGAATTTTTGGTACCAGAGACTTGGTTAGTCGGTCCTTTTGGTGGCCTACCTTGTCTCGTGATGTCAGGGAATTTGTGCAGTCCTGCGGAACTTGCTCTCGCTCCAAGCCTTGCTCTCGCTCTAGTGGTTTGTTGATGCCATTACCTGTGCCCAAGAGACCATGGACCCATATCTCTATGGATTTCATTTCCGACCTTCCTGTTTCTCAGAGAATGACCACCATCTGGGTAATTTGTGATAGGTTTTCCAAAATGATACATCTTGTGCCATTACCTAAGTTGCCTTCCTCCTCTGAATTGGTGCCGTTGTTCCTTCAGCACGTGGTTCGTTTACACGGCATTCTTGAGAACATTGTGTCTGACAGAGGAGTCCAGTTTGTTTCCAGATTTTGGAGGACTTTTTGTTCTAAACTGGGTGTTCAATTGTCTTTCTCCTCGGCATTTCATCCTCAGACCAATGGTCAAACTGAGAGAACAAACCAGACATTGGAGACTTATCTAAGATGTTTTGTGTCTGCTGATCAGGATGACTGGGTCTCTTTTTTGCCTTTGGCTGAGTTTGCTCTTAATAATAGGGCTAGCTCTGCCACTTTGATGTCTCCATTTTTCTGTAATTCTGGGTTTCACCCTCGATTTTCTTCAGGACAGACGGAGGCTTCTGTCTATCCAGGTGTTGACTCTGTTGTGGAGCGTATGCAACAGATTTGGGACCAGGTAGTGGAGAGGTTGTCCCTCTCTCAGGACAAGGCCCAGCGGTTTGCTAACCGGCATAGGACTGATGGTCCTCGGTTTAAAGTGGGGGACTGGGTCTGGTTGTCCTCAAAGAATATTCCTATGAGAGTGGCATCTCCTAAATTGAAGCCTAGGTGGCTTGGACCTTATAAGATCATGGAGATTATTAATCCTGTTTCTTTTCGTTTGCTTCTTCCAGGGACATTTAAGATCCATAACGTGTTCCACAAGTCCTTGTTGAAGAGGTTTGTTGAGCCAGTGGTTCCTGCTGCTGTGCCTCCTGACCCTGTTTTGGTTGAGGGCAATCTGGAGTATGTGGTTGAGAAAATATTAGATTCTCGTTTTCTAGACGGAAACTCCAGTATTTGGTTAAATGGAGAGGTTATGGTCAGGAAGACAATTCTTGGTTGTTTGCTTCGGACATCCATGCTAGGAGACTTATCCGTGCGTATCATAGAACTCATCCTGACCGACCTGGTTGCTCAAATGAGGGTTCGGTGCCCCCTCCTCAAGGGGGGGGTACTGTTGTGAATGGGTTTGAGATGAGTTCTGAGCAGAGGCTCCCTCTGGTGGTTACAAGCAGTGCTAGTCTGTCCAGTGAAGATTGTGAGGACTGGGAATCAGGTGTTACTGACTGGTCTTATATAAGGGAGTCACCTTCCCATCAGGGTTGCCGGTGATCAATTGTTCTGGTCTGAATCCTTTATTCCAGTTTCCCTTGTAGCCTGCTGTGTCATGTCTGCATCTCCTGCTAACAGATAAGACTTTTTCTTCTTTTGTGTTTGTGCTATATTTTTGCATTTTGTCCTGCACTTCTGTGGGGGCCTTCAGGGTCCCCTCCGGGGGCTTCTGCCCTCTCAGTTTTGTTCAGCCACTGTTGTTTGTACTTTTGCTTTTTCCAGTTTTTTCAGTGGCTGCTGTTTTGATTTTGTTACACCAGAGAACTAATTTAGGTGGAAGAGGTCGTGTGATCTCAGGTGTTTTTGAAATTAGTAGAGTTGGTGCCTTTCAGGGTTTTCTGGGATTGCAGTAAGTACCCTTCCTATCCTTTTCTATTTAGTTAGTTTGGGCCCCAGCGTTTGCTCATACTATTTTCTTTCAGTGTCAGTATTTCATCTTGTCTAACCGCCATTATATGTTTGGGGGCTTTCTATTATCTTTGGGGTTCTGCTCCGGGGCGGATAGCTTTCCTATTTCTATCTTTAGGTGTAGTTAGTTTCTCAGGCTGTTACGAGGCGTCTAGGACCAACGTAGGAACGCTCCACGGCTGCCTCTAGTTGTGGTGGTTAGTCAGGGTACTGCAATCTCATAGATTCCAACTGCTCTGGTGTATTGCCTTTTTTACCTGCACTCCTCAGCTACCAAATCATAACAGTCCTGGTGGTCCTTGGTGTCTCGGATGTTTGGCAAGCATCAGAAGAGTACCAGGTGGTACCTGGAACACCCCTGCCAAAGAATTATAAATAACCCGGACAGGGTCCCTGTATGTAAGTAGTTAAATTGTTGATGTACCCGGACGGGTGAATGTTCATTAAAAAGTTTTTTAATTTAATAAAAAAAAAAAAAACACAGTTTTCATTACTTTTATTACAGTCTCATCCTGCGACGCCATCGATCTCCTGTAAAAAAAAATGAAAAAAAAAAAAAGTATACCACCTGACCGACGCAGTCCATAGTAACGAGTGTCCCACGACGATCCAGCTCTGCTACATCAGAATGACAGGCAGAGCCTGTCATCCCGGCGCAGCACAGCTGATTACCTGCTTCCCCGGCGGTGACGTCATCTGACTGGTTTACGGCCGGGATTACCCTGCAGTCACTGCAGTTATCGCGAAAAACTGCATGTGACCGCCAGGGAGAAGATAATGGCGGCCATCAAGCAGTCCAGGACGTGACCGCCGGAGATCTTCTGCCAGGTAAGTGCCGCTGACTCCTGACAGACCCGACCGACGGACACTCACAGTGACAGTGACAAATCCGATTCCGGTATTCGATATGACGAAAATATCGGTATTCGGAATCGAAAGCCCGATACAGCTAATATCGGCCGATACCCGATATTTGCAGTATCGTATCGCTCAACACTACTCAGCATGTCTCTGCTTTAACCCTTTTGCTCCTTTCCCCCTAACCAGCTGGGATACTGTTGTCTGTTACCTGTCTGGATGCTGCTCAGTTCCCAGCTCTGCTGCGTAGCCGTACTTGCGTGAGTGTCTCCGCTGCGTTGCATGACCACCCGCATGTGCGGTCCCTGACCTGCTGTAAAAGCCATCCGTAGCTTACAAAGTCCTCTGCAGTGGTGCATGACTTACTACGTGTGTGGCAGCAGCCACTGTCAGGTGTTCCTCTGTGATGAGTTGTCTGGCTCTGCATAGGGGGCGCGGCCCACACCTGTCCTGCTTTTATGAGGATTGGGTGTGTACTAGAATTACTGCTCCAGCCTATCGCTGTGAAGCAGCTCATATATAAAGTTCCCCAGCCCTGAGGGGCGTTGCCAGAGCTTCACATTGAATCTGCATTGAGTTCCTGAACCTAGCCATATGTGGTTGTGTGTTCAGCTCCTGCTCTGAGTTTGATCAGCTCTGGAGAGCTGATTCTCCTTGTCCTGTCTTGTGTTTCTGCCTGGGGCTGATTACCCAGATCGCCGTTCCTGGAGGCTGTATATCCAGGCCTGTTCCTGCTGTGTCTTGTTTCCTGAATCCCTGATCCTGGACCTAACCCGGTACCTGAATGTCTGAACTGTGTCTTGTGTTTCCACCTATGCTGGGGGCTGATTACCCAGATCGCCCTTCCTGGAGGCTGTATATCCAGGCCTGTTCCTGTTGTGTCTAATTACCTGAACCCCTGATCCTGGATCGCATCCTGTACCTGACTGTCTGAACTGTGTCCTCTGTGTTATGTTCCTGAAATCCTGCTGTGTCCTGAACCCTGTGCCAGTGACTGTGAATCCTTGCTATATAACCTGAGTTCATCGTGGAAGGAGGAGTCCAATGTGTGTGCTGAGTTTCTGTTACTCTGTGCTCAGCTTCTGTGCAATCCCCGGCCAGCTCCCGTTGAGCCTGGCGGGGCTTGCACCAGACCGCTGGGGTTCCTTTTCAGATCGATACTAGATGTCCGGAGTCCGAGGACCGTGTCCTCCCTGATGACCACTGCCTGATATCCGATGTCCGATGACCACTTCCAGATGTCCGGATCCTATCCTTCTCTGCCTGATGTCCTGAACTTGCCGATCGTTGCCAGATGTCCGGAGTCCGATACCAGTGTTCTGATGTTCCAGTCCGTGTTCCTGACTCCCTGAGATCCAATCCGTGTTCCTGATGTCCTGTCCGTGTTCCTGTGTCCCTGAGATCCAGTCCGTGTTCCTGATGTTCCGATGTCCTGCCCGTTCCTCCTTGGTCTACCCTGTGATGAAGTCTGTCCTGGGTCGGTGTCTGATGTTCTCCTGCTGAGCCTGTGCTACGCCTGAGGCCTGATAGTGAGGCCATACTAGTATGCCCGTGCCAGATGATCCTGGACTGCATCTACCCGTGATGACCCCGCCATCGTCTGAAGTCTGTCTGAGGTCGGTGTCTGATGTTCTCCTGCTGAGCCTGTGCTACGCCTGAGGCCTGAGAGAGAGGCCGCCCAAGTATGCCCGTGCCAGATAACCCTGGACTGCATCTACCCGTGATGTCCTCCTGCACTCGTCTGTGATCCTGAGTCGTGTACCCTTCTCTGATGTGCGGAATCGGGAGCCCGGCATTAAGTTCAGTTTATGTACTGTGTGTTTCTTTAAGTAAACTTTATGTTTCTTCATACCTGAAGTTGTGCGGTGTTGTCTAGTCCTGCAGGTCGCCATCTTGCCCACATGCTCAGCTGCCACGGATCCCGGTCGCTGCCCTTCCCTAGTCCGGGCAGGCCCGGGTCTCCCTCCGTGGTCCAGTGGGTCCACATTCTCTTACCATCTGGGACGTATGCCTCACGTCGTCGTGGACTGGCGGCGTGGGAGCATTGGCTAGTTAGGCAAGCTATGCCATGTCCCGACGCCCCGCAGCCGTGGGAAGCGTTACACTGAGGAGGACAGGAACAACAGCAGGGCAGCCGAACACCTGAGATGTTGGTAAATGATGGGTTGCAGATTCCTAAACTAACGACACAACTAGAGGTAGCCGTGGAGCATTCCTACGTTGATCCTACAGTCATGGCCAAAAGTTTTGAGAATGACACAAATATTATATTTTCACATGATCTGCTGCCCTCTGGTTTTTATGTGTGTTTGACAGATGTTTTTTATCACAGACAGAAATATAATAATTGCAAACATATGAGTAACAAAAGCTTATATTGACAGAATGAGTTAATGCAGCAAGTCAATATTTGCAGTGTTGACCCTTCTTCTTCAGGACCTCTGCAATTCTCCCTGGCATGCTCTCAATCAACTTCTGGACCAAATCCTGACTGATAGCAGTCCATTCTTGCACAATCAATGCTTTCATTTTGTCAGAATTTTTAGGTTTTTGTTTGTCCACCCGTCTCTTGATGATTGACCTCAAGTTCTCAATGGGATTAAGATCTGGGGAGTTTCCAGGCCATGGACCCAAAATCTCTATGTTTTGTTCCCTGAGCCATTTAGTTATCACCTTTGCTTTACGGCAAGGTGCTCCATCATGCTGGAAAAGGCATTGTTGATCGCCAAACTGCACTTGGAGGGTTGGGAGAAGTTGCTCTTGGAGGACATTCTGGTACCATTCTTTATTCATGGCTGTGTTTTTAGGCAAGACTGTGAGAGAGCCGATTCCCTTGGCTGAGAAGCAACCCCATACATGAATGGTTTCAGGATGCTTAACAGTTGGCATGAGACAAGACTGGTGGTAGCGCTCACTTTGTCTTCTCCGAATGAGGCATTTTCCTGATGTCCCAAACAATCGAAAAGGGGATTCATCAGAGAAAATAACTTTACCCCAGTTCTCAGCAGTCCACTGCCTGTACCTTTTGCAGAATATCAGTCTATCCATGATGTTTTTTCTGGAGAGAAGTGGCTTCTTTGCTGCCCTCCTTGAGACCAGGCCTTGCTCCAAGAGTCTCCGCCTCACAGTGCGTGCAGATGCACTCACACCTGCCTGCTGCCATTCCTGAGCAAGCTCTGCACTGCTGGTAGCCCGATCCCGCAGCTGAAACACTTTTAAGAGACGGTCCTGGTGCTTGCTGGTCTTTCTTGGGCGCCCTGAAGCCTTTTTGGCAACAATGGAGCCTCCATGAAGTTCTTAATGATGCGATAGATTGTTGACTGAGGTGCAATCTTTCTAGCTGCGATACTCTTCCCTGTTAGGCCATTTTTGTGCATTGCAATGATGACTGCACGTGTTTCTTTAGAGATAACCATGGTTAACAGAAGAGAAACAATGATGCCAAGCACCAGCCTCCTTTCAAAGTGTCCAGTGGTGTCATTCTTACTTAATCATGACAGATTGATCTTCAGCCATGTTCTCATCAACACCCACACCTGTGTCAATGGAGCAATCACTGAAAAGAGGTTAGCTGGTCCTTTTAAGGCAGGGCTGCAATGATGTTGAAATGTGTTTTGGGGGATAAAGTTCATTTTCTAGCCAAATATTGACTTTGCAAGTAATTGCTGTTAAGCTGATCACTCTTTATAACAATCTGGAGTATATGCAAATTGCCAAAAAATTAGAAAAAGTGAAGCAGTAGACTTTGTAAAAATTAATATTTGTGTCATTCTCAAACTTTTGGCCATGAGTGTAGACGCCTCGTCACAGCCTGAGAGATAACTACACCTAAAGGCAGAAAGATGAAAGCTATCTGCCCTGGAGCAGATCCCCAAAGAAAATAGGAAGCCCCCAAACATATAATGGCGGTTAGACAAGATGAAAATACAAACATAGGCAGAAAATAGACTGAGCAAACGCTGGGGCCACAAGCTGACTAAATAGGATAGGACAGGAGAGACCACTTTCTGCAACCCAGAAAACCCTACAAAAAACCAACAATTCTGATTACAAAAATACTGAGATCACACGATCTCGCCACCCACTAAATCAGATCAGTGTGAACAAAAACCAAGCTGCAGTCGCTGAAAAAACAGGAAAAAGCAAATGAGCAAATAACAGTGGCTGCAGATAAACTGAGAGGAGCTCAGGCCCCAGGAGGGGACCTGGCTGACCTCCACAAAAGTGCAGAAAACAATGCAAAAAGCAAGCACAAAAAGAAAAGCAAAAAATATCTTATCTGAAAGCAGGAGATGCAGGCAAGACTCCAGCAAACTTCCAAATGGACCAGGGACCACAATTGAGACAAGAACAATTAATCACCGGCATCCATCATGGGAGGGAACCTCCCTTATATCAGACCAGTCAGTGAACCCAGATTGCCACTCCTCGCTGAAAGGTTCAGTACTGTCTGTAACCACCAGAGGGAGCCTCTGCTCAGAAATCATCTCTAACACATTCATAACAGTACCCCCCCCTTGAGGAGGGGTCACCGAACCCTCACTTGTGCAACCAGGCCGATCAGGATGAGCTCGGTGATAGGCACAGATCAGTCTCCTAGCATGGATGTCCGAAGCAAACACCCAAGAATTGTCCTCCTGACCATAACCTCTCCACTTAACCAAATACTGGAGTTTCTGTCTAGAAAAATGAGAATCCAATATTTTCTCAACCACATACTCCAGATTGCCCTCAACCAAAACAGGGTCAGGAGGCGCAGCCATAGGAACCACTGGTTCGACAAACCTCTTCAATAAGGACTTGTGGAACACAACTAGAGGTAGCTGTGGAGCGTTCCTACGTTGATCCTAGACGCCTCGTCACAGCCTGAGAGCTAGCTATACCTAAAGATAGAAACAGGAAAGCTAACTGCCCTGGAGTAGAGCCCTAAAGGAATAGGCAGCCCCCAAACATATAATGGCGGTTAGACAAGATGAAAACACAAATGCAGGCAGAAAACAGATTGAGCAAACGCTGGGGCCACAAGCTGACTAAATAGGAAAGGACAGGAGAGATTACTTTCTGCAACCCAGAAAACCCTACAAAAATCCAACAATTCTGATTACAAAAACACTGAGATCACACGATCTCGCCACCCACTAAATCAGATCTCAGTGTGAACAAAACCAAGCTGCAGCCGCTGAAAAAGCAGGAAAAAGCAAATGAAAAAACAACAGAGGCTACAGACAAACTGTGAGGAGCTCAGGCCCCAGGAGGGGACCCGGCTGTCCTCCACAAATGTGCAGAAAACAATGCAAATAGCAAGCACAAAAATAAAAGCAGAAAATATCTTATCTGATAGCAGAAGATGCAGGCAAGACTCAGCAAACTTCCAAATGAACCAGGAACCACAATTGAGACAAGAACAATTGATCACCGGCAACCATCATGGGAGGGAACCTCCCTTATATCAGACCAGTCCGTGATCCCAGATTGCCATTCCTCGCTGAAAGGTTCAGTACTGTCTGTAACCACCAGAGGGAGCCTCTGCTCAGAAACCATCTCTAGCACATTCATAACCGCAGACGCACTCAGCATCGGGCACTCTTGAGCACGCCACAAGTACATCCTAATTAGGTATAGAATTTTTGTAGGCCTTGGTCTTTACTTGCTTATTTGAGCTGTTGGGTATCGGTTCCTTATCATGGGCCATGATAGGGAAACCGTATCAGGTATTTGGACATTTTAACATTACATCAGCATTATATATATCTATGTCCTTACCTATGAGACACAGCGCCTGTTAGGTTCCAGCAAGGACACTGGATAGGGTATTTTGTCCTATCCTGTTATTTTATTACAATTTTTTCTGCATACATCAGCATGTCCTTCCTTGATATTCACAATTTGTGATCATGTACAGTCAGGGCCAGAAATATTTGGACAGTGACACAATTATCGCGAGTTGGGCTCTGCATGCCACCACATTGGATTTGAAATTAAACCTCTACAACAGAATTCAAGTGCAGATTGTAACGTTTAATTTGAAGGGTTGAACAAAAATATGTGTTAGAAAATGTAGGAATTGTACACATTTCTTTACAAACACTCCACATTTTAGGAGGTCAAAAGTAATTGGACAAATAAACATAACCCAAACAAAATATTTTTATTTTCAAAATTTTGTGGCGAATCCTTTGGAGGCAATCACTGCCTTAAGTCTGGAACCCATGGACATCACCAAACGCTGGGTTTCCTCCTTCTTAATGCTTTGCCAGGCCTTTACAGCCGCAGCCTTCAGGTCTTGCTTGTTTGTGGGTCTTTCCCTCTTAAGTCTGGATTTGAGCAAGTGAAATGCATGCTCAATTGGGTTAAGATCTGGTGATTGACTTGGCCATTGAAGAATGTTCCACTTTTTTGCACTCATGAACTCCTGTGTAGTTTTGGCTGTATGCTTGGGGTCATTATCCATCTGTACTATGAAGCGCCGTCCAATCAAGTTTGCAGCATTTGGCTGAATCTGGGCTGAAAGTATATCCCGGTACACTTCAGAATTCATCCGGCTACTCTTGTCTGCTGTTATGTCATCAATAAACACAAGTGACCCAGTGCCAATGAAAGCCATGCATGGCCATGCCATCACGTTGCCTCCACCATGTTTTACAGAGGATGTGGTGTGCCTTGGATCATGTGCCGTTCCCTTTCTTCTCCAAACTTTTGGCTTCCCATCATTCTGGTACAGGTTGATCTTTGTCTCATCTGTCCATAGAATACTTTTCCAGAACTGAGCTGGCTTCTGGAGGTGTTTTTCAGCAAATTTAACTCTGGCCTGTCTATTTTTGGAATTGATGAATGGTTTGCATCTAGATGTGAACCCTTTGTATTTACTTTCATGGAGTCTTCTCTTTACTGTTGACTTAGAGACAGATACACCTACTTCACTGAGAGTGTTCTGGACTTCAGTTGATGTTGTGAACGGGTTCTTCTTCACCAAAGAAAGTATGCGGCGATCATCCACCACTGTTGTCTTCCGTGGGCTCCCAGGTCTTTTTGGATTGATGAGTTCACCAGTGCTTTCTTTCTTTCTCAGGATGTACCAAATTGTAGATTTTGCCACTTCTAATGTTGTAGCAATTTCTTGGATGGGTTTTTTTCTGTTCTTGCAGCTTAAGGATGGCTTGTTTCACCTGCATGGAGAGCTCCTGTGACCACATGTTTCCTTCACAGCAAAACCTTCCAAATGCAAACACCACACCTCAAATCAACTCCGGCCCTTTCATCTGCTTAATTGAGAATGACATAACAAAGGGATTGCCCACACCTGTCCATGAAATAGCCTTGGAGTCAATTGTCCAATTACTTTTGGTCCCTTTAAAAACAGGGTGGCACATGTTAAGGAGCTGAAACTCCTAAACCCTTCATCCAATTTTAATGTGGATACCCTCAAATGAAAGCTGAAAGTCTGAACTTCAACTGCATCTGATTTGTTTTGTTTCAAATTCATTGTGGTAATGTCTAGAACCAACATTAGATAAATGTTGTCTCTGTCCAAATATTTATGGACCTAACTGTATATAATTATTTCACACCTACAGGATGTCTGTCTCGCACCCCATTTCAGCCCTTGTGTATAGAACTATATTTTTGATCTCATGCTCGGGTGTATTCCGGTGCTGTAGTGCTTCTTTTCCATGGTTGCACGATTTTCTACATTTTACCTGCTTTTTTTGTCATTGCATTTACCTGTGTCTAATATTGTTAATAAAGATTTTGTAATTTTCTATAAATTGGATCTGTGGTCGTGCTTTTGTGGTTTCTTACACCCCTTGTTTAATGTTGGGTGAATATGGGATTAAGCTCGAGAGCGGCGCTGTCACGTAGTCTGACGGGAGACGGTCAGGTGAAATGTGTGCGGCGTCCAGGAAAACGCTATTAACTGACTGTGTTTCAGAACAGATGACAGATATTAGATAAATACTTATGTAAATGCGTTTTGTCACCAAAAAGAATAAACATTGTTTTTAATAGGTGAATATAAAACTGAGGCGGATCCTGCTGGAACGGCCACTCGGGTCAGACAGTAACTGACCCGATGGCTGGAAGACGGTATGTATGAACAAGATGGATTGTTAATTTTAATAAACTTATAATAAAACACCATTTACATAAATAATTTTCATAATAATTTTGTTTGATAGCAAAAAGATCACTGTGTGCAAACAAATGGAACCATAGGAATATTGGAGTTGTCCATGAATTGTATAGGAGCCATATAGATACCATGTATAGTTATTTGTTTATGGAGGAGCCATGTATATGGATTTCATTACATCATAATTTATTGTGCCATATTCATGACATCAGACAAATCATGATCTCAGATATAAAAAGCTGGCTACAGATTGTCCAACCATAGTATGTGGGAGAATAGATGCACGGCTACAGAAGGGTTCTCAAAATGAAAAACCATCTTTGTACGACTGGTGCCCTCCAGGATCTAACTGATACAGCTAAGAAATATATATCTATATATTGAGTATATATTCATCTGGCACGTGTGAATTCGCCAAAAGGGATAGCCTCAATAGTATCTCTAGGGTGGCACCTACTAGATAGAAGGATTGTATTGCCTGCAATGTCTTTGCGAAAAAGTGTTATTCCAACCTTATTGTGTGATGGTATACCTGGAAGCATAAGGTTTAAAAAGGGAACTGAGATATTTGGTTTGTCAGCTGTGAACCGTAAATTGAAATCATTGGTGTTGATGTACTGAAGAAACTGTGGAACAATTGGCGTGTCACCTGTCCACACTATGAGAAGATCGCCCATATAGCATCCATACCATGCTATGTGAGAAAAGAAAGGGTTACTGATGGTAAATATAAAATGTTCCTCCCATATATCGTATATACTCGAGTATAAGCCGAGATTTTCAGCCCATTTTTTAGGCTGAAAATGCTCCTCTCAGCTTATACTCGAGTCATTGTTCCAAGTGGTAGGCGGGGGAGGATGAGCGCAGTTGCCAGCGGCTGTCAGATCATACTCACCCCCTCCTGGCGAGTTCTCTGCACTTCCCTGCTTCTCAGATCGTCACCGGAATCTCAGCTCTTCCTGTGTTCAGTGGTCACGTGGTACCGCTCATTAACCCCTTCCTTACCGATAACTGGATAGTACGTCATCGGTAAGGATCCCCTGCTTTGAGGTGGGCTCCGGCGGTGAGTCCACCTCAAAGCCGTGACATGTCAGCTGTTATAAACAGCTGACGTACCCGCAATAGGCACGAGCGTAATCGCCATCCGCCCATGCCTATTAACTAGTTAAATCCCGCTGCCAAAGAAATGAGCGCATCGCCGACCCACGTGATCGGGGGTCGGCGACGCGTTGCTTTGACAACTAGAGGTCTCATAGAGACCTCTATGGTTGTTGCCGACACATTGCTGTGAGCGCCGCACGGTGGTCGGCGCTCAAATCAATACAGTAAATCTGCTACATATGGGTGATCTGCTCATCGCCCATATGTAGCAGAGCCGATCGAGTTGTGCATGCTTCTAGCCTCCCATGGAGGCTATTGAAGCATGCCAAAAGTAAAAAAAAAAAAAAAAAAAAAAAGTGTTTAAAAATTAAAAAAAATAAAATAAATAAAAGTTCAAATCACCCCCCTTTCGCCCCAATCAAAATAAAACAATAAAAGAAAAATCAAACCTACACATATTAGGTATCGCTGCGTTCAAAGTCGCCAGATCAATCAATAAAAAAAAGGATTAACCCGATCGCTACACGGCGTAGCGAGAAAAAAATTAAAAACGGCAGAATTACGTTTTTTTTAGTCGCCACGACATTGCATTAAAGCGCAATAACGGGCAATCAAAAGAACGTATTTGAACAAATGTGGTATCATTTAAAACGTCAGCTCGGTGCGCAAAAAATAAACCCTCACCCGACCCAAGATCACGAAAAATTGAGACGCTACATGTCTCGGAAAAAGGCGCAATTTTTTTTTTTATTTTAGCAAACTTTGGAATTTTTTTTCACCACTTAGATAAAAGAGAACCTAGACATGTTTGGGGTCTATGAACTCGTAATGATCTGGAGAATCATAATGGTAGGTCAGTTTTTGTATTTAGTGAACCTAGCCAAAAAGCCAAGCAAAAAAACAAGTGTGGGATTGCATTTTTTTTGCAATTTCACCGCACTTGGAATTTTTTTAACCGTTTTCGAGTACATGACATGGTAAAACTAATGGTGTCGTTCAAAAGTACAACTCGTCCCACAAAAAATAAGCCCTCATATGGCCATATTGACGGAAAAATAAAAAAAGTTATGGCTCTGGAAAGAAGAGGAGCGAAAAACGAAAATGAAAAATCTAAAAAAAGCTCTGGGAGTGAAGGTGTTAAAGTAATGAATATGCGCACAACTCCACTCCCATAGGCGTGGAGCGCATATTCATTACTTTATTGAGCGGTACCATGTGACTGCTGAACACTGGAAGGAGCTGCCGGCGCTGGAGACCATCTGAGAAGCATGACGGGGAGGACGGGGGGAGCCATATTCACTTGTCCCCGTTCCACTGCCGCGCGCCGCTCTGTCTTCCGTGTCTTCTGGCTGTGATGTTCAGGTCAGAGGGCGCGATGACGTGGTTAGTGCGCACCCTCTGCCTGAACAGTCACTGCAGAGACCCGCAAGACAGAGTGGAGTGCGGCGGTGGAACCGGGACAGGTAAGTATCGCTGGTGACCGGGGCCTGAGCCAGCGGCGACACCGGCACCTGGCCCCCATAGCACGCTTTTGTCCCTGCCTGGTCAGGACAACCGGCACCTGTAATTTTTTTTTTAATCGCAGCAGCATATGGGGCATATACACTGCTCAAAAAAATAAAGGGAACACTAAAATACCAAGTCCTACATATCACTAAATGAAATTTTAAAGTTGCAAATCTTTATCCATTACATAGTGGAATGCGTTGAGAACAGTAAATCATAAAATTGATCAATGTAAATCAAAATTAATATTCCATGGAGGTCTGAATTTGGAATGATACTTAAAATCAAAGTAGAAAATCAAATTACAGGCTGATCCAACTTCAGTGGAGACAGGGAAATGATGCTCAGTACTGGGTGTGGTATTCACGTGCCTATATGACCTCCCTACAAATGCCTGGGCATTTTTTTGATGAAGTGGCGGATTTTCTCCTGAGGGATCTCCTCCCAGACCTGGATTAAAGCATCAGTCAACTCCTGGACAGTCTGTGGTGCAACTTGGCGTTGGTGGATGGAACGAGACATGATGTCCCGGATGTGCTTTATTGGATTCAGGTCTGGGGAACAGGCAAGCCAGTCCATAGCATTAATCCCTTTATCATGCAGGAACTGCTGATACACTTAAGCCACATGAGGCCTAGCATTGTCATGCATCAGAAGAAACCCTGGGCACATGCACCTGCATATGTTCTGTCAATGGGTTTGAGGATCTAATCTCCGTACCTAATGGCAGTCAGGGTAACTCTGTCTAGCACATGGAGGGCCTCCAAATAAATGCCTCCCCTCACCATTACGGACCCACTGCCAAACCGGTCATGCAGGAGGATGTTGCAGGCAGCAGAACGTTCTCAACGGCGTCTCCAGACTCTGTCACATTTGTCATGTACTCTGTTATGATTTGGTAGCTGAGGAGAGCAGGCAAAAAAGGAAATACACCAGAGAGGTTGGAATCTATGGGATTGCAGTACCCTGACTAACCACCACAACTAAAGGCAGCGTGGAGCATTCCTACGTTGGTCCTAGACGCCTCGTCACAGCCTGAGAAGCTAACTACACCTAAAGACAGAAAGAGAAAAACTATCTGCCCCGGAGCAGATCCCCAAAGAACATAGAAAGCCCCCAAACATGTAATGGCGGTTAGACAAGAGGAAAATACAGACACAGACAGAAAATAGTATGAGCAAACGTTGGGGCCCAAACTTCCTAAATAGAAAAGGATAGGAAGGACACTTACTGCAATCCCAAAAAACCCTGAAAAGTACCAACTCTACTAATTACAAAAAACACCTGAGATCACACGACCTCTACCACCTAAATTAGTTCTCTGGTGTAACAAAACTAAACAGCAGCTACTGAAAAAACTGGAAAAGGCAAATGAACAAACAACAGTGGCTGAACTAAACTGAGAGGAGCACAAGCCCCCGGAGGGACCCGGCAGACCCCCACAGAAGTGCAGGACAAAATGCAAAAAGCAAGCACAAAAACTAAAAGAAGAAAATGTCTTATCTGTTAGCAGAAGATGCAGGCACGAAACAGCAAGCTACAAAGTGAACAGGAATCAAAGATGAGACCAGAACAATTGATCACCGGCAACCCTGATGGGAGGGAACCTCCCTTATATAAGACCAGTCAGTAACACCTGATCGCCAATCTTCACAATCTTCATTGGATAGTTCAGTACTGTTTGTAACCACCAGAGGGAGCTTCTGCTCAGAATTCATTTCTAGCACATTCACAACAGTACCCCCCCCTTGAGGAGGGGTCACCGAACCCTCATTAGAGCAACCAGGTCGGTCAGGATGAGCTCTGTGATACGCACGGATGAGTCTCCTAGCATGGATGTCCGAAGAAAACACCCAAGAATTGTCCTCCTGACCATAACCTCTCCACTTAACCAAATACTGGAGTTTCCATCTAGAAAAACGAGAATTCAATATTTTCTCAACCACATACTCCAGATTGCCCTCAACCAAAACAGGGTCAGGAGGCACAGCCATAGGAACCACTGGCTCGACAAACCTCTTCAATAAGGACTTGTGGAACACGTTATGGATCTTAAATGTCCCTGGAAGAAGTAAACGAAAGGAAACAGGATTAAGAATCTCCATGATCTTATAAGGTCCAATGAACCTAGGCTTAAACTTAGGAGATGCAACTCTCATAGGGATATTTCTTGAGGACAACCAGACCAAGTCCCCCACTTCAAACCGAGGACCATCAGTCCTATGCCGGTTGGCAAACCGCTGGGCCCTCTCCTGAGAGAGGGACAACCTCTCCACTACCTGGTCCCAAATCTGCTGCATACGCTCCACAACAGAGTCAACACCTGGACAGACAGAAGCCTCCGTCTGTCCTGAAGAAAATCGAGGGTGAAACCCAGAATTACAGAAAAATGGAGACATCAAAGTGGCAGAGCTAGCCCTATTATTAAGAGCAAACTCAGCCAAAGGCAAAAAAGAGACCCAGTCATCCTGATCAGCAGACACAAAGCATCTTAGATAAGTCTCCAATGTCTGGTTTGTTCTCTCAGTTTGTCCATTGGTCTGAGGATGAAAAGCCGAGGAGAAAGACAATTGAACACCAAGTTTAGAACAAAAAGTCCTCCAAAATCTGGAAACAAACTGGACTCCTCTGTCAGACACAATGTTCTCAGGGATGCCGTGTAACCGAACCACGTGCTGAAGGAACAAAGGTACCAATTCAGAGGAGGAAGGCAACTTAGGTAATGGCACAAGATGTATCATTTTGGAAAACCTATCACAAATCACCCAGATAACGGTCATTCTCTGAGAAACAGGGAGGTCGGAAATGAAATCCATAGAGATATGGGTCCATGGTTCTTGGGCACAGGCAATGGCATCAACAAACCACTAGAGCGAGAGCAAGGCTTGGAGCGAGAGCAAGTCCCACAGGACTGCACAAATTCCCTGACGTCACGAGACAAGGTAGGCCACCAAAAGGACCGACTCACCAAGTCTCTGGTACCAAAAATTCCGGGATGACCGGCCAACGTGGAACAATGAATCTCAGACATCACACTCTTTTTCCACCGGTCTGGGACAAACAATTTCCCAATAGGGCAGCGCTCAGGTTTATCCTCCTGACACCCTTCCAGAGCCAGTCTCAAATTGGGCGAGATGGCGGAAAGAACTACACCCTCTTTCAAAATAACAGCAGGATCAGATAACTCAGGAGAGACCGCAAGGAAACTCCTCGAGAGGGCATCCGCCTTAACATTCTTAGTGCCAGGAAGAAAGGAAACCACAAAATTAAAACGTGTGAAAAACAAGGCCCACCTGGCCTGTCTAGGATTAAGTCGCTTGGCTGATTCTAGATAAACCAGATTCTTATGGTCCGTGAGGACCACCACCTGATGTTTGGCTCCCTCCAGCCAATGTCTCCACTCTTCAAAAGCCCACTTCATGGCCAATAACTCCCGATTACCCACGTCATAATTACGTTCAGTTGGAGAAAATTTTCGAGAGAAAAAAGCACAAGGGTTACTTTTAGAGGTCTCTGGATCTCTTTGGGACAAAACAGCACCTGCCCCAATTTCAGAGGCATCAACCTCCACCTGAAATGGCAGAGAAACATCAGGCTGCCATAGAACAGGAGCAGAAGTGAATCTCTGCTTAAGTTCCTGAAACGCAGAGACTGCCTCAGGAGGCCAATTCACCACATCAGAACCCTTTTTGGTCAAATCAGTCAATGGTTTAACAATAACAGAGAAATTACCAATAAATTTATGATAAAAATTGGCAAAACCCAAGAATCTTTGAAGAGCCTTTAATGAAGTAGGTTGGACCCAATCACAGATGGCCTGAACCTTGACCGGGTCCATTTCAATAACAGATGGGGACAAAATGAATCCCAGAAATGAGATCCTCTGTACGCCAAAAAGACACTTTGATCCCTTCACATACAGAGCATTCTCTCTCAAAATCTGGAACACAGTCCGAACATGTTTCACATGAGAGTCCCAGTCATTGGAAAAAATCAAGATATCATCCAAATAAACAATCAGAAATGTATCCACAAAATCCCTGAAAATGTCATTCATGAAGGACTGGAAGACAGAAGGAGCATTAGTGAGCCCAAAGGGCATCACTAGGTACTCAAAATGCCCCTCTGGGGTATTAAATGCCGTATTCCATTCATCCCCGTGCTTAATGCGAATAAGGTTATATGCCCCCTGAGGTCAAGCTTAGTAAACCAAGTAGCACTTTTCACCCTGGAAAACAGGTCAGAAATCAAGGGTAACGGATATTGATATTTCACAGTGATATTGTTCAAGAGACGATAATCAATACACGGCCTTAATGAACCATCCTTTTTGGCCACGAAGAAAAAAACGGCACCCAAGGGTGAAGAGGATGGTCTGATATGACCCTTCTCCAATGACTCCTTGATATAAGACCGCATAGCGTCATGTTCAGGTACAGACAAGTTAAAAAGGCGACCTTTAGGTAATTTACTACCAGGCACTAATTCAATAGCGCAGTCATAGCTCCTATGGGGGGGCAAGGATGCAGATTTACTTTCGCTAAACAAATCAGAAAAATCAGTCAAAAAGTCAGGAACATCCTGAGCCTGGGGGGAGGCAGAAAAAACAGGAGTGTTGGTATTAACACATTGGCAGCCCCAACTGGTTACAGACACAGATTTCCAATCCAAAACAGGATTATGAGACTGTAACCAAGGGAAACCCAGTACGATAATGTCATGCAGATTATGCAGCACCAAAAATTTGCAACTCTCCTGATGATCAGGTTCAACCCTCATTATCACCTGAGTAGAGAACTAAAGGGGTAGAATCGATCCCCAGTAGGGGAATAGACTTCCGTAGGGGTATCAAGGGAAACCCACAACGTTTAGCAAAATCAAAATCCATCAGGTTAATAGCTGCTCCCGAATCAACAAAAGCCTGAGCAGAAAATGTGGACAGGGAGCAAATCAGGGTAACAGTCAACAAAAATTTAGTCTGAACACTACCCAAGACAACTGAACGTGCAAAACGTCTTCCGCGCTTAGTGCAGACTGAAATAGCATGAGAGGCATCACCACAGTAGAAACATAACCCATTGCGTTTACAAAACTCATGACGCTGTGCCCCAGAAGCCACTCTATCACACTGCATGGGTTCAGAAGCTGGTTCACAAGGCAACACTGTTCCACGCATACCTCTACGCTCACGCAAACGTCTGTCAATTTGAATCGCTAATGACATAGAATCATTGAGACCAGAGGGGACAGGGAATCCCACCATAACATCCTTTACATTCTCTGACAGACCCTTCCGAAAAAGGGCTGCCAAAGCATCGTCATTCCATTTGGTCAGGACTGCCCACCTACGGAATCTCTGACAGTACAACTCAGCGTCCTCAAGCCCCTGATTCAATGCCAACAAGGCTTTTTCAGCTTGATCAGTGACATTAGGCTCATCGTACAATAACCCCAGAGCCTGAAAAAATGCATCAACATTACTCAAAACAGGATCCCCAGGTGTCAGGGAAAAAGCCCAATCCTGAGGATCGCCGCGCAGGAGAGAGATGACAATTTGAACCTGCTGTGCTGCGTTCCCTGAGGACTTAGATTTCAAGGCAAAAAACAACTTACAGTTATTTTTGAAATTCAGAAATTTCGCTCGATCCCCTAAAAACAAATCTGGCATGGGAATCCTAGGTTCCACAACAGGCAACCCTGCAAGATAGGTAGCAATACTCCGAACTTCAGTGGCAAGCTGATCCACACGGCCAGACAACTGTGCAAACTCCATTGAGAGAAAAAAAATCCTCCTCAGCATTCAGAGAAACAGAGGGAAAAAAAAAAAAAATCTCTGACAACTCTGACAATGTTCTTTCTTTAACACTATTTTTCCCTTCTGTGAGTACCATACAAATATCAGTTTTTGGGCCGGTGATACTGTTATGATTTGGTAGCTGAGGAGAGCAGGCAAAAAAGGAAATACACCAGAGAGGTTGGAATCTATGGGATTGCAATACCCTGACTAACCACCACAACTAAAGGCAGCCGTGGAGCGTACCTACGTTGGTCCTAGACGCCTCGTCACAGCCTGAGAAGCTAACTACACCTAAAGACAGAAAGAGGAAAACTATCTGCCCTGGAGCAGATCCCCAAAGAACATAGAAAGCCCCCAAACATGTAATGGCGGTTAGACAAGAGGAAAATACAGACACAGACAGAAAATAGTATGAGCAAACGTTGGGGCCCAAACTTCCTAAATAGAAAAGGATAGGAAGGACACTTACTGCAATCCCAAAAAACCCTGAAAAGTACCAACTCTACTAATTACAAAAAACACCTGAGATCACACGACCTCTACCACCTAAATTAGTTCTCTGGTGTAACAAAACTAAACAGCAGCCACTGAAAAAACTGGAAAAGGCAAATGAACAAACAACAGTGGCTGAACTAAACTGAGAGGAGCACAAGCCCCCGGAGGGGACCCGGCAGACCCCCACAGAAGTGCAGGACAAAATGCAAAAAGCAAGCACAAAAACTAAAAGAAGAAAATGTCTTATCTGTTAGCAGAAGATGCAGGCACGAAACAGCAAGCTACAAAGTGAACAGGAATCAAAGATGAGACCAGAACAATTGATCAACGGCAACCCTGATGGGAGGGAACCTCCCTTATATAAGACCAGTCAGTAACACCTGATCGCCAATGTTCACAATCTTCATTGGATAGTTCAGTACTGTTTGTAACCACCAGAGGGAGCTTCTGCTCAGAATTCATTTCTAGCACATTCACAACAGTACTCAGTGTGAACCTGCTCTCATCCATGAAGAACACAGGATGTCAATGTCGAATCTGCCAATCTCGGTGTTCTCAGGCAAATGTCATTCACCCTGCAGTGTTGGGCTGTAAGCTCAACACCCACTTGTTGATGTCAGGCCCTCATACCACCCTCATGGAGTCTGTTTCTGACAGTTTGAGCAGACACTTGGATGTTAGTGGCTTGTTAGAGGTCATTTTGCAGGGCTCTGGCCCTTCTCCTCCTGTTCCTCCTTACACAAAGCAGGAGGTAGCGGTCTTGCTGCTGGGTTGTTGCCCTTTTATGTCCCCCACCACGTCTCCTGGTGTACTGTCCTGTTTCTTGATATCTGCTCCATGCTGTGGACACTCTGTTGGGAAACACAGCTACCCTTCTTGTCACAGCTCACATTGCTGTGCCAACTTGGATTTGATGCACTACGTGAGCAACTTCTGTTGGTTGCTACTGCACCTTTAGAGGTGAGAGCAATAAGAAAATGCAAAAGCGACCAAAACAACAGCCAAAAAGGATGAGAACAGAGAAATGGTGTGTGGTCACCCCCTGCAGAACTACTCCTTTATAGGGGTTATTCTGCTAATTGCCTATCATGTCTACCTGTTGTCTGCTCCATTTGCACAACAGCAGGAGAAATTGATTCACAATCAGTATTGTGACCTCTGAGGGAGACCTAGCTTTCTCACACTGGGACCTACATTATGCTGCAAAATTTGTTGGTAGTCTTCAGACTTCATAATGCCATGCACATGGTCAAGCAGTCCAGTGCCAGAGGCAGCAAAGCAACCCCAAAACATCAGGGAACCTCCGCCATGTTTGACTGTAGGGACCGTGTTCTTTTCTTTGAATGCCTCTTATTTTTTTTCCTGTACACTCTATGTTGATGGTTTTTCCCAAAAAGCTCGACTTTTGTCTCATCTGACCAGAGAACATTCTTCCAAAACGTTTTAGGCTTTCTCAGGTAAGTTTTGGCAAACTCCAGCCTGGCTTTTTTATGTCTCGGGGTAAGAAGTGGGGTCTTCCTGGGTATCCTACCATACTGTCCCTTTTCATTCAGACGCTGACGGATAGTACGGGTTGACACTGTTGTACCCTCGGACTGCAGGGCAGCTTGAACTTGTTTGGATGTTAGTCGAGGTTCTTTATCCACCATCCGCACAATCTTGCGTTGAAATCTCTCGTCAATTTTTCTTTTCCTTCCACATCTAGGGAGGTTAGCAACAGTGCCATGGGCTTTAAACTTCTTGATGACACTGCGCACGGAAGACACAGGAACATTCAGGTCTTTGGAGATGGACTTGTAGCCTTGAGATTGCTCATGCTTCCTCACAATTTGGTTTCTCAAGTCCTCAGACAGTTCTTTGGTCTTCTTTCTTTTCTCCATGCTCAATGTGGTACACACAAGGACACAGGACAGAGGTTGAGTCAACTTTAATCCCTGTTAACTGGCTGCAAGTGTCATTTAGTTATTGCCAGCACCTGTTAGGTGCCACAGGTAAGTTACAGGTGCTGGTGATAACACAAATTAGAGAAGTATCACATGATTTTTCAAACAGTGCCAATATTTTTGTCCACCCCCTTTTTTAGGTTTGGTGTGGAATTATGTCCAATTTGGCTTTAGGTCAATTCTTTTTGTGTTTTCTCATTGAAGACAAATTAAATGAAGATAATAATACCAAAGAATTTGTGTTTGCAATCATTTTCAGGAAGAAACTGAGTATTATCTGACAGAATTGCAGGGGTGCCAATACTTTTAGCCACCACTGTATATTTACATGATCAATATAATCCATATTTATGTGATCAATGTGATTTCAAGCCATCAGGAGTTCCTTGTTAGTCAGTAACAACTAAGCAGATATAATGCCTGAACATAGATTGTTTTACTGTGAACTAGTATCTAATATATAAGGCTGAATGAATGTATGTGGGTATGTTTGTCCGGGATTGGAATCCGCACCGTCGCACTTACGGGCATGAAATTTTGCACGCCCGCACGTCTCGACCCCGAAAGCATCCTAGGCTATGTTTTGAATCGAAATTTTAACCCCGCGCGTTCCAAATCGCCAAACAATTTTGGCCCTATCTACATAATGGGGAGAAAGCTGAATGCTTGTGTGTATGTCCGGCATAGGAATCTGCATTTACGGGCATGAAATTTTGCACACCCGCACGTCTCAACCCCGGGAGCGTCATAGGCTAGGTTTTGAGTCGAAATTTTAACCCCGCGCATTCCAAATCGGCAAATAATTTTGGCCCGGTATAGGAATCTGCACCGTTGTACTTACGGGCATGAAATTTTGCATGCCCGCACGTCTCAACCCCAGGAGCATTATAGGCTATGTGTTGAATGGAAATTTTAACCCCGCGCGTTCCAAATCGCCAAACAATTTTGGCCCTATCTACATAATGGGGAGAAAGCTGAATGCTTGTGTGTATGTCCGGCATAGGAATCTGCATTTACGGGCATGAAATTTTGCACACCCGCACGTCTCAACCCCGGGAGCGTCATAGGCTAGGTTTTGAGTCGAAATTTTAACCCCGCGCATTCCAAATCGGCAAATAATTTTGGCCCGGTATAGGAATCTGCACCGTTGTACTTACGGGCATGAAATTTTGCATGCCCGCACGTCTCAACCCCAGGAGCATTATAGGCTATGTGTTGAATGGAAATTTTAACCCCGCGCGTTCCAAATCGCCAAACAATTTTGGCCCTATCTACATAATGGGGAGAAAGCTGAATGCTTGTGTGTATGTCCGGCATAGGAATCTGCATTTACGGGCATGAAATTTTGCACACCTGCACGTCTCGACCCCGGGAGCGTCATAGGCTAGGTTTTGAGTCGAAATTTTAACCCCGCGCATTCCAAATCGGCAAATAATTTTGGCCCGGGATAGGAATCTGCACCGTTGTACTTAAGGGCATGAAATTTTGCATGCCCGCACATCTCAACCCCAGGAGCATCATAGGCTATGTGTTGAATGGAAATTTTAACCCCCGCACGTTCCAAATCGCCAAACAATTTTGGCCCTATCTACATAATGGGGAGAAAGCTGAATGCTTGTGTGTATGTCCGGCATAGGAATCTGCATTTACGGGCATGAAATTTTGCACACCCGCACGTCTCAACCCCGGGAGCGTCATAGGCTAGGTTTTGAGTCGAAATTTTAACCCCGCGCATTCCAAATCGGCAAATAATTTTGGCCCGGGATAGGAATCTGCACCGTTGTACTTACGGGCATGAAATTTTGCCCGCACATCTCAACCCCAGGAGCATCATAGGCTATGTGTTGAATGGAAATTTTAACCCCCGCACGTTTTGGTGTGTGATTTTTATGTGCAGAATAAATTTTTGTTAACATAGTCTATTTTGTTACAGCTAACAGCAGTTATTAATTAACCCGGGCGAAGCCGGGTACTACAGCTAGTAATTTATATAACACATATCCCTGTATTTCTTGAAAAATTTTTTAAAAAAATCTTTATCATAACATGATATAATAACTAGTCAATTTCAGTTTACAGGTTAGTCTATGACAGCTGGAGTTTCTGGGGATTCATCAGAATATTGCAGTATTTGTACAGACAATGGTATATGATAGATTTTTGTATAATGTTCTGTTTATTATACACAGTCCTCCTGTAAACTGGCCTTATTAGCATGATGGATCTACGTGACCTGTGGTATCTCCTGTGCTTCATGCTTCACAATGATTTTCCACCTATGCTGTAATTGGCTTAGAGCTATTTAATAGTTCACTCAGAATATCCTGCCATATCCGATGACTAAGGGCGCTTGGAAGCCAGAAACGCGTCAGGTTTTATATATATTTTTTGGATTCCATGTTTTTCTCAAGTTTTGAATAAACATGAAATTTTTACCTATTGTTGGACGGATGTGCTGCTCATTTCTTCTTATCCTTGAGTGCTTCCAGTCTTACCAGGCCTTCCATTAGAAGTACGCCCCGACATCACAGTCTATAATCCCTTACTTTCCACCCTGGAATGCATGCCATGCCTGCAGATCATCCTGCGCATGTCATTTTTTTGTACATATATAGGCTCTACCCACCTGAGTTATTTTTTGATGGTCAACAAAATACGATTTTCCTGTAATTCAGTTCTCACACTCTAGGTATGATAATGACTTCTCTCTGTGTGGGATTTTTGATGTTTAACCCCTTCACCCCCAAGGGTGGTTTGCACGTTAATGACCGGGCCAATTTTTACAATTCTGACCACTGTCTCTTTATGAGGTTATAACTCTGGAACGCTTCAACGGATCTTCGCGATTCTGAGACTGTTTTCTCGTGACATATTGTACTTCACGTTAATGGTAAAATTTCTTCCATATAACTTGCGTTTATTTTGAAAAAAACGCAAATATGGCGAAAATTTTGAAAAATTTGAAAATTTTGCAATTCAAACTTTGAATTTTTATTCCCTTAAAACAGAGAAATATGTCACACAAAATAGTTAAGAAATATACATTTCCCACATGTCTACTTTACATCAGCACAATTTTGGAACCAAAATTTTTTTTTGTTAGGAAGTTATAAGGGTTAAAAGTTGACCAGCGATTTCTCATTTTTACAACAAAATTTACAAAGCCATTTTTTTTTAGGGACCACCTCACATTTGAAGTCACTTTGAGGGGTCTATATGGCAGAAAATACCCAACAGTGACACCATTCTAAAAACTGCACCCCTCAAGGTACTCAAAACCACATTCAATAAGTTTATTAACCCTTCAGGTGCTTCACAGGAACTAAAGCAACGTGGAAGGAAAAAATGAATATTTAACTTTTTAGCCACAAAAATGATCTTTTACAAACTTTTTTTATTTTCACAAGGGTAAAAGGAGAAAATGGACAGATAAGGTTGTTATGCAATTTCTCCTGAGTACGCCAATACCCAATATGTGGGTGAAAACCACTGTTTGGGCACACGGCAGAGCTCGTAATGGAAGGAGCGCCGTTTGACTTTTTCAAACTAAAATTGGCTGGAATTTAGATTGGATGCCATGTCGCGTTTGGAGAACCTCTAATGCGCCTAAACAGTGGAAACCCCCCCACAAGTGACACCATTTTGGAAACTAGACCCCCTAAGGTACTTATCTAGATCTGTTGTGAGCACTTTGAACCCCCAAGTGTTTCACAAAAGTTTATAATGCTTGGGTGTGAAAACAAAAAAAACAATTTTCCACAAAAATGATTTTTTAGTCCCAAATGTTTGAATTTTCCCAAGGAAATTGGACCCCAAAAGTTGTTGTCCAATTTGTCCTGAGTACACTGATACCCCATATGTGGGGGGGGGAAAACTGTTTGGGCGCACGGCAGGGCTTGGAAAGGAAGTAGTAACGTTTTGGAATGCAGACGTTGATGGGGGTCATGTTCCGTTTGCAGTGCCCCAGATGAGCCTAAACAGTGGAAACCCCCCACAAGTGACCCCATTTTGGAAACTAGACCCCCTAAGGAACTTATCTAGATCTTTGGTGAGCACTTTGAACCTCCAAGTGCTTCACACAAGTTTATAATGCCCGGGCATGAAAATAAAAAATCCTATTTTTTTCCCACAAAAAATATCTTTTAGTCACTAATTTTTTATTTTCCCAAGGGTAACAGGAGAAATTGGACCACATAAGTTGTTGTACAATTTGTCCTGAGTACGCTGATACCCCATATGTGGGGGGGAACCACTGTTTGGGCGCACGGCAGAGCTCAGAATGGAAGGAGCACCATTTGACTTTTTCCAACCAAAATTGGCTGATATTGAGATTGGATGCCATGTTGCATTTGGAGAGCCCCAGATGTGCCTAAACAGTGGAAACCCCCCACAAATGACCCCACTTGGGAAACTAGACCCCCTAAGGAACTTATCTAGATCTTTGGTGAGCAATTTGAACCCCCAAGTGCTTCACACAAGTTTATAACGTAGAGCCGTAAAATTTAAAAATCATATTTTTTCCACAAAAATGATCTTTTCACCCCAATTTTTATTTTTCCAAGGGTAACAAGACTCCAAAAGTTACTGTGCAATTTGTCCTGAGTGCGCTGATACCCCATATGTGGGGGTAAACCACTGTTTGGGTGCATGGCAGAGTTTGGAAGGGAAGGAGCGCCGTCTGACTTTTTCAACGCAGAATTGGCTGGACGCCATGTCGTGTTTGGAGAGCTCCTGATCTGCCTAAACAGTGGAAACCCCCATAAATTACACCATTTTGGAAACTAGACCCCTCAAGGAACTTATCTAGATGTGTGGTGAGAACTTTGAACCCCCTGGTGTTTCACTAAAGTTTATAACGTACAGCTGTAAAATAAAAAATCTTTTTTTTTTTTTTACAAAAATGATTTTTTCGCCCCCAATATTTTATTTTCACAAGGGTAACAGAAGAAATTGGAACCCAAAAGTTGTCCAATTTGTCCTGAGTACGCTGATACCCAATATGTGGGCGAAAACTACTGTATGGGCACACGTCGGGGCTCGGAAGGGAAGTAGTGACGTTTTGGATTGCAGACTTTGATGGAATGGTCTGGGGGCGTCATGTCACATTTGGAGAGCCCCTTATGCACCTAAACAGTGGAAATCCCCCACAAGTGACCCCATTTTGGCAAATAGACCCCACAAGGAACTTATCTAGATGTGTGGTGAGCACTTTGAACCCCGAAGTGCTTCACAGAAGTTTATAACGCACAGCCGTAAAAACAAAAAAAATATTTTGTTTTGTACAAAAATGATATTTTCGCCCCCAGTTTTTTATTTTCCCAAGGGTAACAGAAGAAATAGGACAAATTGCACAATAACTCTTGGGGTCCAGAGTAAGCTGATACCCCATATGTGGGGATAAACTACTGTTTGGACGCATGGCAGAGCTCAGAAGTGAAGGAGCACCGTTTGACTTTTTCAACGCAGAATTGGCTGGAATTGAGATCAGACGCCATGTCACATTTGGAGAGCCCTGATGTGCCTAAACAGCGGAAACCCCCCAATTCTAACTCCAACCCTAACCCCAACACACCCCTAACCCTAGTCCCAACCCTAACCACCAACCTAACCCTAACACACCCCTAATCCCAACCCTAACCCTAATCCTAACTTTAGCGCCAACCCTAACCCTAACTTTAGCCGCAACCCTAACCCTAATGGGAAAATGGAAATAAATACATTGTTTTATTTTATTACTTTTCCCTAACTAAGGGGGTGATAAAGGGGGGTTTGATTTACTATTTATAGCGGGTTTTCATGATTGGCAGCTGTCACGCTAAAAGACGCTTTTTATTGCAAAAATAGTTTTTTGCATCGCCACATTTTGAGAGCTATAATTTTTGCATATTTTGGCCCACAGAGTCATGTGAGGTCTTATTTTTTGCGGTACGAGTTGATGTTTTTATTGGTACCATTTTTGAGCACGTGACATTTTTTGATCGCTTTTTATTTCGATTTTTGGGAGGTTAGAATGAACAAAAATCAGCAATTCATGAATTTCTTTTGGGGGAGGCGTTTTTACTGTTCCGCGTGTGGTAAAATTGATAAAGCAGTTTTATTCTTCGGGTCAGTACGATTATGGCGATACCTCATTTATATAATTTTTTTATGTTTTGGCGCTTTTATAGAATAAAAACAATTTTATATAAAAAATCATTATTTTTGCATCGCTTTATTCTGTGAGCTATAACTTTTTTATTTTTTCGCTGATGATGCTGTATGGCGGCTCGCTTTTTGCGGGACAAGATGACGTTTTCAGCGGTACCATGTTTATTTATATCGGTCTTTTTTATCGCGTGTTATTCCACTTTTTGTTCGGCGGTATGATGACAAAGCATTGATTTTTTGCTTTGTTTTTTTTTTTTAAGGGGTTCGCTAAAGGGGTTAACTAGTGGGACAGTTTTATAGGGGGGGTCGTTACGGACGCGGCGATACCAAATATGTGTACTTTTATTGTTTTGGTTATTTTATTTACAGGAAGAAATGAATTTATTGGGGAATATTTTTTTTTTATTATTCATTTTGGATTTTTTTTAAAACATGTTTATTTTTTTTTTTTTTAACTTTTTTACTTTGTCCCAGGGTGGGACATCACTGTATTTTATCAGATCGCTGGTGTGACAGTGTGCACAGCACTCTGTCACACCAGCGATCACTCAGGTGGTGCAGCAGGCTTCTCAATGCCTGCTCTCAGCAGGCACTGAGGAAGCCGCCTCCCTCCAGGACCCCGGCGCCATCTTGGATCCGGGTCCTGGGAGGGAGGAAGCCCCTCCCCGCGCGATGCTTCCCTGTGCCCCCAGTACACCGCGATCATGTTTGATCGCGGTGTGCAAGGGGTTAATGTGCCGGGAGCGGTCCGTGACCGCTCCTGACACACAGTCACGGGTGTCAGCTGTGATAATCAGCTGACACCCGGCGGCGATTAGCTGCGCTCCCGTAGGGAGCGCAGCTGATCGCCTATGACGTACTATCCCGTCCATGGTCAGATTGTCACGGGGTTTATGGACGGGATAGTACGTCTAATGTCAGAGAGGGGTTAAAGAAGTTGTCCAATACTTGGACATCCCCTTCTTATTCCTCATGTTTGGTCCTGTTAAAATAAAACACTTATACAAACCTCCCATTCTGGCACCGTTTCAGCGGTGTTGGCACTTGCGTTATTCGGTCTCTTTTGAGGTGTTTACGTCATGTGAGCCCTGTGCCCAATCAGTGCTGGCCTCACTGTTCTCACCTTCAGACAAATGATGCATCATGAGGCAGTCAGAGAGCAGCCGCGGCCATGGCTTCCTGTTTATGTTCAATACGTCTGAAGACGGAAACAGTGAAGCTGCCGCTGATTGGGCGCAGGGCTCGTGTGATCTAACAAACACATGAGCCCCGGGACAGTGAGTCTCGACACCGCTGAAGAAGAACTGGCTTGTGAAGTATGAATGTTTTTATTTTAATGAGGCCAAATATGAGGAATGCGCTCACTGAGGAAAAAAATTATAATAATATATAATTATATATAAAATGATCCCTTGATTATAAAATTCACTGACAAAAGGATAAAACTAAACTTTATTAATTCCAAATATAAAACTATACCCATAATTCACCCCCTGAAGGTTAGTCAGAAGGTGACTAATAGAAAAAACATATACCTCACATCTCAGTATATAGGGTGAGGTGACGTATATACACTAACTCTCCAAGCCTCTCATTTCTGCAGGTTTCATCGTCCTCACCAAAGGCAAATCATCAGGAGACTATTTAATATTGACCTATATTCAAGCGAGACTAGACGAAGAAAACCCTAAAATCATGTATTATGTTATCCGAAACTGTCAGAAAACTAGCCACATATTGGCAGATCTCAGACTTCAAACTATATACTTCGTAAGTTTATAAGCCACTCCAGTGTGAGGAATAACAGGATTTTGGTTGCTTACCGTAAAATCTGTTTCTCGGAGCCTTCATTGGGGGACACAGGAAACCATGGGTGTATGCTGCTGCCACTAGGAGGCTGACACTATGCACAAAAAAAGTTAGCTCCTTCTCCGCAGTGTACACCCTACCGACAGGAACTAGGGAATTCAGTTAGTGAGAAAGCAGTAGGAGAAGCAATCTGTAAGAGACATAAACCACAGAAAAAACACAAACTCGAACTGTAACAATATAATACAGTAAGCAAAGCTGTTCGACTTGGGAGGGTGCTGTGTCCCCCAATGAAGGCTCCGAGAAACAGATTTTACGGTAAGCAACCAAAATCCTGTTTTCTCTATCGCCTTAATTGGGGGACACAGGAAAGCATGGGACGTCCTAAAGCAGTACCCAAAGGGAGGGAACAGCAGATAAGTTTAGCCAGGTCGGAGAACTAAGCTCCGTAACCTGCGAGGACTTACAAGTTAAGCCAGTATCCGCCGAAGCAATACATGGACTATGAAGAAAGATCCTTACTTATGAAGACATTGTCGATCGGATACGTCCTGGCCGCATTGAAGCGGGGAGAAGAATGTAGTGTGCGGACCCACTTACCTAAGTATGAGACATCACACCCAACCAAAGATACAAATCCTGCTCCAGGAAGAAAACGTGTTATCACCAAACTCTTCATTGAATTCAGGCCTGGAGCAGCGTTCCGCACTGGTTGATGCATGCGGAGAGTAAGATCCAATTCTGTTCAAGGTGGGAGAACCTGATGCTGCCACCCTCGGCAATAAAATCAGGGAGCTGCTCGAGGCTTTATTCGGTGTCTGTAAGAAAAAAGAGGTAAGTACCGACAAATAGATAGGGAGCTCTGGTATTGAGGTATCTCAAAGGCCCTTAGGACAGAATAGTGAAGGGTCATGAGAGTTATGGTGTACCTATGGGTGCTGGCTCAGTAAAGACAGCCACAACGTATAAACAGTCAACGGTAAGCTATTTATGATAGGAGTAACGCACTAGAAAACAAAGAAAAACCTGAGAAGCACTGTAACCTGACCTACGGATAGATAGTGCTAGGCCCGAATAATCAGATGGTGATGACAGGCCCCTGGTGAGCAACCTGCAACCAGGGCCAAGTGCGTTGCCGAAGAAAAGGTGGGACTATCTGGTACCGGATACCAGCGTGTCTAACCTACCTGAAAGTGGTCTGGCCACTCATGCTGAAACCGAGATCCACCTTATGGTATGGAGCTCCTCCTTGTGGTACGTGGTAGATGTTCTGATAATAGACCGCAGATGTTAATGATCATGGAAACACGCAGCAGAAGGTTCCTGTGACTAACTTGAAAGCGGAATGAAAAACCGCTGCTGCAGCCAACCAGAAGTAATGGATACTGGGTGCCTCTCAGTGAGAGATGAACCGAAGGGAGCCTAGGCAGATGTGCAAAGGACTCTGAGGTACGAGAAAGAGAGGGTTCCTGACTCACCTGCTAGGTCAGAAGAGCAGGAACCGATGCAGCACTTGACATTGGGCACATCTGAACTACTGGAAAAAAACTGCGTGCATTGATGCCCGGTAGATGACACCAGTAAATCCTGGATAGCGGCTAGAGTACTGCTGCAATAGAGCACAGAGAACATGAAGGAAAAAGCTTCTGACTCACCTGATACAGTACGGAATACCAGTACCAGAGCAGCAGTCCACTCAAGACTTGTCCGATCCACTGAAAATACGATAGTATCGAATGCTCTACTGTACCTGGGTGGTGGTGCGTAGAAACCTGGATGGCGGATAGAGTACTGCTACGATTGGCTCTCAGCATTCTGCGACTACATTAGCGTGGAGAGAACCCTGGAGAAGGGTCTGGGAGAGAGCCAATTCTGTGTTGCGGTCTAGGTCTGGATACCTGACGGCATTTGATATAATAACAGCCTTACTTGTAGAGGCCGCACCACGGAGTCTGCGCTGTACAGACCTTTTTCCTGGCGGTAGAGCGGTAGGCTTGGAATCAGAGGGAGACTAAACTCACTCTGTTTTGCACCTGGGTTAAAACCCTTGGGCCTGCGATTTGTGGTCAGCTTCTTTGTCCACTGAGCCATAGCAGACGTCCCGGAATAACAGACTTTTACTCCGCTGTCAGTTGTCCCCCCCCAACACTGCAGTCGTGAAGGGTTAGGAGCATCTCACTTCTCTGCTTGGAGAATAATGGCAGCCTTAGGAGATGGGCTGCGAGGAGATGCAGGGTGAGTGCCTGAGGCGTAGAAGCATCTCATATGCCAGGGGACCAGCATCTGTATGTATAGAGTAATGGCCTTTCCATGTTCCGTTTTAAAAACTGGAGTACAAGCACCCTGCAGATGTCACCCGTGGTGGGATCTGAACTCTGGACTCTCACGCTGCAAAGAGCCAGTGCAATCCACTGAGCTACCATCCTGCTCCTGATTTCAAGGTACAGATGTGAATAGCAGAAATCACATCCGAAGAGTGATATAGCGGAAAACTCTGAGAGGAGGCTGCAAGAGAAAACTCTACAAACGGTGTACGGCAGGACTTACGAGGGCCCCCCTCACTGTGGAGGGTGCTGAGAGCGGGGAGTAATGCAATACCCATTGCTGTAGACTGCCCAGTACTGGAGCACTTATCACTTTAGCGACTGCCTGCTCCAGAGTGTTATTACACCAGAAACTATACTGCTGTAACCAGTGACGGCCCGGCACTAGAGTACTGTCCTCAGCAACTGCACTACTCCAGAGCACATGCAACACCAGCTCCTGTACGGCTCTGGAGCCTTATTACATCCGTGACTGTCCTGCCCTAGAGCGCTTACTACACCAGTGAGTGCATTTTTCTAGACCATTTAAAACAGCAGTGACTGTACGGCACTGGAGCACGTAATACACCAGTCACTGCACTGCTCTAGCACTTAATGTGCCTTGATAAATTGCCCCAGGGAAAGATGGAGACTCTCAGCAACCACTGAGCCCACAGATAGTGAAACCTGTCTGAACTGTTAGCTGTGCCTGACTTGCACCTTGTGCCCTGCTTGTTACCTGGATCAAGCGTTGCCTTCCAGGTCCAGGAGCTGGGAGAAGCTCTACAGACAGGCTGTAAGGCCATAGGCGCTGAAGGAGCAAATCCCCCATGGAGAGAGCCACCCTTCGGATGCAGAGGGCGGAAAAAAGAGGCAACCCCCAGGAGAGTGATAGGGACCGAAAGGGTAACGGCGTGCACTGTAGGGAAGCACGCTAAAAAGGAGCTCGTTCTGAAGCCGAAGGGAGGCGGAGCCAAGCGTCGGGGCCAGAGGGGGAACATGGAGTCGAGCAGGGGACCCGTTGGAGCGCAGGGTCCTGAGGCGCAATATGGCCGCGGATATAGCCTACCGTTGTGGGTGGAACCTCGCGACGCCCCAGGAAGAGGAGAGGGGCAAAGACCTTGGAAGGTGGCTTGGACTGTCTGAACGAGAATGCCTGATCTGCGACTTCCGTAGCGGTGTCCTTGATGCCTAAGGTCTGATTGACTGCCCCAATCAGGCTCTGCACCAAATCCTTCATGTTGGAGGACTGTTCGGAATCCGGGTCCGACTTATTTACTGAAAACGCGTCCGGAGACGCTTCGCCTGACTCCGGAGAGGAAGGCGCTAAGGAGGGATCATGCCGAGAAAGGTTGTCTGGAGAGGCGGAGCGGGAAGAGGACCTAGAAAACGGAGCACCTGTCTAGGTCTCTTACGGCCTGGGTTGGAAGGACAGGGTGACGAGCCCTGTGACTCGCTGGCGACCGCGGGTGTTGCAAGGGGAAATCTGTCTAAAACGGCCACTAGGGCCTGTGACACCCTGGTAAGGTCCGCCACAGATTATGACAGAGAAGAATCCCACTCCGGGGTTAGGAGTCTCGGAATCGCCCGGGGCAGAAGGGCGTTTCTGGGTGGGTAGCGTGGGGGTCGCTGCGGCCTGGCAGAGGGGAGATGACTGACCTGAAGGGAGCCTGCCATTACACGAAGAGCACACAAAGTGTCTGGCCAGAGTGGCGGAGGAAGGCGGGGGGCGAACAGGCTCTCCCTTGTGCTTAGACATGGAGCCGATCCCACTAACTGATGCCAGGAGGTTGGGGGACAGAACGGAGACAGAGGAGGGAGTCCGCTCTGCAGGGCAGAGCTACTTACGGTTTCCTTTGTGCTGCTCCACCGGTAGAAGAAACAGTAGTCAGAGTCTCTGAAACTGTTCGTGTCCCGGCCGAAGATGGCGCCTAGCAGGGACCCAGCAGGGGAAAAAAAAAAACGCGCGCTGCTGAGAGAAAGCGCGCTGTCAGTGGATGATTAAAAACAGAGCAAAATAGCCCTATGATAGGGAATAGGTCCCCTGAACCCTTTATATATATATATATATATATATATATATATATATATATACACACACACACACAATTCACAGAAATAACATGGCTATAAGATTATTACCCCTCCCTCATAACAAAAATATAACTAGCACAACAGATACAGACTAGCGCAACTGGGAAGAGAAATACATAGAACAGATGAATTTCTATAGATCACAGAGGCAAATCCCATAAATAGATGCAATACCTACACCTGCCTTAAACTGCCACTCACTGCATAAGCTGGAAATATAGAGGGCAGGGGAGCCAAACGAAAAGCTCATGTGAGGAACATGATCAAGTTACCGAGTCTAGGAGGTCAGGCTGGACCGTGCTCAGTGGATGAAGAGGGGGGAGCAAAGCACCCTGCTCTAGGCAATATGGCCGCTGCTCCAGCCTACTGTGACGTAAGGAGAGCTGGGCGGAGCCAAAGGCAGAGCTGGGAGGAAGCCAGAGTGAAGGGGGTGGAGCCGGCTAAAAAAAACTAGGCCCGAGGAGAAGCCGGGGCCTAAATTAGAAATCACGGCCGCCGATGGGGGGGGGGGCGTCGCCGAGGTGAACCGAAAGCTTCCCAGAAATCCTCCGGACTGATTAGAAAGGGACCCCACAAGTGGCGCGCAGCGATGCGATCCGGCACCTGGAGCTGGACAGGTGGCCCCAAAGAAAGCAAGGAGGCCCCAAAGAAGGAGAAGCCTGGGGCCTATAAAGGCCAGCCTTAGATCCCCCAAGTGAGCCGAAAGAAGCGGGGTAGGGATCCCCCCTGATCGCTAATTAATTTAATTTTTTTTTCTTTTTTCCTATAATTTATCTTTCTAAATAAATAAATACATCTTTTCCTAAATCTTCTCTTGTGTGGGGGGAAAGAGGGACATGCCTCTAATGAGTGTCGGACGTCCGATATCCGCTGGATCGTCCGTGTCTCCTTCACCGGCAGGCTCTGGTGGTCGAGCGGGTGGAGACGGAGGCAGGACCTGGTCATTCTTCATTCTCCAGGTCACCTGAACACACGTCTGTGTCAGGGATCTATTATGGGGTCCTGCCGAGATGACATATGAGGATACGGGGTGGCAGTACACGCCGTACTCAGTCTCTATGTGGGACTACAGTAGTGACTCTTCACACTGTATCCCTCTGGAGGAAAACCTGAAAAAGAACGACGCACAATAGGTAGATATGGGTCTCCGGAGAGACCCGTGTACACCTCCTACTGACACTAAGCTAAAACTGAATTCCCTAGTTCCTGTCGGTAGGGTGTACACTGCGCAGGAGGAGCTAACTTTTTTTGTGCATAGTGTCAGCCTCCTAGTGGCAGCAGCATACACCCATGGTTTCCTGTGTCCCCCAATTAAGGCGATAGAGATAGTATGTGAAAATACAGTATATACCGCTCAGGGAACACTTAACTTCCAGAGATCATTTCCATATTCATACTAAATAATTGCACAGATCTCCCAGACATTATGGTTGCACATATCCCTAGTCTTTATAACAATATTGCACTTATTCCCTGACAGACAGCAGCAGACAGATAGAAGCTGCTAATGATCTTTGGAGCAGGTAAGTTTTCCCTGAGTGGTATACAGTCATGGCCAAAAGTTTTGAGAATGACACAAATATTAATTTTTACAAAGTCTACTGCTTCACTTTTTCTAATGGCAATTTGCATATACTCCAGAATGTCATAAAGAGTGATCAGCTTAACAGCAATTACTTGCAAAGTCAATATTTGGCTAGAAAATGAACTTTATCCCCCAAAACACATTTCAACATCATTGCAGCCCTGCCTTAAAAGGACCAGCTAACCTCTTTTCAGTGATTGCTCCATTAACACAAGGTGTGGGTGTTGATGAGGACATGGCTGGAGATCAATCTGTCATGATTAAGTAAGAATGACACCACTGGACACTTTAAAAGGAGGCTGGTGCTTGGCATCATTGTTTCTCTTCTGTTAACCATGGTTATCTCTAAAGAAACACGTGCAGTCATCATTGCAATGCACAAAAATGGCCTAACAGGGAAGAGTATCGCAGCTAGAAAGATTGCACCTCAGTCAACAATCTATCGCATCATCAAGAACTTCAAGGAGAGAGGTTCCATTGTTGCCAAAAAGGCTTCAGGGTGCCCAAGAAAGACCAGCAAGCGCCTGGACCGTCTCTTAAAAGTGTTTCAGCTGCGGGATGGGGCTACCAGCAGTGCAGTTTGCTCAGGAATGGCAGCAAGCAGGTGTGAGCGCATCTGCACGCACTGTGAGGCGGAGACTCTTGGAGCAAGGCCTGGTCTAGAGGAGGGCAGCAAAGAAGCCACTTCTCTACAGAAAAAACATCATGGACAGACTGATATTCTGCAAAAGGTACAGGCAGTGGACTGCTGAGGACTGGGGTAAAGTTATTTTCTCTGATGAATCCCCTTTTCGATTGTTTGGGACATCAGGAAAACGCCTCATTCGGAGAAGACAAGGTGATCGCTACCACCAGTCTTGTCTCATGCCAACTGTTAAGCATCCTGAAACCATTCATGTGTGAGGTTGCTTCTCAGCCAAGGGAATCGGCTCTCTCACAGTCTTGCCTAAAAACACAGCCATGAATAAAGAATGGTACCAGAATGTCCTCCAAGAGCAACTTCTCCCAACCCTCCAAGAGCAGTTTGGCGATCAGCAATGCCTTTTCCAGCATGATGGAGCACCTTGCCATAAAGCAAAGGTGATAACTAAATGGCTCAGGAATAAAACATAGAGATTTTGGGTCCATGGCCTGGAAACTCCCCAGATCTTAATCCCATTGAGAACTTGAGGTCAATCATCAAGAGACGGGTGGACAAACAAAAACCTAAAAATTCTGACAAAATGAAAGCATTGATTGTGCAAGAATGGACTGCTATCAGTCAGGATTTGGTCCAGAAGTTGATTGAGAGCATGCCAGGGAGAATTGCAGAGGTCCTGAAGAAGAAGGGTCAACACTGCAAATATTGACTTGCTGCATTAACTCATTCTAACTGTCAATATAAGCTTTTGTTACTCATATGTTTGCAATTATTATATTTCTGTCTGTGATAAAAACATCTGTCAAACACACATAAAAACCAGAGGGCAGCAGATCATGTGAAAATATAATATTTGTGTCATTCTCAAAACTTTTGGCCATGACTGTATATTGGGCCGTCTGAAAACTGAGTTTAGTCTAGGACAATTTGTCTGCACTACTAATAGACACCTGTTACAATACCAAACTAGAGCAGTCCCTATAGGAGGAAAAACACAATAATTATACTGTATTTTCACATACTTTCTATTCCCGACACTGGAGTGGCTTATAAACTTACGAAGTATTTAGTTTGAAGTCTGCGGTCTGTCTATATGTGGCTAGTTTTCTGATTGTTTCGGATAACATGATACTTGATTTTATTTTTTTTGTCTAGTCTCACTTGAATATAAGTCAATATTAAATAAAGTCTCCTGATGAGTCGCCGTAGAAATGGGGGCTTGGAGACTGAGTGTGTATACGTCACCTCACCCTATATACTGAAATGTGGGGTTCATGTTTTTTCTATTAGTCACCTTCTGACTAAACTTCAGGGGTGAATTATGGATATAGTTTTACATTTGGAATTAATAAAGTCTAGTTTTATCCTTTTGTCAGCAAACATGAGGAATGACAAGAGACAACCCCTTTAAGAAGATCCAATTTTGGTTAAAACTATTCCAACATTATGAAAATAAAAATGCTTCTCCCCTATGTGACATCTCTGGTGTTTATTAACAGTTGATTTTCAAGTAAAATATTTCCAACATTAAGAAAATGAGAAAGGCTTCTCCTCTGTGTGACTGCTCTCATGTCTAACAAGACGATCTTTCCGGTTAAAACATTTCCCACATTCTGAACAGGAAAAAGGCTTCTCCCCTGTGTGAGTTCTGTGATGTCTAACAAGATGCGATTTCCGGTTAAAACATTTCCCACATTCTGAACAGGAAAAAGGCTTCTCCCCTGTGTGGGTTCTCTTGTGTCTATCAAGAACTGATTTCTGGTTAAAACATTTCCCACATTCTGAACAGTAAAAAGCCTTCTCCCCTGTGTGGGTAATCTGATGAATAACAAGATTCCATTTCTTGTTAAAACATTTCCCACATTCTGAACAGGAAAAAGCCTTCACCCCTGTGTGGGTTCTCTGGTGTATAACAAGACTCCTTTTCATGTTAAAACATTTCCCACATTCTAAACAGGAAAAAGGCTTTTCCCCTGTGTGGGCTCTGTGATGGCGATCACGATTTATTTTCCATTTAAAACATTTCCCACATTCTGAACAGGAAAAAGGCTTCTCTGCTGTGTGAAAGCTCTGGTGACTAAAAAGATCTGATTTATGGTTAAAACATTTCCCACAATCTGAACATGAAAAACTCTTCTCCTCTCTGTGAGTTCTCTGGTGGCTATCAAGAAACGATTTCCGGTTAAAACATTTCCCACATTCTGAACAGGAAAAAGGCTTCTCCCCTGTATGCGTTCTCTGGTGACTAAAAAGATCTGATTTATGGTTAAAACATTTCCCACAATCTGAACAAGAAAAACTCTTCTCCTCTCTGTGAGTTCTCTGGTGGTTATCAAGAACCGATTTCCGGTTAAAACATTTCCCACATTCTGAACATGAAAAGGGCTTCTCCCCTGTGTGAATTCTCTGGTGTAAAACAAGAGCTGATTTCTGTGTAAAACATTTCTCACATTCTGAACATGAAAAAGGCTTCTCCCCTGTGTGAATTCTTTGGTGAGCAACAAAATGTGATTTCCATGTAAAATATTTCCCACATTCTGAACATGAATATGACTTCTTTGCTTTAGGAGCAGTTTGTTTTTTAATGCCTCTTTTGTGACTTCGATTTCTCTTAGTAGTCGGTAATGAATCAGACGATGGGATCTGTTTCATAGGATCAGATGACAGATCTTTGCTGTGAATGGATGATGGTATATCTGGAGTAATAGCAATCACTTCAATTGTATCCTGTGGGATCTCAAGATCATCTGATTTAAATATTGAAGATGTCAGCTGTCCCTCTGATCTCCTGGTACAGTCATCTGCTAAGATAAAAAACAATTATTATTTTTTTAATAAAATATCCTTGAGTTTTATATTTTTGCACATTTCTACTTAAACTGTCCATAAAAATGACAAGCTATGTAAAAAACTTTAATTATTTACTAAGACAATGACAGTTCACAGTCTGATGGAAAACTTTATTAGATGAACCAGTAGAGCGTGGTGTTAAACTGTTTGTTCATTCTGCCTCCCAAATATTGAATAAAAAGAAACCAATCAATGTTATATAGGCGAGAATAATACCAAATTCTCATCTCACAAAAATCAAGCCCCCACTCAGGTCCATCATCTGTCAATGGAAAAACAGTGGTTCCCAGACTATTAGTGGCTCAAAGGCTGTTGAAAAGCAAGAGTTTCTATAAACCAATCCAGCAAAATCCGCTCCTCAAACAACATTTAGGATACCTGTATTTAGCAATATTATAGTGAGAGGAACCCACTTAATTTGCGGTGTGTGTCTCCTGGAGCACAGTCTGGCCACTATGTGTTGGGTAATAAAATGGCAAATGTGGAATTTTAACTCTCCAACATCCGCTGCGTGTTAATTTCTGGAAAGTGGCTGTGGAGTCAAAATATTCACTCCTCTTACAAATTATAACCCTCAGTGAATTAATTTATAAAATGCAATCACTTTATGGGGATTTTGACTATTCTGGTTTTCTGTCATTTACTTATATTAGGGCTTCTGTATATGGTGTGTCCAATCTCATCTGGGATCTGTTCCTGGTGTCCAGCTGGAGTAATCTGCTCTCTACTTCAGCCAATTGGAAACTACCACACCCTACTAAAGCTCAAAGCATATGGCCAGAATCTGCCAGAAACAGCGGTGTTCTCCTCTGTTTCGATCCTCTGTGTTCAGCTTGTGTATTTATTTCCTGTTGTGACCATGGCCCGTTTACTGACTACTCTTGTGTCTTCTGATTCTGTATTCTGTCCTTCTGGTTCTGACCCAGCTACCGGACTATTCTTCTTGCCATTTAATACCACAGAATAACAGGTAACAACATGGTCCAAGCCTAGGGGTCAGAGTGTAAGTCCAGATCCATGTAAGTGTGTAAAATGGTGACAAGCAAGGCAATCCTTGGGATATGGAAAGCAGAGAAGATATTGCCAAGCATGTTCATGGTGGACATCTTTTGAGTTGCCAGGTGACCCAATACATTATGTCTGCAAACTATTCCATCTAGATCTGCATTCAAATAGCTAAATGGCGCTCCTTCCCTTCTGAACACTGCCATGTGCCCAGACAGTAGTGTACAATCGTATATAGTGTATTGTGAGAAGCTGGAAAATAATTTCTAAGATCTATTTATTCTCTATTATCCTTTGTGAATAATTCCAAAGTTATCACCACATAAAGTGACACACTTCAGATTTTAAAAATGGGGCCTGATTAGGAACACAAAACTGGCTGCGGGAAGAGGTTAAATCAGAGGTTTTTTTTGGACACTAACTACTGTAATCAAAAACTGTGACTATAAACAATAACATCTGAAATGATCAAACTCAACAGTCTTCCTCAGTAATAAATGAGTAACTAGTGGTGAAATCTCTCTGTGGTAATTAGCGTATGGGTCTCGATAACTTCACAATCAAAACTATCGTAAGGTCCAATATTTTCTGTCAGATGAGTTTCAAGAAGAAATATTACACATTTAAAGAGAACTGTGTATAATAATGCAGAGCTGAGAAGTCTTAAAGGGAACCTGTCAGCAGGATTGTGCACAGTAACCTACAGACACTGTCAGGTCAGCGCCGTTATACTGATTACAATGATACCTGGTGATGAAATCCGTCTTTTGGTTGTTTAATCTTTATTTGTAGTTTACAGTTAATGAGATTCTTGTGCTTTGGGGTTGGGCTGTGGGCATGGTTCTGTCTGTGGGCGGGGCTTTATGTGGTGCTTTGATACATATGCATCTGTTAATATTGTGGCTATTGTGAGGCTTAGAAAAAAATGACATCCAGCAAAATCTCAGCAGTGATGGCGGCGCCTGCGAAGTAGCATCTATAAGTAAGAGATAGATGCTACTGGACAGGCGCGATTTTGCTGGATGTATTTTTTTTTTCTAAGCCTCACAATAGACAATATTATAGGCATTATCAACAATAATATCAACACTATGATATGCATTACGTAAAAATGGAGGGCAGGTCACTGAGGGATCAATAACCTGTCATAAGCTAATAAAGATAAATATGTAATCAGAGCACCACATACTACGCCCACAGCCCCACCCAAAGCCCCGCAGTATGAGAATTTCATTAACTGAAAACTACAAAGATTAACCCCTTTACTCCCGAGGGTTATTTGCATGTTAATGACCGGGTCAATTTTTTCATTCTGACCACTGTCCCTTTATGAGGTTATAACTCTGGAACGCTTTAACGGATCTTGGCGATTCTGACACTGTTTTCTCGTGACATATTGTACTTCATGTTAGTGGTAAAATTTCTTCGATATAACTTGCGTTTATTTATGAAAAAACTGAAATATGGCGAAAATTTTGAAAAATTTGAAAATTTTGCAATTTTCAAACTTAATTTTTATGTCCTTAAATCAGAGTTATATCGCACAAAATAGTTACTAAATAACATTTCCCACATGTCTACTTTACATCTGCATAATTTTAGAACCAACATTTTTTTTTGGTAGAAAGTTATAAGGTTTAAAAGTTGACCAGCGATTTCTCATTTTTACAACACCATTTTTTTTTAGGGACCACATCACATTTGAAGTCACTGAGGGGTCACGCTAAAAACTGCTCCCCTCAATGTGCTCAGAACCACATGCAAGAAGTTTATTAACCCTTCAGGTGCTGAACAGGAATTTTTGGAATGTTTAAAAAAAAAAAATGAACATTTAACTTTTTTTTCACAAAATATTTACTTCAGATCCAATTTTTTTTTTTTATTTTACCAAGGGTAACAGAAGAAACTGGACCCCAAAAGTTGTTGTGCAATTTGTCCTGAGTACGCTGATACCCCATATGGGGGGTAAACCACTGTTTGGGTGCACAGCAGAGCTCGGAAGGGAAGGAGCGCCGTTTGACTTTTTCAACGCAGAACTGGCTGGAATTGAGATCGGACGCCATGTCGCGTTTGGAGAGCCCCTGATGTGCCTAAACAGTGGAAACCCCCCCACATGTGACACCATTTTTGAAAGTAGACCCCCTAAGGAACTTATCTAGATGTGTGTTGAGCACTTTAACCCCCAAGTGCTTCACGGAAGTTTATAAAGTAGAGCCGTAACAATAAAAAATCATATTTTTTCCACAAAAATGATCTTCTCGCCCCCAATTTTTTAATTTCCCAAAGGTAACAGGAGAAATTGGACCCTAAAAGTTGTGACATTTGTCCCGAGTATGCCGTTACCCCACATGTGGGGGTAAACCACTTTGGGCGCATGACGCTTTTTAATGCAAAAATGTTTTTGCATCACCATAATTTGAGCTATAATTTTTCCATATTTTGGCCCACAGGGTTATGTGAGGTCTTGTTTTTTTGCAGGACGAGTTGATGTTTTTATTGGTACCATTTTCGTGAACATGAAACAAAAACCAGCAATTCATGAATTTCTTTTGAGGGGGCATTTATACCGTTCCGCGTGTGGTAAAATTGATAAAGCAGTTTTATTTGTCAGGTCAGTACGATTACAGTCATACCTCATTTATATCATTTTTTTATGTTTTGGTGCTTTCATACAAAAAAAATTATTTTATATAAAAAAATTATTTTTGCATCGCTTTATTATGAGAGCTTTAACTTTTTTATTTTTTTACTGATGACACTGCGGGGCCTTGTTTTTGCGGGACAAGATGATGTTTTCAGCGGTACCACGTTTATTTATATCCGCCTTTTTGATCGCATGCTATTCTACTTTTTGTTCGGCGGTATGATGATAAAGCATTGTTTTTTTTTATGTTGTTTACTAAAGAGGTTAACTATGTGGGACAGTTTTATAGGGCGGGTCGTTACGGACGTGAGGATACCAAATATGTGTATTTTCATTATTTAGATTTTTTTTCACTAAAATACTTATTTATTGATATAATAAATTGATTTTTTTATATTTTTTTATTTTTTTTACAATTTTTTTTTTAATTTAATTCTTATTTTTACACATTGTCCTACTATGGGACACTTATTTTCTGCAAGCTGATCACTTCTATAGCATGCAGATGAAGCAGCATCTGCATGTTATAGAAGCTTGCAGAGCTGCAGCTTCTCTGTGCACTAACCTGAGACTTCCTGACATGCACTGCCCATGTCAGGAAGTCTCTATGACCTGGAGACCCGGATGTTGTTGTGATGACATCGGGTCTACATGGCAACAGTCGGGACAACGCATCATGCCGCAGGGTCTCCGATCCAAAAGCAGAGGGCCCCTCTGCAGCCACCAGAACGCTGCTATCATCTTTGTTCCCAGTGTGCCGGAGGTTAAAGTGTCGGGAGCCGTCCGTGATCGCTCCTGGCATTTAGTGCCGAGTGTCAGCTGTGAAAATCAGCTGACACCCGGCCGATCGACTATGACGTACTATCCCGTCCTTGAGAATTAAGTTCCAGGGCACATGGACGGGACAGTACGTCAAATGGTAGAAAGTTGTTAAACAACAACCACAAGACGGATTTCATCACCAGGTATCAACGTAATCAGTGCAACGGCGCTGACCTGACACTGTGTGCAGGTTACTGTGCATAATTCTGCTGGCAGGTTCACGGTAAATTTAGATCTTAGGCATTTGGAAGAGGTGTTGGAGAGCTTTTTTTTTTTTTTTTTTAAGATTATCAGGGAGTTACAGACTCATAAGTGAGGCAGGACAATCCCACCGCCATCAAACTATCGTGCAGAATGAACAGGTAAAAAAAAGACATAGAATAAAAAAATGTTACATCCCCAACAACAACATATGTACAAGGGGAGAACTCCAACAGTAAACCAGAGTTGCATTCATTTATGGTGGACCAATGGAACTACTATGAGTCCTGACTAGTGATGAGCGAGTATACTTCTTGGCTCGGGTTTTCCCGAGCATGCACGGGTGATTACGAGTATTTTGGCGTGCTCGGAGATTTAGTTTCTGTCAACTAGCTGCATGATTTATGGCTGCTGGACAAGCCTGAATACATGTGAGGAATGCCTGTTTGTTACGGAATCCTCACATGTATTCAGGCTGTCCAGCAGCCATAAATCATGCAGCCAGTTGACAGAAACTAAATCTCCGAGCACTTCCAAAATACTCGTAGATCACCCGAGCATGCTCGGGAAAACCCGAGCAAAGAGTATACTCGCTCATCACTAGTCCTGACCAGAAGATTGGAGAAAATAATATTACTCCACATTTCAGGAGAGATTGTGCAGTAATCTGGATTCCTTAGGATCGAAAACATTATGACATTAATTGAAGCAATGAAACCAGGGCTCGAGCCATGCCATCACATCTCCTGCAGGTGTGAATAAATGTATATTACAGCCATCAGCCATGCACAGCTTAGAGATATATCATGGCACAGGTGTAATGGTTTTCCTGTTGTTTATCACAATCCTCCTTGAAATTAGTTTTAATACAAATTGAAAAGTCAGGATAAAGGGAAACTCTGTTCATATTGTACAGAAATTCACACTTGACCTCACTGCACATTACATGTTGTTGATCATAAAAGCGAAGTTTGGCCAGAAAGACTGGACCTGGTCTTGTAGGGACCATATGAATACATTCAGCACCACAGAAGGGAGAAAAGGTAGATTCATCCAATAAGATATCAGGGATCTAGGAAGCCAACAGCATCATTACCCTCCACTTTCTCTGACAGGCCCAGCATAATACTTTTCTTCAAGTGATTTTCTAACTTGTCAGCACATTCTACAGTGTCATTTGGCCTTGTAGTTTACAGATCTGGGTAGGTAAGGGTTAGAGTCTTCTAATCCCGGGGGTAAGTTCTATAGAAAAGGGCTTTCAATGCCCAAAGTCATTTGAACAGTTTTGGGTGGAGGAGAATGTTGTGGTCTAGAGGCCAGATGGTGATCACACGATTGTGATACAGCCGTACTACACCACCAATAAAGCAGCCACAGCCGGTGACTGAGAAGAATCTGTGACTTCTCAGCATTTAGTGGTCACTACTCACCTGGGTAGTCATATGTAGGAATCTCCTCTTTACACCGCTCATCACCCCTCACATATGTCTCTGCAGGAATAATATGGGTCAAATCTTCACCCTGAAACAAATATTGTAAAAGTCACAGACAGATGGAGAAGTCACATCTATGATCAGCTCTAATCCTGCTATCTCCAATGTTTTCATTACACAAGTATAAACTATATAATACTGGTGGATAAAACAAGACTAAGCACAAGATCTTCATGGCAGTCTACACATCATAGGGGAGATCTCATGACACATTCTCTCCATCTACCTGATGATCCTGAGGAACATTAGGATCTTCTTGTTTACAGTCCTGTGGAAGAAGAAGACAGGGACATCTTTCTGGTGTTGCCCTCTTACTGGATAGATCTGTAGGAAACACATACAGGCACTGAATTCATTCCAACCTAATCACAGTAAATTTGGACCATAACAAATATTTACCATATGTATTTGTATATTGTATGTCCTGGGCGCTGCATTCACTCACATCCACCGTCCTTGCATTAACTCTTTACACTCCATCCATACCTGCCCCAGTCCTCTCCTCTCCTATGTATAGCATTCATGCTCACTTCACATTCCTAAACTGCACAGATCCATTCAGTTCCACCATCCAACACAAGAGATGCTCTCACAAATCACTTAACCATCTGCTCACTCTTTCTATCCTACTCCTAGTCGCAGAAGATATCGCTCCCAACCCCAGCCCCCCATGTTATAGCAAGTCAAACCCCCCAACCGCTACACTCAGAAACCCCTCTAATCTTATTAATATTCCCTGCATGCCTTCTGTCTTTCAATTGCGCCCTCTGGAATTCTCGCTGAGTGTGTAATAAATTCTCCTTCATCCATGACTTCCTATTTTCAAATTCTCTTAACATTCTGGCTCTTACTGAAACCTGGATCCAGCAGCCAGACACCACCGCTGCTGCTGCTCTCTCATATGGTGGACTACACTTTTCTCATACCCCAAGATCGGACAACAGAGCAGTTAGAGGCGTTGGTCTGCTCCTATCACCCAAATGTACCTTTCAGGTTATCCCTCAAGTACCCTCACTTCTGTTCCCTTCTTTTGAGGTCCATGCTGTCAGACTCTACATCCCCTTCTCCATGCTAGTGGCAGTGGTGTATCGTCCTCCCGGCCCATCCCATCAGTTCCTGGATCAGTTTGCCATCTGGCTTCAACATTTTCTCTCCTGTGGCATCTCCACCCTCATCATGGGTGATTTCAACATCCCCATTGCTTTTCCCCTATCCCCATCTGCTACTCACCTATTATTTCTAACCTCCTCCTTTGGCCTTTCGCAGCTTACTAACTCTCCAACGCATGAAGATGGAAACTCCCTCGACTTGGTCTTCTCTCGGCTTTGCTCAGTGGTTGATTTCACAAACTCCCCTCTCCCGCTCTCTGACCACAACTTTCTTTCATTCTTTATCAAGACCTGCCATCCTGCTCAGGTCACCCCTACTTTCCACACTTATAGAAACATACAGGCCTTTAACACCCAGAAACTAATGAAGAACTTGCAGTCATCATTGGCCTCTATCTCCTCCGTCTCATGTCCTGATTCTGCACTGAAGCATTATAACAAAACCCTGCAAAGTGCCCTGGATGAAACTGCACCTCCTATACATAGAACAATATGGCACAGACAGCGACAAACGTGGCACACGCTACAAACATGTTTCCTGCAACTGTGCTCCAGGTGCGCCGAACGTCTGTGGAGAAAATCTAATCTACCAGAAGATTTCATCCATTATAACTTTATGCTTAAAACATACAACACTGCCCTTTACTTCTTCACTCTAGCTCACTCTCTGATTTTGAACCAGTCACAGAAGAAGAAGTAATCAGGCTCCTTTCATCTTCTCGCCCGGCCACTTGCACCAGTGACCCCATTCCGTCACATCTCCTCCAGGCCCTTTCCCCTGCTGTCACCGCTCACCTCACAAAAATATTCAACCTCTCTCTCCTGGTTTCTTTCCCACCTCATTTAAGCATGCTATCATACATCCATTACTTAAAAACCATCCCTCAACCAAAACTGTGCCGCTAACTATAGACCTGTCTCTAATCTTCCCTTCATCTCTAAACTCCTGGAACGCCTGGTCCACTCCCGTCTTATCCTCTATCTCTCAGATAACTCTTCTCAACCCTCTACAATCCGGTTTCCACTCTTTACACTCTACTGAAACTGCCCTCACTAAAGTCTCTAACAGCTAAATCTAATGGTCACTACTCCATGCTAATTCTTTGGATCTCTCTGCAGCATTTGACACGGTGGATCATCAGCTCCTCCTCACTATGCTCCACTCCATTGGCCTCAAGGACACCGTTCTCTCCTGGTTCTCATCCTATCTGAAAGCTCCTTCACTGTATCTTTTGCTGGCTCCTCCTCCTCTCATCTTCCACTTACTGTTGGGGTCCTCAAGATCGGTTCTAGGCCCCTTCTCTTCTCTTTGTATGTTGCCCCTATTGGTCGAACAATCAGTAGATTTGGTTTCCAGTACCATCTCTATGCTGATGACGCCCAATTATACACTTCTTCTCCTGACATCACTCCTGCCTTTTTAGAAAACACCAGTGATTGTCTTACCGCTGTCTCTAACATCATATCCTCCCTCTATCTGAAACTGAATCTGTCAAAAACTGAACTCCTTGTGTTTTCTCCTTCTACTAATGTACCTATGCCCAACATTGCCATTTCCGTGTGTGGCTCCACCATTACTCCCCAGCAACATGCCCGCTGTCTTGGGGTCATACCTGATAGCTTTCATTCACCCCCACATCCGATCACTGGCTCGCTCTTGTTATCTGTACCTCAAAAACATTTCTAGAATTCGACCCTTTCTTACTTTCGACTCGTCAAAAACTCTTACTGTTTCTCTTATTCATTCTCGTCTGGACTATTGTAACTCTCTACTAATCGGTCTCCCTCTTACCAAACTCTCCCTTCTCCAATCTTTCTTGAATACTGCAGCCAGGATCATATTCCTCGCCAATCGTTACACCAATGCCTCTACCTTGTGCCAGTCATTACACTGGTTACCCATCCACTCCAGAATCCAGTACAAACTTGTTACCCTCACCCACAAAGCACTCCATGGATCAGCACCACCCTACATCTCCTCCCTCATTTCAGTCTACACTACCCATGCCCTTCTTTATGATAATGACCTGAAATTAACATCCTCAATAATCAGAACCTCCCGTCTCCAAGACTTTTCATGTACTGCGCCAATTCTTTGGAATGCACTACCCAGTTAATACGATTAATCCCCACAGTTAAGCGTGCCCTAAAAACGCATTGGTTCAAACTTTCCTACCATCTCAACGCATTAACCTAACTATCCCTGTGTTGCCCGGTTCAAAATTTCTACCATAATCAGGTTCATTGCATCATGTTCTCACATGCTTTATGCATTTAATAGCCCTCTGTGTCTGTATTGTTACATACTTAAGTCTACAGAAAAGAAAATAGAATGCGGCACAGCCCTGTATACTGAGTGATAACAAGTACCACACAAACGTGACTACTGAGAGACACCTATCTCATAGACCGGGTGCACATCCACAAAAAGTCCAGTTTTGCATACACATACACATGTGAAAAAAAAGAGTAGATGGCACTCATCGTCTTAAAATTAATAATAATTTTATTTCTATAGCGCCAACATATTCCGCAGCACTTTACATTATAGAGGGGATTTGTACAGACAATAGACATTACAGCATAACAATAAACACAGATCAAAGTAGATACCAAGAGGAATGAGGGCCCTGCTCACAAGCTTACAATCTATGAGGAAGAAGGGGAGACACGAGAGGTAGATGGTAACAATTGCTTTCATTGTTCGGACCAGCCATAGTGTAAGAATCGGATGTTCATGTAATTCTGCATGAACCAGTTAACAGCCAAAATATGTAACAGTACAGACACAGAGGGCTATTAAATGCATAAAGCGGGTGAGAACATAATACGAGGTACCTGATAGAAAATTTTTTGAATGGGCCAACCCAACAGGGATAGTTAGGTTAATGCGTTGAGGCGGTATGGCAGTCTGAACAAGTGCGTTTTTAGGGCACGCTTAAAACTATGGGGATTAATCGTATTAACCTGGGTAGTGCATTCCAAAGAATTGGCGCAGCACGTGAAAAGTCTTGGAGACGGGAGTGGGAGGTTCTGATTATTGAGGATGCTAACCTCAGGTCATTAGCAGAATGGAGGGCACAGATTGGAGAGGGGAGAGTTTGGTAAGAGGGAGACCGATTAGTAGAGAGTTACTATAGTCCAGACGAGAATGAATAAGAGAAACAGTAAGAGTTTTTGCAGAGTCGAAAGTAAGAAAAGGTCGAATTCTAGAGATGTTTTTGAGGTGCAGATAACAAGAGCGAGCCAGTGATCGGATGTGGGGGGGGGGGGGGGTGGGTGAAAGCTTGGAATCAAGTATGACCCCAAGACAGCGGGCATGTTGCTTGGGAGTAATGGTGGAACCACACATGGAGATGGTAATGTCAGGCAAAGGTAGGTTAGTAGAGGGAGGAAACACGAGGAGTTCCGTTTTTGACAGGTTCAGTTTCAGATAGAGGGAGGACATGATGTTAGAGACAGCGGTAAGACAATCACTGGTGTTTTCTAAAAAGGCAAGCATGATATCGAGTGAAGAAGTGTATAATTGGGTGTCATCAGCATAGAGATGGTACTGGAAATCAAATCTACTGTTGTTTGTCCAATAGGGGCAGTATACAAAGAGAAGAGGAGGGGACCTAGGACTGATCCTTGAGGAACCCCAACAGTAAGGGGAAGATGAGAGGAGGAGGAACCAGCAAAAGATACAGTGAAGGAACGGTCAGAGAGATAGGAGGAGAACCAAGAGAGAACGGTGTCCTTGAGGCCGATGGAGTGTAGCATAGTGAAGAGGAGCTGATGGTCCACAGTGTCGAATGCTGCGGAGAGATCCAAGAGAATTAGCATGGAGTAGTGACCATTAGATTTAGCAGTCAGTAGATCATTAGAGACTTTAGTGAGGGCAGTTTCAGTAGAGTGTAAAGAGCGGAAACCAGATTGAAAAGTGTCGAGAAGAGAGTTATCTGAGAGATAGCGGATAAGACGGGTGTGGACCAGGTGTTCCAGGAGTTTAGAGATGAAGGGAAGATTAGAGACAGGTCTATAGTTAGCGGCACAATTTTGGTTGAGGGATGATTTTTTAAGTAATGGATGTATGATGGCATGTTTAAATGAGGAGGGAAAGATACCGGAAGAGAGAGAGAGAGGTTGAATATTTTGTTAGCTGAGAGGTGACAGCAGGGGTAAGGGACTGGAGGAGATGTGACAGAATGTGGTCACTGATGCAAGTGGTAGGGCGGGAAGATGCAAGGAGCCTGATTACTTCTTCTTCTGTGCTTTATTCGGACATCTTAAAATAGTAGAGGAAGGAGAGTTTTTTTTGCTGGATACAAAATCAGGACGACAGCTGTTTCGCGCAAGTGTGCGCTTCTACAGGTCCCTTGTTACATACTAAGGCTGGAGTCACACAGAACGTTTAAAAAAACGGTCCGATTTTGTAATGCGATAATCGCACAACAGTCATCCGTATGTAATCCGTTTTCAATGCGATGATGCAATTTCCTCGCATGTCAGGATCCGTATGGCATTTCATTTCTCACTGCTTTTCCCCTTTGAATTTAATGGCTCAATGGGCTGTAATGAGGAAAATATGTGCGTATTTCTCGCAAGTCACACTGATGGTCCGTGTGATGTCTGTTTTTTTGTCGCACCCATAGACTTGCATTGGCGATTCTGAGCCGAGATACGCGTACAATCGCAGCATGCTGTGATTTCACTCGCGCGTATAAAACGTGCGATAAATAATCGGCTGCTGGGACCTGCCCCATAGAATAACATTGGGACGAGTGCTAGGCGATTTTTTATCGCCTAGCACTCGTCCGTATTATACGGTAGTGTGACTCCGGCCTTAGGCTGATAACTGGTTCATGCAGCATTACATGAACACCCGTTTCTTACTCTTTGGCTGTTTTGAACAATGAAAGCAATTGTTACCATCTACCTTTCGTGTCTCCCCTTTTCCTCATAGATTGTAAGCTTGCGAGCAGGGCCCTCATGCCTCTTGGTATCTGTTTTGATCTATGTGTTTATTGTTATGCTGTAATGTCTATTGTCTGTACAAGTCCTCTCTATAATGTAAAGTGCTGCGGAATAGGTCGGCGCTATAGAAATAAAATTACCGTATATACTCATGTATAAGCCGACCCCCTAATTTTGCCACAAAAAACTGGGAAAACTTATTGACTCGAGTATAAGCCTAGGGTGGAAAATGCAGCAGCTACTGGTAAATTACAAAAATAAAAAGATACCAATAAAAGCAAAATTGAGACATCAGTAGGTTAAATGTTTTTGAATATCCATACTGAATCAGGAGTCCCATATAATGCTCCATACAGTCCATGATGGGCCCCATAAGATGCTCCATACAAAATATGCTCCATATAATGCTGCACAAAGGTTAATAATGGCCCCATAAGATGCTCCATAGATTATGCCCCCATATGGTGCTCCATAGATTATGCCCCATATGTTTCACAGATTATGCCCCATATGCTCCACAGATTATGCCCCATATGCTCCACAGATTATGCCCCATAACTTCCATAGATTATGCCCCATAGGTTCCACAGATTATGCCCCATAAATTCCACAGATTATGCCCCATATGCTCCACAGATTATGCCCAATATATTCCAGATTATGCCCCATAGATTCCACAGATTATGCCCCATATGCTCCACGATTATGCCCCATAGATTCCACAGATTATGCCCCATATGCTCCACAGATTATGCCCCATATGCTCCACAGATTATGCCCCATAACTTCCATAGATTATGCCCCATAGGTTCCACAGATTATGCCCCATAAATTCCACAGATTATGCCCAATATATTCCAGATTATGCCCCATAGATTCCACAGATTATGCCCCATATGCTCCACAGATTATGCCCCATATGCTCCACAGATTATGCCCCCATATGCTCCACAGATTATGCCCCCCATATGCTCTAGATTATGCCCCCATATGCTCCACAGATTATGCCCCATATGCTCCACAGATTATGCCCCAAAAATTCCACAGATTATGCCCCATATGCTCCACAGATTATGCCCCATAGATTCCACAGATTATGCCCATAGGCTCCACAGATTATGCCCACATGTTCCAGATTATGCCCCATATGCTCCACAGATTATGCCCCATATGCTCCATAGATTATGCCCCAGGTGCTCCATAGTATCGGTCCCTTATGCTGCTGCTGCTGCTGCAAAAAAAAAAAAAAGACATACTCACCTCTCGTCACTGGGGGCCAGGTGCCAGTGTCCTGAGCAGGCGGGGATACTGGCGCGCTATGGGGGGACAGGTGCCGGTGTCACCGCTTGCTCAGGGCCCCGACACCTGAGATATTTACCTGTACCCGGTCCACCGCTGCGCGCCGCTGTCTTCCGGGTCCTCTTGTTAGTGAGCGCTCAGGCAGAGGGCGCGGCGCGTACTAACTACGTCATCGCGCCCTCTGCCTGAACATCACAGCAAGAGGACGCGAGGACAGCGGCGAGCAGCGGTGGAAAGGGGACAGGTAAATATCACATATCGCCGGCGCATCTCTGCAGACCCTGTTCTTCTCCCGCAGCTCTTCCTTCCTACAGCGGTCACGTGGTACCGCTCATTAAAGTCATGAATATGTGCATATTCATGACTTTAATGAGCGGTACCATGTGACAGCTGCAGGAAGGAGCCTGAGATCGTGGGAGAAGCAGGGGGGCTGCAGAGACGCGCCGGCGGAGGGGCAAGTATGATCTGACACCCTCGATCCCCCTCCCCCGTCGACCCCCCGGTATATGACTCGCATATAAGCCGAGAGGAGGACTTTCAGCCTTAAAAAATGGGCTGAAAACCTCGGCTTATACGCGAGTATATACGGTATTATTATTCTTTACAGACAGATAATTATAGGCCGTGTGTAATTAGTCCTGTCTATTACCTGGTGATGTGAGGGCCTGGGGAACCTCCATCATGACGTCCTTGTAAAGATCTTTGTGTCCTTCCAAATACTCCCACTCCTCCATGGAGAAATAGACAGCGACATCCTGACATCTTATAGGAACCTGACACATACAATGATACCGTCATCCCCCCGATCCTTTCATAGATTTACTGTGTAATGTCCCAGCATTCCCAGCAATGTCACCTCTCCAGTCAGCAGCTCAGTCATCTTGTAGATGAGTTCTAGGATCTTCTGGTCATTGATGTCCTCATGTATCAGGGGGTGAGGTGGAGGCCCCGTGATTGGGCTCAGGGGCCTGCTGCATCCCTCAGACACAGGGTCCTGAAAGTGTGCACTAGAGGTCTTCTTCACTACTGTGTAATCCTGATAATGGAGAGACACATTAATAAATCTCACTACAGATATTTCCAGAGTCCTCACCTCTCCAGTTCTGTCCATCTGTTATTAACATAGAAAAGAATGATGTAATGTGACATCATCAGAATCTCTCACCTCTCCAGTAAGCCAGAAGAGGATCTCTAGGGTGAGGAGTAAAATTTTCTCTCCCATCTTGTCTCTATCCATATCCATGCTTGATGGGTAAATCAGGAAAATTTTCTTATTTAGAAGATAATCACTGAGAGGCTCCAAGAGACCTGAATGAGAAGATGAGCCGATGTAACATCATAGAAATCCTGTGTAATAATACAATTACTGGAGATAATAAGGGAAACTTATCAGGAGACTTATTATTTTACAGTATTTAGTTCTCTTCTTTACATCTACTAATAAAACATATATATTTAGGTTACAGACAACAAGCAGTTTCTTCCTCGGAGTCGGCAGCTGAATACGTTCCTCATAGACTCATCTTCCATAACGCTAATTCTCGTCTCATTTACCGACACTGGAATCGGCATTAGTAATACTGCAGGAGATATTCATTACACGTGACAGGAGAAATAACTACTTCATGATGAGGACGACATCTTCATCTTCTACTACGGCTCTAGAAACATATTTGTCCACAGTCCATCATTGACTCCATCACCACCGACCGTCTATATGAATGTTTCCCGTCTTCCCCGCACTGTAATCTTCTATCACGTTAGATCTCTTGTCTCATTCACACACAGAAGTTTAAAGCTTTTATAAAAGCTTTTTTGTTTCCATAAACACAATGGACAGAAATGATCTGACCCCAAAGTCTCAATGTACAATGATTTATGGGTTTTTTTGGCCTTAGGCTTTCCTACATTTCAAGAAAAACACCAGAAAAAAAACCTTATATTAAAATGTTTGAGAAGAAAATTGGCTCCAACAATTCTTGTTAAAAGAAAAAAACATGGAAAAAGCAGAAGACACATTTTATTTTTTTCACACAATAAACAATTGTTTTTTAAAAAAATAACTCTTTTGGAACCCCAGAACATGTATGTATACCGCAAGGATGGCACAGCTGCGGCTGCAACAAAAACCCTGGCAGATTAACCACTTGCTGCTGCCAAAAGCAAACATGGCATCTAGGGTGTGACAGAGTTCGTCTGAATGCCCTCTGACCCCAATTACTTGATAGTATGGGGTGGCCTAGTTACTATGATACTTACATGCGTAATAATGGGGTCTGGGCTGCAATGTACGAAGGTCTATTAGGCTGGGCCAGAGGTAGCATCCAATAAGTTACCTTTTAACGCCCCCAAACACATTAAACTGAAGTTGCATGAAAGCACTGATTTCTGGGGCTTTGGTCGACTATATAATGTATTTGGGGGCCTACCGATAGATGATGTTAGGACAGAGAAGGATCTGGCATCATGAATTTCAGAGGCTAATCCGTTCCTGGTTCCTGTAGCTAATCCTCCTCTAGAGGAGTCTGAAGGCGACTCTCTCATACAGACCACAGGAAAGCTGGAATATTAGTGTGTATGGGGGAGTCGGGAGAGATAGCCATCTGCCCAATAACCGTTCAGCCAACACTTATCTCATGTGTATGGAGCCGTTAGTATTACAGTGATAGGCAGTGATGATACACAGCACTACAGTAGCACAGTGCATCACCGGAGCAATCAGAGGCTTGTACGTTGTATGATAGTGTAAGCAGGTGCTGAGATGCAGTACAGAGGGATTGCAGAGCAGTACGGTATAACAGTAATATTTATTTTTAACAGTAAGGGTTAAAGTACTCTCGTTGCAGGTAGTTAATAGAACAACAAGGACCAAATGAATTAAGCAAAATGAGTGCGACAGTCTAAGTTTCAAACAACACTTATTGTAGCTCCTGCTGGTGTCCTTAGTCCAGAGTCCAATGGGGATAGTAGTACCGAAGCGGGTGGTTTCTGGTTTTCCGGCTCCGCTAAGCCCCTAGTCCATAAGCCCGGGCATTCAAAACGGGAAAAGCTGCAGAAGTCTCTGTACTAAACATGGACAGATGTGTGCTAGCCAACAAAGGGAACCGCACTTCAGTGTCCTGTAACCAGTCCACGCATCTCTGCACGTGCGTGGTCCTCTGATTAGCCAGGCGCACGGCGCTTCCCGCACTTACTGTCCCTCTGGAGCACTCAGGAGATCTCGGCCACAGTACGTCACAGCGCTGCTGTTCAGGGGTCAGAGGGCATTGCTCACTGTCCTGCACTCTCTCTGACGGCCGGAAACTGCCTTCTCGTTTGCGTGCTTTCTGTTCTCCCCTTCCTTTGAACACGCCCCCTCTTCACAGGTCATGAGGTTTGTCCGATCCTCTATTCCTTCCCCTGGGCAACATGGGACGCAGCCTCGACAGTTCTGGACGCGGCTCAG
>JARQOD010000003.1:13014273-13126661 GCA_033576555.1 Oophaga sylvatica | reverse complement strand
TTTTCCCTCGATTTCCCATAGAAACGCCTTTGCCACAGGGGGCTGAAAAAATCACTCTTTACAAAAAAATGGATTTTCAAAAGGGGAAATTTTGGAAATTTTGCTCGGGAAAAGGGTACAAGAAACCCAGAAAATTTTTTAAAAACCCCACCACTTTCAAGGTAAACCTGGTCTGGCTGGTCAACCAGAAATTTTAATTAAGAATTCCATCCCTAATTGGGACAAAATCATGGGACCTTATAAAATCAGTAAAATTAAAAGTGCTGCCCTTTGTCGCTTCACTCCCGAACATGAAATCCACCCGTCTTTCAAGTATCTCACAAAAAGGCTCGACACCCAAACGTTCCGGACGTTTTTCTCCTTCCCACCCGTGCTAGTCGATGGCAGAAGAATTTTGGGGGAAAGGATTCTAGATTCCAGGTTTTAAGAAATCATACAAAAAATTATTAAGGGCAGGGCCCCCATGGGGGACAATTCAGGGGAACCATCAAAAATTTTAATGCTCCTCCTTGCCCGCGTTTCAAAAGGGGTCCCCACACAACCGGGTCTGAGGTCACCCGGGAGTTGCCCCCTAAGGGGGAGAAATGAAAGGGTTCTGTGACATTTCCTGAAACCATTTTTCCGTCCTTTTTTTTATTTTCGTTTTGCTGCGCTTTCTTGCCCTCATCAATATGGATTTCCGCTTGTTTTTTCCCGCCCTGATCCTCCCTCTTGCTTCTTAAGCAGCCACAGCTGAGCAATCAGTGCTTCAGAATCAAGCCTGCAGTGAACCTGTGACCTGACTCCTGGAAGCCTTGGACCTTGTACTCCAGTTATTTCCTATTGTGGAACTTTGGAACACTCGTGGACTTTGGAACCTTGCTATTTGATAAATCCACGTTTGCATGGACTTATGGTAACAGAGAAGAGATCCTGAACCTGTTGTGAGAGTGATTGCTGAGCTTAAGTTACTCTGGCCTGCTGTGTCTCCTGCTTTGTATCTGCAAACTGTGTGACTATTATTGCCACTTGTATGAAGTAATACAAGACCTTCTATATCAAACCTGTGACTCCTGTGTTTTCATCGCACCCAAGCACAAGACACTATATGAACTGTACTCCTTACATTACAGCATCCCTGCCTGACAGCAGGCAGAGACGCCTGCGCTACAGTACCCCCCCTTTAGGTCCCCCCTTTTTTAGGCCAGAGAGAAATTTAGCTAAGATGAGAGGGGCATGGATGTTCTCCCGCGGCTCCCACGTTCTCTCCTCAGGACCAAACCCCTTCCAATCCACCAAAAAATAGGTCTTCCTTCTTACCCTTTTGGTGGCCAAAATATTCTCTACCTCAAATTCATTTTCAGCAGAAACCGGAGCAGGAGGCGTGCCTATAGACTTAGAAAAAGAGTTAAATACCACCGGTTTGAGGAGAGATACATGGAAGGAGTTGGGGATCCGCAAGTTGGCTGGGAGTTTCAATTTATAGGCCACCTGGTTGATCTGACTGATGACCTCCAGAGGACCGATGAACCGAGGACCTAACTTATAGGAAGGAATCTTGAGCCGAACATACTTGGACGAGAGCCAGACCTTATCCCCAGGACGGAATTGAGGAGGATCCAGACGTTTTTTGTCAGCATGTCTTTTCATACGGTCGGATGACAGAAGAAGTGCAGACCGGGTACTCTCCCATATGGAGGAAAATTTGTCAACCAGAGATTCTGCAGCCGGATTGTCCACTGAGGTGGAGACGGGAACTGGGATCCGAGGATGCTGACCGAAGACTACAAAAAACGGGGATTTGGAGGAAGATTCGCTCTCGTGATTGTTGTAAGAAAATTCGGCCCATGGCAGGAGATCCACCCAGTCAGAATGGTGGGCATTAACAAAGTGCCGGAGGTAACTGGTCAGGATCTGGTTGATCCGCTCCACTTGACCATTGGACTGTGGGTGGTAAGCGGAGGAGAAGTCCAGGGTGACATCCAATAATTTACAAGTGGCTCTCCAGAAACGTGAGGTGAACTGTACCCCTCGATCCGACACGATGTGACGGGGCAGACCATGGAGTCGGAAAATGTGGCGGATGAAGTCTTTGGCCAGCTCAGGTGCAGACGGGAGGCCTGGCAGGGGAATAAAGTGAGCCATCTTGGAAAAGCGATCGACGACCACCCAAATGACCGTAGAACCAGCAGAGACAGGGAGGTCCGTTATGAAGTCCATGGCTATATGCTGCCAGGGGGCAGTGGGTACCGGAAGTGGAAGAAGGTGACCGGCAGGCAGGTGTCTCGGAACTTTGTTGCGGCCACAGGAGGCACAGGCAGCAACAAAATCTATAACGTCCTTGTGCAGGGTAGGCCACCAGTAATGCCGAGAGATAAGTTGGAGGGTCTTTTTCTGGCCGGCGTGGCCAGCAAGTTTAGACGAATGACCCCAGTGTAGGATCTTCTCCCGATCGGTTACCGATACGAATGTCTTACCAGGAGGTGGACGGTTCAGACTCACGGGAGCCACCTGCATGACTCTGGCGGGATCGATAATATGTTTAGGTTCCTCCTCGAGATCCGACACCAGGAAAGACCGGGACAAGGCGTCCGCCTTGATGTTCTTGTCCGCCGGGCGAAAATGTAGAATAAAGTCAAAGCGAGCAAAAAACAAGGACCACCGGGCTTGACGCGGGTTAAGCCTCTGAGCATGCTGGAGGTAAGCCAAATTTTTGTGGTCAGTGTAAATAATTACCGGATGAAGAGCCCCCTCGAGTAGGTAACGCCACTCCTCCAATGCCAGCTTGATAGCCAATAACTCTCGGTCTCCTATGGAGTAATTGCGCTCGGAAGAGAAGAAGAGTTTGGAGAAGAAGCCACAAGTTACCATCCTCCCGGAAGATGATTTCTGAGTAAGCAGTGCCCCGGCTCCAGAGGAGGAAGCGTCAACCTCCAGGAAGAACTGTTTGTTGCCATCCGGGCGATGCAGCACCGAGGCGGAAGAGAACGCCTGTTTTAAGGAGAGAAAGGCCTCCTCTGCTTCTGGAGTCCACACTTTGGGGTTAGTGCCCTTATGGGTGAGCGCTGAAATTGGGGCGGTCCGGGAAGAGAAGTGCGGTATGAAGAGACGGTAATAGTTAGCAAAGCCCAGAAACCGCTGAATGGCCTTCAATCCCTCCGGTCGGGGCCATTTCTCGATGGCAGACAACTTCTCAGGATCCATCCGTAGACCGGTCTGAGAAATAATGTAGCCCAAAAACGGAAGCGAGGTCTGCTCAAAGAGGCACTTCTCGTATTTAGCGAAGAGGTGATTCTGCCTGAGCCTGAGCAGAACCTGACGAACATCCCTCCGGTGAGTCTGGAGATCCGGAGAGAAGACCAAGATGTCGTCCAGGTACACCACTACGCAGGAATAGAGAAGATCCCGGAAGATGTCATTGACTAGCTCTTGAAAGACGGCGGGAGCATTACAGAGCCCAAAGGGCATCACGAGGTACTCATAATGGCCGTCCCGGGTGTTAAAGGCAGTCTTCCATTCATCCCCCTGACGGATACGGACTAAGTTGTACGCCCCGCGGAGGTCCAGTTTGGTGAAGATTCTAGCCCCCCGCAGACGATCAAACAATTCCGGAATGAGCGGAAGGGGATACTTATTCTTCACCGTGATTTGGTTGAGTCTTCTATAGTCTATACAGGGACGGAGAGAGCCGTCCTTCTTTTTTACGAAAAAGAAGCCTGCTCCCGCCGGGGAAGTAGATTTCCGGATGAATCCCCTGGCCAAATTCTCCTCGATATATTCGGACATCGACCGGGTCTCAGCAGCAGACAATGGGTAAATACGCCCACGGGGAGGCGTAGTACCAGGTAACAGATCGATAGGACAATCGTATGGTCTATGAGGAGGTAATGTCTCTGCTTCTTTTTTATTAAAGACATCAGAAAATGACCAATAGGGAATCGGAAGACCTGGTAGATTAGTTGGGGTAGGAGAAGGACAGACGGGATGAACAGGAATCAAACACGTCTTATGACAATCCTGTCCCCAGCGAAGGACCTCTCCGGTCTGCCAGTCGAGCACGGGTACATGTCTCTGGAGCCACGGTAGACCTAGTAAGAGTGCGTGAGAGAGTCCAGGCAGAACATGAAAAAAGATACTCTCAGAATGCAGCATTCCCACTTGTAGCGTTATGGATTCGGTGATGAGTTGGATGGGACATGGTAAGAGGCCCCCATCCACGGCCGCGACCGATAAGGGTACCGCCAGAGGTTTGGTGGGAATGTGATATTTTTCTACCAGGAACTGTGAAATAAGATTCCCGGCTGCTCCAGAATCAAGTTGGGCAAGTTCGAAATAACGATTCTCCCCACAGAGAATGGAGACAGACAGCAGCAGAGATGGAGAGGCTTTCTTCGTGTCTAGGTCGACCTCTCTGAGCGAACCTAGACAGAGGCGTTTCCCGACCTCTCCGGACAAGTACGAATCCGGTGCTCCTTACTGCCACAGTAGAAGCAACTCCCTTCGGCACGACGTAAGTCCTGACGGGTTTTGACCATCTTGGTCTGGTCGACCTGCATAGGCTCCGGAGAGTGTAATTGGGGAGAAACAGAGGGAGTGACGGGTTTCTGAAATGTAGGAGCTAGACGTGGAAACCTCCTCTCACGGGTGACCTCTTTGGCACGCTCCTGAAATCGTAGGTCAATCCGAGTGGCAAGAGTGATTAGGTCATCGAGAGTGGTAGGGATGTCCCGACCGGCGAGTTCATCCTTTATACGGCCGGACAGACCCTCCCAGAAGACAGATACTAGAGCGTCGTTATCCCAGGCCAGCTCCGAGGCAAGGGTACGGAACCATATGGCATATTGGCCCACGGTGAGACTTCCCTGACGGAGGCGTAACAAAGAAGATGCGGATGAGATCTTCCGTCCAGGTTCATCGAACACTTTCCGGAAAGCCGCGAGAAAGGCAGACAGGTCGGACACCAGGGGGTCTCCTCTCTCCAAAGAGGATTCAGCCAGGCCAGGGCCTCCCCCGTGAGATGGGACATGATGAAGGCAATTTTGGCCCGGTCAGAGTTAAACTGGTGGGAGAGAAGTTCAAAGTGCAAGGTGCACTGGTTAATGAAGCCCCGAGCCTGAGCGGAGTCACCTCCAAAGCGAGGAGGTGCGGAAAGTCGGGGTCCGTGGCAGGAAACCATGGGATTGGGAAGCATAGGAGCTGCCGGATTGCGTGTCGTGGCACCAGCTGAGGTTGCTGGTGGAGCTGTCAGAGTGTCCAGGCGAGAGTTGACATTCCGCAGGTGACCCAGGATGGACTCCTGTTGGGACCTCTGATGGGATAATTCATGACACAGGTCCGAGGTAGAGGGAGCTTGGGTGCCACCGGGTTCCATGGCCCGAGCAAACTGTAACGGGTCTGGGAGGCGGAACCTCTGAGCTATATATACAAGGAGGTGGTCCTTGTAAGAGAGCGGGTGGCGACCAGGGTAGACGGGCAGACAGTCACAACAGGTTATCGGGACAGTCTCTGGGTAAACGGGCAGCGGGTCACGGCAAGTGACTGGGGCAGTCTCTGGGTAAACAGGCAGGAGGTCACGGCAAGTGACCGGGGCAGTCTCTGGGTAACCAGGCAGGAAGTCACAACAGGTAACCGGGGCAGTCTCTGGGTAACCGGACAGGAGGTTACGGTAAGTGACCGGGGCAGTCTCTGGGTAAAGATAATACGACCTGTGATGGCTGAGCCTCCCGGTAGGCTAGCAGGCGGATAGCAGATGAGCGCTCCCAGGTGAGCGGGCAGGCTGGTCCATAGACAGACTGGCAGGTCACGATGAGCAGACTGTCGGACGGCAGAGCCTCCAGGTAGGCTAGCAGACAGGTAACAGGTGAGCGCTCCCAGGTGAGCGGGCTGGCTGGTCCATAGACAGACTGGCAGGTGACGATGAGCAGACTGTCGGACGGCAGAGCCTCCAGGTAGGCTAGCAGACAGGTAGCAGGTGAGCGCTCCCAGGTGAGCGGGCAAACTGGTCCATAGACAGACTGGCAGGTGACGTTGGGCAGACTGTCAGACGGCAAACTAGCAAGCAGGTCTGCGGAATATCAGGCAGGAACTTGGCAGGTAACTGGCAACGGAACCTGAGGGCTGAAGCAGAGTAGTGAACAGTGCAACAACATTGCTCGGGCACCTTCCTACTAGAGGAAGTGCCTTATATAGGGTAAAGTCCTCCGGCCATTGGCCGGGGACTCTTTAGGATGACGCGCGCGGCCCCTTTAAGAGAGGGGAGCGCGCGCGACCTAAACACAGTGGCCGGAAAGGAGCGCGCGCTGACAGCAGGGAGGGAGGAGGACGCCGGACCCGAGACAGAGGGACGCAAGCAGCCAGGAGAGCGGGAGGAGGACGCCGGCCCCGAAGCAGAGGATCGCGCGCAGCCAGGAGAGCGGGACGAGGACGCCGGCCCCGAAGCAGAGGAGCGCGCGCAGCCAGGGTGAGTGGAACAGCGTCCCTGCCTGACAGCAGGCAGAGACGCCTGCGCTACAAGCCTGACCATGTGACACCTAACTCCTCCCCTCCTGTGACCTCATCACAGGTCCTGTGTGCACAGAAGAGGACAGCATAGGAACGTCATTGCTCTGCTGTAAGAAGCTGAAGTGGAGAGCTGGGAGGGGGAGGAGTGCATGGGGGGGCGTGGCGGCTTCTCTCACTGCGGGTCACATAGTGTCCCGGCCGGGACAGCGGGTGGGAGGGTCGGAATCGGGACTGTCCCGCTCAATCCAGGAAGGTTGGGAGGTATGTGAATACATGTCGGGATTGCCTGTTTGTTAGGAAATCCCCACATGTATTCAGGCTGTCTAGCAGCTGTAAGTCATGCGGCTGCAGCGACACAAACTAAATCTCCAAGCACGCCCAAAATACTCAGAGAACACCCGAGCATGCTCAGAAAACTCGAGAAACGAGCATACTCGCTCATCACTAATTATTGCACAATCTTTCCTGAAATGGGAGCACTTATACTTTCTCTACTTTTCTGTCCAGGACTCACAGTAGCTTCAATGGTTCACCATAAATGTTTAGTGTTGGAGCTCTCCCCTCAAACATACTGGTGCTTCTCACAAATTTAGAATATCATCAAAATGATAATTTATTTCAGTTCTTCAATGCAAAAAGTGAAACTTATAAATTATATAGAGTCACTACAAACAGAGTGATCTATTTCAGGTGTTTATTTCTGTTATGTTGATGATTATCTAATAGATAAAGCAAGGGAGACACAAAGCGCAATAGGGTCTTATCCGATAGTAAGTTAGCACTTTTTAAGTAGGAAGCTGCTCACCTGGTATTAGGTGGTTAAAGCACATATAGGAGAGGCTGCTGCAGATCCACAGGTCGGTCAACGACCCGACAATACAATACACTGCAGAAAAGATGTGGATTCCAGTCCGCGCTGCCCAAATAATAGATTTCCAAGACGTAGTAGCAGTTAGAAAGCTATATATGGTATTTTCCTGAGGAAGGGGTGGTATTCACCCTGAAACGCGTAGATTAAACCATAACTGCTACTACGTCTTATTATTATTATGTTGATGATTATGGCTTACAGCCAATGAAAACCCCAAAGTCATTATCTCAGTAAATTAAAATACTTTATAACACCAGCTTTAAAAATGATTTTGAAATCCAAAATGTTGACTTACTGAAATGTATATTCAGTAAATTCACTCAATACTTCAGGGCTCCTTTTGCATCAATTACTGCATCAATGCAACGTAGCATGGAGGCAATCAGTCTGTGGCACTGCTGATGTGTTATGGAAGCCCAGGATGCTTTGATAGCAGCCTTCAGCTCTTCTGCATTGTTGGGTCTGGTGTCTCTCATCTCCCTCTTGATAATACCCCATAGATTCTTTATGGGGATAAGGTCAGGCGAGTTTGCTGGCAAATCAAGCTCAGTGTTACTGTTGTATTTATTCCAGGAATTAGTACTTTTGGCAGTGTGGACAGGTGCCAAGTCCTGCTGGAGAATGAAATTTCCAACTCCAAAAAGGTTGTCGGTAGAGTGACTTACACCAGCAGATGACATGGCTCCCCAAACCGTCACTGATTGTGGAAACTTCACACTAGACCTCAAGCAGCTTGGATTGTGTGCCTCTCCAATCTTCCTCCAAACTCTGGGACCTTGATGTCCAAATGAAATTCAAAATTTACTTTCCTTGTAGAGCATGTCAAAGGAAGCTTTTGCAGGTGTTTTTTGTTAATTATTCTGATTTACTGGGATCAGTGGGATCAGTCTGCCTCTCTTATGTGAGCCTGTAGCTCCCTGGTATCTTTACAAAAAGGTCTCTATTGCCTCTTCTAAGTGCCTGAGATCTAAATTTAAGATACCTCAGCTCTGCACTATTATAAAAAGTTCTCTTTAAATGTATAATATTTCTTCTTGAAACTAATCTCATAGAAAATATTGGCCCTTACGTTAGTTTAGATTGCAAAGAGCCACCGAGCCCCATACTCTAATTACCTCAAAGAGGTTTCACCACTAGTTACTCATTTATTACTGATGAAGACTATTGAGTTTGATCTTTTCAGTAGATGTGTTATTGTCTATAGTCACTGTTTTTAACTACAGTAGTTACTGACCAAAATACTCTGATTTAACCACCTTACGCAGCCAGTTTTGTGTTCGTAATCAGACCCCATTTTTCAAATCTGACGTGTGTCACTTTATGTGGTGATAACTTTGGAATTCTTCATAAAGGAAAATAGGAAACAAATGGACCTTACAAATTATTTTCCAACTTCAGACAGTACCCTATATACCGTTGTACACTACTGTCTGGGCACATGACAGGTTAAGAAGGGAAGGAGCGCCATTTAGCTATTTAAATGCAGATCTTACTGGAATAGTTTGCAGGCACAATGTATTGGGGCACTATTCGTGGTCACTGACAGCTCAAAAGATGGCTACCACAAACAGGTTTTGCATTCTGTACTCGGCTTTCAAGGTCCTACATATTGCCTTGCTTATCATCCATTAACCCCCTCAACATAGATCTGGACTTACACAGAGCCCCAGGGTTTGGACCACGGTGTTAACTGTTGTTCTGTGGTGTGATATGGCAAAAACAGTAGTCACGTAGCAGGGTCAGAACCAGAAGGACAGAGAAAATACAAAATCAGAAGACAAAAGAGTAGTCAGTAAATGGGCCGGAGTCACAACAGGAAACAAATACAGAAGCCCCGTGCTCAGCACAGAAGACTAAACCAGAGGAGAGCAACGCTATATCTGGCAACCTCGGCAAAATGCTTCAAGCTTAAATAGGATAAGGTGCTCTTCAAATGGCTGAAGCAGGAAGCAGATTACTTCAGCTGAACAGCACACACACCCATACTGCCAGACAGGGTGGTAGTACTGGCCCCAGGCATCCTAATCTTAGTGGATGGATAGAGCCTGCACCGCCTAGAGCTTCTGGTTCTGACGTCTCCTCCATCACCAGAGCCGCCTGCAGAATGAATAAGGTGGCACATGGTGACAGAAGCTGCGGGGTACCAGGCATTTGCTGCTCTTGGTTCTGTGTTACCTCACACAAGCTGGACGCTGCAGAGCCACCTGCTCTGTCAGTTGCAAACAAACAGTGACACACCCGAACCCTTCACTGCAGGGTTTTTAACTGGAATCTGTGGCCTTGGGTCACTTGAAAGACCCAGCTTGGAGGGAGTGAACTGACCCATTACCATCCTGTAGTTCACTCCAAAAATAAAATCCCTTAACGGGTTTCCCTGAACATTGCCTTGGCCAAATAGCTTGACCAGGTCCACATTTACTTTTATTTTACCTTGTGACTCACAGGTGTCCTGCTGTGGACACAAGGCACTCCAGTGGGTCTAATAGGACTCCGTCGCATCCAGGGGGATATATATCACCCCTCACATATTTCCCCCTCAGTTCAAACTTGTGGGGTCGAACATTTGTCACCATACAGTGGACCCGTGATAGGGCATCTGCATTTCTCTGCGACTTCCCTGCGCGATGTTCCACAGTGAAATTGAAATTTTGCAAGGACAGGAACCATCTGGTGACCCGAGCATTCCGCTCCTTGGCGTTTCTCATCCAAACCAAGGGTGATTGATCTGTCACCAAACGAAAAGGTCAACCAAGAAAATAATAGCATAGGGACTCCAAGACCCACTTAATGGCGAGGCACTCCTTCTCCACTATGCTATAATTTTTCTCGGCCGGGGTAAGTTTTCTACTTAGGTAGGTGATTGGATGTTCCTTCCTGTTCACCTCCTGCAACATGTCCGCTCCAAAGCCAATGTTAGATACATTTGTCTGCACTATGAATACTCTATTGAAGTTGGGGCTGATGAAGGCAGACTGTCCTTATAGTGGCACCTTCATAGACTGGTATACTTCCTCCGCTTGTGGGTTTCACCGCACCATGACTGATTTCTTTCCCTTTAGGAGATTAGTTAGCGGTGTTGTTCTCCCAGAGAAATTTTGGGGTAAAAATTAAAAAAATACTGGCCACATATTGAAGAGTGTGGTATCTCCATCAGATGCCTCATCTATCTGTGGGCTACAAATTGTAGCATTCCAGGCCTCCATTCCACTGTTTTTGCTGTCTGCTACCTTAGTTCAATACACTATTTTGTGGTAAAAATTTAAAAAACTACTGGCCACATATTGAAGAGTGTGGTATCTCCATCTGACACCTCATCTATCTGTGGGCTACAAATTGTAGCATTACAGACCGCCATTCCACTGTTTTTGCTGTCTGTGACCCTAGTTCAATACACTATTTTGGGGTAAAAAATAAAATAATACAGGCCACATATTGAAGAGTGTGGTATCTCCGTCAGACACCACATCTATCTGTGGGCTACAAATTGTAGCATTTCAGGCCTTTGTCCACTGTTTTTGCTGTCTGTTACCCAAGTTCAATACACTATTTTGGGGTAAAAAATAAAAAAATACAGGCCACATATTGAAGAGTGTGGTATCTCTGTCAGACACCACATCTATCTATGGGCTACAAATTGTAGCATTTCGTGCCTCCATTCCACTGTTTTTGCTGTGTCTTACCCTAGTTATTGACACCAGTTTGCTAAAAAAAGTACAGTCCAGATATTTTAAATTGTGTTTCTCCCGCACACGGATCACATCTAAGATCGCTCCCAATTCAGCCATTTGTAGTGAACGTGGAAAATATTGTACTCCATTTAAAATGGGCAAGGCACGTGGCAAGGGACGGGGAAGTGGACGTGATGGTGATGGTTCATGCAGAGGCCGAGGCCGTGGGCAAGCTGAAATTGTGGCACAACAAACACCCACATCTTCCCGCATGAGCTTCCTATCCAAATTCCAAGGGAACTGCAGAACAGCACTATTGAAACCAGAGCAGTGTCAAAAAGTAGTTGGTTGGATAGCGAATAATGCTTCCATTCACTTTGTTACCACCACCAGCACCCTGTCTTCCACAAGGTAAAGTCTGAGTAGCCATGAGTCTGGACTGCATATTCCTCATCGTGATCCTCCTTCCTCCTGCCATGACGAGTGCCCGGAGACAACTGATCCCACACTTGGATACTCCGAAGAGCTGTTCACTTTTCCATTTATAGATTCAGGCCTCTCGCATGCTCCACTTCAAGTGGGGCAAAATGAGATTGCATGTAGCGATGCCCAAATATTTAAGCAGCCATGTTCACACGAAGGTGACGGTGGGAACGTGTCACAACAGATGGATGATGATGAGACACAATTGCCAGAAAGTCAGGAGGAGGACCAGGGTGCGGAAGTGGAAGAGGAGGTGGTGGATGATATAGTAACTGACCCAACCTGGCAGGAGGACATGCAGAGAGAGGACAGCAGCACACAGGGGGAGGGAGGCGTAGCAACACAACAGGCAGGAAGAAGCACTGTGGTGGCCGCACACAGAAGGTGGGCAACCATTCCTCGTAACACCAACATGACAGAAGTTGGCAGTACAGCTGTTAGGTCTTCCCGAGTCTGGTTGTTTTTTAAAGAATCTGCCGAAAACCCCAAACAGGCCATTTGCACCACCTGCCATGCCCGCATTAGCAGGGGTAGCAAAACTACCAGCCTGAACACCACCAGCATGATCATGCACATGGTAGCAAAGCACCTGACTTTGTGGGCCGAACCCTAGGGTCCAGGAACACTGTTTGCGGGTGAAACCACTGCTTTTTCTGCTGTTGTGCATGGAAGCCAATCCCCTGTCCATGGTGCCTGCGAAGATGTCTCCTGCCCTGCATCTGTCGTTGCACACACTACCACCATCAACAAGCACGTCCACATCCTCGTCCCAGCGCAGCCTTCAGTTGTCCAAACCCCAGTCATTGGAATGCAAGCGGAAATACCCAGTCAACTCCCCACAGGCCACAGTACTAAATTCACACATTTTTCATCTGCTTGCGCTCAAAATGTTGCTTTTTAGGCTCGTGGAGATGGAAGTTTTCCGCAATCTGATGGCGGCGGCCGTCCCAAGTTACTCTATCCCCAGCCGCCACTATTTCTCCCAGTATGCCATTCCAGCATTACACAAGCACGTGTCCCACAACGTTACCCGTGCCCTCAACAATGCAGTTACTGGGAAAGTCCACCTAACCACGGACACGTGGACAAGTGCTTCTGGGCAGAGACTGTACATCTCGCTGACAGCACACTGGGTTAACATAGTGGAAGCCGGGACCCAGTCGGACTTTGGGTTGGAACATGTCCTCCCGATGCTGAGGATTGCGTGCCCTAGGTCAATCAGGGTTGCCCCCACAGTCTACAGCTCCTGCATGTCATCCTCCTCCTCCTCTTCAGCCTCCATCTCCGAAATGACCACACCAGTTACAAGCTGGAAGCACTGCAGCACTGCCTCAGCCAAGTGGCAACAGGCTGTGCTGACGCTACTATGCTTAGGTGACAGACCGCACAAAGCTGAAGAGTTGTGGACAGCTCTGAAAGAGAAGGCAGATCTGTGGCTGACACCGCTGAACCTACAGCAGGCATGGTCTTGTGTGACAATGGTTGGGACCTGGTGGCGGCTCTGAGACGAGGCGAGCTCACACATGTACCATGCCTGGCCCATGTGCTTATCCTCGTGGTTCAGCGGATACTCAAAACCTACCCAGAGCTGCCTGACCTGTATGTCAAAGTACGCCGCTTGTATGCCCATTTTAGAAATTCAGCTACAGCTTCAGCCGCCCTTGCCGTGCTTCAGCAGAGTTTGCAGCTTCCAGCTCACCGACTGGTGTATGATGTCCTCACGCGATGGAACTCTACACTGCATATGTTGGAAAGGATTTGTGAGCAGAAGAGGGCAGTTGTTGACTACCAGCATCAACAAGGCCGTCGGTATTCAGTTCAGACTCCACACATAATATCTCAGGAGTGGACATTAATGTCAGACATATGTACCATCCTAGAAAACTTTGAGGAGTCCACCAATATGCTGAGCGGCGATGAAGCCATAATTAGCGTCACCATCCCGCTTCTCTGTGTGTTCTGAAAAGCTCTCTGCTCACAATGAAAGTGGATGCATTGCAGGTGGAGCACGATGAGATGGAGCAAGGAACTATACAGGGTGGTTACACACAACCCAGCCTCATCTCATCCCAACGTGGATTGGTTGACAAAGAGGAAGAGGAGGAGAAGGAAGAATAGGAGCTACTTTCCTGCGCTATAGATGGTACTACAAGCACAACAGTCATACCGTCTGTTCAGTGTGGATGGCCTGAGGACAGGGAGGAGAAGGAGAAGGACAGCATGCTCAGCCATCCTGTTGGTGAGGACATGGAAGTCTTGCCAGTTAGCAGTCTGGCATGCATGGCAGACTTTATGTTGCGCTACCTTTTCCGTGACCCTCGCATTATCAAAATTTATGCTGACACTCATTACTGGCTGGTGACACTTCTAGACCCACGCTACAAGAAGAACATTCAATCGCTTTTTCCAGAGGCAGATTGGTGTACTAAAATGTTGCAATACCAGAGGGTCATTGTTGCAGAATTAATCAAAAAAATCTCAATTGAAGATGCTGGCAGCAGAGCTCACAGTTCCTTGGACAACCAAGGAGTAGAGGCGAGAGAGACACAACTCCAATCCAACAGAGGCAGAGTAACACTGGCAATGTTCTGGGACAGTTTTCTCAGACCCTCCCATCGCCCTGGCCGAGAGTCACGGGGTAATCTCACAAGGAGTGCAAAGTTTGGGAAGATGCTGAGGGAGTACCTTGCTGATCGTACAAACGTCCTCTGTAATTCCTCTGTGCTTTTTAATTATTGTGTATCCTAGCTGGAAACGTGTCATGAACTGGCTCTCTACGCCTTGGAGGTCCTGGCCTGCCCTACCGCTAACGTTTTGTCAGAGCGGGTTTTTAGTGCTGCTGGTGGAATTATGGAAGCGCATCCGCCTGTCAACTGAAAATGCTAACAGGCTGGCTCTTATAAAAATGAACAAGACCTGGATTGGGGCAGACTTCTCTACACCACCAAATGATAACAGCGAAACATAACCTCCAATACAGTTTATTTTTTGAGGAGGTGTATTACCATGCACCTCTTCACACCCACACATGGGTATACATTTCCTGACTTTGGCTATTTGGTGTGTTATCCTCCTCCTCCTCATCCTCATCATCCACCACCAGTAGATCAACATGGTGACCGTGGTCCATGATACAACAGCCAACTTATTGTGTAAAAGGGTGTTTTTGATGCCCTTCTAACAAAAAGTTTTTACACAGTATGTTGATGTGTACCCCCAGAGGGAAATGTTTGTCAGCCCATACACTTAGTGTATGGGCATTTCAAGTATTGGAGACCCACTCCTTTACACTGGGATGACATTTTTCGCAGGCTATTCTCCACGCCTCTTCAGACACCACCACTAGAACACGAGGGTGAACGTGTTCCGTGATGCAACAGCCACTATATTGTTTTGCAATGGTGTTTAGGATGTCCATAACAAAAAATATTTACACAGTATGTTGATATGTACCCCACAGGGGGAAAATGTTTGTCAGCCCATACACTTTAGTGTTTTCAAGGGTGTTTATGATGCCTGTAACAAAAATGTTGAGACAGTATGTTGATGTGTACCCCACTGGGGATTACAAGGATAGGAGACCCGCTCCTTTAAATTGCCAAGACTTTTTTCTGAGGCCATCCTCCACGTCTCTTCCTACACCACCACTTGATCACCAGGGTGACCGTGTTCCATGATGCAACAACAACATTAGGGTTTTTAAAGGTGTTTATGATGCCCATAACAAAAATGTTGAGACAGTATGTTGATGTGTACCCACCCGGGGAATTCTTTGTCAGCCCATACACTTACTGTATGGGCATTACAAGTATAGGAGACCGGCTCCTTTGTAATGGAAACAGATTTTTAAAAGGACTTCCTCCACATCTCTTCCAAATGGTATTTGTGTGCGTCCAAATTTGAGGCAGGCCTTGTATTCACTGCATAGGCAAACAGCATGGGAGACCCACTTCATAATAAAGTGAACTTTGTTGGTTGTTCATCTTCAACACTGTAATGCTACAATGCAGGGTCTTCAACCTCACCACTGCAATTCACCAATGCAGGTTCTTCAGCCTCAACATTGCAATTCGCCACTGCTGGTTCTTCAGACTCAACACTGAAATGCTCCACTGCTGGGTGATCTTCCTCAACATTGCAATGCTACAATGCAGGTTCTTCCGGCTCAACATTGCAATGCTCCAGTGCTGTGTGTTCATTCTCAACACTGCAATTCTCCACTGCCAGGTCTTCAGCCTCAACACTGTGTAAGCTTTTCAGGGGATATAGCTCTGGGATCGCCGTCCGGGTAGACGGAGTGGCACGGAAACAGTTCATTCACAGACAGCAGTTCTGGTAAAAACTGGCCGCAACCAGTTTTATTAAAGTCTACAGCAAACAGAACATAATCAAAACCAAATCATAAACATAAGACCTGGGCTTGTCCAGCCACTTACTACACTTAGATAGATTTCCCTATCTATCCGGGACCAGACTCTAACAGCCTGGGCCAAAACAACACATATGTTCAGCATTTACCAGCATGGAGTTTCACAGAGTCTCCTCCTTGTGTCTGAAGGCACCTTCAACGTCCAGACTTGAGAGAGCTCCCCTCCTATTCAGCAGCTATCCGCATGGATTCTCACAGAGACTACTCCTGTGTCCGGGGTACATCGAGCACCCAGACTGAGACAGCTCATACTCCTGGAGACTCCTTCTTGTGCCTGGACTCCTTGTCCAGACTAAGCGAGCTCTCTGTCTGTGTTCGCAGACACCTACTTCTGGTCTCCTAATTAACAGCTGAGTGGTTTCAGGCCTGAGCTGCAAGTGTGTACTGAATGTAAGGTGTAGTGACCTTTCTCTACCACTAGGTTTACAAAGCCATACATTTCCCTTATACCAGTCAGCAAAGTATCTAGGTGAAATGTACACCCCATTCAACACACATACTCTCACTGTCTCACAACTGCAATTGTCCAATGTAGGTTCTTCTGGCTCAACATTGAAATGCTCCACTGCGGTGTGTTCTTCCTCAACACTGCAATGCTACAATAATGGTTCTTCAGCCTCAACACTGCAATGCTCCACTGCTGGGTCTTTAGCCTCAACACTGCAATTGTCCACTGCAGGGTCTTTAGCCTCAACACTGTAATTGTCCACTGCAGGTTCTTCAGGCTCACCACTGCAATTCACCAATGCAGGTTCTTTAGCCTCAACAATGCAATTCTCAATTTCTGGTCCTTCAGCCTCAACACTGAAACTCTCCATTGCAGTTTCTTCAGCCTTAACAATAAAATTATCCACTGCAGGTTTTCCAGACTCAACACTGACATTCTCCAATGCAGGTTCTTCAGGCTCAACAATTCACTGCATAGCCAAACAATATGGGAGTACCAAATTAGTAGGAACAATTCTTTCAGGTGGTCATCCAGTACTTTGGTTTAAAGGGTTACTGGTGTGCATGCAACGTTGGGGCAGGGCAGGCCTTGCATTCAATGCCTAGGCAAACAGTATGGCAGTACCAAATAAAGCTTAATGGGAAGTTTGGTTTAATGTGGCCATCAAGTACGTGGTTTAAAAGGTTTATTGGGGTGCGTGTAACTTTGGGACAGGGCAGGACTTGCATTCAATGCATAGGCAAACAGTTTGGCAGTACCAAATAACGCTTAATGGGAAGTTTGGTTTAATGTGGCTATCCAATACATATGAAAGGTAGAACTCCTGCACTCAAAAGGATAAAACGAAATGGAACATTTGAATATGTTATTTTATTGTGAAAAAAGACTCCAATGTGGCAAAAAGGTTCAATGAATAACAGATGAAAACACAACGTTTCGGCTTATGTAGCCTTTATCAAGTATAATCTGTATTCTGTAAGACACAAAATAGAATATGTCACAAAAGAAAAAAAGAATAGGCAAGCATACCTAAAATTATGAATAACTAACCCACGTATATGGGAAAGAAACCTCATGGAGTACATATATAATAATAAATCAAAATGGAGAACAATTAACATCATGTGTCCATAAGGACAATCATAGATATCACAAAATCAAGTATTTTCCATCTATACATATGTATACATCATAGTATATGTTATATATTTAGATCCATATATCCAATACATGGCTTCAAAGGGTTATTGGGGCGTGTGTGATGTTGGGACAGGGCACAAAAAGTATGAGAGTACCAAATGAATACTTGGAACTATGGTTGCATGTGGTCATCCATGACGTCTGTTCAAAGGGTTGTTCCGGGTGCGTTCAAATTTTTGGCAGCTCTGCCACTCACTGCATACACAATAACAGTATAAGGGACCCACTGTTTAATAATGCGAACAACAAAGCATAGCTGGCTGATGGCTGTCTAAGAAAAATGAGGGCCCACTGCTCGCACTATAAAAATAGACTTTGTGACTTTCAGAGTCCCTCCTTCATAAATGAAAAAGGATGTGTCAGATGATGTGTCACACACCACATGGCCAGCTAGGGTTGTAAATTGTTAAAATGACATTTCCTAGTAAATGCATTTGTCTTGGTTGAAAGCAATGGTAAAGTTGAAAAACGCATCAAAAGCGCTAAGTGTGAACATAGCCCAAGTGTTGCAGGAACATTTTTGTTTTGGGTTATTTATTTTGCCTTACGTACAAATCATTACCCTGGAAAGGATGTTCCTTAACATATTTCCCAGGAAAATCCATTTTGGTTGCGTTTTTGTTTGTTTTTTTGTGAGCCTGTAAAAGTGAGTAAGACTCGGACAACATTCTTCACAGCTGTGACCTGGGAGTCAGAAATGCTTCCCCATGATGTTCCAATGTCATTTGAGCATTGTTTCCATCAATTTCAGACGTGGGAGGGTCGCGGCAAAGATGTTCGGTTTTCCCATAGACTTACATTGGGCTCATTGTTCTGTCCGAGTACCCGAGTATTCCAATTTGCTCGACCCGAGCAACGAGCACCCAAGCATTTTAGTGCTCTCTCATCACTAATAATTATATATTTAACTCTTTGATAAGGATTTTATATCTTAAACCCTTTCTCTATGGTTATATTATCATTACAGGCACCTTAGTGTATTTTACACAATTCACACTGCACTATTGCTTATCTGGGAATTTGGGGAACCCTTGTTTATTGTAGTTACATTTTTGCATGCATTTTTGCTTTTTTGGGAGTCAGTCTTTTTTACCTTGTTTATTATGACATGGTGATTGTGCTTTGTTATTAAAGATATTCCCCTACCCCCTTGTCTGCTTTTAATTGCTTTTATACTCATTCTTGTGTATATTTTGGTATCAATATATTATCTTTTTCATTTTTGGAACATCCCAGCTTATATTGTTTTACTTTGGACTATTGTTGCCTGATATTCGCTTATCCTTCCTTTAAACATTATGAGCAATGATGGTCATTTAACTTCCAATTCCATCCACAAGGTCATTAGTAAAGAGATTAAAAAGAATTGTACCTGGTATAGACCCCTGCTGTCCCCACTGCTTGCAGTACAGATCCCTGCGAGCCCCACCGCTTGCAGTACAGATCCCTGCAGTCCCCACCTCTAGCAGTACAAATCACTGTGGTCCCCACTGATCCCAGTACAGATCCCTGCGGTCCCCACTGCTCCCAGTACAGATCCCTGCAGTCCCCACTGCCTCCAGTACAGATCCCTGCAGTCCCCACTGCTCTCAGTACAGATCCCTGCGGTCCCCACTGCTCCCAGTACATATCCCTGTGGTCCCCACTGCTCCCAGTACAGATCCCTGCAGTCCCCACTGCCTCCAGTACAGATCCCTGCAGTCCCCACTGCTCTCAGTACAGATCCCTGCGGTCCCCACTGCTCCCAGTACATATCCCTGTGGTCCCCACTGCTCCCAGTACAAATCCCTGCAGTCCCCACTGCCTCCAGTACAGATCCCTGCAGTCCCCACTGCTCCAGTACATATCCCTGTGGTCCCCACTGCTCCCAGTACAGATGCCTGCGGTCCCCACTGCTCCCAGTACAAATCACTGCGGTCCCCACTGCCCCCAGTACAGATCCCTATGGTCCCCACTGCTCCCAGTACAGATCCCTGCAGTCCCCACTGCTCCCAGTACAGATCCCTGCAGCCCCCACTGCTCCCAGTACAGATTTGTGCGGTCCCCACTGCTCCCAGTACATATCCCTGTGGTCCCCACTGCTCCCAGTACAGATGCCTGCGGTCCCCACTGCTCCCAGTACAGATCCCTGCGGTCCCCACTGCTCCCAGTACATATCCCTGTGGTCCCCACTGCTCCCAGTACAGATGCCTGCGATCCCCACTGCTCCCAGTACAGATCCCTGCTGTCCCCACTGCTCCCAGTACATATCACTGCGGTCCCCACTGCTCCCAGAAAAGTTTTTTTTGTGGAAATTCCGCTCTGCTGGTGGGAAAAATGGTGAATCCAGGCACACACAAATGGGTTTGCGTTTTTCATTTGTCTACGCATTTGTAAGGACAAAAGAAGTTTGCATACTTCAAAATGCGTAGATACTGTAAATTTATAAAAGAACGCAAACTCACGTGTGTTAGGGTTCGAGTTCCCGCTGCTGCACAAGGGGAGTCTTGAACCAGCCCCGCTGCGGTCTCCCATTCATCTCCGGCCACAGTGGAGCCTGCTCTGCAGAGACGTCGGTCCAAGCGTCTTGCCCACTCCAGTACTGTGCAGTGACTTGCTGCTGCCTTTCCTGGATCTGCTATTATAGCCAGTGCTGGAGCAGACGGCTTTGGGACAAAGTTCTGCGTTTTCCCTTCTGAGCATGCCCAGAGTGAGATCTCTCATTGGAGATCAGGGGTCACATGCTCAGGTACTGCAGCAGCTCCTATTGGTCTGCCAGGAAGGTCCTGTGACTACTGTTGTTCTGGAACAAGCTTCATTGGTCCTTGTTTCTGGCAGGTCCTGTAGCTGTTACTATAAAAGGGTAGCATGGCTGGGCCGCCATGCGCTAATATCAGCCATTGTATGCTATGCGCCAGTGTGGTCATGTGTGTGTGTGGTTAGGGACCCGGCTGAAATAAGCCACTAGAATACCGACTTAATCAGTGTGGAGTTTGGTGTGCTAGCTGGTCAGGGTCGGCGTCCTAGATGCCCTAGATTACCGGCATAACCGGTGAGGAGTTTTGATTGCCGTATTCATGGTCTGGCGTTCAGACGCCATAGATTGCGGGTGACTCCCGCGAGGACATTAGCACATGATCACGCTTTATGTACGCTTAGCACTTAACTGTGTACCTGAGAGCCTGACAGGACACAGCACTTTTTCTCAGCGGCCCTGTGACGTAACAGGGTTCGCTTTCAACGCTAGACAGCGCCCTAGCGTGTTTTCTTTGCGACTCAGTTGTGTTTAGTGAGTTCGCACACATCGCCATATAGCGCTGCGGCTCTCCTGCTAGCGGCTCTGTGGAGTAACAGAGTTCGCACTTATTGCCACAGCGCGTTACGGCGTTTATGTTGGCGACTCTGCGGGATAACAGAGTTTGCTTCTTACGCCATTTTACTAGCAGCAGGCTCCGCCTGCACGGTGGACCCCGGGCTGCGAACGCACCTCTCCACATCTTATATTTGGTGCGTTCCGCAGACCCTAACATAATATTAGCGCCAGGGTCTGGCTAGTAAAATGGCGGATGAACAGCGTTTACAGCTGTACATCCAGCAGCTGGAGGGTAGGTTGGCGGCTCTTGAGCGCACAACCTCAGCTGTGGATGTTACCGCAGTCGCTGTTCAGGCTGCTAGCGTAGCTGCAGCCAGTTTGTCCTCTGCCACCTCTGTCCCTACATTGTGCAACCTCCCGCTTCCAGACAAGTTTGCTGGTGACAGCAAGCAATGTCGGGGATTCGTGAGTCAGTGCTCCATACACCTCGAGCTTCTGGCTGCACGTTTCCCCACGGATCGGGCACAAGTGGGCTTTGTGATAGCTCTTCTGTCGGGCAGAGCATTGGAGTGGGCAACGCCGCTGTGGGAGCGCGATGACCGTGTGGTGCGGAGTGCTTCTCATTTTCTGGAGGCTCTGAAAAAGGTTTTTCTAGGACCTCAGATCACCCACGATACGGCGCTCAAACTGATGGCAAGTACCCAGGGTTCGGCTTTGGTCAGCCAGTTTGCTGTCCAATTTCGGACTCTGGCCTCGGAATTAGAGTGGCCAGATAAAGTCCTCATTCCCGTGTTCTGGAGAGGACTGGCGGGTCATGTGAAAGACGCCTTGGCTACCAGAGAGATTCCTGCCACACTGGAGAAGCTTATCGCTATTTCCACCCGCGTCGACCTCCGTTTCCACGAGCGGAGGCTGGAACGTGCCCAGTGTAGGCAGAGGGTTCATAGAATCATAGAATGGTAGAGTTGGAAGGGACCCCCTGGGCCTTCTGGTCCAACCCCCTGCTCAAAGCAGGATTCTCTAAATCATCCCAGACAGATGTCTATCCAGCCTCTGTTTGAAGACTTCCATTGAAGGAGAACTCACCACCTCTTGTGGCAGCCTGTTCCACTCATTGATCACCCTAACTGTCAAAAAGTTTTTTCTAATATCCAATCTGTGTCTCCTCCCATTCAGTTTCATCCCATTGCTTCTAGTCTTTCCTTGTGCAAATAAGAATAAAGATGATCCTTCTACAATGTGACAGCCCTTGAGATATTTGTAGACAGCTATTAAGTCTCCTCTCAGTCTTCTTTTTTGCAAGCTAAACATTCCCAAATCCTGCAACCGTTCCTCATAGGACATGGTTTGCAGACCGGTCACCATTCTGGTGGCTCTTCTCTGAACTTGCTCCAGTTTGTTGATGTCTTTTTTAAAATGTGGTGCCCAAAACTGGACACAGTATTCCAGATGAGGTCTGACCAAAGAGGAGTAGAGGGCAATAATGACCTCACGTGATCTAGACTGTATGCTTCTGTTGATACATCCTAGAATTGCATTTGCCTTTTTTGCTGCTGCATCACACTGTTGACTCATGTTAAGTCTGTGATCAATTAGTATACCCAAGTCTTTTTCACATGTGCTGTTACTTAGCCCTATTCCTCCCATTTTGTATATGCTTTTTTCATTTTTATTGCCCAGATGTAGTACTTTGCATTTTTCCCTGTTAAAATCCATTCTGTTAGTTGCTGCCCACTGCTCCAGTTTATGTATATCTTTTTGAATCCTCTCTCTCTCTTCTCTAGTATTAGCTACCCCTCCTAGCTTTGTGTCATCAGCAAATTTGATCAGTTTACCCTCAATTCCTTCATCTAAATCATTGATAAAGATGTTGAACAATACAGGGCCCAAAACAGAGCCTTGTGGTACCCCACTTGAGACATTCTTCCAACTGGATGTGCAGCCATTTACAACCACTCTTTGGGTCCGATCACTAAGCCAGTTATGAATCCACCTAACAGTTGCCTTGTCCATTCCATACTTAGTCATTTTTTCAATAAGGATTGTGTGAGATACTTTGTCAAATGCTTTGCTGAAGTCAAGATATACTATATCTACAGCATTTCCCTGATCCACCCAGTCAGTGATTCTGTCATAGAAGGAAATTAAGTTAGTCTGACATGACTTATTAGTTACAGACCCATGCTGACTCTGTTTAATCACTTCATTCTTATCCAGGTACTTGCATACATGTTCTTTAATAATTTGTTCAAAGATCTTTCCTGGTATAGAAGTCAGACTCACCGGCCTGTAGTTCCCTGGGTCCACCTTCTTCCCCTTTTTGAAGATAGGAACAACATTTGCTCTTCTCCAGTCTTCTGGGACTTCTCCTGTTCTCCAAGAATTTACAAAGATTATGGACAGTGGTTCAAGAATTTCTTCTGCTATCTCCTTCAGTACCCTGGCTCCAACCTTCACCACCCCTCTGGAGTCGCCCGTTCAGGCGCCCGACCTTCAGGAGGTTGCGCCTGCAGGATCTAAATCTCGGGTCACTCGTCCATCCCCGATTTGTTATATTTGCCAGCAGCAGGGACATTTTGCCAACCGATGTCCACAGCGGCTGAATAAACGGTCGCGCCCAGTAACCGTAGGAACAGGGTCACTGGACGCCATGAGTTTTGCCCCTAAAGTGCTCCTCAAGGGGATAATTACCCGTGGTTCTACCACCCTACCCGTCAAGCTGTGTGTGGATTCTGGGGCAGAGGGGAATTTTATGTCATCCTCCTTTGCTTCTCGCCACACCATGCCTTTGGTGTTGCTGGCTGAACCAGTATCGGTACGGGTGTTGAACGGAGCAATTCTGCCCTCACAAATCACCCATCAGTCTGTCCCACTCACCTTGTCTATGTCTCCTTCCCATCAGGAGAATATATCATTTTTTATCCTCCCTGAGGGTATAGATGAGGTTTTGTTGGGATTACCCTGGCTCCGCCACCACTCTCCCCATATTGAGTGGTCTTCAGGGAGAATTCTGGGTTGGGGTAATTTATGTAAAGGCAGATGCATTAGGGACAGCGTGCAGGTCAACACCACTGAGATACCCATAGACCTCTCTCCTCTTCCCAAGGTCTATTGGTCTTATGCCGACGTTTTCTCGAAGAAGGCTGCGGAGACTCTTCCGCCTCATCGCCCCTATGACTGTCCTATCGACCTCTTGCCTGGAGCTGAGCCTCCTAGAGGAAGGGTTTATCCCCTCTCTCTTCCTGAGACAGAGGCCATGTCCCAATATATTCAGGAGAACTTGGCAAGGGGATTCATTAGGAAGTCGGTGTCACCAGCGGGAGCGGTGTTCTTCTTTGTGCAGAAGAAGAACGGAGAATTACGTCCGTGCATTGATTATAGGGGTCTCAACGCTATCACCGTGAAAAATAAATATCCTTTGCCGTTAATCTCTGAGCTCTTTGACAGGCTTCGGGGAGCAAGGGTATTTACTAAGTTAGACCTGCGGGGTGCATATAACCTGATTCGCATCCGTGAGGGGGACGAATGGAAGACGGCATTTAACACCAGGGATGGGCATTATGAATATCTGGTAATGCCCTTTGGGCTCTGTAATGCCCCAGCTGTCTTCCAAGACTTTGTGAATGACATCTTCCGGGATATGTTGACCACCTCGGTGGTAGTCTATCTGGATGACATTCTCATCTTTTCTCCAGATATGGCCTCCCACCGGAGAGATGTCTGCAAGGTCTTCGACCTCTTGCGAGCAAATTCCCTATATGCGAAGTTGGAGAAGTGCATGTTTGAGCAGGAGTCTCTACCTTTCCTGGGCTATATCATCTCTACCCAGGATTGGCTATGGATCCTACCAAACTACAGGCTGTGATGGATTGGCAAGAACCCCACTCCCTTAAGGCGGTGCAGCGCTTTATGGGGTTCATTAACTACTATCGCCAATTCATTCCCCACTTCTCTACTTTGGTAGCTCCCTTGGTAGCCCTCACCAAGAAGGGAGCTAATCCCAAGTTGTGGTCAGAGGAGGTCACAAAGGCGTTCTCCTCCATCAAGTCGCATTTCGCCAGTGCTCCCATCTTACATCGCCCCGATGTCGATAAACCGTTTATCTTAGAGGTGGATGCCTCTTCTGTTGGTGCTGGAGCAGTCCTCTTTCAAAAGGATGCCCAGGGTCGGAAGCATCCCTGCTTCTTCTTTTCCAAGACCTTTACACCAGCAGAGAGGAATTATTCCATCGGGGACAGGGAGTTACTGGCTATGAAGTTGGCCTTCTCCGAGTGGAAACATCTTCTGGAGGGGGCTCGCTTCCCCTTCCAAGTATTCACGGACCACAAGAACTTGGTGTATTTGCAGACAGCCCAGCGGCTAAATTCCCGTCAGGCCAGATGGTCCTTGTTTTTCTCCCGGTTCCATTTCACCCTCCATTTCCTCTCCGGTGAGAAGAACATTCGCGCAGACGCTCTATCCCGCTCCGTGGTGTCCTCTGAGGAGGTGGAGGAGGAGCCTCGGCTTATTGTCCCCACAGAAAGCCTAAGAACGGTGGCTCCGGTTTCGCTTGAGTCTGTGCCTCCGGGCAAGACTTTTGTGCCCATCAATTTGCGACCGGAAGTACTCTCTTGGGCACATTCGTCCAGGGTGGGTGGACATTTTGGGACAAAAAGGACTTCTGAGTTGCTGGTGAGAACATACTGGTGGCCGCAGATGGCCCGTGACGTCAGGGAATACGTTCAGGCGTGCGTCTCCGGCGCCAAGAATAAGTCCCCTCGACAACGGCCAGCTGGGTTACTTTTCCCTTTACCGGTGGCAGACAGGCCTTGGGAGATGGTCGGGATGGATTTTGTGGTGCACTTTTCCAAAATGGTGCACTTAGTGCCGTTACCACGGTTACCGTCTGCACGGGCCTTGGCAGCATTATTCATTAGGCATATTTTCCGCCTTCACGGTATGCCAGACAAAATTGTCAGTGATCGAGGTCCCCAGTTTGCGTCTCGGTTCTGGAGAGAGCTGTGTCGTTTACTCAGCATTGAGTTGAATCTCTCCTCTGCATACCATCCCGAGACGAATGGGTTGGTAGAGAGGGCTAACCAGACCTTGGTCACATACTTGCGACATTTTGTCTCTGCCAGGCAGGATGACTGGGCATCCTTGCTACCGTGGGCTGAGTTCGCTCTAAATAATGCTGTGGCTGACTCCACCGGACAGACCCCATTCCTCCTGAACTACGGTCAGCATCCGCGGGTACCAGTGCCCATGCCCATGTCTTCCGCTGATTCCAGGGTGGCAGACTGGGCTGTGGAGGCACGGGACATTTGGGACCGCACACAGGATGCCATTCAGGCCTCCAAAGAGAGGATGAGGTCTTCGTCCGATGCCCATCGGCGCCCCGCTCCTACATTTGCTCCGGGTGACCTAGTGTGGCTTTCTGCCCGAAACATCAGGCTACGTGTAGAGTCCACCAAGTTGGCACCTCGCTTTTTGGGCCCCTTTAAAGTTCTTGAGCAGGTGAACCCGGTGGTTTACCGCCTAGCCCTTCCGCCTCGCCTTGGTATCACTGACACCTTTCACGTGTCCCTCCTGAAACCCGTGGCCATTTCCCGGTTTTCCGAGTCATCTTCCGGGACGTCGGGTTCATCTACCGACAATCATGAGGTGAACGCCATTGTTGGGTACAAGGTGGTACGAGGCAAAAAATTTTATTTGGTGGATTGGAGGGGTTATGGGCCTGAGGATAGGTCCTGGGAGCCTGCCGAGCATGTTCACGCTCCGCAGCCTTTGAGCGCAGCGAGGCCCAAAGAAGGGGGGGCCCTAGGAGAGGGGGTAATGTTAGGGTTCGAGTTCCCGCTGCTGCACAAGGGGAGTCTCGAACCAGCCCCGCTGCGGTCTCCCATTCATCTCCGGCCGCAGTGGAGCCTGCTCTGCAGAGACGTCGGTCCAAGCGTCTTGCCCACTCCAGTACTGTGCAGTGACTTGCTGCTGCCTTTCCTGGATCTGCTATTATAGCCAGTGCTGGAGAAGACGGCTTTGGGACAAAGTTCTGCGTTTTCCCTTCTGAGCATGCCCAGAGTGAGATCTCTCATTGGAGATCAGGGGTCACATGCTCAGGTACTGCAGCAGCTCCTATTGGTCTGCCAGGAAGGTCCTGTGACTACTGTTGTTCTGGAACAAGCTTCATTGGTCCTTGTTTCTGGCAGGTCCTGTAGCTGTTACTATAAAAGGGTAGCATGGCTGGGCCGCCATGCGCTAATATCAACCATTGTATGCTATGCGCCAGTGTGGTCATGTGTGTGTGTGGTTAGGGACCCGGCTGAAATAAGCCACTAGAATACCGACTTAATCGGTGAGGAGTTTGGTGTGCTAGCTGGTCAGGGTCGGCGTCCTAGATGCCCTAGATTACCGGCATAACCGGTGAGGAGTTTTGATTGCCGTATTCAGGGTCTGGCGTTCAGACGCCATAGATTGCGGGTGACTCCCGCGAGGACATTAGCACATGATCACGCTTTATGTACGCTTAGCACTTAACTGTGTACCTGAGAGCCTGACAGGACACAGTGCTTTTTCTCAGTGGCCCTGTGACGTAACAGGGTTCGCTTTCAACGCTAGACAGCGCCCTAGCGTGTTTTCTTTGCGACTCAGTTGTGTTTAGTGAGTTCGCACACATCGCCATATAGCGCTGCGGCTCTCCTGCTAGCTGCTCTGTGGAGTAACAGAGTTCGCACTTATTGCCACAGCGCGTTACGGCGTTTATGTTGGCAACTCTGCGGGATAACAGAGTTTGCTTCTTACGCCATTTTACTAGCAGCAGGCTCCGCCTCCACGGTGGACCCCGGGCTGCGAACGCACCTCTCCACATCTTATATTTGGTGCGTTCCGCAGACCCTAACAACGTGTGTGTCTGGATTCACCATTTTACCCACCATCAGTGCAGAATTTCCACAAAACCCTCTTCCTTTTTCTATGTGGAATTTCTGGTCTGAGGACCCATGGACCTGCAGCAGCTGGAAATTTGTGTCTTAATATTGTTGTGTGAACACAACCTTACCAGGTTAGCATAACTTTAATTTTACCTTTACTGTCAAACCACATAAGACACTATTGCGCTTTTTTCTGCTCCTTAGTTGTCCTCCAATTCTATGGCACCAACCCTATTACAAGTGACCACAGAGAAGAACCAACGGAGTAGCTACAAACCACCAATAAAATAAAAAAATTGTTTATTGAAAAATATATAAAATTAATACCATTATATACACATAGGTCTACAAAGGAGGAAAGAGTAGGGAGAGCATCAAAATCCCAATATCAAATGCAAAAACACCTATGAAACAATACATGTGCGGAAACATTCCATTATAATAGCCAGAATGGCCATAACCAATGTGACCATGTGCAGAGAATGTTGATTATTCATGGTAAGGGATGATAAGATGAGCCCACCATGCTGCCCCAATGCACTTTTCGCGTATTGGCTTTCTCAAGGGGAATTGCCATTGGAGTGCTGTCCCATTAGCTATTTATATGATAATCTCATTTGCCAATTAAAGCTGTGCATGGGTATTGCTGCCCGCGTCATTATGATTTGCTTCCATCCGCCTCCATCATAGCGGCATGCGTGTTGAGTAAATCAAAGCCAGTGACACCATAGACCTGCATGAATTGCATAAAAGATGACCTGACAGAGCAGTAAGGCATTGGGACATTGTTCTGTCATACGAGTAGAAGGCATGGAATCGCATCGTAAGAAAAAAACAGACATGAAGGAATGGGAGGGAACAGAATGAAAGCTGTTACCAGGCGCTTATCAATGGGATTACATGTAAATAAAATTGTACAAAGTACTAGGTGCCTGAGTCAGTGAATAAAAGGTAATAATGTGCACATATTATGGCAAAGAGTTGTGCAAATATTTTGCAGATAATATGTAAATTAACAAATACTGACACTGTGTGAAAGGATGTCAGGAGATAGAGAGAAATAATGAATAGAAAAATAATAAAATGTGAAAAAAATAAAAAATGAAAATGAATGAAAAATAAAATGAAAAGGGAAAGTACAAGTGAGTCTAAGAAGATGAGATACAGTAGATCTGTCAGTTACTGAGCTCAGTTCCCTCAATATCCGTGGATGAATGCCGTCTGGGCCGGGGAATTTCTCAATGATCAATTTGCTCAGATGCTGGTGACCTTCTTCTTGTGTTAAACTAGTTACAGTAGTGTTCAAAATACTAGCAGTCCAATATGACTAACCAGATAATCATGATTTTGGTATAAATTATATTACCACGTGTCAAACAATTTACCAGTTGGTGCAGGAGATTCTAAGAAAAGCACCAGACTCCACATTCACGATCTGCAGGTTTCTGAGTCTATGAGTCCTCCAAAGAACATTGTGCAATAAAGAAAAAAAAAATACTCAAATATAATTACTATCAGTTTTATTGGTAGTTTTATTCGGTTTGTGTACTGCAGCACTTTATATTATCATTTGATCTGCAGCACTTTGTATTTTTGGTATACAAAATTTATTAGATTTGGATTAACTCTTTATATTCCGCAGTACCTAGCACTGTTGCACTTCTTTGCTTTAGCACTGTAGCAATTTTTTGCAGAGCACTTTTTGCAGAGTATTTTGCGTAATTTTGCATTATTTATACACAGCAATATTATTCCACTAGATCACGTATTGCATAATTTTGCACTTTGTTACACAGAGCATATATATAATTTTTTGTGCAATATATATAGCACTCTAGCACTATTTTATTCGTTATATTTTTTGGTACTGATGTAATATGCAATCTCTATCACATTGTAATAAGGTATACTGATATATTTATTACATTTATTTGGGTTTCTATGTAATATTATTGTACGTGCCCCTTATAATCAGCTGTCTATATTTTTTAACAAAAAAAAATGTAAAAAAAAATATTTGTGTATTATAAAAATTGTTGGTAATACTTCAATAAAACTGATAGTAATTATATTTGAGTATATTTTTTTGTCTTTATTGCAGAATATTCTTTGGAGGATTCATAAGCTATTTTTGTGCGTGACAATTTTATTGTGTATACAATTGGTTTCTCTTTTGATTAGGTTTCTGAGTCTGTATTATAATAATAAATTGAAAGGCAGCTTGTACATTATTTTGATCAAAATTATGTTTACTAAATACCCTTATGATTATTACTACCTTCATGCATTTTTGCAAAAAGATTTTTTATTTCATTTTTGGATATTTGTTTTTTTGTGCCTGTTTTTCTGTGTAATGGTCATGTGTTAATATGCATTTACATTTTGCATACACATTAACTTACTTTTTCAGTTCAGATCTAGTTTTCTACAATAATAGCAGTGTGGAGATCAATTAGTGAGGTCAATCATTCTGTGAAGAAACAGATATGATTCACGTGGCCCTTATCTAAGGGTGAAGGGCCAGGACATGTTGAACATGCATTTTTCCTTGAAAACCTGAGAAATATGGGTCGTTTGACACATTGTTCAGAAGAGCAGGGTACTTTATTTAAAAAGTTGATTGGAGAAGGTAAAACTTATAAATAAGTGCAGACAATGATAAGCTGTTCTGCTAAAATTATCTCCAATGCTTTACCATAGAAAACCAAATCAGAGAGACGTGGAAGAAGACCGAAGACGACCATTCAGATGGATGGAAGAATAGCCAGAATGGCAAAGGCTCAGCCGATGATCAGTTCCAGGATGATCACAGACAGTCTCAAGTTCCCTGTGAGGATTGTGACAGTTAGAAGACGCCTATGTGACGTAATCTCTTACCAAGAAGTCCCCGCAAAGTCCCATGTACTGAAGCGGATACAATTTGCCAAAGAACACATCAACTGGCCTAAAGAGAAATCGAGAAACATATTGTGGACTGATGAAAGTAAAATTGTTCTTTTTGGGTCCAAGGACCGCAGACAGTTACAGCTCGTCAGGCGACCCCCAAACTCTGCATTCAAGCCACAGTAGACTCTGAACAGGGCCGGCGTCAGCGCCCGGCGCACCTGGGCAAGTGCCGGGGCCCTGAGCAGGTAGGGGGGCCCACTCACAGTTGGGGACACCGGCATGCTATGGGGGCCCGGTGCCTGTGCCAATAAAGGGGGCTGGTGCCTCGAGCAGAGCAGCGGCCAGTGAGGAGAGGTATTTAATTTTTTATTATTTTTATGTTTGGTGCAATATATGGAGACCATCATATGGGGCCCATTATACACTGGAGTATCATATATGGGGCCCATCATACGCTGGAGCATCATATATGGGGCCCATCATACACTGGAGCATCATATATGGAGCATTATATGGGGCCCATAATATACTGGAGCATCATACATAGGTCCATTATATATGAAGCATTATATGGGGCCCATCATGCACTGAAGCATCATATATGGGGCCCATCATATACTGGAGCATCATATGGGGCCCATTATATATGGAACATCATATGGGGCCCATTATATATGGAGCATCATTTGGGGCCTATTATATATGGAGCATCTTATAGGGTCCATTATATATGGAGCATTATATGGGGCTCATTATTCTGTATGGAGCTCTATGTGGTGACCATAATACTGTATGGAGCAATATATAGGGCTCATTATTCGGTATGGAACACTATGTGGTGCCCATAATACTGTATGAAGCAATATATGGAGCTCATTATACTGTATGGAGCAATATATGGTGCTCATTATTCTGCATGGAGCACTATGGGGTGCCCATAATACTGTATGGAGCAATATATGGAGCTCATTATTCTGTATGGAGCACTATGTGGTGCCCATAATACTGTATGGATGACTATACTGTTTGTCTTTTGAGCTATTGTAGAATTTACTATAGATATCAGTCATGTAATGTATGAAGTAAGTGAAATATTTGGCATTGTACTATACCTATATTTCTCTGCCGTATCGGAGCATCATGAATTGTGACATGTGTTAAAGGGGCCCATTGAGACTCTTTTGCCCGGGGCCCATGAAAACCTGGAGCGGACCATGACTCTGAAGACTGTGAAGCATGGTGGTGCAGGCATAATGATATGGGCATGTTACTCTTACTATGGTGCCGGACCTATTTACCCCATACCAGGGAGCATGGACCAGTCTACATAATTTAAAATACTTGAAGAGGTCATGTTGCCTTACGCTGCAGAGGATATTGAGCAATCTGAACCCTTCCTGGATATAGGATCCCCTATTCATTATAACCACCCCGCCCCCTTTATCAGCATTTTTTATGATAATGTTGCTGTTCTCACCAAGAGAATTAATGGCTGCCTTTTCACCAGTGCTTAGGTTAGTAGTTAACTTCTTGCCAGGGGATAGCCAGTGAACTTCCTTAAAGATGAGTTGTTGAAATGTTTCTATATGCGACCCTTTGTGATGGAGGGGATAGAACTGACTATGGGTGTTTCTTGGGGCCACATGCAAAAATGGATCTGTTTGGGTAGAGGGAGTATCTGCTGCAGAACCATTGTCAACCTTATTGCTTTCAATTAAAAAGTGACGCTGTATAGTAAGTTTCTGAATGTAATTCAGATCGAGATAAAGGTTAAAAACATTCAGCAGTGAATCTGGACAAAATGATAGGCCCCATTCTAAAAGTGACCTTTAATCATCATTAAGATTATAGTCTGATAAATTAAAGATGCTAGAACGTGCATCTAAATTGTCAGGGCTGTTGCTGGTTCCCTCAGTGGTTGCCCGGTACCACCTGAAAAAAATGGGTGATTTTTTAATTATGTGAATCAATCCGCAAGGGAGAGGATAAGGTAAAAATCTCTGATTGCGGGGATCCAACTGTACTATTCCTCAACGTAACGCTGAATTCTATGGTGTCAATTACTGGTAGAGCGGTGGACGTACTAGAGATGATAGAGGGGGTGTATGGGGTAGAGGCTGAGTGAAAGATTGGGAAGTGGAGCATTCCTCATGAACTGTGAATTGAGACAAGCAATCAAATATATCTTGCCCATTCGGAACAGGGTTAATCCCATTGTTAGGTAGAACCCCCAGCGCAGTAGTGATATTATTATTATTAGTAGTAGTCACCACGAATGAAGCCTTAAAAATGGGATGGGGTTCCTTAGTGTTAGGGTTTAGAATCAGAGGGGAAATGGTGATTTTACCTGAATTGATAGAGATAGCAGAACCCACCATATTAGTGTTAACACTGCCTTTTAACCTATCCTTGTGTTGTTTGCAAAATATTTTTCTGCTGCTTATTACATAAAATGGACGAAAAGGAATCAGAGCCCACTGCTTGAGGGGATTCCACACTAGATGAAGCATCTTTAATGACTGATGATTGTGTCGGCATGCTTATTTCCATTGGGACAGTTGAATCATTGATCAGTTTGGTTTTCCTGTCCCTCAAAAATGTATTTGCCTTTTTCCTAATTAAATCTTCTTCAAATTTGTTTAATTTGCTATATGGTTTAGTATTATACTCGGTAAGATCAGCAGAAGAAGAGAATTGAGTGAGTTTCTCCTTAGTTAGGGCAAGTTGAGATAAAGCAGAATCAGCAAGAGAATTACGTTTGGAAATGAGGAGATCCATCATGTACATGGAGCATTTAAACAGAATATCAACCCAGGATTCAGAAAATGTAGTATCATTAGGAAAAGAAGATTGTTGGGCTATAATTAGACCTTTGGGCACAAGGCCCTCTGAAATATATTGTCTTAAGAAGAGCACATCTATATGATTAGTTATCTCTATTTTACTAGAATTTTCATATTCGAGAAACAATTTGATCATATCCCTTTTTTCTGTATCGTTTAAATTCTGTGCAGGGAATTGATCCTTGGGTGCTGAAGGATTTACAGTAGCACCCAGTGCTTCTATGATGGATGTAATCCTAGGGGATTCAGATTTCAGTTCAAAATAATCCATGACAGTTGCAAAAAAAAGGGGCAGCAGGAATTAATGGATGTAGGGTACACAACCAGAGACAAATCAAAATGTTAAAAAAATAATAAAATAATATTAAGGCACTTGTTAGGGAGCACAAAAGGGAGCTCAGCACTGGGTTAGAGAGGCAATAGCGGATAAAACAGTCTACAGATAGCAAAAAAAAAAAGATTCCGTGCGCAGCAACTTAGAAGAAGACGTCTGATAAGTAGCCAAGTTTTCAAATGCTGAGTATAGCTTTCCTCGGAAGGCCACAAACATGCGAAAACAAAAGCAGACAATGGCCCCAGATGAGAATTACCGCAGTGGTCAAGTCATGAGGAAAGAATAAATGGCTACTAACCTCTTAGGCCTCTTTCACACTTCAGTCGTGCGACGTCAGTCAAAATCCATCAAAATATGACAAAAACGGATCCGCCATTTTTTTTTTGTCGGATCCGTTTTTTTCCCATTGACTTGCATTAGTGACGGATTTTGACGGATGGTCGTCCGTTAGGTCCGTTTTTTGACGGATCCCCAAAAAATTGGCGTCCGTCATTTCAGAAAAAAGTCCAATGCAACGTTTTTTTGATCCGCCAAAATGGCGGACTATGGCGGATCCGCCGCATCCGCCATTTTGTATAATGGCCGCTTATGGGCGGCGGATCTGCTGGCATCCGTTTTTGACGGAATCCACCCGCGGATTCGTTGGCTCCATAGAAAATCAATGAAAATGCTGCCAAAACTGTCCGGGGTCTCTCTCTCTCCTCGGTCCGGACTTACATTTCCGTAACGAAAATTTCATCATTTCCGGGTGAAAACTTCTTGGCGGATCCGTCAGAAAACTGATCCATTTTACATCCGTTTTTATACTTTTCTGACGGATCCGCCATTTTCACACTTGGGCGGACGTCACACGACTGAAGTGTGAAAGAGGCCTTAGGGTTATGCAGCCATGCATAACAGTGGTAAAGATGTAAATAGAGGTCACAAGGCAGCTGCTAATTCCTCCAATGTGATAGCCGGAGAGCAACCGCTTGTTGATGGGGGAATTCACGTGGTGCAGTGCAGTGACCAGCACTACAACGAATTGACACACACAGCTGGAACCTCCAAGGCAAACAGCTCCCTCAGGAATGTGACCATGTGGAGAGAAGTATGAGAAAGCAGGAGGCACCCGATGAGAAGTACCTCAAGGTAAAGTTAAAAAGATCAAAAAGATGGCTACTAACCTATTATAGTTATGCAGCCATGCATAACAATGTTAAAAGCATGTAGTTTGTCCGCTAGGGATTCCTCAGGTGTCAGGCACTGAACGGTTAATCCAGGAATGCAGCCACAATGAAGCAATCCAGAGAGGTGGGAGAGTGGATTCCGTCTGAAAGCAATAGTGGTCACGTGACGGAAGGTCCTGTGAGTCACGTGACCAGGAAGGTCCTATTAGTGAATAGAGAGTACTTCCAGTGCAGCTCCAGCCGTCGTCCTCGTCGAGGAACAAGTGAATAGGAGTCAGTGATAGGCGGTCATGAAGGAGCACTTAGGAAGCAACCCGGGGTGGACGGGCTGCCGGGTCTCCACTGCAGCTCCAGCCGCAAACCTCCGATGGAGCAAGGAGAAAATGGAAAACGGTCTTAGGAACGCAGGAAAAAGACTCAGATGAGAGATGGGGTTAAACCACAACGCGTTTCGACGGAGGATCCGTCTTCATCAGGTGGATGTTTATTAATGACATAAGGGGTGGGGTATTTAAATGGGAAAGGAGAACATAATTTTACGTCTATACAAGTCACTAGTGCGACCACACTTAGAATACTGTGTGCAGTTCTGGTCTCCGGTGTACCCTTTCCTAGTGTATCCTCACCCATCCCTGTAGACTGTGAGCCCTCGAGGGCAGGGTCCTCTTTCCTTCTGTACTTGTGTGTCCCTTGTCTAGCACACGTTTATTGTACCTGTCTATATTTTCCCTTTTCATATGTAAAGCGCCATGGAATAAATGGCGCTATATAAATGTGTAATAATAATAATATAAGAAAGACATAGCTGAACTGGAGCGGGTGCAGAGAAGAGCGACCAAGGTTATTAGAGAACTGGGGGTCTGCAATACCAAGACAGGTTATTACACTTGGGGTTATTTAGTTTGGAAAATGAAGGCTTAGGGGTGATCTTATTACAATGTATAAATATATGAAGAGACAGTACAAAGACCTTTCTAATGATCTTTTTACTCTTAGACCTGTGACGGGGACAAGGGAGCATCCTCTACATCAGGAGGAAAGAAGGTTTAGTCATAATCACAGATGCGGATTCTTTACTGTAAGAGCAGTGAGACTATGGAACTCTCTGCCGTCTAATGTTGTAATGAGTGATTCCTTACTAAAATGAAAGAAGGGACTGGATGCCTTTCTTGAAAACTATAATTCTAGATATTGTGTTGATCCAGGGAGCTAGTCTGATTGCCGTATGTGGAGTCGGGAAGGAATTTTTTTTTCCCAATGTGGATCTTAGTGTTTGCCACATGTTTTTTTTTTTCCTTCCTCTGGATCAACATGTTATGCCATAGCCTATGTAAACTATTTAATGCACTTACTTTTACTTATTTATTTTCATTGGGGTATATGCACACATTATCTTTTTTTTTTGTTTTGTTTGTTTCCATGGCTAATGTGAACATGCTTTTACATCATGCATGTTTTTTAAGTTATACTCTGGCTCAGTTTTATGTTTTTTTTTCAATATATTTGTATTCACTACAAATAGGGTGTGGCCCCCTTTTCACTGCGCTGGGCAGTTCATATATAGTCTCTCCAACGCTTGGTGTCCGATTGGGGCCCGGTGATTCTCTGCTACTATTCACACTAAGTAGGTTTTAACATTAGAGAGTGTAGGTACTATCCCAATGGGGTACACCTTGTCGCGGTGGGAGTTTTATGCTTTTTTTTGATCAAAAACAGTGTTTACTAAGTAACCTATGTTAATTATTTAATGCACTTGCTTTTACTTATTTATTTTCATTAGGGTGTATGCACACATTGTCTTTTCTTTGGTTTTGTTTGTTTCCATGGCCAGTGTGAACAATCTTTTACATCATGGATGTTACTTAAGTTATACTCCTGCTCAGTTTTCTGGGTTTTTTATATACAATTTCTCTTGTGGTGAAATTGATGCCAGTTCTGTGGTGTAATTTCTTTAAATGTGAACAATCCTTGTTGGGTGTCCATCTGCTGGATTGGGTGTTAGTGGAAGAACTGTCTGTCCCTATTATACTATTTCTACTGTGGTGAAATTGATGCTGTGGTGTAATTTCTTTAAATGTGAACACTCCTTGTTGGGTGTCCATCTGATGCATTGGAATTTTTGGAAACGTGAACACACCTGGTTGGGTGTCCATCTGCTGGATTGGGTGTAGTGAAAGACCTTTTGTGTCCCTATTATACTATTTCTACTGTGGTGAAATTGATGCCACTTTGGTGGTGTCTGCCAATACTTTTTGGAAATGTGAACACTCCTGCTTGCTTGTCCATCTGCTGGATTGGGTGTAGTGGTAGAACTGTCTGTCCCTATTATACTATTTCTACTGTGGTGAAATTGATGCCACTTTTGTGGTGTCTGCCAATAATTTATTGGAAATGTGAACACTCCTGGTTGTGGTTGGCATGTGGTCTTAGCAGTAGGTCTCTGACACCATCAGGCTTTCACTTCCTTGGACTCAACTACCCGTGTTACTGTCCTTAAATTTTTCTGACAATGGTAGTCTACAAAACTGATATTTGTGCCACCTGAGTGTAGCTCAGCATTAAAGCAGGTAGAGGTGTTGCATGTGGTATCAGTGCTCCCAGGGGAGGGGTACTACACCGATCCCTCACCCACCTCATCTTACTGTGACATTCAATTGAAAGCTGTTAATGCTGTCCCAGACCCCGATACCTCATACTGGCTGATTGCTGCAGTGCCATGGTAAAATCTGTACTGTGTGTGAATTGAGGCCAGCATTTGGGGCCTTTATAAGGTGTTGTGCATGCGTTTGTTTTTGCCTCCCATTGACGTGAATGGCTGTTTTTTCAAATATTCAACAAATTAATCGGAAAATATTGCAAATTCGGCGAACGTAATCCGAACCGAACATTGAAATATCGCTCATCCCTAGTTAATACCTCTAAATATTGGGATCACATGGGGGTGCATAAAGTATTGAATATACTTGTTATGTTTCTGTAGCTGAGGAGAAACTGCAAAAAATAGCCAAAGTAGCAATACACCAGAGAGGCTGGAAACTATTGCATTGCAGTAACCTAAACTAACCGCCACACTAGAAGTAGCCGTGGAGCGTACCTATGGTGATCCTAGACGCCTCGTCACAGTCGGAGAGATAGCTACACCTAAAGGCAGAAAGATGAATGCTATCTGCCCCGTAGCAAAACCCCCAAAGAAATAGGAAGCCCCCGAACATGTAATGGCGGTTAGACAAGAAGAAAACACGGACACAGACAGAAAATAGAATGAGCAAACGCTGGGGCCCAATCTGTCTAGATAGAAAAGTATAGGAAAGAATTCTGACTGCAACCCAAAAAAACCCTGACAAAAATTCCAACACTTCTGATTAACAAAAAACCTGAGATTACACGATCTCTACCACCTAAATCAGATCTCTGGTGTAACACACAGCAAATAAAAAGTGACAAAGGAACAAAGCAAAAATGCAAACACACAATGAGCACAATTGCAGCACAAGACCCCAAAAGGGGACCAGGCTGCAGTCCACTGCAAGCAGCAAACCAGCAGTGAAAATCCAACAGAGGAAAAAAAAAAAAAACACTTATCTGAATGAGAGCAGGAAAGCAAGATGTGCTCCAAGCAAGAGCAGGAGGAACAATTGATTACCGGCAAGGCTGCTGGGAACTCAGGTCACTTATATCATACCATTCAGAGCCAGCTGAAGGCCATTCAGTAATTAGTTCATTACCCTCAGCAACCACCGGAGGTAGCCCCAGCTCAGAAGTCGCCTCCAAGGTATTCGCAACACTTGTATTAGCACAGATCCTTAGATGCATCTATATAATGCTTTTCCATGAAGGGTTTCCATGTGCGCATGCGTGGGTGGTGTTTCCCTGACCCTACGCATCGCTGGGCAACACTGTCGGCGTGCACTTGCATCTCCTAGGAAACCGTTGATGGGAGACGCAGCTCACTCCGAGGGCAGTCCCAGGTTGTGCCTGCGCCGCCAAATGGATTCTCATTGGTTTGTCATGGCGCTACATGGCGTGACACAGTTCTGCTTTTACAATGAGCTGGGAATTCCCAGTCTTTTATATATTGTGACGTGGCATTGGCGAATGTCAGGTATTTAATATAAATTAAGTCACAGAGCAGATGATAGGCTGAGCATTCACAAACTTTAGAGATAAAGTAACTGATAGGTTGTTGGATAACGACATATCCAGGGGGAATGTATTTATAGGTTGTAGTGACGGATTTAAATAACATATATAACGAGATTAGTTGTGGTTGTGTGACAATCACATACAAGGTCCCGAGATTGGTGGATTCATTACATATACAATGAACAGTTAGGCTGTCATTGGTTAATTAGATTAATTAGTATACAGACTTACCAATATATACCCACCTTTCTTCTCTTTTCCTGCCACACATCCTGATGACGCAAGGGTGAAACGCATGTTGAGGCACCAGGACGACATGCTAAATCAGTCTGACAGACATGTAAGTGTTATCTTATTATTAAATTACATGTACCACTAAGGCTTTGATTTGGTTACCGAGGACTACAAAGTCCCACATATCTATGAGAACAAATAAGTACATAATGTAGTGTTGATATGTCAATAGCCATTCTACATATAACGGTGTTATTATATTGAATATGGTCCACCATTGGGTTACTCTGTTTAGGATGTATTTGTTTTATTAATCTAATATAATAAACTTTGTATTTTAAGAGACTTTATGCACCTAATTTGTTTTTTTTTTCATGGTATTTGAAGTATTTCCATAGCTGTCTCTTTTAAAGTAGAAAAATGGTGGCTCAGTCACTGTTGAAAGCATGGGAGAATCCCACCTATAACTTAAGTCTCCTTGGGTGATAATTCAACCTCAACTAAGCATAAAAACTGTGATATAATCATAATAGAACCTGAAGAAAAAAACATTTGTAAAGAACTGTCCAACAAGCAGTGACACACGTCTTCCCATATACTCATACTGTGTTTTTGAAGAATTAGGGTTTGTACCACAGAATCTTCAACTTGTAACATCCTGAATTTGATCCCGCTGTATTTGCCTCTCATTCCCATCCAGCCAGTGAAGGGCTTCTTTTGAATCTTGAAGAAAGTGCACAGTACCTTCGGCTACCAACCTTCACTTGGCAGGGTATGTCATTGAATATGGAATGTGCAAATCTCTCAGATGTTTTTTGATATCAAGGAATTCGGTTCTTTGTTTCTGCACATCTATAGAATAAACTAGAAAGTTCGAGATTTTGGATCCATTAGTTGTTAGATCTGGGTGATCCAGTAATGTAAAATTTTAGCCAGCACAGGTCTTGGTGGAAGCCCGGGAGGAAGAGAATGGGTTGGCACACTACGAGCTTGTTTTACAGCCTATATGGAGGTTAAGGTTTTAGGCCTAATTTTTACTTTCAGCCAGTTTTCAAGGTCAACTGTTTTCGCCAGCAGTGCTGATATTTGCTGTGCTGCAAGCCTGCTCTCATTGCTTGTATCGGCTATCTGATCGTCAATGGCGCTGACTCTGCCTTCCACTGCCCCTGCTATATTTTCTGCAGTTTGCGACGTACACCTGCTATCTCATCTTTAAGACCACCAAACTGTACATTCAAACAGATAGAGAGGATTTACAATGTACCACTGCCATGAAAATATCTTTTAAAGGGAACCTGTCAACAGAATTGTGCACAGTAACCTACAGACAGTGTCAGGTCGGCACCGTTATACTGATTAAAATGATACCTTGGTGTTGTGAATACTTTGGAGGCGACTTCTGAGCTGGGGCTCCCTCCGGTGGTTGCTGAGGGCAATGAACCAATTGCTGAATGGCCTTCAGCTGGCTCTGAATGGTCTGATATAAGTGACCTGAACTCCCTTCAGCCTTGCAGGTAATCAATTGTTCTTCCAGGTCTTGCTTGGAGCTCAGCTTGCATTCCTGCTTTGAATCAGATAAGTGATTTGCTGTTTTTTTTTCCTCTGTTGGATTTTCCTTGCTGGTTCTCTGCCTTGCAGTGGACTTCAGCCTGGTCCCCTTTTGGGGCCTGGCGCTGCAATTGTGCTCAGTTTGTGTTTGCACATTTGTTCTGTTCCTTTGTCACTTTTTATTTGCTGAATTCCTGTGTGTTACACCAGAGATCTGATTTAGGTGGTAGAGATAGTGTGATCTCAGGTTTTTTGTTAATCAGAAGTGTTGGTATTTTTGTCAGGGTTTTTTTGGGTTGCGGTCAGAATTCTTTCCTATACTTTTCTATCTAGACAGATTAGGCCCCAGCGTTTGCTCATTCTATTTTCTGTCTGTGTTCGTATTTTCTTCTTGTCTAACCGCCATTACATGTTTGGGGGCTTCCTATTTCTTTGGGGGTCTTGCTACGGGGCAGATAGCTTTCATCTTTCTGCCTTTAGGTGTAGCTATCTCTCCGGCTGTGACGAGGCGTCTAGGATCACCGTAGGTACACTCCACGGCTACTTCTAGTGTTGCGGTTAGTTTAGGGTCCTGCAATCCAATAGTTTCCAGCCTCTCTGGTGTATTGCTATTTTGGCTATTTTTGCAATTTCTCCTCAGCTACCGAAACATAACACTTGGTTGATGAAATCAGTCTTGTGGTTGTTGTTTAACCCCTTCATGACCCAGCCTATTTTGACCTTAAAGACCTTGCCATTTTTTGCAATTCTGACCAGTGTCCCTTTATGAGGTAATAACTCAGGAACGCTTCAACGGATCCTAGCGATTCTGAGATTGTTTTTTCGTGACATATTGGGCTTCATGTTAGTGGTAAATTTAGGTTGATAATTTTTGCGTTTATTTGTGAAAAAAATGGAACTTTGGCCAAAATTTTGAAAATTTCGCAATTTTCAAATTTTGAATTTTTATTCTGTTAAACCAGAGAGTTATGTGACACAAAATAGTTAATAAATAACATTTCCCACATGTCTACTTTACATCAGCACAATTTTGGGAACAACATTTTTTTTTGTTAGGAAGTTATAAGGGTTAAAAGTTGACCAGCGATTTCTCATTTTTACAGCAAAATTTACAAAACCATTTTTTTTAGGGACCACCTCACATTTGAAGTCACTTTGAGGGGTCTATATGGCAGAAAATACCCAAAAGTGACACCATTATAAAAACTGCACCCCTCAAGCTACTCAAAACTACACTCAAGAAGATTATTAACCCTTCAGGTGCTTCACAGGAACTAAAGCAACGTGGAAGGAAAAAATGGACATTTTAATTTTTCCAACAAAATTTTTCTTTTAGCATCAATTTTTTAATTTTTGCATGGGCAACAGGATAAAATGGACTCTAAAATTTGTTGGGCAATTTCTCCTGAGTACACAGATACCTCATATGTGGTCATAAACCACTGTTTGGGCGCACGGCAGGGCTCAGAAGGGAAGGAGCGCCATTTGACTTTTTGAATGGAAAATATGCTGGAATATTTAGCGGTTGCCATGTCGCATTTGGAGAGTCCCTGTGTGCCTAAACATTGGAGCTCCCCCACAAGTGACCCCATTTTGGAAACTAGACCCCCCAAGGAACTTATCTAGATGCAGAGTGAGCACTTTGAACCCCCAGGTGCTTCACAAATTGATCCGTAAAAAAAAGAAAGTACTTTTTTTTTCACAAAAATTTTTTTTAGCCTCAGTTTTTTCATTTTCACATGGGCAACAGGATAAAATGGATCCTAAAATTTGTTGGGCAATTTCTCCTGAGTACACCGATACCTCATATGTGGTCATAAACCACTGTTTGGGCGCACGGCAGGGCTCAGAAGGGAAGGAGCGCCATTTGACTTTTTGAATGGAAAATATGCTGGAATATTTAGCGGATGCCATGTCGCATTTGGAGAGTCCCTGTGTGCCTAAACATTGGAGCTCCCCACAAGTGACCCCATTTTGTAAACTAGACCCCCCAAGGAACTTATCTAGATGCAGAGTGAGCACTTTGAACCCCCAAGTGCTTCACAAATTGATCCGTAAAAAAAAGAAAGTACTTTTTTTTTCACAAAAATGTTCTTTTAGCCTCAGTTTTTTCATTTTCACATGGGCAACAGTATAAATTGGATCCTAAAATTTGTTGGGCAATTTCTCCTGAGTACACAGATACCTCATATGTGGTCATAAACCACTGTTTGGGCGCACGGCAGGGCTCAGAAGGGAAGGAGCGCCATTTGACTTTTTGAATGGAAAATTAGCTCCAGTCGTTAGCGGACACCATGTCATGTTTGGAGAGCCCCTGTATGCCTAAACTTTGGAGCTCCCCCACAAATGACCCCATTTTGGAAACTAGACCCCCTAAGAAACTTATGCAGATGCACAGTGAGCACTTTGAACCCCAGGTGCTTCACAAAAGTTTATAACGCAGAGCCATGAAAATAAAAATCATTTTTTTTCTCAAAAAATGATTATTTATCCCCATATTTTTTATTTTCACAATGGTTACAGGAGAAATTGGACCCCAAAAGTTGTTGTCTAATTTGTCCTAAGTACGCTAGTACCTCACATGTGGGGGAGAACCACTGTTTGGGCACACGTCAGGGCTTGGAAGGGATGTAGTGACGCTTTGAAATGTCGACTTGATGGAATGGTCTGCGGGCGGGCAGAGCCCCTGATGTGCCTAAACAGTAGAAACCCCCCACAAGTGACCACATTTTGTAAACTAGACCCCTCAAGGAACTTAACTAGATGTGTGGTGAGCACCTTGAACCCCACGTGCTTCACAGAAGTTTGTAATGCAGAGCCGTGAAAATAAAAAATCATTTTTTTCCTCAAAAACTGATTTTTTTAACCCGCAATTTTTTATTTTCACAAGGGTAACAGGAGAAATTGGACCACAAAAGTTGTTGTACAGTTTGTCCTGAGTACACTGGTACCCATATGTGGGGGGGAACCACTGTTTTGGCGCATGGGAGAGCACAGAAGAGAAGGAGCGCCATTTTGGAATGCAGACTTGATGGAATGTTCTGTGGGCGTCATGTTGCATTTGCAGAGCCACTGATGTGCCTAAACAGTAGAAACCCCCCACAAGTGACACCATTTTGGAAACTAGACCCCCAAGGAGCTTATCTAGATGTGTAGTGAGCACTTTGAACCCCCAAGGGCTACACAGAAGTTTATAACGCTGGGCCATGAAAATAAAAAAATCATATTTTTTCCACAAACATGATCTTTTAGTCCCCAATTTTTTTATTTTCCCAAGGGTAACAGGAGAAATTAGACCTCAAAAGTTGTTGTCCAATTTGTCCTGAGTACGCTGATATCCCATATGTGGGAGAAAACTACTGTATGGGCACACTTCGGGGCTCGGAAGGGAAGTAGTGACGTTTTGAAATGCCGACTTGATGGAATGGTCTGCGGGCGTCATGTTACGTTTGCAGAGTCCCTGATGTGCCTAAACAGTATAAACTCCCACAAGTGACCCCATTTTGGAAACTAGACCCCGCAAGGAACTTATCTAGATGTGTGGTGAGCATTTTGAACCCCCAAGTTCTTCACAGAAGTTTATAACGCAGAGCCGTGAAAATAAAAAATCATTTTTTTTCCACAAAAATAACATTTTAGTCCCCAATTTTTTTTTCCCAACAGTAACAGGAGAAATTAGACCCCCAAAGTTGTTGTGCAATTTTTCCCGAGTACGCTGATACCCCATATGTGGGGGGTAAACCACTGTTTGGGCACACGTCGGGGCTTGGAATAAAGGGAGCACTGTTTGACTTTTTGAACGCAAAATTTGCAGGAATCAATGTTGGCGCCATGTCGCGTATGGAGACCCCCTGATGTACCTAAATAGTGGAAACCCCTCAATTCTAACTCCAACCCTAACCCCAACACACCCCTAACCCCAACCCTAACCCCTACACACCCCTAACCCTAATACAAACCCTAACCATAACCCTAACCCCAACACACCCCTAACCCTAATCCCAACTCTAACCATAAACCTAACCACAAGCCTAACCCTAATCCCAACCCTAACCCCAAAACACCCCTAACGCTTATCCCAACCCTAACCCTAATCCCAACCTTAACCCTAATTCCAACCCTAACCCTAATTCCAACCCTTACCCTAGTTCTAACCCTAACCCTAGTTCTAACCCTAAGGCTGGGTTCATATTGCGTTTTACCAGCCCGTTCAACACGTAGCGTTGACGGGCTGGTAACGGTATAGCATAACGCGATCGCGTTATGCTATACCCGCTAGTGCAGAGGAATCAGCGATGATTCATCTGTGCTAGCGGTGATGGAGCCCAGACGCTGCAGCCTGCGTCCAAGGCTCCGTCACTGAATGACGACACGTCGCGAACGCATGCCGCTTCATGGCATGCGTTGCGATGCGCACACAAATGAGGTGAATGGCAGCGTTAACGGACTGCGTTACACCGCGTTATACCGCGGTGAAACGCAGTCCATCTAACGGACTGCCATAATGCAATATGAACCCAGCCTGACCCTAAGGCCCCGTGCACACGTTGCGGATTCACTTGCGGATTTTTCTAAAATCTAAAATCCGCAGGTAAAACGACCTGCCTTTTACCTGCGTATTTAGCGCGGATTTGCTGCGGTTTTTCTCTGCGGTTTTACGCCTATAATGGAATAGGTGTAAAATCGCTGCGGAATCCGCACAAAGAATTGACATGCTGCGGATTTAAAACCGCAGCAAATCTGCGCTGAAAAATCTGCAGCATGTGCACAGCGTTTTTTTTTACCATTTATTTGCATTGTACTGTACATGGTTTCTGGATCTGCTGTGAATCCGCAGCGCCATATCCGCTGCGGATCCGCAGCGAAATCAGCTGCGGATCAGCAGCGAAATCAGCTGCGGATCAGCTGCGGATCAGCAGCGAAATCCGCTGCGGATCAGCAGCGAAATCAGCTGCGGACCAGCAGCGAAATCAGCTGCGGATCAGCAGCGAAATCAGCTGCGGATCAGCAGCGAAATCCGCTGCTGATCCGCAGCTGATTTCGCTGCTGATCCGCAGCTGATTTCGCTGCTGATCTGCTGATTTAGCTGCTGATTCCGCTGCTGATCCGCAGCGAATCAGCAGCGAAATCAGCAGCGGATCAGCAGCGAAATCTGCAGCATGTGCACAGCGTTTTTTTTTACCATTTATTTGCATTGTACTGTACATGGTTTCTGGATCTGCTGTGAATCCGCAGCGCCATATCCGCAGCGAAATCAGCAGCGAATCAGCAGCGAAATCAGCAGCGGATCAGCAGCGAAATCAGCTGCGGATCAGCAGCGAAATCAGCTGCGGATCAGCAGCGAAATCCACTGCGGATCAGCAGCGAAATCAGCTGCGGATCAGCAGCGAAATCAGCTGCGGATCCGCAGCAAAATCCGCAACGTGTGCACAGGGCCTAATAGGAAAAAAAATAAAATTCTTTATTATTTGTCCCTACCTATGACAGGGGGGGTTCACTTACTTTTTTTTATTTTGATCACTGTGACAGTTTATCACAGTGATCAAAATAAATTTTTTGACTATGTAGGGCGCACTGCGCATGCGCCGGCCGGCGGGCGCACTGCGCATGCGCCCGCCATTTTCCAAGATGGCGGCACCCATGAAGAATCCCGGGCAGCCGCCGGGAAGGATCCAGGGACATCGGTGGACCGGGAGAGGTGAGTATGGGGGTCGGAAGTCAGGGGGGGGGGGTCGGAAGGTGGGGGCAGCGGAGGCCAGGACGAGGGGTGCTTTTAGTGACGGCGGTGACCGACCGCTGCCATCTTTCGGTGGCGGCGGCCGATCGCCGCCGTGAATCCGTGTGGGGTGGTCAGGGCTCGGTGTCCAGCCATGGCAGATGCTATTGCAGCATCGGCCATGGCTGGATTGTAATATTTCACCAATCATATTGGTGAAATATTACAGATTGCTCTGATTGGCTGTTTCACTTTTAACAGCCAATCAGAGCGATCGTGGCCACGGGGGGGTTAAGCCAACCCCCCTGTGGTGAAGCACAAAGGGTCCTGTGCCGGCGGGTCGGGTGACCTTTCAGTGACCCCGGTCACCCGACCCGCAGGGACGCGATCCTTTCATGACGCCACATAGGCGTCATGGGTCGGATTGGCACAGGTTTTCATGACGCCTACGTGGCGTCATGGGTCGGGAAGGGGTTAATCTTTATTTTCAGTTTTGAGTTAATGATATGCTCGTGCTCTGGGGTGGCTTGTGGGGGTCTTCATGTGGTGCTCTGGTCAGCTATTCATAATGAAGACTGCAGAAAGGTCGCTGATCCCTCAGTGACCTGCCCCCTTGCTTACATAATGAATATACGTACATATATGAAAGTTCTAAAGTAATTTCACTTTCTCATTTAATTATACTACTGTTATATGTTTTTGTACAAATTGTCAGTAACATATAATTTCTGCTTGTCTGAGTTATTTTTGATGGTCAACAAAATACAATTTTCCAGTAATTCATTTTTCACAATATATGTATGATAATTACTTCTCTCTGTGTAGGATTTTTGATGTTTAAAAGGGTTGTCCACTACTTGGGCAACCCATTCTCATTTCTCATGTTTGTTCCTATTAAAATAAAAACACTCATAAAAATCTCTATCTATTACATCATGTGAGCCATGCGCCCCATCAGCACTGGCTTCACTGTCTCCACCTTCATACAAATCGAACATTACGAAGAAGTCAGAGAGCAGCCGTAGCCCTGGCTTCCTGTTGATGCTCAATTTTTCTGAAGGCAGGAACAGTGAAGTCGGCACTGATTGGGCACAGGGCTCGAGATTCAACCTCAAGTGAGCCCCAGGAATGCGAGTCCTGACATGGCTGGACTGTCACCAACATAAGAGGGGAGTATGAGTGCTTCTATTTATCAAGGCAATATATGAGGAATGACAAGGGGTTGTCCTAGTAGTGAACAACATCTTTAAGAACATACATTTTCGGTGCAAACATTTCCAATATTCTGAATATGAAAAAGGTTTCTCCCGTGTGACTTCTCCCGTGTTTATTAAGAATTGATTTCCAAGGAAAACAGTTCCTACATTAAGAATCTAAAAATGGCTTCTCCCCTGTGTGACTGTTCTGGTGAGTAAGAAGAGAGGTTTTCTTCACAAAACATTTTCCACATTCTGAACAGGAAAAAGGTTTCTCCCCTGTGTGGGTTCTCTGATGTCTATCAAGATGCACTTTCTGGTTAAAGCATTTCCCACATTCTGAACATCTAAAAGGCTTCTCCCCTGTGTGAGTTCTCTGGTGATTAACAAGAATCCATTTCTGGTTAAAACATTTCCCACATTCTGAACAGGAAAATAGCTTCACCCCTGTGTGAGTTCTCTGATGTGTAACAAGAGTTGATACCTCTGTAAAACATTTTTCACATTCTGAACAGGAAAAAGACTTCTCCCCTTTGTGTGTTGTCTTGTGTATAACAACATCTGATTTCTGGATAAAACATTTCCCACATTCTGAACAAGAAAAAGGCTTTTCACCTGTGTGAGTTCTCTGATGTTTGATAAGACTTGATTTCTCTGTAAAACATTTCCCACATTCTGAACATGAAAATGGCTTCTCCCCTGTGTGAGTTCTCTGGTGTTTGACAAGACTTGATTTCTCTGTAAAACATTTCCCACATTCTGAACATGAAAAAGGCTTCTCCCCTGTGTGAGTTCTTTGGTGTATAACAAGATGTGCTTTCCGGTTAAAATATTTCCCACATTCTGAACATAAAAAAGGCTTCTCTCCTGTGTGCGTTCTCTGGTGCTTAACAAAATCTGATTTCTGGTTAAAACATTTCTCACATTCTGAACATGAGAAAGGCTTCTCCCCTGTGTGGGTTTTCTGGTGCCTAATAAAATTTGATTTCTCTGCAAAACATTTCCCACATTCTGAACATGAAAAAGGCTTCTCCCCTGTGTGAGTTCTCTGGTGTCTAACAAGAAATGATTTCCATATAAAACATTTCCCACATTCTGCACATGAAAATGGATTCTCCACTGTGTGACTTGTCTGGTGATTAAAAAGATTTGATTTCTGGTTAAAACATTTCCCACATTCTGCACATGAAAATGGCTTCTCCCCTGTGTGACTTCTCTGGTAAGTAACAAGATCTGATTTATGGTTAAAACATTTCCCACACTTGGAACAAGAACATCTATTCTCTACTTTGTCAATGTTTTTATGTTTAAGAAAATACTTTTCAAGGGGAAAACTATTTCCATATTCTGAACATGAAAATGGCCTCTCGGCTTTAGGAGCAGTATGTTTTTTACTGCTTATTTTGTGACTTTTATTTTCCTTAGCAGTTGGTAATGAATCAGAAGACAGGACCTGTTTCAAGGAATCAGATGACAGATCTTTGCTGTGAATGAATGATGGTATATCTGGAGTAATGGCATTCACTTCAATTGTATCCTGTGTGAACTCAAGATCATCTGATTTAAAAACTGAAGATGTCAGCTGTCCCTCTGATCTTCTGGTAAATTCATCTGCCAAGAATAAAACTAATTATTATTTTTGAATAAAATATCATTGACTTTTATATTTTTGAACATTTCTACTTAATCTGTCCGTACAAATGGTAAGTTATGTAAAAATATTGAATTATTCACCAAGACAATGACAGTTCACAGTCTAATAGAAAACCTCATAGGATGAACCAATAGAGCGTGGTGTTCAACTGTTTGTTCATTCTTCCTCAAAAATATGGAATTAAAAGTCACCAAACAATGTTATGTAGGCTATATAATATCAATAAAAACTTCTCATCTTACAAAAACCACTCGGGTCCATCATCTGTCAATGGAAAAACACGAGATTTACACATTATTAGTGGTTCACAGGCTCTTGAAAAGCAACATGCCTTCAATAAACCAATCCAGCAATATCCGATCTCCCAAACTAAAATCTCTCTCTCGCTTCTGAGCCTTGCAGTGTGCAGAAACCGCATATAGCATCTATGTATTTGGCATTATTATAGTGAGAAGAACCCACTTAATTTACGTTGTGTTCCCTGGATAAAAATCTATCTGGGCACTATGTGCTGGGAAATAAAACGGCAAATGTGCAATATTTGCTCTCCAACATCCAATTAGATTAATTCACTGAGGGTTATTTCCAAAATGAAGCCACTTTATGGGGATTTCTACTGCTCTGGTTTTCTGCCGTTTTGTCATATTAGGGCTTCTGCAAATGGTGTGTCCTATCTCCTCTGGGATCTGTCAGGCAACGTCTTCTGTCACTAGGCGCAGCCTTATTTATTCTGCAGGCAGCGCTGGTAAAGAAGATGTCAGAATTAGAAGCTCTAGGCGGTACAGGCTCTGTCCAGCCACTAAAATTAGGGTGCCTGGGACCTGTAGTACCATCCAGTCTAGCAGTATGGGTGTGTGTGCTGTCCAGCTGAAGTAATCTGGTAACAGCTTCAGCCATATGGAAAGCTTCACACACTACTAAAGCTTGAAGCATATTGCTGGAAGCTGCCAGATACAGCCCTGTTCTCTTCTGGTTCCATCATCTGTGCTCAGCTGCTGGCTTGTGTATTTGTTTCCTGTTGTGACCCCAACCCATTTACTGGCTACTTGTGTCTCGTGATTTTGTATTTTCTCTGCCCTTCTCGTTGTGACTCGGCTACCTGATTATTCATCTTCCCATCTCACACAACAAAACAGCAGGTAACACTGTGGCCCAAGCCTAGGAGTCTTTGTGTAAGGCCAGGATCACACATGAGAGAAACTCGCACGATTCTCGTGCGAGTCTCTCGCATGAACACCCGGCGCTGCCGCCGGCACTCAGACTGGAGCGTGCGGCTGCATAGAAATACATGTTTCTCACATGTGTGACCCCGGCCTAAGTACAGAATCATGTAGACGGGATAAAGGGTGAAGAACAAGGCAATTGCCAAGCCTGTTCATGGTAGCCATTTTTTGAACTGCCAGATGACCATGAACAGTGCCTGTTAAATGGCGCTCCTTCCCTTCTTAACCATGCCATGTGCCCAGGCATTAGTGTGAACCCATATACAGGATATTGTCAGATTCAAGAGTAGAAAATTACTTTGTAAGAACTATCTGTTTCCTATTATCCTTTGTGAAGAATTCCAAAGTTATCACCACATAAAGTTTTGAAAATGGGCCCTGATTAGGAACACAAAACTGGCTGCGGGAAGAGGTTAAATCAGAGTATTTTCAGAACTAACTACTGTAGTCAAAATCTGTGACTATAGGCAATAACACATCTACTGAAATGATCAAACTCAACAGTCTTCATCCGTAAAAAACGAGTAACTAGTGGTGAAACCTCTTTGAGGTAATTAGAGTATGGGGCTCGGTGGCTCTTGGTAAGCGAAACTATAGTAAGGGCCAATATTTTCTGTCAGATGAGTTTCAAAAAGAAATATTAGACATTTAAAGAGAACTTTTTATAATAGTGCACTGCTGAGGTCTCTTAAATTTAGATATTGGGCATTTGAAAGAGGTAATGGAGACTTTTTATTTTAAAGATACCAGGTAGTTACTGACTCACATAAATGAGGCAGGCCATTCCCACCAAAATCAAACTATTATACAGAAAGAACCTGTAAAAAAAGACGTAGAATAAAAAAATATGTTACATGCCCAACAACAATGTATGTTTGAGGGGAAAACTCCAACACTAAACCAGAGTTACTGTTAGGATTTGAACCTGTGAGCCATGGCTTGCTGGTCTGTTCCCTTGCTGTGGAGCTATTTCAGAACTTGAATAACTTCAGCCTGAAACCATATGAACTTCGTCTGGGATAGAGATCATCACCTGCCCTGCTGATTGTTCCCTCCCTGATTAAGACTGATTGGACCTGCTATATATACCTGGCCCTGTGCAGCTTCCTGTTGCTGAGTATATTGTGGTGCTCAGTCTAACTGAGTGAAGCATTATCTGAGCTCCTGATCTGGAAGGTGTTCTGCTGACATCTTCCTGTCTCTTGTGGAAACCCTGCTGTTCCTACCTCCAACTCTATTCACCTAAACAGACTTGGTGTTTGTGTGTGATCTCAGCCGGCCCGTGCTCGGGCGGGCTCCAGCATCTGCCAACATAGTGAACCACCACCGCCATATACGGCACTTCCAGAAGTCCTTCCTTGGTCCGCTCACCTGCACACTTCTGCTCCGGCCACTGACTTCCAGTCCTGTATCGCCAGTAACGTGACAGTTACTCATTTATGGTGGACAATGGAGCTACTTTGAGTTTTGACCAGAAAAGTATTAGTACTCCCCATTTCAGGAGATATTGTGCAGTAATCTGAATTCCTTAGGATTGAAAACACAATTTAATTTATGACGTGGAGTGAATCCATGAATCCAGGGCTCGAGCCATGCCAACACATCTCCTGCAGGCGTGAATAAATGTATATTACAGCCATCAGCCACGCACAGCTTAGAGATATATCATGGCACAGGTGTAATGTTTTTCCTGTAGTTTATCACAATCCTCCTTGACATTAGTTAGTTTTAATACAAATTGAAAAGTCAGGATAAAGGGAAACTCTGCTGTTATTGTACAGAAATTCACACTTGGCCTCACTGCACATTTACTGTTGTCGATCATGAAAGCAAAGTTTAGAAAGACTGGACCTGGTCTTGTAGGGACCATATGAGACATTCAGCAGCACAGAAGCGAGAGAAGGTAGATTCATCCAATAAGATATCAGGGTTCTAGGAAGCCAACAGCATCATTACCCTCTGCTTTCTCTTACAGGCCCCTCATTATATTTAAAAAAAATAAATATATATATATATATATACAGCTCTGGCAAAAATTAAGAGACCACTGCAAAATTTTCAGTTTGTCTGATTTTTCTCTTTATACGTATATTTTTGAGTAAAATGTAAATTGCTCTTTTATTCTATAAACTACTGACAACATGTCTCTGAATTTCCAAGCAATAAATTTTGTATTTATTTTCAGAAAATGAGAAATGGTCAAAATAACAAAAAAATGCAGTGCTTGCAGACCTCAAATAAAACAAGTTCATAATCATTTAGAAACAACAATACTAATGTTTTAACTCAGGAAGAGTTCAGAAATCAATATTTTGTGGAATAGCCATGATTTTTAATCACAACTTTCATGCGTCTTTGCATGCTTTCCACCAGTCTTTCACACTGCTTTTGTGTGACCTTATGCCACTCCTGGTACAAAAATTTAAGCAGTTCTTCTTTGTTTGATGGCTTGTGACTATCCATCTTCCTCTTGATTACATTCCAGATGTTTTCAATGGGGTTCAGGTCTGGAGATTGGGCTGGCCATGACAGGGATTTGATGTGGTGGGCATTCAACCACACATTGATTGACCAAGCTGTGTGGCATGGCGCATTGTCCCGCTGGAAAAACCAGTCCTCAGAGTTGGGGAACATTGCCTGAAGAGAAGGAATCAACTGTTTTTCCAGGATAACCTTGGATGCGGCTTGATTCACACTTCCTTCGCAAAGATTAACCTGCCCAATTCTAGCCTTTCTGAAGCATCCCCGGATCATCACCAATCATCCACCAAATTTCACAGTGGGTGCAAGACACTGTGGCTTGTACGCCTCTCCAGGTCTCCGTCTAACCATTAGACGACAAGGTGTTGGGCAAAGCTGAAAATTAGACTCATCAGACAAGATTACCTTATTCCAGTCCTCTATGGTCCAATTCTTATGGTCTTTGGCAAACTTCAGCCTGGCTCTCCTTTTGCTTCTAATTGATGAAAGGCTTTTTTATAGCTTTACATGACTTGAGACCTGCCTCTAGGAGCCTGTACGAACTATTCCTGCCGTGCACTTCACCCCAGCTGCCATTTGCCATTCCTTTTGTAGGTCACTTGATGTCATCCTGCAGTTGCTGAGTGATATTCGAATAAGATGACGGTGATCCCGGTCAGTGGAGAGTCGTTTTTGCCCTCTGCCGGTCTGTATCTTTGTTGTGCCCAATGTCTGCTGCTTGACCTTGTTGTAATCTACTGCCGTCTTTGAAATTTTAAGGATGGAGGTAACATGACGCTCTCTGTATCCCTCTGTTAGTAAAGCCAGAATTGAGCCTTTCTTTTCCTCACTCAAGACTTTTCTTTTCAAATCCTTTGGCATGGTTAAAAATTATTTTTTCATTCCTATTACTTTTGGGATATTACTAGCACTTGTCTTGCCATCCAGCTTGTACGATTCCGTCATTAAATAAGATTTGGTTCAGTTGATGACCTAATCAGAAGCACATTAAGTACAATGAGGTGTACTCTGGTTGGAATTCAATTGACACTGGAATGGAATGACTGTCAGACATGTAGAGAAGCCGATTTTTATAAAACTTTGCAGTGGTCTCTCATTTTTTGCTAAGTGGTCAAGATTGTTGGTACCCCTCGTTTAACCCCTTTATTCCATCTGACGTACTATCTGTCCATGTGCCCTGGAACTTAATTCCCAAGGACGGAATAGTACGTCACATGCGATCAACTGCGCTCCCGGGGGAGCGCAGCTGATCGCGGCTGGGTGTCAGCTGATTATCACAGCTGACACCAGGCACTATGTACCAGGAGTGGTCACGGACCGCTCCCGCCACATTAACCCCTGGCACACTGCGATCAAACATGATCGCAGTGTACCGGGGGCGCAAGGAAGCATCGCGCAGGGAGGGGGCTCTCTGTGTGCTTCCCTGAGACCCTCAGAGCAGCGCGATGTGACCGCGCTGTTCTGAGGGCTTCTTCCCTGCAGGACCCCGGATCCAAGATGGTCCTTCCGGGTCCTGCAAGGAGGCGGCTTCCTCAGTGCTGGTCTGACAGAGTGCTGTGCACAGTGTCAGATCAGCGATCCACCTCTATACAGTGATGTCCCACCCTGGGACAAAGTAAAAAAAATAAAAATAACGTATAAAAAAAAAAATCCTAAATAAAGAAAAAAAAATATTCCCCAATAAATTCATTTCTTCATGTAAATAAAAAAACAAAACAAAAGTACACATATTTAGTATCGCCGCGTTTGTAACGACCCGCCCTATAAAACTGTCCCACTGGTTAATCCCTTTAGTGAACCCCTTAAAAAAAAAACAATGATTTATAATCATACCGCCGAACAAAAAGTGGAATAACACGCGATCAAAAAGACGGATATAAATAAACATGGTACCGCTGAAAACGTCATCTTGTCCCGCAAAAAACAAGCCATCATACAGCTCCATCAGCGAAAAAATAAAAGTTATAGCTCGCAGATTAAAGCGATGCAAAAATAATTATTTTTTATATATAATAGTTTTTATTGTATAAAAGCGCCAAAACATAAAAAAATGATATAAATGAAGTATCACCGTAATCGTACTAACCCGAAGAATAAAACTGCTTTATCAATTTTACCACACGGTATAAACGCCCCCCCCAAAAGAAATTCATGAATTGCTGGTTTTTGTTCATTCTGCCTCCCAAAAATCATAAAAAAAAGCGATCAAAAAATGTCATGTGCCCGAAAATTGTACCAATAAAAACATCAACTCGTCCCGCAAAAAATAAGACCTCACATGAGTCTGTGGGCCAAAAGAAGAAAAAATTATAGCTCTCAAAATGTGGTGATGCAAAAACTATTTTTTGCAATAAAAAGCGTCTTTTAGCGTGTGAAAGCTGCCAATCATAAAAAACCGCTATAAATAGTAAATCAACCCCCCCTTTATCACCCCCTTAGTTAGGGAAAAATAATAAAATAAAAAAATGTATTTATTTCCATTTTCCCATTAGGGTTAGGGTTGGAGCTAAAGTTAGGGTTAGAGTTGGGGCTAAAGTTAGGGTTAGGGTTGGGATTAGGGTTAGGGGTGTGTTGGGGTTAGGGTTGTAGTTAGAATTGGGGGGGTTTCCACTGTTTAGGCACATCAGGGGCTTTCCAAACGCGACATGGCGTCTAATCTCAATTACAGCCAATTCGGCATTGAAAAAGTCAAGCGGTGCTCCTTCCCTTCTGAGTTCTGCCATGCGTCCAAACAGTAGTTTACCCCCACATATGGGATATCAGCATACTCAGGACAAATTGCACAATAACTCTCGCGGTCCAATTTCTTTTTTTACCCTTGGGAAAATAAGAAATTGGGGACGAAAATATCATTATTGTGGAAAAAAATATGATTTTTTTTATTTTTATGGCTCTACGTTATAAACTTCTGTGAAGCACTTGGGGGTTCAAAGTTAGAAGAATCATAGAATGGTAAAGTTGGAAGGGACCTCCTGGGTCATCTGGTCCAACCCCCTGCTCAAAGCAGGATTCACTAAATCATCCCAGACAGATGTCTGTCTAGCCTCTGTTTGAAGACTTCCATTGAAGGAGAACTTACCATCTCTCGTGGCAGCCTGTTCCACTCATTGATCACTCTGTCAAAAAGTTTTTTCTAATATCTAATCTGTGTCCTCCCATTCAGTTTCATCCCATTGCTTCTAGTCTTTCTTTGTGCAAATGAGAATAAAGATAATCCTTCTACAATGTGACAGTCCTTGAGATATTTGTAGACAGCTATTAAGTCTCCTCGCAGTCTTCTTTTTTGCAAGTTAAACATTCCCAAATCCTGTAACCGTTTCTCATAGGACATGGTTTGCAGACCGGACACCATTCTGGTCGCTCTTCTCTGAACTTGCTCCAGTTTGTTGATGTCTTTTTTAAAATGTGGTGCCCAAAAGTGGACACAGTATTCCAGATGAGGTCTGACCAAAGAGGAGTAGAGGGCAATAATGACTTCACGTGATCTAGACTGTATGCTTCTGTTAATACATCCCAGAATTGTAATTGCCTTTTTTGCTGCTGCATCACACTGTTGACTCATGTTCAGTCTGTGATCTATTAGTATACCCAAGTCTTTTTCACATGTGCTGCTGCTTAGCCCTATTCCTCCCATTCTGTATACGCTTTTTTCTTTTTTATTGCCCAGATGTAGTACTTTGCATTTTTCCCTGTTAAAAACCATTCTGTTAGTTGCTGCCCACTGCTCCAGTTTATTTATATCTTTTTGAATCCTCTCTCTTTCTTCTCTAGTATTAGCTATCCCTCCTAGCTTTGTGTCATCAGCAAATTTAATCAGTTTACCCTCAATTCCTCAGTTCTCACCACACATCTAGATAAGTTTCTTTGGGGGTCTTGTTTCCAAAATGGGGTCAATTGTGGGGGTTTCCACTGTTTAGGCATATCATGGGCTCTCCAAACGCGACATGACACCCGCAGACCATTCCATCAAAGTCGGCATTACTAAACGTCACTACTTCTATTCAGAGCCCCGACGTGTGCCCATACAGTAGTTTTTTTTCCACATATAGGGTATCAACTTACTCAGGACAAATTGGACAACAACTTTTGGGGTCCAATTTCTCCCGTTACCCTTGGGAAAATAAAAAAATGGTGACTAAAAGATCATTTTTGTGGGAAAATAATAGTATTTTTTATTTTCATGCCCGGGCATTATAAACTTGTGTGAAGCACTTGGGGGTTCAAAGTGCTCACCACAGATCTAGATAAGTTCCTTAGAGGGTCTAGTTTCCAAATGGGGTCACTTGTGGGGGGTTTACACTGCTTAGGCACATCAGGGGCTTTGCAAACTGAACATGACACCCATCAAAGTCTGCATTCCAAAATGTCATTACTTCCTTTCCAAACCCTGCTGTGCGCCCAAACAGTATTTCTCTCCCACATATGGGGTATCAGCGTACTCAGGACAAATTGCACAACAACGTTTGGGGTCCAATTTCCTTGGGAAAAATCAAAAATTGGGGACTAAAAAATCATTTTTGCGGAAATTTTTTTTTTTTTTCACACCCAGCCATTATAAACTTTAGTGAAACACTTGTGGGGTGAATGTGCTCAAAACAGATCTAGATAAGTTCCTTAGGGGGTCTAGTTTCCAAAATGGTGTCACTTGTGGGGGGTTTCCACTGTTTAGGCACCTCAGGTGCTCTCTAAACGCGACATGGCGTACAGCCAATTCTGCGTTGAAAAAGTCAAACTGCGCTCCTTCCCTTCCGAGCTCTGCCATACACCCAAACAGTGGTTTACCCCCACATATTGGGTATCAGTGTACTCAGGACAAATTGCACAATAACTTTTGGGGTCTTGTTTTCCTTGGAAAAATAAAAATTGGGGTGAAAAGAAAATTTTTGTGGAAAAAATATGATTTTTTAATTTTACGGCTCTACGTTATAAACTTGTGTGAAGCACTTGGGGGTTCAAAGTGCTCACCACAGATCTAGATAAGTTCCTTAGGGGTCTAGTTTCTAAAATGGCACATCAGGGGCTATCCAAATGCGACATGGAGTCCAATCTCGATTCCAGCCAATTTTGGTTTGAAAAGTCAAATGGCGCTCCTTCCCTTCCGAGCTCTGCCGTGCGTCCAAACAATGGTTCCCCCCACATATGGGGTATCAGCGTACTCAGGACAAATTGGACAACAACTTTTATGGTCCAATTTCTCCTGTTACCCTTGGGAAAATAAAAAATTGGTGACTTATATATCATTATTGTGGGAAAAAAATAGGATTTTTATTTTCATGCCCGGGCATTATAAACTTGTGTGAAGCACTTGGGGGTTCAAAGTGCTTACCACAGTTCTAGATTAGCTCCTTAGGGGGTCTAGTTTCCAAAATGGGGTCACTTGTGGAGGGTTTCCACTGTTTAGGCACATCAGGGACTCTGCAAACTGAACATGACACCCATCAAAGTCTGCATTCCAAAACGTCATTACTTCCTTTCCGAGCCCTGCCGTGTGCCCAAACAGTATTTCCCCCCCACATATGGGGTATCAGCGTACTCAGGACAAATTGGACAACAACTTTTGGGGTTCAATTTCCTTGGGAAAAATCTAAAATTGGGTACTAAAAAATAATTTTTGTCGAAAAAAATTTTTTTTTTCACACCCAGCCATTATAAACTTTAGTGAAACACTTTGGGGTTCAAAGTGCTCACAACAGATCAAGATAAGTTCCTTAGGGGGTCTAGTTTCCAAAATGGTGTCACTTGTGGGGGTTTCCATTGTTTAGGCACATCAGGGGCTCTCCAAACGCGACATGGCGTCCAATTTCAATTCCAGCCAATTTTGGTTTGAAAAAGTCAGACGGCGCTCATTCCCTTCCGAGCCCTGCCATGCGCCCAGACAGTGGTTTTCCCCCAGATATGGGGTATCGGCGTGTCACTTTTGGATATTTTCTGCCATATAGACCCCTCAAAGTGACTTCAAATGTGAGGTGGTCCCTAAAAAAATGGTTTTGCACAATTTGTTGTAAAAATGAGAAATCGCTGGTCAACTTTTAACCCCTATAACTTCGTAACAAAAAAAAAATTTTGGTTCCAAAATTGTGCTGATGTAAAGTAGACATGTGGGAAATGTTATTTAGTAACTATTTTTTGTGATATATTTCTCTATTTTAAGGGAATAAAAATTCAAAGTTTGAAAATTGCCATATTTCCATTTTTTTCATAAAAAAACGCAAGTTATATCGAAGAAATTTTACCACTATCATGAAGTACAATATGTCACGAGAAAACACTCTCAGAATCGCGAAGATCCGTTGAAGCGTTCCAGAGTTATAGCCTCATAGACAGTGGTCAGAATTGTAAAAATTGTCCCGTCATTAACGTGCAAACCACCCTTGGGGGTTAAGGGGTTAATGACAGAAAAACCCACAATGGTGACAAAAATAACTTGAATCTGACAAAAGTAATAATAAAAAATCTATGAAAATGAACAAATGAAAGTCAAACATTGCTTTTCAACCATGCTTCCACAGGTTTAAAAAAATAAATAAAACTCATGAAATAGACCTGGACTTAAATGATGGTACCCCTGAAAACAATGTGACAAAAGGGACATGTTAAATCATGGTGTGTCCATTAATTAGCATCACAGGTGTCTACAATCTTGGAATCAGTGAGGGGCCTATATATAGGGCTACAGATACTCACTGTTCTGTTTAGTGACATGGTATGTATCATACTCAACATGGACCAGAGGAAGAGAAAGAAAGAGTTGTCTCAGGAGATTAGAAAGAAAATTATAGACAAACATGTTAAAGGTAAAAGTTATAAGACCATCTTCAAGCAGCTTGATGTTCCTGTGACTACAGTTGCACATATTATTCAGAAATTTAAGCTCCATTGAACTGTAGCCAACCTCCCTGGACGTGGCTGCAGGAAGAAAATTGATGACAAATCAAAGAGACGGATAATATGAATGGCAACAAAAGAGCACAGAAAAACTTCTAAACAGATTAAAGGTGAACTTCAAACTCAAGTAACATCAGTGTCAGATTGCACCATCCGTCATTGTATGAGACAAAGTGGACTTCATGAGAGACGACCAAGGAGGACACCATTGTTGAAAAAAATCATGCAAAAGCCAGACTGGAATTTGCCAAACTACATGTTGACAAGCAACTAAGATTCTGGGAGAATGTCCTATGGACAAATGAGACAAAAATGGAACTTTTTGGCAAGGCACATCAGCTCTATGTTCACACACAGAAAAATGAAGCATATCAAGAGAAGAACACTGTCCCTACTGTGAAACATGGAGAAGGCTATATTATGTTCTGGGGATGCTTTGCTGCATCTGGTACAGGGTGTCTAGAAAATGTGCAGGGTACAATGAAATCTCAAGAATATCAAGGGATTCTAGAGAGAAATGTGCTGCCAAGTGTCAGAAAGCTTGGTCTCAGTCAAGGGTCATGGGTCATGCAACAGGATAATGACCCAAAACACACAGCTAAAAACACCCAAGAATAACTAAGAGGAAAACATTGGACTATTCTGAAGTGGTCGCCTATGAGTCCTGACCTAAATCCAATTGAGCATCTTTGGAAAAAGCTGAATCAGGTCGTCTGGAAAAGGCAACCTTCAAACACAATGGAGCAGTTTGCTCTTGAGAAGTGGGCCAAAATATCTGTCGAGGTGCAGAGGTATCATTGACAGTTACAGGAATCGTTTGATTGCAGTGATTGCCTCAAAAGGTTGTGCAACAAAATAGTAAGTTAAGGGTACCATCATTTCTGTCCAGGCCTATTTCATGAGTTTTATTTATTTTTTTTAATTCTGTGGAAGCATGGTTGAAAAGCAATGTCTGAATTTCATTTGTTCATTTTCATAGATTTTTGATTTATTATTACTTTTGTCAGATTCAAGTTACGGTATTTCTGTCGCCATTGTGTCTTTTTCTGTCATTAAACGAGGGGTACCAACAATTTTGACCACGTGTGTATATACAGCTATGGCAAAAATTGAGAGACCACTGCCAAATGTTCAGTTTGTCTGATTTTTCTCTTTCTAGGTATATTTTTGAGTAAAATTTAAATTGTTCGTTCAGTCTACAAACTTCTGACAACGTGTCTCCGAATTTTCAAGCAATAAATTTTTTTTTTTCTGAAAAGGAGAAATTGTCAAAATTAAAAAAAATCAGTGCTTTTAGACCTCAAATCATGCAAAGAAAACAAGTTCATAATCATTTAGAAACAACAATACTAATGTTTTAACTCAGGAAGAGTTCAGAAATCAATATTTTGTGGAATAACTGTGATTTTTAAAAACAGCTTTCATGCGTCTTGGCATGCTTGCCACCAGTCTTTCACATTGCTTCTGGCGCAAAAATTTAAGCAGTTCATCTTTGTTTGATGGCTTGTGACTAGCCATCATTCTCTTGATTACATTGTGAGGTTTTCAATGGGGTTCAGGTCTGGAGAATGGGCTGCCCATGACAGGGTTTTGATGTGGTGGTCTCTCAATTTTTGTCAAAGCTGTATATACAGTTTATTATAATAATCTAAGTGATTTTCTAACTTGTCAGCACATTCTACGTATGCTATCATTTGACTTTATAGTTTACAGATCTGGGCAAATAACAGTTAGCATTTTCTATTTCCCGCGGGTAGGTGGATTCTCCAGGTTGTAAGTTCTATACAAAAAAGTGCTTTCAATGCCCAAAGTAATTTGAGCAGTTCTGGGTGCAGGAGAATGTTGTGGTCTACAGACAAAATGGTGGTCACACGATTGTGATACAGCCAGACTACACGACCGATAAAGCAGCCACAGCTAGTAACTGAGAAGAATCTGTTACTTCTCTGCATTTATTGGTTACTACTCACCTGGGCAGTTATCTGTAGGTAACTCCTCTTTACACCGCTCATTACTCCTCATATATGTCTCTGTAGTATTAATATGGATTAGATCTTCACCCTGAAACAAATATTGTAATAGTCACCGACAGATGGAGAAGTCACATCTATGATCAGCTCTAATCCTGCCATCTCCACCGTTCTCATTACACAAGTATAAAACATATAATACCGGTGGATAAAACAAGACTGAGCACAAGACCTTCACAGCCGTCTACACATCATAGGGGAGATCCCACGACACCTTCTCTCCATCTACCTGATGATCCTGAGGAACATTGGGATCTTCTTGTTTACAGTCCTGTAGAAGAAGAGGACGGGGACATTCTCTGGTGTTGTCTTCTTACAGGATAGATCTGGAGGAGACACATACAGGGACTGAATTCATTCTTTACATACAGATAATTATAGGCCATGTGTATTTAGTCCTGTTTATTACCTGGTGATGTGAGGGGCTGGGGAACCTCCATCTTGACGTCCTTGTATACATCTTTGTGTCTTTCTAAATACTCCCACTCCTCCATGGAGAAATAGACAGCGACATCCTGACACCTTATAGGAACCTGACACATACAATGATATCGTCATTTCCCCGATACCTTCATAGCGTTACTGTATAACGTCCCAGCATTCCCAGCAGTGTCACCTCTCCAGTCAGCAGTTCAATCATCTTGTAGGTGAGTTCTAGGATCTTCTGGACATTGATGGCCTCATGTATCAGGGGATGAGGTTGAGGCCCTGTGATTGAGCTCAGGGGTCTTCCCCATCCCTCAAACACAGGGTCATGACAGCGCTCACTAGAGGTCTTCTTCACTGCTGTGTAATCCTAGTTATGGAGAGACAGATTAATAAATCTCACTACAGACATTTCTAGAGTCCTCACCTCTCCAGTTCTGTCCATCTGTTATTCCTATAGATAAGAATGATGTAATGTGACATCATCAGAATCTCTCACCTCTCCAGTAAGCCGGAAGAGGATCTCTAGGGTGAGGTGTAATATCCTCTCCGCCATCTTGTCTCTGTCCATATCCATCATTGATGGGAAAATCAGGAAAATTCTCTTATATAGAAGATCTTCACTTAGAGGATCCGATATTGTAGAGACCTGAATGAGAAGAAGATGAGCCGATGTAACATCATAAAATCCTGTGTAATAATACAATTACTGGAGATAATAAGGGAAACATATGAGATTTATTATTTTACAGTATTTAGTTTTCTTCTTTACATTTACTAATAAAACCTATATATTTAGGCCACAGACAACAAGCAGTTTCTTCCTCTGAGTCGGCAGCTGAATACGTTCCTCATAGACTCATCTTCCATAACGCTAATTCTCGTCTCATTTACCGACACTGGAATCGGCATTAGCAATACTGCAGGAGATATTCATTACACGTGACAGGAGAAATAACTACTTCATGATGAGGACGACATCTTCATATTCTAAAGAATGCTGCTGGAGAGATCAGCACAAATAGGGTCTTATCCAATGCAATGTGAATTAATATGATCAGATTATACTCACTAGATGGAGCTTTTGATAAAGCACGTAAGATTATCCGCTGCGGCAGATCCACAGGTCAGCAAGTGACCATGCTGTAGATAAATGGACGGGTTAATGTGGATATAATCTGCGCTGCTGAATAATTGTAGGTCCAGGCGTATTTCACAAAATGATGGTTTTTTTCAACGCGTTTCAAAGTCTAAGTGACTTCTTCAGGAAATACCACACGAATATCAATTGAATAAATTACCATTCTTTATGTGAAATACACCTGGACCTACAATTATTCAGCAGCTCAGATTATATCAACATTAACCCGTCCATTTATCTTCATCTTTACTATGGCTCTAGAAACATATTTGGCCAGAGTCCGTCACTGACTCCATCACCACCGGCCGTCTATATGAATTTTTCCCGTCTTCCCCGCACTGTAATCTTCCATCACATTAGATCTCATTTCTGATTCATACACAGAAGTTTGAGGCTTTTATAAAAGCTTTTTTTGTTTGCATAAACACCGTGGACAGAAATTATTTGATCCCAAATTGGAATGAGGGATCACAAAAATGCTCAGGTGCTCATTGCTCAAACGAGTAAAGAATATATTGAGAGTCAATGGGAAAGCCAATCTTTTTTCCCTACAAAGAGGTCTGGGTGGCAGTGAAAATGTTGGAATGGATGGGAAAAGTGCTGAATGGAAGGAAAGCAGTATGGGGAAGACCCCTGGAAGCATCTCTGACTCCCAGATCGCTGCTGACATCAACAGTGTCACACTTTTACTCCACTTTAAGTAGTGAGAATAAAACATTAAAAGCCACAAGATGTTTGCTTTTACAGAAAAAAACATTCAAAAACATTTTTTCCCGAATAATGACTTGTACATAGGCAAAATTTTAAAAAGATGTAAAAAAAGACATAGCTACTTGCCGGTAACAGTATTTCTCAGAGCCCATAATAGCACCATGGAGAGAGGGGATCGGCCCTTCAGGGACAGGGAACCTACAGATAAAAAGGGTGGTACCTTTCTCTTGCATCAGTTGGTTTACAGAGCATCGGAGGACCTCCAGGTTAATAACAACAAAATATATACTTTATCGTCTTTATCGTACTGCTTATCAGAAAAAACACACCGTGTCTAAACATAAACCACACTACAAACAGTGAAAACGTGCTCACCACACATGTGATGGGAGGGAATAAACGGGTGCTGTCGTGGGCTCTGAGAAATCTCGTTACAGGTAAGTAACTATGTCTTTCTCCTTCCCCCATGACAGCACCACGGAGAGAATTACAGAGAGTTGTAACTTTAGGGAGTGCCCACAGCCTGAAGAACCCTTCTCCCAAAGGTTAGGTCAGAAGAAGAGGCTAGGTCCAGTCGATAGTGCTTAAAAAAGGTGGAAGGTGATGACCAAGTGGCTGCCTTACATATCTGTCCTATTGATACCTCTGATCTTTCGGCCCAGGAGGTTGCCACCGCTCTTGTAGAATGAGCTCTCAGACCCTCCAGGGCGATACTACCACTAGAAGAGTAGGCTAAGGCTATTGCATCTTTTATCCATCTCGTCAAGGTACTCTTGGAGGCCTTGAGTCCCTTTCTAGGCCCCTGAAAGCACACAAAAAGAGAACCTTCCTTTGTACACCCCTGGCTGGACTCTAGGTACTGAACCAGACATCTCCTAATGTCTAAGGTGTGGAATCTTTCCTCTTCCTTTTTCTTTGAGCTAGAACAAAAGGAAGGAAGGACTATCTCTTGGGATCTGTGGAATCGAGATGCTACCTTAGGCAAGTAGGCAGGGTTAGGTTTTAAAATAACCCTATCATCTGGGATCTTAGGGGTGGTTCACATTGTGTTAGGGGCCATGCGTTGAGCACATCCGTTGAGCACTAACGCTATGTAACTGATGCGTTAACGCACCAATTGGCCGCAATAATAGTAACGCATCCTAACGCATGCCGAAATTGGCATGCGTTAGCGATGATGCGTTACTTTATGATGCACCCTCGAACGTGGTCTGCAGCGTTTTCGGGTGCGTCGGGTCTAGCGCATAGACCTGTATGGTAAACGCATGGTAGCGAAATGCTACCATGCGTTAGCGCATACCGTTAGCGCTAGGGCACAAAAAATGTAAAAAATGACATCAGCGTTAGTGCATCCATTTAACGGATCCGTTAAACGGATGCCCCTAACGCAATGTGGACCTAGCCTTAGTGAAGGGAGGGCCTGCGGATAAGGCCTGTATGTTGCTTACCCTGATGTTAAAGTCACAAGGAGGGCCGTTTTGAGTGACAGGACCTTGAGGGGGACCGAATCCAGAGGTTCAAAAGGAGGACCTGTTAGGGCTGATAGGACCAGATTTAGATCTTGCTGAGGCTCTAATGAATCGTGCCACCCATGGATTGCCTGCTATATCTAGATTATATAGTGCCTCTAGTGCTGCCACCTGGACTTTTAAGGTGCTGGTGTTACGCTTCCCACGGCTGCGGGGCGTCAGGACATGGCATAGCTTGCCTAACTAGCCAAAGCTCCCACGCCGCCAGTCCACGACGACGTGAGGCATACGTCCCAGATGGTAAGAGAATGTGGACCCACTGGACCACGGAGGGAGACCCGGGCCTGCCCGGACAAGGGAAGGGCAGCGACCGGGATCCGTGGCAGCTGAGCATGTGGGCAAGATGGCGATCTGCAGGACTAGACAACACCGCACAACTTCAGGTATGAAGAAACATAAAGTTTACTTAAAGAAACACACAGTACATAAACTGAACTTAATGCCGGGCTCCCGATTCCGCACATCAGAGAAGGGTACACGACTCAGGATCACAGACGAGTGCAGGAGGACATCACGGGTAGATGCAGTCCAGGGTTATCTGGCATGGGCATACTTGGGCGGCCTCTCTCTCAGGCCTCAGGCGTAGCACAGGCTCAGCAGGAGAACATCAGACACCGACCTCAGACAGACTTCAGACGATGCGGGGGTCATCACGGGTAGATGCAGTCCAGGATCATCTGGCACGGGCATACTAGTATGGCCTCTCTCTCAGGCCTCAGGCGTAGCACAGGCTCAGCAGGAGAACATCAGACACTGACCCAGGACAGACGTCATCACAGGGTAGACCACGGAGGAACCGGCAGGACATCGGGACATCAGGAACACGGACTGGATCTCAGGTACTCAGGAACACAGACAGGATATCAGGAACACGGATTGGATCTCAGGGACACAGGAACACGGACAGGACATCAGGAACACGGATTGGATCTCAGGGAGTCAGGAACACAGACAGGACATCAGGAACACGGATTGGATCTCAGGGAGTCAGGAACACAGACTGGACATCAGGAACACGGATTGGATCTCAGGGAGTCAGGAACACGGACTGGAACACAGGAACATCAGAACACTGGCATCGGACTCCGGACATCTGGCAACGATCGGCAGGCTCCGGACATCAGGCAGAGAAGGATAGGATCCGGACATCTGGAAGTGGTCATCGGACATCGGATATCAGGCAGTGGTCATCAGGGAGGACACGGTCCTCGGACTCCGGACATCTAGTATCGATCTGAAAAGGAACCCCAGCGGTCTGGTGCAAGCCCCGCCAGGCTCAACGGGAGCTGGCCGGGGATTGCACAGAAGCTGAGCACAGAGTAACAGAAACTCAGCACACACATCGGACTCCTCCTTCCACGATGAACTCAGGTTATATAGCAAGGAATCACAGTCACTGGTACAGGGTTCAGGACACAGAAGGACTTCAGGAACATAACACAGAGGACACAGTTCAGACAGTCAGGTACAGGATCAGATCCAGGATCAGGGATTCGGGTAATAAGACACAGCAGGAACAGGCCTGGATATGCAGGCTCCAGGAAGGGCAATCTGAGTAGTCAGCCCCCAGCATAGGCGAAAACACAAAACACAGTTCAGACATTCAGGTACCGGGATAGATCCAGGATCAGGGGTTCAGGGAACAAGATAAAACAGGAACAGGCCTGGATATACAGCCTCCAGGAACGGCGATCTGGGTAGTCAGCCCCCAGCATAGGCGAAAACACAAGACACAGTTCAGACATTCAGGTACCGGGATAGATCCAGGATCAGGGATTCAGGGAACAAGATACAACAGGAACAGGCCTGGATATGCAGCCTCCAGGAACGGCGATCTGGGTACTCAGCCCCAGACATAGGCAGAAACACAAGACAGGACAAGGGAATCAGCTCTCCAGAGCTGATCGAACTCAGAGCAGGAGCTGAAGACACCAACACACACGGCTAGGTTCAGGAACTCAATGCAAACTCAATGCAAAGTCAGTGCAAAGCTCTGGCAACGCCCCACAGGGCTGGGGAACTTTATATATGAGCTGCTTCACAGCGATAGGCTGGAGCAGTAATTCTAGTACACACCCATTCCTCATAAAAGCAGGACAGGTGTGGGCCGCGCCCCCTATGCAGAGCCAGACAACTCATCACAGAGGGACACCTGACAGTGGCTGCTGCCACACACGTAGTAAGTCATGCACCACTGCAGAGGACTTTGTAAACTACGGATGGCTTTTACAGCAGGTCAGGGACCGCACATGCGGGTGGTCATGCAACGCAGCGGAGACACTCACGCAAGTACGGCTACGCAGCAGAGCTGGGAACTGAGCAGCATCCATACAGGTAACAGACAACAGTATCCCAGCTGGTTAGGGGGAAAGGAGCAAAAGGGTTAAAGCAGAGACATGCAGAGTAACGCTGGAAAACAAAGTACAGACAATACCAGCGTTACAGTATCCCCCTCCTCAGGCCCCCTCTTCTGAAGACCCAAGTAAAAAAAAATTCCCCAGAAAATTCACTTGGGTTTGGCGGTAAGTCCCACAGTTCACAATATGGCAGCAGAGTTCATAGCTCGAAAAAGTCCGAACCGCTGACCAAGCGGGGAATCGAGCCATCTAGTCCACTTACCATGTGGGGACCAAGCAGTCTAGTTCGCACATTAGGTGGAGCTTGGAGAAAGTCCTGCAGACCACACATGCTCAGCGGAGTCCATGGCCAGAGCTTTCTGTTACGCTTCCCACGGCTGCGGGGCGTCAGGACATGGCATAGCTTGCCTAACTAGCCAAAGCTCCCACGCCGCCAGTCCACGACGACGTGAGGCATACGTCCCAGATGGTAAGAGAATGTGGACCCACTGGACCACGGAGGGAGACCCGGGCCTGCCCGGACAAGGGAAGGGCAGCGACCGGGATCCGTGGCAGCTGAGCATGTGGGCAAGATGGCGACCTGCAGGACTAGACAACACAGCACAACTTCAGGTATGAAGAAACATAAAGTTTACTTAAAGAAACACACAGTACATAAACTGAACATAATGCCGGGCTCCCGATTCCGCACATCAGAGAAGGGTACACGACTCAGGATCACAGAGGAGTGCAGGAGGACATCACGGGTAGATGCAGTCCAGGGTTATCTGGCACGGGCATACTTGGGCGGCCTCTCTCTCAGGCCTCAGGTGTAGCACAGGCTCAGCAGGAGAACATCAGACACCGACCTCAGACAGACTTCAGACGATGGCGGGGTCATCACGGGTAGATGCAGTCCAGGATCATCTGGCACGGGCATACTAGTATGGCCTCACTCTCAGGCATCAGGCGTAGCACAGGCTCAGCAGGAGAACATCAGACACCGGCCCAGGATGAACGTCAGACGATGGCGGGGTCATCACGGGTTGATGCAGTCCAGGGTCATCTGGCACGGGCATACTAGGACGGCCTCTCTCTCAGGCCACAGGCGTAGCACAGGCTCAGCAGGAGAACATCAGACACTGACCCAGGACAGACGTCATCACAGGGTAGACCACGGAGGAACCGGCAGGACATCGGGACATCAGGAACATGGACTGGATCTCAGGTACTCAGGAACACAGACAGGATATCAGGAACATGGATTGGATCTCAGGGACACAGGAACATGGACAGGACATCAGGAACACGGATTGGATCTCAGGGAGTCAGGAACACAGACAGGACATCAGGAACATGGATTGGATCTCAGGGAGTCAGGAACACAGACTGGACATCAGGAACACGGATTGGATCTCAGGGAGTCAGGAACACGGACTGGAACACAGGAACATCAGAACACTGGCATCGGACTCCGGACATCTGGCAACGATCGGCAGGCTCCGGACATCAGGCAGAGAAGGATAGGATCCGGACATCTGGAAGTGGTCATCGGACATCGGATATCAGGCAGTGGTCATCAGGGAGGACACGGTCCTCGGACTCCGGACATCTAGTATCGATCTGAAAAGGAACCCCAGCGGTCTGGTGCAAGCCCCGCCAGGCTCAACGGGAGCTGGCCGGGGATTGCACAGAAGCTGAGCACAGAGTAACAGAAACTCAGCACACACATTGGACTCCTCCTTCCACGATGAACTCAGGTTATATAGCAAGGAATCACAGTCACTGGTACAGGGTTCAGGACACAGAAGGACTTCAGGAACATAACACAGAGGACACAGTTCAGACAGTCAGGTACAGGATCAGATCCAGGATCAGGGATTCGGGTAATAAGACACAGCAGGAACAGGCCTGGATATGCAGGCTCCAGGAAGGGCAATCTGAGTAGTCAGCCCCCAGCATAGGCGAAAACACAAGACACAGTTCAGACATTCAGGTACCGGGATAGATCCAGGATCAGGGGTTCAGGGAACAAGATAAAACAGGAACAGGCCTGGATATGCAGCCTCCAGGAACGGCGATCTGGGTACTCAGCCCCAGGCATAGGCAGAAACACAAGACAGGACAAGGGAATCAGCTCTCCAGAGCTGATCGAACTCAGAGCAGGAGCTGAAGACACCAACACACACGGCTAGGTTCAGGAACTCAATGCAAACTCAATGCAAAGTCAGTGCAAAGCTCTGGCAACGCCCCACAGGGCTGGGGAACTTTATATATGAGCTGCTTCACAGCGATAGGCTGGAGCAGTAATTCTAGTACACACCCATTCCTCATAAAAGCAGGACAGGTGTGGGCCGCGCCCCCTATGCAGAGCCAGACAACTCATCACAGAGGGACACCTGATAGTGGCTGCTGCCACACACGTAGTAAGTCATGCACCACTGCAGAGGACTTTGCAACCTACGGATGGCTTCTACAGCAGGTCAGGGACCGCACATGCGGGTGGTCATGCAACGCAGCGGAGACACTCACGCAAGTACGGCTACGCAGCAGAGCTGGGAACTGAGCAGCATCCATACAGGTAACAGACAACAGTATCCCAGCTGGTTAGGGGGAAAGGAGCAAAAGGGTTAAAGCAGAGACATGCAGAGTAACGCTGGAAAACAAAGTACAGACAATACCAGCATTACAGCTGGTCGCCAGACCTTGCTCCACCCGCTTCTGCAGAAATTCCAGGATTGCAGTGACTGGAACCCCATCCTCGACTCTTACCCCTGAGGTCGACATGAACTTTCTCCAGGTTTTACCATAAGCCCTCGTGGTAACAATTTTCCTACTCTTCAGCAGGGTAGAAACCAAATTTGGAGAAAAACCTCTATCCCTCAACAGCGCCCTTCAAATTCCATCATGTTAAATGAAGGTTCGCTGACCGAGGGTGGAACACCGGTCCCTGAGAAAGAAAGTCCGGAAGTTTCGGTAGGTCCCAAGGATCGGTGATTAACATCATCCTCAGCCAGGAAAGCCAGGTTCTTTTTGGCCAAAAGGGGGCTATCAGCATTATTCTTGATCTGTCCTCCCTGACTTTCTGTAGAACCGCTGGGATGAGAACAACCGGGGGAAAGGCATATGCCAGGCTCTGAGTCCATGGGATCATGAAAGCATCTTGTGTCTGAGGGTTCCCTCTGAGATCTAAGGAGCAAAAAAACTCCACCTTTTTGTTGTTGATATTGACAAACAGATCTATTACTGGGAGCCCCCACATTTCCACAATCTGTTTGAAAACAGACTGATTTAGAGCCCACTCGCCCTGTCTTAATTGAGTGCAGCTCAGAAAATCTGCCTTTTGGTTCTGTACGCCCCGAATGTGTAGTGCCGATAGGGATAGGAGATTGTTCTCTGCCAAACTGAAAATCTGGGATGTTATGTTCATTAGGGCCCGGGACCTGGTTTCCCCCTGATGGTTTAGATAGGCCACTACTACCTGATTGTCCGAAACCACCCACACGTGATGACCCTGTAGAATATCCAGGAATTCTAACAGTGCGTAACTTAATGCCAATAGCTCTTTTTTGTTTGATGATACCTTGAGCTCTTGACCTCTCCACCCCCCTGAGTAATTTTGTCACCCAAGTGAGCCCCCATCCATCTCCAGAGCGGCGGCTATGTCATCAGGTGCACCTCGGCTGAATCCATGCACCTATCCACCCGGAAGAATCAGAAGCCCCGCATCCATCTCCGGAGCAGCGGCCGCACTCCCCCCGTTCACCCTGCAAGACCCCTTAGCTCCCAGCTGTGGCGGCCTCAGGCACCAAACCAGCAGTGGCAGGGACTGCCGGAACCTGGACTGAACTGAAGGTTCCCCGTCAGGGACAGGAAACCAACTGATGCGAGGGAGAGGTACCGCCCTTTTAATCTGTAGGTTCCCTGTCCCTGAAGGGCGGATCGCCTCTCTCCGTGGTGCTGTCGTGGGGGAAGAAGAAAATGCATAATTTAAAGGGACAAAAAAATATTTGCAAACACCATATTGCATAGTATATGCAGGCCCAAACAATACCAATATATAATAAATATATGTGGCCACTATGCATATATATGCAGGACGATTAGAAAAGACCAACTGTACATAATACATACATAGTCTTATATTATGAAAATTTTATTGATGCAAAATTTGTAAAATTGATAAAAATACAGGACAGTGACAGGGGCAAGAGAAACACATGGGGTACACCCAATAATGCACATGAAAAAAGCACAAACAAATAGCCTGCTAAAGTCATTAGTACATGAATTATATGCAATTATATGTAACCATAGAATTAGAAATAGATATCATGGTACCATATACAATAAAGAACCATATAGGCATCGCAGGTGGCAAGACAGAAAATTATTGACAGAACAAGTATCATATACATAGAATATTAGGTAAGTACCATATAATGGAATCTGTCATATAGGGTGCATAGCAGGTAAGTACCAAGCCATACACTCATGGATACACTATAACATAGCCACACTGCTGATGTAGACGCTACATTATATGCATAGTACAAAACCTAGATGCCAAATGATATCAATGGGTACCATAATTACCTTAAGGCTGAAGCAGGTTATAGTCAGGCTATCCCCGACGCGCGTTTCGGAGCGTACTGCTCCTTCATCAGGGTTGATGGGTGTACCCCATGTGTTTCTCTTGCCCCTGTCACTGTCCTGTATTTTTATCAATTTTACAAATTTTGCATCAATAAAATTTTCATAGTATAAGACTACATGGCTGTCTTTCATTGTGATATGTCCATAATTTAAAGGGAACCTGTCACCCCTCGGGTGTTTTTAGGTAAAAGAGCCACCTTCAGCAGCACTAAGGCAGCAGTCTGTGAAGGTGGCTCTTTTTTTTTTGGTCCCCTGCAACGCTGAAATATAGAGTTTTAAAAATAGGTCCCCATACCTTAATTGCGCCCCATAGGTCGTCGTCTCCCCCTGTGTAATCCTCCTCCCATCCGTCCATCATCGTTTTTCTATGAGTAACCTGCTGTGGGGCGCCTGCGCTCTTGGAACAGTCCTCGGGCATACGCAGTGCACGCTGCCTGGGGACTGACATAAGGTTATTGCGCCTGCGTCTTTTTCAGGTACCAGATCCCGCCCCGCAGTGTGTTATGATGTATTCACACTGCGGGGCTGGGAATCTGGCGTCTGCACAGTTAACAGCTGTAGCTGTGCCTGCCCCTTCTCCCTCCACTTTCGCTTTCATCCCCTCGGCAGCGTCGGATGAGCTGAGCAGTTCCCTGCCAAGAATTTATATATATTTATATATTAAATATTATATTTAATTTATATTAAATGAAGCTGTTTATCACGTGTGTAAAGGTGCGGCTCCTCCAGAGAGGTTTATATCGGGCTCTCTTTCTCACATTAGGTTATGAGTAAGGAGTATCACTTCACAGCGCGGCACCCTGGACCTTCATTCTCTCTGAGATTATTCCTACAATGATTTTGCCAATGTTCTGATGATAAAGTATCATTTTTGTGACATATGTTTTTTAAAATGACAAAATAAAAGTTAATAAAATGTTATTTTATGGGGTGTGTATTATACTGTATGGAGCACAATGGGGTGTTTATTATACTGCATGGAGGACTATGGGGTGTGTATTATACTGTATGGAGGACTATGGGGTGCATTATACCATGTGGAGGACTGTGGGGTGTATTATACTGTATGGAGCACTATGGGGTGTATATTATACTGTTTGGAGGACTATGGTGTGCACTATACTATGTGGAGGACTATGGGGTGTGCATTATACTATGAGGAGGACTATGGGGTGCATTATACTACTGGGAGGACTATAGGGTGCATTATACTACAGAGTGGCCCATTTATATGGATACACCTAAATAAAATGTGAATGATTGGTGATATCAACTTCCTGTTTGTGGCACATTAGTATATGGGAGGGGGAAAACTTTTCAAGATGGGTGGTGGCCATGGCGGCCAGTTTGAAGTCGGCCATTTTGTATCCAACTTTATTTTTTTCAATGGGAAGAGGGTCATGTGACACATCAAAGTTATTGAGAATTTCACAAGAAAAACATTGGTGTGCTTGGTTTTAATGTTACTTTATTCTTTCATGAGTTATTTACAAGTTTCTCTTTGTTTACAGCCATTGACATGTCGCAGAGGTTAACACGTGAGGAGCAGATAGAAATTGTGTTGATGTCTGGTGAATGCAGTACCCGGTCATTGCAGCAGATTTCAATGCAAGACACCCTACGAGACCACCCATCTCCCATGCTACAGTTAGCAAACTGCTTGCCAAATTTCGTGAAACGGGGTCAGTGTTGGATTTGCCAAAATGTGGACGCAAGAAAACTGTCACTAATGAAGAAACATCAGTGGCTGTCCTAGCTTCATTCAGCAAGAGCCCACAGCATAGCATTTGTTGCATGTCACTGGAGAGTGGCATCAGTCGAACATCCCTTCGGCAGATATTAGCTACTCACAAATTACACCCTTACAAAATCCAGCTGCTGCAGCATCTCAACGAGGATGACCCAGATCGGTGCCCTGAATTTGCAGAATGGGCAAAGCAAAAATTAGACTTTTATCTTTGAGGTCATCTGAAGATACGAGATGTGCAGAATCTGAAACAACGGATACTGGAAGCCTGTGCTAGCATTTCTTCTGCAGTGTTGCTATCAGTGTGTCAAGAGTGGGAGAAGAGGGTTGCTGTTAGAATCTATTTCGTTTTGACCTTCCGCCATCTTGTTGTGGTTTTCTGGCTGCTGGTCTTTTTCCCTCGGGCTGGGTTTGTCTTAGGTCAGGTGATTGTATCACACTTTATTACCCAGCAGCAGCCTCCCAGTCCTTGCTGGACAACAGTGTTAATCCGCTAGAGTTTCTGTGTTTGATATTGTGCAGTTCTTGGACCTCTAGTTCTGCCTGCTTTGTTTTTTGGTTTTCCTTTAATTTTTGCAGCTTCCTCTATTTTCCTACTAGAACGTTACCTGTTTTTTGTTCCCAGTCCCTAGATCGTTCAGGGATACCCTTCCCCCTACCTTTAGGTCTTCGTTTGAGTTTAACCTATGAAACGTCGGTGGGTCTATTCACAAAGAATAGGTCGCCCACTCCATCGTAGGGTTTCAGACTAGTCCTAGTACAGGGTCAGCTTCTCCCCCTTCTGCCCTAGTCCTGAGTTGCAGACCCGTAACAGTTTGTCCAGCCACACATATAAAAAAAAAATCCTCTCCCGGATTCCTTCAATATGAACAGCGTCCAAGAACTTGCTCAACGCTTGCAAGGGTTAACTTTGGAAGTAGCCAGCCTGCAACAGCACGTGACTAATTACCCTGGAGCATGCTCTGAAGAACCAAAGGTAGGATTACCTGAGCTTTTTACTGGTAAACAGCATGATTTTTTTAAGTTTTAAAATGCATGTTTACTATATTTTCGGCTTAGACCTGGATCCTCAGGGAGTGAATTACAGCGTGTGGGGATTATGTCTTTATTGCAAAATAAACCCCAAATCTGGGCATTTTCATTACATCCTGATGATCCTTGTTTGACGTCAGTAGAAGCATTTTTTACTGCCATGGGGTTGTTATATGATGATCCTGATCGGGTCACATCAGCTGAGGCAGAGCTCAGTCGGCTTAAACAGGGTTCTTGTGATGCTGAGAGGTATTGCACCCTGTTCAGACGATGGACTGCAGAGGTCAGGTGGAATGACACAGCACTCAAGAGTTAGTTTTTAGCAGGTTTGAGTGAAAGGGTTAAAGATTTGCTCATTGCATATCCTGCACTTGCTACGTTGGAAACTGCTATGCAGTTAGCTATCCGTATGGATAGAAGATTGAGAGACAGGCAGAATGAAGAGAAGGCTCTTATAATGCGGGACCCAGTCTCTCAGGATAGCCCTGGCAACAGCGGGGAACCGATTCAACTAGGGGCGATGTCCTCTCGTTCCCAGGAGAGGGAGAGGAGGTTCTCTGAGGGGCTATGCTTGTATGGTAAGGCTGACCATTTTATTAAGCAATGCAAGGTTCGCATAAGAAAGGGAAAAAAAAAGGTTAGTAGGAGCAACACTCCCATACGTATTGTGTTTTTTACGGTCCGCATGAGTATTTTTTTCTGGTAATACCACCTCTTGTGGTCATTCCATTGATTTTCAGGTAATGGTGGATTGTGGTTCTGCACTTAATTTAATTGATCACAATTTCTAGACAAATATAAGTTTGATTCTGAACCATTGAAATCTCCTTTTCCTGTTGTGGCGATTGATAACACTCCCCTGGAGCATGGATGCGTTTCTCGAAAGGTCACCGGGTATCCACTTATTGTGAAAATGGAACATCAGGAGTGTATACAATTGTTTGTACTTGCTAATTTGCCTTTTCCAGTCTTCCTGGGTTTACCCTGGTTAAAAATGCACAATCCTTTGCTGGACTGGTCATCTAGTACTATAAAGTCCTGGGGTCAGGGGTGTTATGGTAAATGTTGTAATGTTCACATTGCTGCTGTTGTGAAGAGGGAGCTACCTGAAGCCAATCAGGATTTCTGGAAGGTATTTTCGGAAGTTGAGTCGCAAGCTCTACCACCCCATAGAGATTACGATTGCGCTATTGAGTTCGTCCTAGGTATTACACTCCCTAAGAGTTGTTTGTTTATTCTGACGATTCCCGGAGGGAGGCCTTAAAGGAATAGCTACAGACTTGTTTGGCTGCAGGTCATATAAAGACCCTCTAAGTCTCCTGTGGCTGTAAGATTTTTTTTTGTCAAAAAGAAGGATAGGGGTCTTAGGCCGTGTCTGGATTTTCGGGAGATTAATAAGATCACTGTGCGCAATCCTTACCTGTTGCCGCTAATTCTGGATTTGTTTAACCAACTAACTGGAGCTAAGTGGTTCTCTAAAATTGACCTTCGTGGGGCATATAATTTGCTGCGGGTGAAGGAGGGCGATGAATGGAAGACAGCCTTTAATACCCCGGAAGGTCATTTTGAGTGTCTGGTGATGCCTTACTAATGCGCCTGCGTTTTTTCAAAATTTCATTATTGACATTCTAAGGCCGTTGATCTGTAGAAGTGTTATTGTTTATTTGGATGATATTTTGATCTATTCACCTGATCTGGAGTCACATTGGCAGAGAGTCCACGAAGTTCTATAGATTTTGAGCAAAAACACACTCTTTGCTAAATTGGAGAAGTGCGAGTTTGCGGTACAGAAAATGAATTTTTTTGGGTACTTGGGTCTCCAGTGATGGGTTTGAGATGGACTTGGTGAAGGTTCAGGCAGTACTGGAGTGGCCTAGGCCTGAATGTTTAAAGTCGGTTCAAAGATTTTTAGGGTTTGCTAATTATTATAGAAAATTTATAAAGAATTTTTCTGTTATTGCTAAACCTATAACTGATCTCACCAAGAAGGGTTCTGATACTGTCCAATGATCCACTGAAGTTGTTAAAGCTTTTGAGCATCTCAAGGAGAGGTTTAGCTCTGCTACTGTTTTGATCCAGACAGATGAGACCAAGCCATTTCTGGTAGAGGTTGATGCCTGATCAGTAGGGGTGGGGGAAGTTCGATCCCAGATGAGAGAGGATGGGGTGCATCCCTGTGCTCTTTTCTAAAAAATTTTTGGAGACTGAGCTCAATTATGATGTTGGGAACCGAGAGTTGCAGGTTATTAAACTCGCGTTTGAGCATTGGCGACATTTTTTGGAGGGGGCTAGACATCCGATACAGGTTTTTACTGATCATAAGAATCTGATATATCTGGATGCTGCTAAACGTTTGAATGCCCGTCAAGCTAGGTGGGCACTGTTTTTTGCCCGGTTCCATTTCTCAGTAACATATATCCCTGGGATAAAGAATGTTAAAGCAGATGCTTTGTCTCGTAGTTTCTCTCCAGCAATTAATACTGAAGAGGAATGTATTTTGCAGAGAGGGGTGGTGGTGGCAGCATTGGGTTCTGAGTTGGAGAATAGCATCCTAGAAGCCCAGAATGCTTCACCAACAAACACTCCGTATGGTAAATTATTTGTGCCTAGAACCTTGAGGAGAACTTTGTTTGCTGAATGTCATGAGTCTCGGTTGGTGGGTCATCCAGGGATTTCGGAAACTGGAAAGTCGATCAGTCGAAGTTTCTGGTGGCCAGGGTGGCGAAGAGAAATCATCAAGTGGGTGCGTCAGTGTACTATGTGCGCTAGGTCGAAGGACTCACATGCCATGGCTGCAGGGTTGCTGTGCCCTTTGGAGGTTCCTAGTACGCCATGGACGCATCTTTCTATGGATTTTATCACCGATCTGCCAGCCTCTGAGGGTTTTCTGTCATCTGGGTTGTTGCGGACCGGTTTAGTAAGATGTGTCATCTGGTCCCGTTCAATAAATTACCCTGCGCCAAGACTCTAGCTAAGGCATTTGTGAAAGAGATTGTTAGGCTCCATGGTGTTCACACGGACATTTTTTCCAATAGGGGACCACAGTTTGTGGCTCGCTTTTGGCGTGTTTTTTGTGACAGATTAAAGGTTAATTTGTCATTTTCGTCAAGTTATCATCCGGAGTCCAATGGACAGACTGAAAGGAAGAACCAGGACGTCGAGCAGTTTTTGAGATGTTTTGTAGCAGACAATCAGGAGATGTGGTCGGAATATCTACCACTAGCTGAGTTTGCTCTTAATAATCATGCGACTTCCTCGGCTGGGTGTTATTTTTTCTACTGTACAGGGAGGCATCCATCTTTCGGTCTATTTTCAAAGAGTGGGGCGGCGGTGCCTGAGGAGGAGAGTATTTCTGGAAATTTGGAAAGGGTTTGGACCAGTGTACGCCATAAACTGAAAGAAGCAAATAGGAGGTCAAATAAATATTTTGACAAGAAAAGAAGGGAGGCGTTGTTTGCAGTTGGGGACATGGTCTGGTTGTCCTCTAGGAATCTGCGTTTGAAGATCCCTTCTAAAAAACTGGGGCCTAAGTTTGTAGGACCCTTCAAAGTGGCTCAGGTTGTCAACTCGGCAGCGGGGAGATTAGAAATCCCCTCGTCCTGGAGAATTAATTCAGTTTTTATGTTTACTGAAGAAAGTTGACACACCAGATAAGGAGGCGATGCCAACTGTTCCTCCAGTTGATGAGGACGGCGAGTTTGAGATTTTACACATTTTAGATTCCAGGTGGCACAGAGGAAGGTTGCAGAATCTCGTGTCCTGGAAGGGTTTCGGTCCCGAGGATAATTCCTGGGTGAAAGCTGAGGAAGTCTCCGCCTCAAGGCTGATTAAGGCTTTTCACAGGAGATTTCCGAATAAGGCTCGGCCAAGAGGATCCGCAGTATCCTCGTAAAATGGGAGGTACTATTAGAATCTATTTCGTTTTGACCTTCCGCCATCTTGTTGTGGTTAACCGCCATCTTGTTGTGGTTTTCTGGCTGCTGGTCTTTTTCCCTGGGGCTGGGTTTGTCCTAGGTCAGGTGATTGTATCACCCTTTATTACCCAGCACCTGCCTCCCAGTCCTTGCTGGACAACAGTGTTAAAATCCGCTAGAGTTCTGGCTAGGTGCTTTGATGGCTTTCTGTGTTTGATATTGTGCAGTTCTGCCTGCTTTGTTTTTGGGATTTCCTTTAGTTTCTGCAGCTTCCTCTATTTTCCCACTAGGAGGTTACCTGTTTTTTGTTCCCAGTCCCTAGATCGTTCAGGGATACCCTTCCCCCTACCTTTAGGTCTTCTTTTGAGTTTAGCCTAGGAAACGACGGTGGGGCTATTCACAATGAATAGGTAGACTACTCCATCGTAGGGTTTCAGACTAGTCCTAGTACAGGGTCAGCTTCTCCCCCTTCTGCCCTAGTCCTGAGTTGCAGATCCGTAACAGTTGCATTGACAATCCAACACAATAGGCAGCACTTTGAACACATTTTATAAGTGGTCATAAACTTGTAAATAACTCATGAAAGAATAAAGTTTCATTAAAACCAAGCACACCATTGTTTTTCTTGTGAAATTCTGAATAAGTTTGATGTGTTACATGACCCTCTTCCCATTGGAAAAAATAAAGTTGGATCCGACTTCAAAATGGCCACCATGGTCACCACCCATCTTGAAAAGTTTTCTCACTCCCATATAGTAATGTGCCACAAATAGGAAGTTGATATCACCAACCAATCCGATTTTATTTAGGTGTATCCATATAAATGGCCCACCCTGTATATTGAGGACTATGGGATGTATTATACTGTATGGAACACTATGGGGAGTGTATTATACTATGGGATGTATTATACTAAACAAGCAAAATGCTGCCTATTCATCGAGTGATTGGATTCTTTATGCCGGAACATAAATCCTTGTTCTCGCAGCACATCGCCGGTGTAAGCTGCAGATGTGCTGCTGATAACAGGATACTGTATGGGGAGATATTGATCTATTAGTGATTGTTCTGTCCCCATCATTATTCCTCAGCCGATGGAAAGAGGCAGAGAAACAAGAGATGAACGAGTTCAGTATTGTGGATCACACTCATATAACGGCCTGAACTCAGCGCACGTAACTACAACCAACATGTCTGTGTGAGGTGGAATATATGAGGGCCCCACATACTCTAAAACCAGCCCTACCTGTGCCCAGTAATGGGGATGTCCACATCTCTCCACCCGCACAGCCGCACTCCACATATATGGCTGCTCTGTGCTCACAGGACCTGTGATGAGGTCACAGGAGGGGAGGAGTCAGGGGTCACATGATCAGGGGCCTCAGTGGATGCAGGACTCTGCTGTGCTGGTAGTCATGGTGCTGGATGAGGGGAAGTTTATGTGTGGGGTCAGGAGGGGTTTACAGTGTGGATGTAGCAGAGCCATGTGTGTACGAGGTGTACAGAGCGGAGCCGTGTGTGTACGAGGTGTACGGAGCAGAGCCATGTGTGTATGAGGTGTATGGAGCGGAGCCGCGTGTGTATGAGGTGTACAGAGCGGAGCCGCGTGTGTATGAGGTGTACGGAGCGGAGCCGCATGTGTACGAGGTGTACAGAGCGGAGCCTTGTGTATGAAGTGTACAGAGCGGAGCCATGTGTGTACGAGGTGTACGGAGCGGAGCTGTGTGTGAACGAGGTGTACGGAGCGGAGCCGTGTGTGTACGAGGTGTACAGAGAGGAGCCGTGTGTGTACGAGGTGTACAGACCGGAGCCGTGTGTGTACGAGGTGTACGGAGCGGAGCCGCATGTGTACGTGGTGTACGGAGCGGAGCTGCATGTGTATGAGGTACACAGAGCGGAGCTGCGTGTGTACGAGGTGTAAGGAACGGAGCCATGTGTTTACGAGGTGTATGGAGCGGAGCCATGTGTGTACGAGGTGTATGGAGCGGAGCCATGTGTGTACGAGGTGTAAGGAGTGGAGCCGTGTGTGTACGAGGTGTAAGGAGAGGAGCCGTGTGTGTACAGATCAGAGTCAAGTGTGTACGATGTGTGAGGAGCGGAGCAGTGTGTGTGTACGGAGCAGAGCCATGTGTGTACAGACCCCTCAGATATCTTGCCCACATTAAGTACATACTATAGAGGAATATACCCGTCTAACTCCACAGCACAGGAGTATGATATATCTCTGTACTTACACCGTATAACGCTCCTTGAACTGTCCTAGTTTGCTCTTCGATCCCTGAACTGTCCGCAGATCCTAGTTTGCTCTTCGCTCCCTAAGCTGTCTGTAGATCCTAGTTTGCTCTTCGCTTCCTGAATTGTCTGTAGATCCTAGTTTGCTCTTCGCTGCCTGAACTTTCTGTAGATCCTAGTTTGGCCTTCGCTCCCTGAACTGTCCGTAGATCCTAGTTTGCTCTTCACTCCCTGAACTGTCCGTAAATCTTAGTTTGCCTTTCTCTCCCTGAACTGTCCGTAGATCCTAGTTTGCTCTTCGCTGCCTGAACTGTCTGTAGATCCTAGTTTGCTCTTCACTGCCTGAACTGTCTGTAGATCCTAGCTTGCTCTTCACTGTCTGAACTGTCCGTAGATCCTAGTTTGTTCTTTGCTCCCTTGACTGTCTGTATATCCTAGTTTGCTCTTCGCTCCTTGAACTGTCCGTAGCTCCTAGTTTGCTCTTCACTCCCTGAACTGTCTGTAGATCTTAGTTTGCTCTTCACTCCCTGAACATCCGTAGATTCTAGTTTGCTCTTCGCTCCCTGAACTGTTCGTAGATCCTAGTTTGCTCTTCGCTCCCTGAACTGTCTGTGTATCCTAGTTTGCTCTTCGCTCCTTGAACTGTCTGTAGCTCCTGGTTTGTTCTTCACTCCCTGAACTGTCTATAGATACTAGTTTGCTCTTCGCTCCCTGAACTTTCCGTAGATCCTAGTTTGCTCTTCACTCCCTGAACTGTCTGTATATTCTAGTTTGCTCTTCGCTCCCTGAACTGTCTATAGATCCCAGTTTGCTCTTCGCTCCATGAATTGTCTGCAGATCCTAGTTTGCTCTTCGCTCCCTGAACTGTCCGCAGATCCTAGTTTGCTCTTTGCTCCCTGAACTGTCCGTAGATCCTAGTTTGCTCTTTGCTCCCTGAACTGTCCGTGGATCCTAGTTTGCTCTTCGCTCCCTGAACTGTCTGTAGATCCTAGTTTGCACTTCGCACCCTAATCTGTCTGTAGATCCTAGTTTGCTCTTCGCTCCCTGAACTGACTGTAGATACTAGTTTGCGCTTCGCTCTCTATATTCAGGGCCATGCGTCTGCACAGACGTAGTCTGCACAGGCTTATTTCAAATCCCATATTTCAAATTACAGATTTCTAATTACAACACTCTGAATTAGACTAGAATTCTAAAATGCAATTGGCCACTCATCGCACCTGCAATATCATCTGTACCAATCTAATCAAGCTGTTTCTCCTCTTCCCACAGGTATGCACCGAATCTCCCCAGCTTTTCCCAATTCCTGATTGTGTTTTGTGAACTGCTTTTGCTCTGCCTGGTATGCACCTAATCTCCCCAGCTTTTCCCAATTCCTGATTGTGTTTTGTGAACTGCTTTTGCTCTGCCTGGTATGCACCGAATCTCCCCAGCTTTTCCCAATTCCTGATTGTGTTTTGTGAACTGCTTTTGCTCTGCCTGGTATGCACCGAATCTCCCCACCTTTTCCCAATTCCTGATTGTGTTTTGTGAACTGCTTTAGCTCTGCCTGGTATGCACCGAATCTCCCCAGCTTTTCCCAATTCCTGATTGTGTTTTGTGAACTGCTTTTGCTCTCTTTGGTGTGCATTGCTTACCCTGCCTCTTGCATCCATGATGTACTCCATTCCTCCTGTGTCTTCCATGCCTATATCTGAGTGTGCAGTCCATCCCCCCCTTTTTCTCACCTTTGGCTAACTGTGAACATGTGGTATGGCTAATCACGCCCACATCCCCCTCACAGCTGATCCCTCTCACTCCCAGATATATTCAGGTCCATGCATCTGCACAGACGTAGTCTGCACAGGCTTATTTCAAATCCAATATTTCAAATTACAGATTTCTAATTACAACACTCTGAATTAGACTAGAATTGAACTGGAATTTGACTGTAAGGTAACGGACTATGACCCAACACAGTGTTTTGACTTCTTCTCACTTTCACATCCATACTTCTCTATTCTGCCTGATCTCCATTAATCCCCCCACCTAGTAAGGAACTTGTCATTTCTCCTTCCATCCTCCCCAGCCACCTCACCTTCTTCTCAGAACTGTTCCTCCACATACAAGCCTCTTTGTCCAAACACACATGGCCACACCATGTGTAATGTATGTAGTACAGTTCATATAGCGTCTTGTGCTTGGGTGCGATGAAAACATAGGAGTCACAGGTTTGATATAGAAAAGTCCTATATTACTTCATACAAGTTGGCAGAAATAGTCACACAGTTTGCAGACACAGAAACAGGAGACACAGCAGGCCAGAGTAATCCAAGCTCAGCAATCACTCTCCAATACAGATTCAGGATCTTCTTCTCTGTTACCGTAAGTCCATGCAAACGTGGGTCTTTCAAAGAGCAGGGTTCAGAGTCCACAAGTGCTTCAGAGTTCCTCAGTAGGAATAGCTGGAGTACAAGGTCCAAGGCTTACAGGAGTCAAGTCAGAGGTTCACTGCAGGCTAGATTCTGAAGCACTGATTGCTCAGCTGTGGCTGCTTAAGAAGCAAAGGAGAGAATCAGGGCGGGAACATGCAAGCTGGAAACTCCATTTTGACTGAGGGCAAGATAGCTGCAGCAAGACAGAAAGTAAAATGGCTGACGAACAAACTGAGTTTCAGGAATATATACATAGAACCTTACATTACTCCCCCCTTAAGGACAACCTCCGGATGACCTCAGACCAGGCTTGTGTGGGTACCTCTGATGAAACTGACGGAGCAAGCGAGGAGCATTAACGTTATTGACCGGTTCCCATGAGTTGTCCTCCACTGGGTAGCCCTGCCATTTAATCAGATATTGCAACTGATTTCTATACAACCTGGAATCTAAAATCCTTTCCACCACAAATTCTTCCTGACCATCGACTAGCACTGGGTCAGGGCAAGGAGAGGAACGTCCAGGAAACGTATTGGGTGTCGCAGCCTTTAGTAGGGATACATGAAAGACAGGGTGGATTCTCATAGTTCTGGGCAGTTGAAGACGACAAGCAACGGCACTTATAATTTTACTGATTTTATAGGGTCCAATGTACTTATGTCCCAACTTAGACGATGGAATCCTTAACTTAAGATTTCTGGTTGACAGCCAGACCAAGTCTCCTACCTTGAAAGCTGGTGCAGGTTTACGAAATTTATCTGCTGCTTTCTTGTACCTTTCTTGAGCCGATTCCAGATTTTCCTTTAGAAGATCCATATTCTTCTGTAAAGACGTGATTCTTTCAGCCACTGCTGGTAAAGGCGTTTCTATGGGAAATCGTGGTAGAATGTTAGGATGATAACCTAGATTAGAGTAAAAAGGAGACTGTTTAGTGGAGGCACTCTGAGAGTTGTTATACGAGAACTCAGCTAATGGAAGTAGATCCACCCAATCATCCTGTAGGTGGCAGATAAAGCAGCGGAGATACTGCTCCAGGGTTTGATTGGTTCGTTCGGTCTGTCCATTAGTCTGGGGATGAAAAGCAGAAGAAAGGTTTACTTTAATGTCCAATGCTGCACAGAAATTTTGCCAAAACCTAGAAGTGAATTGCACCCCTCGATCCGAAATAACCTCATCCGGTACTCCATGTAAGCGAAACACATCTTTAATCATCAAATCTGATGTCTGTTTTGCAGTGGGTAAGCCGACACAAGGGATAAAATGAGCTGCCTTTGTTAGACGGTCAACCACCACTAGAATGGTGTTCTTCCCCTGAGAGGTTGGTAACTCCACAATGAAGTCCATAGAAATGGAGCCCCACGGGCGGGACGGGGTGGGAAGAGGCTGTAACAGACCAGTTGGTGAGGAGCGAGGTGTTTTGCATCTTGCACATACCTCACATGAAGTGACATAATTCAAAACATCCTTCCTGCAAGTGGGCCACCAAAAGAAACGAGAAAGAAATTCCTGTGTCTTTAGAATTCCTCTATGCCCAGCTATCTTGGAATCGTGAATGAGTTGCAATACTCTTAATCTGACTGTTTCAGGAATATACAGACGTTGTCCCTGAATCCACACACCATTCTTAAAGACAAGACTTACGTCCCTTGGGGGTTGTGCCAAAAAGGAATCCGCATGGTATGCTTCCTTGATGTCCTTAAGTAGGTCTTGATTATGAATTACTCCTAGGAATCTAGAGTCAGGAAAAATAGTCTTAGGAGGAGTAATTGGACGTGTCTCTGCTGAGTAAATCCTAGAGAGTGCATCAGCCTTTCCATTGCGCGATCCTGGTCTATAAGAGATGATAAAATTAAATTGGTTTAAGAAAAGATTCCAGCGAGCCTGGCGAGGAGTCAGGCACTTAGCCGACCTGATAAACTCAAGGTTACGATGGTCTGTCAGGACGACTATTTGCTGTGCAGCTCCCTGAAGAAGGTGTCTCCATTCTTTGAAGGCGGCAATAATGGCCAACAACTCTCTATTGCCCACATCGTAGTTCCTCTCAGCCGAAGACAACTGCTGGGAAAAGAAGGCACAGGGATGCAAGACATTCTTCTCACCTGTTCTCTGAGAGAGTATAGCTCCAACGGCACAGTCTGAAGCATCCACCTCTATTATGAAGGCAAGCTCGGGGTTGGGATGTACTAGGATAGGTGCAGTGGTAAATTTATCTTTTAGACGGGAAAATGCTTCCTGGGCTTGGGGAGTCCAGGAAAACCTAGACTCTTTCCGGGTAAGTTGAGTGATAGGTGACACTACCTCAGAGAAATTTCTAATGAAACGTCTATAGAAGTTGGCAAACCCGATGAAGCGCTGTACCTCCTTCACATTTCTAGGACTTGGCCAATCCTTGATGGCTTGGGTTTTGCTTCCATCCATACTAATTCCTTGTGTAGACAGTACATACCCCAGAAATTGAATTTCGGTCCTATGGAATTCACACTTTTCAAGTTTGATGTAAAGATGATTTTGTCTTAGACGTTCCAAGACCATTCTCACATGTCCATGATGTTCCTCTGTGGAGTTAGAAAAAATTAGAATATCATCCAAATAAATTACAACGAATGTATCTAGGAGATCCCTGAAGATGTCATTCACCAAGTGTTGGAAAGTGGCTGGGGCGGTACTCAGACCAAAAGGCATAACTAGATATTCAAAGTGTCCATAGCGTGACCTGAATGCAGTCTTCCATTCATCCCCAGGTCTAATACGGACTAAGTTATAGGCCCCACGAAGATCTAGTTTAGAAAAAATTTTGGCATGTCACACTCTCTCCAATAACTCAGGGATTAAAGGCAATGGATAACGGTTTCTAATAGTAACCTTATTGAGTTCCCTATAGTCTACGCATGGTCTCAGAGATCCATCTTTCTTCTTTACAAAGAAGATGGGTGCACCTGCAGGAGATGAAGAGGGGCGTATGAAGCCCTTGGCTAGATTTTCATCTATGTAATCCTTTAAAGCCTTTAGCTCGGGCCCCGCCAGGGGGTAGATCTTACCAAAAGGTATCTCTGCTCCAGGCAATAATTCAATTGGACAATCATATGGACGGTGAGGAGGAAGCTGGTCAGCGTTCTTCTTGTCACATAAATCCACATAGTCCTGGTATACAGCTGGTAGTTCAGGGACTGACATGATTCCTTTAGGAACAGAGCAAGCTGAAACTTTTGGACTCATCTGTTTCTCTGGAAAGTGTAATTCCTTGGTCTCCCAGTTAATGGTAGGATTCTGAGCCTGCAGCCATGGTAGCCCTAGAATAATGGGAAAGTGGGGAGAAGAGATAAGCATAAAGGACAGTTTCTCTTGATGATCTTTACCCATAAGAACCCTCAAAGGCTCTGTTTCCTGATCCACTGGTCCAGAGGTCAGCAGGGAGCCATCCACAGTTTCCATCTGTACTGGAGTAGCCTTCTTCACTGAACGTATTCCCTGTTTCAGAGCAAAGGAGACATCCATAAAATTTCCACTTGCCCCTGAGTCGATCATAGCAGAGCTAGACACCCAAGCTGAGTCAACCCAGAGTTTGATGGAAAGAAAGCAATGAGAATTGTTTTTCTTACAACTCAGCTGGGACACCGCTGAGGAAACTTGAAAAATGGCAGCGTTTACACAGTCAACGTCCTCAGAGGTAACGGAGTTTAAGTCCGAGAAATCAAGATCTGTTGCTGCAGATCTCTCTGGAGCCTGAGGCTCGGACCTGACAGATCCCCTCTCGCAACACTCACAATGAATGAGTGCTGCAGTAGTCTTACGAGAACGGCTGGGGCAGTTTATAATGAAGTGCCCTGACTTACCACAATAGAAACATAGATTCTCCTTAAAACGATGTTCCTTGCGTGCATCACTAACCCGTCGTTGTAAAGAGTCTACCTGCATGGGTTCAGGTTCCCGTGTAATCCTACTCAAAGGTTCCTTAGCTGGAGAGGGAGGTAGGAAAAGGTTAGTACGATTGCTTTCGAACCATCTCTCTTGCCTGCGTTCAGTCAGACGAGTATCAATACGGATGCAGTAGTTAATAATGTCACCTAACGCAGTGGGAGGGTCGGCACGAGCAAGTTCATCCTTAATCAGTGGAGATAACCCCTTTCGAAAAATAGATTTTTTGGCGGAACTGTCCCAGGTGGTATCAAGGGCCCATCTCCTGAAATCCAAGGCATATTCAGCTACCGAGTGCTTACCTTGGCGCAAAGCTAACATGGCTGCTTCAGCTGTTGCACCTCGATTGGGGTCATCAAACACCTGCCCCATGGCTGAAATAAAATCATCAAGGTGATTCAAACAATCATCCTCAGTCTCAATCAGAGGGTTTGCCCACATTAAAGCCTTGTTGGTAAGCAACATAATTATAGTAAGCACCTTAGATCGTTCAGTGGGAAATTGTGAAGCATGTGCAGAAAAAAAAAGATTGCATTGATTAATAAATCCCCTGAATTTCTCACGTTCACCGCCAAAACGAAAAGGGGGCAACTTGGGAATCCCAGCACTCGGGGCTACGGCAGGAGCCTGGACTCGCCCCTCTAGAACCTCAATCCTGGCTCGCAAATCCTGGGTAGTCTGTCCAACCACTTGCAAATTGTGATTATTGAGGTCCTGTAGATTTGTAAAACGGGTCTTTATATTCTGCAAATCTGCAAGGATATTATCAGTCACTCCGCAAAGTTCCTTTATGCGGGCCTCCATTTTCCAGATCTTTTAAGACAGGATTACTGGAAGAAGAGGAGAGAAAAAAAACAATAGTGTTCACCTGTGGCAACACTGCAGAGAGAAAAAAAAATTAAGGGAACTGCTCACCTGGAATGGTTGTGAGAAGTCACAACCACTATCATCACAGAAAGTTTCAACCAGACATCTGATATCCAGAGTTACAGCAGACAAAAAAGAGAAAAGAAAGGAAAAAAAAAAAAAACAATAGTGTTTACCTGTGGTAACACTGCAAAAAGAAAAAACTTAAGGGAATTGCTCACCTGGAATGGTTGTGAGAAGTCACAACCACTGTCATCACAGAAAGTACAACTGGACGTCTGATATCCACAGTACAGCAGACACAGCCTTCCAGACCCAGCAGACACTAACGTTTTGGCTTCAGAATCTTGTAATGTATGTAGTACAGTTCATATAGCGTCTTGTGCTTGGGTGCGATGAAAACACAGGAGTCACAGGTTTGATATAGAAAAGTCCTGTATTACTTCATACAAGTTGGCAGAAATAGTCACACAGTTTGCAGACACAGAAACAGGAGACACAGCAGGCCAGAGTAATCCAAGCTCAGCAATCACTCTCCAATACAGATTCAGGATCTTCTTCTCTGTTACCGTAAGTCCATGCAAACGTGGGTCTTTCAAAGAGCAGGGTTCAGAGTCCACAAGTGCTTCAGAGTTCCTCAGTAGGAATAGCTGGAGTACAAGGTCCAAGGCTTACAGGAGTCAAGTCACAGGTTCACTGCAGGCTAGATTCTGAAGCACTGATTGCTCAGCTGTGGCTGCTTAAGAAGCAAAGGAGAGAATCAGGGCGGGAACATGCAAGCTGGAAACTCCATTTTGACTGAGGGCAAGATAGCTGCAGCAAGACAGAAAGTAAAATGGCTGACGAACAAACTGAGTTTCAGGAATATATACATAGAACCTTACACCATGGCTTATCCTGCTCCCACCTTCTAACACTCTGTCTGTTACTCCTCATTGCTGGCGACTTATCCCCAAATCCTGGTTCTCCTCAACACATCCCCACACTCATTTCTAACACCCTGCCACGATCCTCTACACGTTTCTGCAACCATGATAACCTCATACCCATTAATCCAGCCTCCCCCTCCCCTGGTGCCCCTACCTGGAGCACTATGGAACGCACGCTCAGTCTGCAATAAACTGTCATTTATCCACGACCTCTTCACCACCAACAAGCTCCTTCCTTGCTATCACTGAAACCTGGCTCACCCCCTCTGACTCAGCCTCTCCAGCTGCGCTCTCTTATGGCAGATTCCATCTTTCTCACACCCCCCCGCCCCAGCAAGAAACATGGTGGAGGAGTTGGCTTGCTCCTCTCCAATTCCTGCTCCTTTACCCCACTTCCTCTCCCACCCTCCGCTCTTTCCTCATTTGAGGTGCACTCCGTCCGCATCTACTCCCTTTCCAACCTCCAGCTAGCTGTCATCTACCGGCCCCCCAGACCTAGCCATCTCCACCTTTCTCGATCACTTCACCACCTGGCTGCTTCATTTCCTCTCTGCTGACATCCCCACTATCATCATGGGTGACTTTAACATCCCCATTGACACTTCGACCTCCACTGCCTCCAAACTTTTATCGCTCACTGCCTCCTTTGGCATCACTCAATGGTCCTCTGCGGCCACTCACAAAGATAGTCACACACTGGACCTTATCTTCACCCGCCTCTGCTCCCTTACTAATCTCACTAACTCACCCCTGCCCCTTTCTAACTACAACCTACTGACATTTTCTTCCCTCTCCTCTCCTAGTACGCAACCCCCGCTCCACAAACTCGCTCATCCTCGCAGAAATCTCAAACACCTCAATTTACAATCGCTCTCTGAGTCTCTCCTCCCTCTTACAGACATAGCCTCACTTCATGGCACAGATGCTGCTGCCACCTTTTATAACACCACAATAACAGCAGCACTTGATTCGGCCGCCCCCCTCACACATAGCAAAACTCGCACAATCAACAGGCAGTCCTGGCTGACCAGCCTCACCAAAGTACTCAGACGGGCTCCCAGGGTTGCTGAGCGGAGATGGAAGAAATCCCGCTCTGCCGAGCACTTAACCGCATACAAGTGTGTGGCCCAGCTGCGCTTGGTACACATGTTCCAGGAGTATGCACAGAAAAGGTAACTGCAAAATCTGATATTCATTCACATCACTCACACTTCCCTAGATTACCACCAGAGGGAATCTTAGACTATTTAAGGGTGTGAGTTAGGCAGCAGTGAGGTCAGTTGGTTCATTCCAGACTGGAGGGAGTTGGAGGTAGTCTGAGGAAGGAGATTTCCTGTCAGATACATTCTAGTCAGAGACAGAGGAGAGAGAGATTGCAAGTTGATATCTCAGAACAGACAGACTGTTAGTACCCTATGCAAGTGGAAAGTGACTCTCGGAGCAAGCGTGTATTCAGTCTGACGAAAGGTCCTGAGAGCTGCTCTGGACAGAGTCTTTGAAGGAAAGAAGGAAGGGGACTACAGTTTGCAGAACATCGAGTTAACTGAGAATCAGTCAGCGAGCTTTGGAAAGAAGGAAGAAAGCTAATGACAGAACCTACTGCTGCCCTGTGCTTATGTTAAGGATGAGAGTAGGGTGACGGGCGAGTGGTGACCCTAAGAAGGAGTGACTTCGGTGACAGACCACCTTCACTCAACTAACCGGACACCGGGTCCGAAGTATTTGTAGAACCTTCACGGCTAGTGAGAGAAACACCGGAATCCCTGCTGGACTTCAAGTCACGGAGGGTAGCCCTAAGTGCCGATACGTAACCGGGGTCAGGCAGAACAGGAGTCGGGTCTGCAGCCATATAGACTTAGTTCTTGCCAGAAGAAGACTTCCACCACAATGTTGGCCGGGCGAAGCTGTCTTGCTTAGAGTTAAACTTGACTTCACGCAAGTTAGGACTCATACACTTTAAAGGGAAAGGAGGCCTTAAACCTACTTGGCAATTACCTGGATGTGCATACTCCACCCTGAGCAGCTTCCCGGGACATACCTGCAACCATCACCAGTAAAGGTATGGAAAGAGATTGACTTGTGTGTGACTGACTTATTGCCCGCACCCTGCACCGCCATTACACCCTGAGAGATCCATCTAGTCTCACCTGTGGGAGACTTACCACCTTGCTGCCCCAACCCTCAGAGGATTCACCCTGCAGCGCTGGTCACCCTGATCAGAAACCACAGGTGGCGTCACAAACTATTACTACAATCCCCTGTAAATATCCCCCTTTGAATGAGCGCCCAGGGCAACGGACCGAGCTGTGCTACTTGTGACATTCCCCATAGACTTCAACAGGCTCGGTGCCGAGTACCCCATAAGCCCTGGTACTACGTGTGCGACTCACAAGCAGTCCCTCACCAGCTTCAAGTCCACACTCACTGCCGCAAAGCAAACTTCTCATCTCTCATATCCTCCCTGTCTCACAACCCTAAACAGCTCTTCAACACTTTCAATTCTCTACTTCGTCCCCTAGCACCTCCTCCCTCTCATCTCATTACTGCTGAAGATTTTGCCTCCTTTTTCAAGCAGAAGATTGATACGATCAGCGAAAGCTTTGACCCACAGCCCCCAATGCCCCTCTTAGCTGCTCAGCCCTGTTCCTCCAAACCAACTTCTCCACCATGACAGAAGATCAGCTCTCCACCCTCCTTTCAAGATCACACCTCATTACTTGCACACTTGACCCGCTCCTGTCCCACCTCATCCCTAACCTCGCCACAGTCTTCATCCCTACTCTAACACACCTCTTCAACCTCTGACTTACAAATGGTGTGTTCCCCTCATCCTTCAAACATGCCTCGATCGCACCCATCCTCAAAAAGACCTCCCTTGACCCATCCTCTGCGTCTAGCTATCGCCCAATATCTCTTCTCCCTTATGCCTCAAAACTACTAGAACAGCATGTCCATCTTGAACTGTCCTCCCATCTCTTCTCTTGCTCCCTCTTTGACCGCTTACAATCAGGCTTCTGACTGCATCACTGAACTGAAACTGCCCTAACTAAAGTCACCAACGACCTACTAACCGCCAAGAGCAAGCGACACCACTCTGTCCTCCTCCTGGACCTGTCTTCTGCCTTCGACACTGTGGACCACTCCCTCCTGCTCCAGATTCTTTCATCTCTGGGCATCACAGGCTTGGCCCTATCCTGGATCTCATCATATCTAACAGATCGAACATTCAGTGTCTCCCTCTCCCATTCCACCTCCTCACCTCGCCCCATCTCTGTCGGTGTTCCTCAAGGCTCAGTTCTAGGACCCCTACTCTTCTCCATCTACACCTTCGGCCTGGGACAGCTCATAGAATCCCACGGTTTGCAGTATCATCTCTATGCTGATGACACGCAGATCTACCTATCTGGACCTGACCTCACCTCCTTACTGACAAAAATCCCACACTGTCTGTCCGCTATTTCAGCTTTCTTTTCTGCTCGCTTTCTAAAACTGAACATGGAAAAGACAGAATTCATCATCTTCCCCCCATCTCACTCTACCCCTCCACAAGACCTATCCCTCAATGTCAATGGCTGCTCACTTTCCCCGGTCCCGCATGCTCGGTGCCTCGGGGTGATCCTCGACTCTGCCCTTTCTTTCAAGCCACATATCTAAACCCTAGCCTCCTCCTGCCGTCTCAAACTCAAAAATATTTCCCGGATCCATGCATTCCTTGACCACACCACCAAAAAACACTAGTGCATGCCCTTATCATCTCCCGCCTTGACTACTGCAACCTCCTACTCTCTGGCCTCCCCTCTAGCACTCTGGCACCACTCCAATCCATCCTACATTCTGCTGCCCGACTAATCCACCTCTCTCCCCGTTATTCCCCAGCCTCTCCCCTATGCCAAGCCCTTCATTGGCTTCCTATCATCCAGAGGCACCAGTTCAAAACCCTAACTATGACATACAAAGCCATCCACAACCTGTCTCCTCCATACATCTGTGAAATGGTCTCCCGTTACTTACCCACACGCAACTTTCGATCCTCTCAGGATCTCCTTCTCTACTCTCCTCTTATCTCTTCTTCCCACAACAGCATACAAGACTTCTCCCGTGCCTCCCCTATACTCTGTAATTCTCTACCCCAACACATCAGACTCTCGCCTACCATGGAAACCTTCAAAAAGCCGACAGGCCTACAACCAGCAGTGATCCTCAGTCTACTGAACCGCCGCACGACCAGTTCTACCCTCTCCTAGTGTATCCTCACCCATCCCCTGTAGATTGTGAGCATTCGCGGGCAGGGCCCTCTCTCCTTCTGTACTTATGTGTGTCCTGTATTGCTCATATTTATCGTACTTGTCTATATTCGCCCCCTCTCACATGTAAAGCGCCATGGAATAAATGGCGCTATAAAAATGAATAATAATAATAACTGTCCGCAGATTCTAGTTTGCTCTTCACTCCCTGAACTGTCCGTAGATCCTAGTTTGCTCTCCGCTCCCTGAACTGTCTGTAGTTCCTAGTTTGCTCTTCGCTCCCTGAACTGACTGTAGATCCTAGTTTGCTCTTCGCTCCCTGAACTGTCCGTAGATCCTAATTTAATCCTTGATCCCTGAACTGTCTGTAGATCCTAGTTTGCTCTTGGACAGGCTATGAACAGTAGAGGAGTTGGAGGAGGCAGTGGGTAAACTCCAGAATGAAGAAGCCCCGGGGCCCGATCATTTCTCAGGAGAATCCTAAAAAGAATATGGGGAGATCTTGTTACCAGAATTATTGGGGTTAGAGGAGCCGCGTAAGTGGGAAGATCGCCCACATCTATGAATGAAGCAATTATTGTCCGGGAGAAAACCCTGAGTCCCCAGACACGTATCGTCCGATATCCCGACTCTCTGCAGATAATGAAATATTAGCCAAAGTACCCTCCAATAGGGAAATAAAATGATAGCGGAAGTGATCCATGAGGACAAACATGATTTATGCTGAACAGATCTACGGCACCAACATCAGACGGTGATATCTTACTATACAGATGAGTAATAACGAGGCTGCAAATAGAGCAATAATGTCCGCGGCGCTATGAAAGCTTGCGACAGTGTCGAGTGGAATTATTTCTGGAAAGTATTGGGCAAAATGGGATTTGGTCATAAGTTTATAAATTGGGTCAATGTTCTCTATGTGTCACCGTCCACTAGATTGAGAGTAAATGGTCGATTGTCAGGGTCATGTGAGTTGGGCAGTGGTACACGACACGGGCGCCCGCTAGCAACCTCTCCCATTTGAATTAGCAATGAGCCGCTGGCATGTTAACTGAGAGATTCCAAGGACTTCATTGGTTTTATGTGTAATAACATAGAGAAGGTGAGTCTGTGCCAATGACGCTACTGTATGTGGGCGATATAGAGTCATCTGTGGGCCCAATAATGACATATATAAAGGAGTTTGGTGCAAGATCAGGACTAAACATCAATTGGAATAAGTCATCTATATTCCCACTGACTCACTTCCACATATGGAAACAATTACACCAGCTCAGACACAAGTGGTGGAACAGATTAAATATCTCAGTGTGTTGGTCGGGTCTAATATTACAGACTACATAACATTAGACATTAACCCCTTACTAGAGAGATTTAGATCCAAAATAAATACGTGGTGTAAATGTAAAGGGACGGCCGCGGGGCCGATGCACTAGAAGCTGCTACGTATTTTACCTCTGTAGTCTCCATTCGCCTGGTGTGTTCTCCCGTAAGAGAGCGTACAGAGCAATTAGAGTCCCAAATCACGTGAAACAGTTCTGCTTTATTTTCCTCTGGACACAGCACATCCAAGACACCATAAGCACGTCTTAATCGATAGCAGCAATGCATTCTTCACAATTCTGCCTTTTCTCTGCTACACCAGAATGGACCACTAAGTATTGACGGGACGAGGAGCTCGGTGAAAATGGCACTTCGATCTATTGCCCTGGAGACACTTCAATCCAGCATAAGAAAGACACATCTATTAGGTCGTCCACCTCTCTCTGGTTATCCTGCCCGGATACTTCGGATGGCCCACTCACTGCTATGCTTCAGCACGACCACTTCTGCTGAGCGTTCCCACAGTGGCTCTTCCACTGGACTACTGCTACATAAACCCACTCTCTTTGGGCTCACGTTTCCCACGGTGAGTCCTTCACCGGCTTCTTCAGGTGTTGCTGGTCCCCACTTCTTCCTACCCTATGCTCAGGGCCCAGGAACGTGGACGACCTCACATTAGCAAGGTCCACCCCCGACTGACTCCCGCTAAGAGGAAGTCTTCCTGACCGATTCCCGCTTGGAGGCAATCTTTCTCTAGCAACAAGTCCCTAATTATTGTCCCTATAGGACTGGATGTGCTCAATGCCCCCCTGTAGTGACCAAACCCAGTTACTGCTTTGACATCTTTTTATAACATTCTATCTGGATCTCTAACGTGCCTCCATTAGTGATCCCTCGCAAGCTACACTTAACCCATAAATATATACACTACCTTTCTAATGCCCTCCTCTGGTGACCCCTAGGATGCACTATCTACCTATAACTCAACCCCACATACTAGACATGACAGTAATACATTGCATCAGACAAGGCATACATTTACACATGCTAACACAATTAAAGGGGATGAAACCTTTGAAGGGTTAATACCCTTCACCTCCTTACATAAATTTCCTCTGTAATAGGTCGGGGGAATCTCATTAATGTGATTTTAATGTCACAATTGTTGTATTTGCTTCACAATTCCCCATGTTGGATCTATCCTCCCATATTACAAAAGGTGCAGTCATTTTTCAGAGAACTGATATGGTGCAAGCTAAATGCAAGGATAAAACTGGAATCACTTCAAAGGGACAAAACTGAGGGAGATTTGGAGATTCCAGATCCATGGATATATTTTATAGCTTGACAGATGCAACATTTTCATGGGTGGGAAAAAGAGAGAGTATGGGCAAGAATTGTAGTCATGTCCTCCAAGAAAAAAAATGGGTGTCACTCAAATATGTGCTGTAGGTGGGCACTAAGTACACAGAGAGAGAGACCGACCTTAGCAATGATGTACAAGGTGTGGGACAGGGGAAGAGATTGTTGGGGATAAGGGAATACTCTCATGTTACCCCATTATGGCAAGATCAGTGACTGGTGGAGTTTGACAAGTTGACTGGTTTCGGAGGTTGGGAATCAACGGGAATTCAGACTTTAGATCAGTTAGTAGAAAATGGAACACTTAACAGCTTTAATAAACTACTACAAGAGTTTGGATTGCCTTACGGCCTCTTCTTTCGATACCTACAACTTAGGCATGCATATCTAACTCAGCTTAGCACTGCGGCACCGGATATACGGAAAAAACATTTACTGGACCCAACCGTGGCGGCAAAATACACGACCGGATTAATTCTAAACATCTATCAGCAACTCTTACAGTCTTGCATGGGAGACCATCCCCTGACAGCTATATTAAAATAGGAAGCAGATGTGAGGCTGATTAAGGAAGTTTTGAATCCCCAATTGCTATATCTGTTATGATTTGGTAGCTGAGGAGAGCAGGCAAAAACAGCAATACACCAGAGAGGTTGGAATCTACTGGATTGCAGTACCCTGACTAACCACCACAACTAAAGGCAGCCGTGGAGTGTTCCTACGTTGGTCCTAGACGCCTCGTCACAGCCTGAGAGGTTAACTACACCTAAAGATAGAAAGAGGAAAGCTATCTGCCCCGGAGAAGATCCCCAAAGAACAAAGGAAGCCCCCAAACATGTAATGGCGGTTAGACAAGAGGAAATACAGACACAGACAGAAAATAGTATGAGCAAACGTTGGGGCCCAATCTTCCTAGACAGAAAAGGATAGGAAGGATACTTACTGCAATCCAAAAAACCCTAAAAAATACCAACTCTACTAATTGCAAAAACACCTGAGATCACACGACCTCTACCACCTAAATTAGTTCTCTAGCGTAACAAAACTAAGCCGCAGCCACAGAAAAAACTGGAAAAGGCAAATGAACAAATAACAGTGGCTCCAGAAGAACTGAGAGGAGCCCAAGCCCCCCGGGGGGGGGTGGAGACCTGGCTAACCTCACAGAAATGCAGAGAAATATGCAAATGGTAAGCACAAAAACAAAAAACAGAAAATATCTTATCTGAGAGCAGGAGAAGAGGCAAGACTCAGCAAGCTTCCAAGTGAACCAGGAACCACAGTTGAGACAAGAACAATTGATCACCGGCAACCATGATGGGAGGGAACCTCCCTTATATAAGACCAGTCTGTAACTCCTGATTGCCAATCCTCATTGAATGGTTCAGTACTGTTTGTAACCACCAGAGGGAGCTTCTGCTCAGAATTCACCTCTAACACATTCACAACATATATCTTTCACGAACATTGTACCAAGCTCGCAAACTTATTGCACAACATTGGCAACACGCTCAACCACCGACAGTTATTCATTTAATAAATAAGCAAAACAATATTATTTGGTTGGAAATTTGACAACATCCAGAGATCCTGTGTTGTGAACACTTTGAATCTGGCTTCTGAGTTTGGGCTCCCTCTGGTGGTTGCTGCTGGTAATGGAGCTGGTCTGGTTGACAGAAGTCGATCACCTGAGGAGGATGATTGGAGATCAGGTGTTACTGATTGGGGAGATATAAGTGAGCAGCCTTCCCTGGGTTGTTGCTGGTGATTTTGCTTTTCTTCCTGAACCTCTTGGAAGTCTGCTTGCTCCCTGCTTTGTCCTGCATCTTTCAGATAAGTTATTTGTCTGTTTAAATCTGTGGCGTTTGTTCCCCGTTTGCTTTTCACTGTTTTCTGCCTTGCTGGTGTGAGTTCAGCCGGGCTCCCTGCGGGGACCTGTGCTGGACTCTGTATTCATCGCCACTGCTTATGTCAGTCTTTTCTGTAATTCCAGTTCCCTGTTATTTCAGTATCTGTTGTTTTGCATCCAGTTCACACTAGAGTTCTGATATAGCGGGGGAGAGGTCGTGAGGCCTCAGTATTTTTGCATATCAGACAGGTTTAAATTTTTTTAGGGTTTTTGCTGGATTGCAGACAGTATCCTTTTCTGTCCTGTTCTATCTAGACAGTTTGGGCCCCAGCATTTGCTTACTCTATTTTCTGTCTGTTTGTGCTTCATCTGTCCCACTGGCAATATATGTTTGGTGGCTATCTGTTCCTTTGGGGCTCTACTCTGGGGCAGTTAGCTTTCCCCTTTCTCTCTTTAGGCATAGTTAACTCTTTGGCTGTGTCGAGGCGTCTAGGGCATCGGAGGTATGTCCCACGGCTAATTCTAGTTCTGTTGTCAGATTAGGGGTTTGCAATCCGCTAAGTTACCAACCTCTCTGGGTGTCTGGTTGCCTAGCCTATTTTTCCTATTATCCTACTCGGTTACCGAATCAAAACAGAATCACCGGCCCGACTGTAGATTCTAGGGTACTCTAAAGAAGGAAAGGATTGGAATAAAAAAAAAAAGTTGTTACAATTTTTTATATATTTTTTCCTCTTTTTCTCTGGGGGGCCGTAGGAGGATTTTTTCTTCATGGAGACTAAGCATTTATCTGTGTTGAGCAGCTCGCTGCTGAAGTTCGGAAAATTTCTGCCTATCTCACTTAGTTGTCTACTGTAGAACCTAAGATCCCTATTCCTGATTTATTTTCTGGGGATCGGTCTAAATTTTTGAACTTTAAGAATGATTGTAAATTGTTTTTTGCCTTGAAACCTAATTCCTCGGGGAACTCGGTGCAGCAGGTTAAAATTGTCATCTCCTTGTTGCGCGGCGACCCTCAGGACTGGGCTTTTTCCCTGACACCTGGGGATAAGTTGTGCTTCTTTTGTGGGGACGCCTCTCATACTATTTCCGTCTGCCCTAAGCGGGAAAAACGTTTTGCTCACTCATTTGTTTTGGGCAATGTACAGCCTAAATTCCCTTTGACAGTTACCTTGATCTGCTCCTTATCTTCATTTTCTGCTAAGGCTTTTGTTGATTCAGGGGAAGCCCTGAACCTGATGGATTTTGACTTTGCCAAATGTTGTGGTTTTCCCATGGTACACCTGTGGACTCCAATTCCTTTGAGGGTATTGATGCTACCCCTTTGGTGGAGAATAAACCCCAGTTTTGTACCCAGGTGATAACGCGGGTATCCCCGGATCACCAAGAGAATTGTAAATTTTTGGTGTTACATAATTTACATGACATTATTGTACTGGGTTTTCCTTGGTTGCAGACCCATAACCCTGTTTTGAATTGGAAGTCTGTGTCTGTGGTTAGTTGAGGTTGTCAATGTGTTTGTAGTGACACTCCTGTTTTTTCTACATCTCCCAAGTCTCAGGATGTCCCAGACTATTTGCTTGATTTTTCTGATGTGTTTAGTGAGAGTAAGTCTGCGTCCTTGCCTCCTGACAGGAGTTATGATTGCGCGATTGAGTTAGTGCCCGGTTGTAAATTCCCCAAGGGTCGGCTCTTCAATTTATCTGTACCTGAACATGATGCTATGCGATCTTATATCAAAGAGTCATTGGAGAAGGGTCATATTAGACCGTCCTCTTCACCTTTAGGTGCCGGCTTTTTCTTTGTGGCCAAGAAGGATGGCTCATTGAAGCCATGTAATGACAGATCACTGTTAAATATCAGTATCCGTTACCCCTGATTTCCAATTTATTCTCCAGAGTGAAAAGTGCTAGTTGGTTTACCAAGCTTGACCTTAGGAGTGCGTATAATCTTATTCGCATTAAGTACTGTGATGAATTGAAGACGGCGTTTAATACTCCTGAGGGGCATATTGAGTACCTAGTGATGCCTTTTGGGCTCACTAATGCCCCTTCCGTCTTCCAATCTTTCATGAATGATATTTTCTGGGATTTTGTGGACAAGTTTTTGATCGTTTGTTTGGACGATATTTGATTTTTTTCCAATGACAGAGGATTCTCATGTGGAACATGTTCTGATTGTATTCCGGATTTTGAGAGAAAATGCTTTGTATGTTAAGGGATCAAAATGTCTCTTTGGCGTACAAAAAATGTTGTTTTTGGGATTCATTTTGTCTCCGTCCACTATTGAAATGGACCCGGTCAAGGTTCAGGCCATGTCACGCTGTATAGCAGATATATATATGTGATGACAATAATCTTTATCAAAAGGGCAACATACTATATAACATGCGCATAGCTATATGATAACATAGATTTACCTGACAGAAAGTCCAGTGGGTCAGAACGGAATCCGTTATACGCTGTCTCCGGCTAGAGGGTGACCGGGGTCTAAGCTGACCCTAACTGGGGTCTTAACTAATCCCTCAACCTGGAGGTACTGTTAAAGGTACAGAGGTCCAGGCCACCAGCGTAAACCCTGTCTCCTATCAATCCCTGCCAACTGTATTCTAGTCCTAAGAAGGACCCGAATACCACCAAAGGGAATGACCAGGTAACGGTTAATGAACAGAAAGACAAACAAGAAAGATAAGAAATAAAGTAAATAAAGTCTTACATACAACACTCACACACAGTAGGAACACCTTAGGTCTCAGAGATAAACTATAAGCTGTAAGAGTAAAAACAACTAAGGAGCTCTTAGCTTAAGTATTCCCAGAACTGATCCAGTCTGCTAAACTATATGAATGCTTTCACCGGCATCAAACACCCAGACTGGCAGGAATATAAAGGAAACTAATTAGAACATAATCCAAAGCAGCCGGGCGAGGCTGGACCTAGTCTTAGCAAAGAGCTAGGTAAAATTAACTCTCTCATTACCAAACACAAAGAAACAGCAGCTCAGCTGTGAGAAGTCAGAATGTGCAATCGCGACGATCTTCGTGGCGATGCACCCATGACAGTACCCCCCCTTCTACGAGGGGCCTCCGGACCCTCATGACCAGGTCTGTCCGGGTAAATTGTGTGAAAGGTCCGAACCAATCGATCTGCGTTATCATCAGACGCAGGGACCCACGTCCTCTCCTCAGGACCATACCCCCTCCAATGAACTTCCACGTTATCATTGACTACCACTGAAGGAGGAGGTAGAGGTGACGGTATGACTGGTGCCACATACTTTTTAAGTAATGACTTGTGAAACACATTATGAATTTTAAACGTAGGAGGGAGGTCCAGACGAAATGCCACAGGATTAATTATGGAACTGATCCTGTATGGCCCGATGAATCTGGGACCCAACCTCCAGGAGGGAACTTTAAGTTTTATATTCCTGGTAGACAACCACACCAGATCGTTCACCCTCAGATCTAGACCAGAAACTCTCCTCCTATCAGCCATCCGTTTGTAAGGGTTCTCCGTAACCTTCAGTCTTAAGCGATCTGGAACTATCAGTCTCCCTGGAAGTCCCACAGGGGCGTCCCCCTGAGCCCTCAATACCTCCCCCTCAAGCTCAGAGCATACAGCTGACACTACAACTCCCTCCTGAGGAATAGGAACCGGATCATCCGTCTTCCCGACCCCTGGGAAAGTACGAGATAAGGCATCAGGAAGCAACTTTATTGAGAAGTCATATGTGCGATGAGGAGGAACTCTTTACACCCCTCCTCAGAGAACTTCTCCCAAAAGTCCTCCAGAAAAGGAGGCAAAGTCCTAGGCACAACCGCACCGATGACCGTGCTCATGAAGTTATTCTTGCAAAATTCACCCCACTGGCTTATCTTTCTGGATTGCCAATCAATCACTGGGTTATGTTTAGCCAACCAAGGAAGTCCCAACACAATAGGAGCAGGCAGACCCTCCAACACATAACAAGACAATTGCTCTTTATGTATTGCCCCTACTCGAAGATCTATGTTATGAACAGCTTGTACCAAGCTACCTTGACCAAGAGTTCTAGAATCAATAGAGAGTATAGGGACCGGTTTGGCCAATACACTCAGTTGCATACCATGCACCTGGGCAAACCGAGTGTCCACCAAATTAGCCCCGGACCCACTATCAAGAAAAACAGAAATCCTCTCAGTTCTAGTACCAATCACCACCTCCGCAGGCACGAGAAACTGAGAGGGATTTGGGGACGAAATACACACTCCCAGGTTAACTCCTTGGTTCAAAGAGGTCCGGGATGGACACCCCCCAACAAAATGTCCCTCTCTCCCGCAAAAGAAACACCTTCTAGTCTTGCGGCGCACCGCTGATTCCCTCCTACAAAATGATGTCCCTCCCAACTGCATGGGTTCCTCAGAACAGACCAGGGGAACCTCAGTATAAGGGACTTTAGTAGTAGGTGGAGTCATCACGGGGGGCGGAGTTACCTCGCGTCTTCCCGAAGACGTCTATCAATGCGAATAGCGAGGGCCATAGCAGCCTCCAGTGATGGAGGAGAATCATACTGAGCCAACACATCTTTTAATTTGTCAGACAACCCTTGACAAAACTGGCTCCTAAGAGCTGGGTCATTCCACTGAGTATCTGTTGCCCATCTACGGAACTCAGAAGAATATTCCTCCGCTGGCGATTTCCTTGCCGTATTTTACGTAACCTTGTTTCAGCAAGGGAGACTCGATCCGGATCATCATATACCAGACCCAGGGCAGTAAAAAATCGATCCACTGACTGGAGATCTGGGGAGCCTGGAGGAATAGAGAACGCCCAAGATTGAGGATCCCCTTGTAAGAGCGAGATAACAATTCCCACCCTCTGCTCTTCACTCCCAGATGACCGAGGCCGCAGCCGAAAGTACAATTTACATGCCTCCCGAAAGTAAAAAAATTTGTCCCGCCCACCAGTGAACCTGTCCGGGAGAGCAACCTTAGGTTCAGATCTGGTTTGCTCCGGGGGGGACAAAACCTTGGACTTAATGTCTGCCAACTCCATGGACAATCCCTGCAACTGCCGGGCCAGCTGGGCTACTGGATCCATGATGCTGGGGAGAATCTTTAGTATGGGCGGTGAAAATTCACGCTGTATAGCAGATATATATATGTGATGACAATAATCTTTATCAAAAGGGCAACATACTATATAAACATGCGCATAGCTATATGATAACATAGATTTACCTGACAGAAAGTCCAGTGGGTCAGAACGGAATCCGTTATACGCTGTCTCCGGCTAGAGGGTGACCGGGGTCTAAGCTGACCCTAACTGGGGTCCTAACTAATCCCTCAACCTGGAGGTACTGTTAAAGGTACAGAGGTCCAGGCCACCAGCGTAAACCTGTCTCTATCAATCCCTGCCAACTGTATTCTAGTCCTAAGAAGGACCCTGAATACCACCAAAGGGAATGACCAGGTAACGGTTAATGAACAGAAAGACAAAACAAGAAAGATAAGAAATAAAGTAAATAAAGTCTTACATACAACACTCACACACAGTAGGAACACCTTAGGTCTCAGAGATAAACTATAAGCTGTAAGAGTAAAAAACAACTAAGGAGCTCTTAGTCTTAAGTATTCCAGAACCGATCCAGTCTGCTAAACTATATGAATGCTTTCACCGGCATCAAACACCCAGACTGGCAGGAATAAAGGAAACTAATTAGAACATAATCCAAAGCAGCCGGCGAGGCTGGACCTAGTCTTAGCAAAGAGCTAGGTAAAATTAACTCTCTCATTACCAAACACAAAGAAACAGCAGCTCAGCTGTGAGAAGTTAGAATGTGCAATCGCGACGATCTTCGTGGCGATGCACCCATGACAGGCCATTTATGATTGGGTTCAGCCACTTCCTTGAAGCCTCTTCAGAAATTTTTGGGTTTTGCTAATTTTTACCGTAAATTTATAAGTAATTTTTCTGGTATTCTGAAACCACTGACGGATTTGACCAAAAAGGGCTCTGATGTGGTGAATTGTTCTCCAGAGGCAGTTTCGGCGTTTCAGGAGGTTTAAGCGTAGGTTCACTTCTGCTCCTGTTCTACGGCAACCTGATGTTTCTCTCCCATTTCAGGTGGAGATAGATGCTTCTGAGATTGGTGCAGGAGCCGTTTTGTCCAAAGCGTCCTGTAACCTCTAAGTTTAACCCTTGTGCCTTCTTCTCTCGAAAATTTCCCATCTGAATATAATGATGATGTGGAGAACGGGAATTATTGGCTATGAAGTGGGCGTTTGAAGAGTGGAGACATTGGTTGGAGGGGGCCAAACATCAAGTTGTGGTCCTCAGACCTCAAGAACTTGATCTATCTCGATCAGCCAAGCGATTAAATCCCAGACAGGCTAGGTGGGCCTTGTTTTTTCACGCGTTTTAATTTTGTGGTCTCTTTCTTCTGGGCACTAAGAATGTTAAGGCCCTCTCTAGGAGTTTCTTTGCGGATTCTCTTGATGTGATGAGCCTAAATACCATTCTAAATGAGGGTGTGGTTCTTTCCGCTATCTCACCCGATTTAGACTTGCATGGAGGAATTTCAAGAGGATAAAAACCCGAAAGGTGCCCTATGGGGAAATTGTATGTCTCCGACCAATGGAGGAGGAAAGTAATGTCTGAAATTCATTGCTCCATGTTGGTGGTCATCCGGTATTTTTGTACCAGAGATTTGGTGAGTCGGTCTTTTTGGTGGCCTGCTTTCTCTTGTGATGTCAGGAATTTTGTGCAGTCCTGTGGACTTTTTCTCAGTCCAAACCCTGTTCTTGCTCTAGTGGATTGTTAGTGCCACTGCCGGTGCCCAGGATGCCATAGACCCACATCTCAAAGGATTTTATTTCGACCTCCCTGTCTCTCAGAGAATGACTGTCATCTTGGTGATCTGATATGACTCTTCTCCAATGACTCTTTGATATAAGATCGCATAGCATCATGTTAGGTACAGTAAATTGAAGAGCCGACCCTTAGGAAATTTAAACGGGCATAACTCAATCGGCAATCATAACTCCTTTCAGGAGGCAAGGACGCAGACTTACTTCATAAACACATCAGAAAAAATAAACCAAAATGTCAGGGACAACCTGAGACTTGGGGAGAGGTAAGAAAACAAGAGTGTCACTACAAACAATTGACAACCCCAATAACCACAGACACAGAATTTTCCAATTCAAAAGGGGTTTTGGGTCTGCAACCAAGGGAAAACCCAGTACAAAAATGTCATGTAAATTATTTATACCAAAATTTACAATTCTGTTTGTGGTTGGGGTACACCTGGGTAAAAATGGGGTTTTTCTCCCCAAAGGGGTTGCACAATACCCCCCAAAGGAATCGGATCCACAGGTTTACTGGGAAAACCACAATGTTTTTGGGAAAGTCAAAATCCATATTCAGGGTGCTCCGAATCAACAAAAGCCTTAGCAGAAAAGAAGATAAGGAGCAGATCAAAGTAACCTAAAAGGAATTTAGACTTCATTGCCCAAAACAATTAGTGACAAAAAGTTTTTCCCCTTGGGCAGAGGAAATATATGAAGACAAAACAGGATCCCAGGTGTCAGGGAAAAAGCCCAGTCCTGAGGGTCGCCGGCAAAAGGGATGACAATTTTAACCTCTTTCGCACCCAGTTCCCCCAGGAATTAGGGTTTTAAGGCAAAAAATATTTACAATTTTTTAAAGTTCAAAAATTTTTGGGACCGATCCCCCAGAAAATAAATCAGGAATGGGGATCTTAGGTCTACAGTAGACAACACAATCAGCAAATGCTTATCTCCTGAAGAAAAAAATCCTCCGAGCCCCAAGTGAAAGAGGAAAAAAATATAAAAAAAATTCTGACAACTTTTTTTTTTACTACCTTTCCTTTTTTTTAGAGTACCAAATTTAAGTTCGCCGGTGATTCTGTTAAATTCGGAACGGGGGGGAAAATTTGGAAAAATGGCTAGGCAACCAGACACCCCAGAGAGGTTGGTAACTTAGAGATTGCAGACCCCTATACTGACAAAAACGTAGAATTAGCCGGGGGGAGTACCTACGATGCCCTAGCGCCTCAAACAGCCAAGGTTAACTAAGCCTAAAGGGAAAGGGAAAGCTAATTGCCTCGGAGTAGAGCCCCAAAGGAATAGATACCCCCCCAAAAAATTGCCGGTGGGACAGATGAAGCACAAACAGAAGAAAATAGGTAAGCAAATGGGGGCCCAAACGTCAGATAGAACCGGGACAGAAAAGGATACTGTCGCAATCCAACAAAACCCCTAAAAAAATTAACAACACTCTGATTGCAAAAAATTGGGCCACGACCTCTCCCCCCCCCGCAAAATCAGAATCTGGTGTGAACTTTTTATTGTAAAACTAGTTTTTGCATCACCATTTTTTGAGAGCTTAATTTTTTTATATTTGGCCCAAAAGAGAGTCAGTGAGGGTTGGTTTTTGGGAGACAGAATGAAAAAAAGCCAGAAATTCAGGAATTGTTTTTTTTTTTTATACCGTTCGGTGGGGTAAAATTGATAAAGCAGTTTATTCTTCGGGTTGTACGATTACAGAGATACCCCCATTTATATCTTTTTTTATGTTTTGGTGAATTTTACAGAATAAAAACATTTTAAGAAAAAATAATTTTTTTTGCTGCTTTATTTTGCAGCTATAACTTTTTATTTTTTTGCTGATGACGCTGATGGCAGCTTGTTTTTTGCAGGAAAAGATACATTTTCAGCGTCATGTTTATTTATATCGCTTTTTGATCACGTTTTATTGCATTTTTGTTTGGTGGTATGAATTAAAGCTTGGTGTAACTGGAGTGGTTGACTGTGGGAAAAGATTTTAGCGGGTCGTTACAGATGCGGTGATACCAAATTGTGTTCTTTTTTTTTTTTATTTAATAAAAAAATGTTTTTGGAAAAAAATTTATTAGTTTTTTTTTTTTTTTAGGAATTTAAAAAAATATATTTTTACACTTTTAACTATTTTTTTAAACTTTTTTACATTGTCCCAGGATGGGAATTACGTTTTACAAACAACGCGCTGATTGATTTTTCGAAATGCAGAGTTTCAGATCAGGATCTGACAGGCAGGAAAGAGGCATGCCAGCGCCTGCTCCCCGCGCCACCGCAGGTCCCTTTTGGGGCCGGGGTCTCCATGGAGACTATCAGGACAATGCGATTGCACCCATCGTGAGGGCCGAACGATTGGGCGCCGTAATATACTTCTATTTGCAGGAACCCGCTCCGCCAAGAGTATATGTGCGACGATTCGGTAAGAGGAAAACGATTAGCCACTGGGGGATTTTGAAACACAACTAAAGATTTAAAACCCAAGTTTCAATCTTGGAGGACTGCTTCTTGTCCGGGCACCTTCCTGTGTCCAACTAAGCCAGCTCTTGACTGTTTTCCAGACACCTATTCTGGTTCCTAATTAACACCCGAGGTTTTAGGCCTGATGCAAGTGTGTAATGAATGTAAGGTGTAGTGCTTTTTACCATAGGTTTAAAAGCCACACATTTCCTTTACCCAGGTGAAATGTACACCCCCCTTCAACACACATTCCCCACTGTCTCACAATCCCTCCCTCTTTCCAGACCGGGGTGGTCACCAGACCGGAGGGTGGTCAAAATCCAAAGAGACAGTGAATTGGACCATCATGGCCCTCTCAGCTTCATCCTCACCACTGCATTCCAACATCAATTTTCTTCATCTGAAATCCGCATACCCTTACCCTCCCAGGCCATACTCTCTGGGGGTCGGGTATCCTGCACGGTTTTCACTTGATTGGGGGGCTCATTTTTTGATATATGGCCCGGCCAAAAGTTCGACCCGGCACATAAAAAACCCCTGTGACTCTTCCTCAAAAATTCAGCCCCCGGCTACCTCCCCTTTCCCCTTTTTATGGTTGCTTTAGGTCATCAGATGTTTTACTATCACTATCTACCCTCTTCTCTCGGGCCCCATCGGCCCCCCATCAGGGTTATACAATTTTTTATTCACTTTCCCCGCTCATGGGGTTATACAATTCATTTTCATTTACCCCGCCACTGTAGGGTTTAAAAATTTATTTCTTCAATCCGATCTGGCCCCTTTTTTTAAAACATTCATCCAAAAAAATTTAAAATTTCCCCAAATCGGTCCCTCAATATGTAATATTTTGACCCCCCCCGCACAATTTCCCCTATAGTAGGAAATAGGAGCGACTCAGACCTCCCCCCGGGGCCTTAGTGCCCCCTTTAAAAAAGGGTTTAATCCCCCGGCAGCTGAGGAAACCTCCCTCAGAGCCGGGGCCCCGGAAACCTCTTTAAAAAAATATATTTTTTGTCCCCCCCAAAGGGGGGGCTCGCCCCTGCCCCTTTAAAATTTCACGGGGGAAAGGGGAAATCAGGGACCCCGGGTTTCCCCGGAGAACCCCCCTTCGTCCCCCAACTCACCTGAAAAGGGAAAATTTATACTATCACAGTCAAAAAATTTTTTTAAAAATCATTATAAAGATTATTTTTAGTACATCATCATATCTGATATCAAAAAAAGTTTAACCCCACCCCTTTTTTGGGGGTTCCCCCCCTGGGGGCTGCGCACCCTCAGTAGGAGCTTCATCCCTGCCCAAAACAGAATCCCCCTTTCCCCCCCAAAACCCTTTAAACCCGGGGGGAAATCTTTTCCCAATTTTAAGGGGGTTGCCCCCGGTTTTTACCCCCCCACTTAAAAATGAAATCTCCCCGATTTTTGGGGCCCCGTCCAGGGGATTTTGGGGAGTTTTGGGTGTTCCATGGATGCCACCACACTCGGTGCTTATCGGGGGTGAAGCCCTATCAATCAGTCTGTCACATAGGGGAAATCACGGGACCTTTGAGTCCAAGGGGGGGGGTTTTGCGGGGGAGTCTTTTAAAAACCGGGGGAAACCCCTTTGGCCCCCTCCCCCTTTGGTGAGGGGGGCACACACACAGGTTCGGGCGCGGAAAAAGAGGGCCCTTTTCCCAAAATCACGGCATTTTGGGGGTCCCCTCTAGTAAAAACCGGCAGCTTTTTTTTCACATCCCCAAACCACTGTCCCCCCCAATCCCCCCCCCTTTATGTCCCCTGGGGGGCCTTTTAAACCCCCTTATCAATCCCTATGCCCCCCAAAAGCGGGAAAACGCTTTCCCGGGGAGTTTTGGGGGCCCGGAACTTGAAGTGACCCCTTTTCAAAAGGGCGAAAACCCAGGAACAGCTCGGGGTAGTTTTTTACCTCACCTTTTAACCCCTTTAATCAGGCCGCTGACTGCGACCCCCAAAATGTTCCCCTTCAAACCCCCCCGGCCCGGGGGTCCCCCTAACACCCACCCCGGGGACAATCTCCCCCTTTTCAGCTTGGCATGGGTCTTGGTTCCGCTCGCTCAGGTAAAGCATGGGGCCCCCTGGGGCACTCCAAAACAAAGGGGGCGACCATCATGGCCCCCAATAGGGGCAGATTTCCTCTCCAGTTCCTAAAAATTTAGTAAGTTTTCCCCCCACATCATCACGAGTCCCATCTTTTTCAGGGGCCTTTCTTACCCCCCTTTTTTTACAGGGGGCAAGGCAGGTCCTTTTAAAAAAATACTCTGGGACGAGGTGTGGGGAGCTGCAATCTGCCCAAAACCCCCGGGTTTTTCTCCTCTGCTGCTGCGGGTTTTCTGTGGTGCGTGCAGCATGCTGGGGCTGCAGGCCCCGCGCTCCATGCTCCGGGGAAACCTGCTGCTTTATGCTGGGGCGCAGGCGCTTGTCCATTTTCCCGGGGGCCTGGAAAAAGGTTTTCCCAAAAACCCCCCTTTACTCCCGGGTTATCTGTTAAAACCCCGGATTTCTTATTTTTACATTAACTTGCTCATTTGTTAAAACAGCGCCTCCTGCTGTATCCATGCGTCAATTTTTCCCGTCTCAAAAAGGGGCAGTTTTTCACTCAAGACAAAAAAATCCAAAAAAAAAATTTCCTTTTTGTTTGCAACACTTTTTTTTTTTTTTTTTTTTGGCAAAGTTTTTTAGGGCCCCTTTTCTCTTTAAGATCCCTCCAAAAAACTTTCCCGCTGCCCCATTTTTTTTTTTTTTTTCTCTCCTGCTATTTCAACAGACTTCCCCCTTTTTTTCTGTCTCAAACCCCCCCGGGGGCATGCAAAACCCACCCCTAATGTATCAGCCACTGCGCTCCCCCAAACTTCCCCCCAAAAAGTAACTTTTCCCCGGGGGTATAGTTTAAAGGGTCGCTGCTGGGTGGGACAATAAAAAAAAAAAGTCATTCAAAAAAGCGTTCTGGTGAAAAGGGGCCCCAACCCTTTTTTAAAAATCCACAGCAAACAGATAAAAAAAAAACAAAAAAAAAACCCCAGGCTTGTCTACCCCTAATAAAAAGGGGTTTTCCCTTTTTATCCGGGCCCCGCCCCACCATTGTGCCCAAAACAACAATAAGATTTTTTTAAACCATATGGAGTTTACAGATACCCCCTTGGGGTTCAAAGGGGCCCCTTTTAGCGTCCAGATTTTAGGGGAACCCCCCTATTCAGCGTATTCCCCGGATTCGCACTGAGATACCCTGTGCCCGGGGGGCCCTTTCCCCGCCCCCCGCGGGAAAAGCTCACACCCGGGGAAAATTTTCTTTTTGCGGGAAAAAAAACCCCGGTCCAGACTGACCGGGCTCCCCCCCCCGGGGACTCTTCTTGTGCCGGGAAAACCCCTTTTCCCGTGTGGGGCCCTAAGCCCTCTTACTGTGTTTCAACCCCCAATTTTGCCCCCCCAAAAAACCCCCTGATATTTTCAGGCCTAGCTAAAAAATGTGAAAATTTGAATGTAAGGGTGGGGACCCTTTTCTCAAACCCCAGGTTTAAAAAACCCCCATTTTTTCCCTTTTAAAACTAGGTGAAATGTACCCCCCAATTTCACACACTTTTCCCTCCTGCCCCACAGTAAAAAACCCTGATGAATAGTATGTATATTATAAAGGGTATGTATGTATACTGTAGTATATGGGAAAGCAGGGGGGTAAAGTGGTTAGTTTTTGCAGCGCGGGGGGCCTGGGTTAAAAACCCCCCAAAGGGAAACAACATCGAAAGGATTTGTATTTTTTTTCCCCGTTTTGCGGGGGGTTTCCCCCCGGGTTTACTCCGGGTTTCCCCCCGACCCCCAAAAACTATGATAGGGAATTTTTGGGGGCCCCCCTCGGGAAAAAAACCCCTTTTAAAGTGGGGGAAAGGGCTGGGGAAAATTATATGCTATAAAATGAGCAAAAAAATAAATATGTTGTTTCTGTATAAAAAATTTATGTAATTCCCACCCAAAAAAAGGGGGGGAAAATATTTAAAAAAAAGAAAAAACTTTATAAAAAACAATATCAATTCATAAAACATAAGGGTTTTAAGGGAAAGCAATATTGAAGCACGTGGTACATTTGGGTTTGGGGAAGTGGTATCAATTCATAAAAAAGATTTTTTTTTCATAACTATTCCTCAAAGCCGTTTCAGTGTATAAATATTTTACTTCAAAAGTTTCTATTAACAAAAAAATTTTTATGGGGCAGGAAAAAAAAGGGTATGTTTTTTTATTAAATTTAAAAAATTCCACAAAAGGGGGACAAAATCTGCCCCAGAACTATTTTTGATGGTCATATCCCGGGTTTTTTTTTGCACCGCCACTAGGGGGAATAAAA
>JARQOD010000003.1:12906794-13014173 GCA_033576555.1 Oophaga sylvatica | reverse complement strand
GGGGAAGTAAAAACCCTGTCATCACAGAAATACAATGGTTGTATCCACAGTAAGCAACACAGCTTCCAACCAGCAAACTAACGTTTTGGTTCAGAATCTTTAAATTAGTTAAAGTTCATATAGCTTTCTTGTGTGGGTCATAAAAACCGGGGGTCAGGGGTTTGTATAAAAAAACCGATTACTTCATAAAATTGGCAAAAAATAGCACACATTTGCAGACACAAAACGGAGACACAGCAGGCAAGAAAAACCAAGCCAAAAATCACTCCCAATAAAAATTTCAGGTTTCTCTCTGTTACCTAACCCCAGCAAAGGGGGTTTTTCAAGAGGGGGGTTAGACCAAAAGGCTTCAGATTCCTCGAAAATATGGGTACAAGGCCAAAGGGTTTTAAGGACAAGAAATTTCATGCAGGCTGTTTAAACACTGATGCTCGCTGGGTGTTAAGAAGCAAAGGGGAATAGGGCGGGAACATCCCACGGAAACCCTTTTGACTGGGGCAAGAAGCTGCAGCAAGACAAAAGTAAAATGGCTGACGAACAAATGAGTTTCAGGAAAAAACATGAACCTTACCCCAGCTTACCGCTCCACCTTCTAACACTCTGTCTGTTATCCTCTTTGCTGGCGACTTATCCCCAAAATCCTGGTTCTCCTCAACACAACCCCACACTCTTTTTCTAAACCCTGCCACGTCCCTACACGTTTTGCAACCGATAACCTCATACCCATTAATCCGCCTCCCCCCCTGGTGCCCACCGGGCATTTGGAACGCACGCTCGTTGCAATAAACTGTCATTTATCCACGACCCTTTTTACCACCAACAAGCTCCTTCCTTGCTATAACAAAAAACCTGGCTCACCCCTCTGACTCAGCCTCTCCACTGCGTCTCTTATGGCAGATTCCATCTTTCTCACCCCCCCCCCCCCCCGCAAGAAACATGGTGGAGGGAGTTGGCTTGCTCCCTCCTTCCTCTCCTTTACCCCCCTTTCCCTCTCCCACCCTCCGCTCTTCCTCATTTGGGGCCTCCGTCCGCATTCTCCCTTTCCAACCTCCAGCTAGCTGTCACTACCGGCCCCCCGACCACCATCTCCCCTTTCTCGATCACTTCACCACCGGCTGCTTCATTTCCTCCCCGGGAAAACATCCCCACTATCATCATGGGTGCTTTAACATCCCCATTGACACTTCGACTCACGCCTCCAAACTTTTTCGCTCACTGCCTCCTTTGGCATCATCAATGGTCCTCTGCGGCCACTCACAAAGATAGTCACACCCTGGACCTTATCTTCACCCCTCTGTCCCTTACTAATCCACTAACTCACCCCTGCCCCTTTCTAACACAACCTACTGACATTTTTTTCCCCTCCCCCCTCCTGTCCAACCCCCGCTCCCAAACTCGCTCATCCTCGCAGAAATCTCAAACACCTAAATTTTTACAATCGCTCTCTGAGTCCTCCTCCCTCTTACAGACAAGCCCACTTCATGGGACAGATGCTGCTGCCACCTTTTTAACACCCCCAATAACAGCAGCACTTGATTCGGCCGCCCCCCTCACACATAGCAAAACTCGCACAATCAACGGCAGTCCGGCTGACCCGGCCTCACCAAAGTACTAGACGGGCTCCCGGGTTGCTGAGCGGGAAAAATGGAAGAAATCCGTCTCCGAGACTTACCGCATACAAGTGTGTGGCCCGCGCGCTTGGTACACTGTTCCAGGAGAAACCAGAAAAGGGTAACTGCAAAATCTGTATTCATTCACATCACCACATTCCCAATTACCACCAAGGGAATCTTGACTATTTAAGGGTGTGAGTTTAGGCAGCGTGAGGTCATTGGTTCATTCCAGAGGAGGGAGTTTGGAGGTAGTCTGAGGAAGGAGATTTCCTGTCGATACTTCTATCAGAGACAGGAGGGAGAGAGAGATTGCGTTGAATCTCAAACAGACAGACTTTTTAGTACCCTAGCAAGTGGAAAGTGACTCTCGGAGCAAGCGTGTTTTGTCTGCGAAGTCCTGGAGCTGCTCGGCGGTCTTTGAAGGAAAGAAGGAAGGGGATACAGTTTGAAAAACTCGGTTAATGAGAATCGTCGCGAGCTTTGGAAAGAAGGAAGAAAGCTAATGACAGAATACTGCTTGCCCTGTGTTTGTTAAGGATGAGAGTAGGTGAGGGCGAGTGGTGACCCTAAAAAAGGGGGAATTCGGTGACAACCACCTTCACTCAACTAACCGGACCCGGGTCCGAAGTATTTGTAGAACCTTCACGGTAGTGAGAGAAACACGGAATCCCTGCTGGATTCAATACGGGAGGGTAGCCCTAAGTGCCGATAGTAACCGGGGTCAGGCAGAACAGGAGTGGGCGCAGCCATATAGCCTTGTTCTTGCAGAAGAAGACTTCCACCACAATGTTGGCCGGGCGGGAAACTGTCTTGCTTAGGTTTAAATGACTTCACGAAGTTGGACTCATACACTTTAAAGGGAAAAGGAGGCCTTAAACCTCTTGGGAATTACCTGGTGTTTCATTCTCCACCTGAGCGCTTCCCGGGACATACCTGCAACTCCCAGTAAAGGTATGGAAAGGATTGACTTGTGTGACTGACTTTTGCCCGCACCCTGCACCGCCATTAAAACCTGAGAGATCCATCTGTCCCCCTGTGGGGGACTTCCACCTTGCTGCCCCAACCCTCAGAGGTTCACCCTGCAGCGCTGTACCCTGATCAGAAAACCAAAAGGTGGCGTCACAAAAATTTTACACAATCCCCTGTAAATATCCCCCTTTGAATGAGGCCCGGGAAACGGAACCCAGCTGTGTACTTGTGCATTCCCCATAGACTTCAACGGTCGGTGCCGAGTACCCTAAGCCCTGGTTTACGTGTCGACTCACAAGCGTCTCCCAGCTTTCAAGGGCCCACTCACGCCCAAAGCAAACTTTCATCTTATATCCTCCCGTCTCACAACCCTAAAAAAGCTCTTCAACCTTTCAATTCCTACTTCGTCCCCCGCACCTCCTCCCTCTTCTCATTTGCTGAAGATTTTGCCTCCTTTTTAAGCAGAAAAATTGTACGATCGCGAAAAAACTTTGACCCACAGCCCCCAATGCCCCTCTTAGCTGCTCACCCTGTTCCTCCAAACCAACTTCTCACCTACAGAAGATCAGCTCTCCCACCTCCTTTCAAGATCACACCTATTACTTGCACACTTGACCGCTCCTGTCCCCCCATCCCTAACCTCGCCACAGTCTTTCTTCCCTACTTAACACACCTCTTCAACCTCTGACTTACAAAGGTGTGTTCCCCCCATCCTTCAAAAATGCCCGTGCACCCATCTCAAAAAGACCTCCCTGCCCATCCCTTGCGTCTAGCATCGCCCAATATTCTTCTCCCTTATGCCTCAAAACTACTAGAACAAACATGTCCATCTTGAACTGTCCTCCCATCCTTCTCTTTCTCCCCTTTGCCGCTTACAAAACGGTTCGACTGCATCACTGAACTGAAACTGCCCTAACTAAAGTCACCAACGACCTACTAACCGCCAAGGCAAGCGACACCACTCTGTCCTCCTCCGGACCTGTCTTCTGCTTGACACTGTGGACCACCCCTCCTGCTCCAATTCTTTCATCTCTGGGCATCACAGGCTTGGCCCTATCCTGGATCTCATCATATCTAACAGATCGAACATTCAGTGTCTCCCTCTCCCATTCCACCTCCTCACCTCGCCCCATCTCTGTCGGTGTTCCTCAAGGCTCAGTTCTAGGACCCCTACTCTTCTCCATCTACACCTTCGGCCTGGGACAGCTCATAGAATCCCACGGTTTGCAGTATCATCTCTATCTGATGACACGCAGATCTACCTATCTGGACCTGACCTCACCTCCTTACTGACAAAAATCCCACACTGTCTGTCCGCTATTTCAGCTTTCTTTTCTGCTCGCTTTCTAAAACTGAACATGGAAAAGACAGAATTCATCATCTCTCCCCCATCTCACTCTACCCCTCCACAAGACCTATCCCTCAATGTCAATGGTGCTCACTTTCCCCGGTCCCGCATGCTCGGTGCCTCGGGGTGATCCTCGACTCTGCCCTTTCTTTCAAGCCACATATCTAAACCCTAGCCTCCTCCTGCCGTCTCAAACTCAAAAATATTCCCGGATCCATGCATTCCTTGACCACGACACCACAAAAAAACACTAGTGCATGCCCTTATCATCTCCCGCCTTGACTACTGCAACCTCCTACTCTCTGGCCTCCCCTCTAGCACTCTGGCACCACTCCAATCCATCCTACATTCTGCTGCCCGACTAATCCACCTCTCTCCCCGTTATTCCCCAGCCTCTCCCTATGCCAAGCCCTTCATGGCTTCCTATCATCCAGAGGCACCAGTTCAAAACCCTAACTATGACATACAAAGCCATCCACAACCTGTCTCCTCCATACATCTGTGAAATGGTCTCCCGTTACTTACCCAACGCAACTTTCGATCCTCTCAGGATCTCCTTCTCTACTCTCCTCTTATCTCTTCTTCCCACAACAGCATACAAGACTTCTCCCGTGCCTCCCCTATACTCTGTAATTCTCTACCCCAACACATCAGACTCTCGCCTACCATGGAAACCTTCAAAAAGCCGACAGGCCTACAACCAGCAGTGGATCCTCAGTCTACTAAACCGCCGCACGACCAGTTCTACCCTCTCTAGTGTATCCTCACCCATCCCCTGTAGATTGTGAGCATTCGCGGGCAGGGCCCTCTCTCCTTCTGTACTTATGTGTGTCCTGTATTGCTCATATTTATCGTACTTGTCTATATTCGCCCCCTCTCACATGTAAAGCGCCATGGAAATAAATGGCGCTATAAAAATGAATAATAATAATAACTGTCCGCAGATTCTAGTTTGCTCTTCACTCCCTGAACTGTCCGTAGATCCTAGTTTGCTCTCCGCTCCCCGAACTGTCTGTAGTTCCTAGTTTGCTCTTCGCTCCCTGAACTGACTGTAGATCCTAGTTTGCTCTTCGCTCCCCGAACTGTCCGTAATCCTAATTTAATCCTTGATCCCTGAACTGTCTGTAGATCCTAGTTTGCTCTTGGACAGGCTATGAACAGTAGAGGAGTTGGAGGAGGCAGTGGGGTAAACTCCAGAATGAAGAAGCCCCGGGGCCCGATCATTTCTCAGGAATCCTAAAAAGAATATGGGGAGATCTTGTTACCAGAATTATTGGGGTTAGAGGAGCCGCGTAAGTGGGAAGATCGCCCACATCTATGAATGAAGCAATTATTGTCCGGGGAAAACCCTGAGTCCCCAGACACGTATCGTCCGATATCCCGACTCTCTGCAGATAATGAAATATTAGCCAAAGTACCCTCCAATAGGGAAAATAAATGATAGCGGAAGTGATCCATGAGGACAAACATGATTTATGCTGAACAGATCTACGGCACCAACATCAGACGGTGATATCTTACTATACAGATGAGTAATAACGAGGCTGCAAATAGAGCAATAATGTCCGCGGCGCTATGAAAGCTTGCGACAGTGTCGAGTGGAATTATTTCTGGAAAGTATTGGGCAAAATGGGATTTGGTCATAAGTTTATAAAATTGGGTCAATGTTCTCTATGTGTCACCGTCCACTAGATTGAGAGTAAATGGTCGATTGTCAGGGTCATGTGAGTTGGGCAGTGGTACACGACACGGGCGCCCGCTAGCAACCTCTCCCATTTGAATTAGCAATGAGCCGCTGGCATGTTAACTGAGAGATTCCAAGGACTTCATTGGTTTTATGTGTAATAACATAGAGAAGGTGAGTCTGGTGCCAATGACGCTACTGTATGTGGGCGATATAGAGTCATCTGTGGGCCCAATAATGACATATATAAAGGAGTTTGGTGCAAGATCAGGACTAAACATCAATTGGAATAAGTCATCTATATTCCCACTGACTCACTTCCACATATGGAAACAATTACACCAGCTCAGACACAAGTGGTGGAACAGATTAAATATCTCAGTGTGTTGGTCGGGTCTAATATTACAGACTACATAACATTAGACATTAACCCCTTACTAGAGAGATTTAGATCCAAAATAAATACGTGGTGTAAATGTAAAGGGACGGCCGCGGGGCCGATGCACTAGAAGCTGCTACGTATTTTACCTCTGTAGTCTCCATTCGCCTGGTGTGTTCTCCCGTTTAAGAGAGCGTACAGAGCAATTAGAGTCCCAAATCACGTGAAACAGTTCTGCTTTATTTTCCTCTGGACACAGCACATCCAAGACACCATAAGCACGTCTTAATCGATAGCAGCAATGCATTCTTCACAATTCTGCCTTTTTCTCTGCTACACCAGAATGGACCACTAAGTATTGACGGGACGAGGAGCTCGGTGAAAATGGCACTTCGATCTATTGCCCTGGAGACACTTCAATCCAGCATAAAGAAAGACACATCTATTAGGTCGTCCACCTCTCTCTGGTTATCCTGCCCGGATACTTCGGATGGCCCACTCACTGCTATGCTTCAGCACGACCACTTCTGCTGAGCGTTCCCACAGTGGCTCTTCACTGGACTACTGCTACATAAACCCACTCTCTTTGGGCTCACGTTTCCCACGGTGAGTCCTTCACCGGCTTCTTCAGTGTTGCTGGTCCCACTTCTTCTACCCTATGCTCAGGGCCCAGGAACGTGGACGACCTCAATTAGCAAGGTCCACCCCCGACTGACTCCCGCTAAGAGGAATCTTCCTGACCGATTCCCGCTTGGAGGCAATCTTTCTCTAGCAACAAGTCCCTAATTATTGTCCCTATAGGACTGGATGTGCTCAATGCCCCCCTGTAGTGACCAAACCCAGTTACTGCTTTGACATCTTTTTATAACATTCTATCTGGATCTCTAACGTGCCTCCATTAGTGATCCCTCGCAAGCTACACTTAACCCATAAATATATACACTACCTTTCTAATGCCTCCTCTGGTGACCCCTAGGATGCACTATCTACCTATAACTCAACCCCACATACTAGACATGACAGTAATACATTGCATCAGACAAGGCATACATTTACACATGCTAACACAATTAAAGGGGATGAAACCTTTGAAGGGTTAATACCCTTCACCTCCTTACATAAATTTCCTCTGTAATAGGTCGGGGGAATCTCATTAATGTGATTTTAATGTCACAATTGTTGTATTTGCTTCACAATTCCCCATGTTGGATCTATCCTCCCATATTACAAAAGGTGCAGTCATTTTTCAGAGAACTGATATGGTGCAAGCTAAATGCAAGGATAAAACTGGAATCACTTCAAAGGGACAAAACTGAGGGAGATTTGGAGATTCCAGATCCATGGATATATTTTATAGCTTGACAGATGCAACATTTTCATGGGTGGGAAAAAGAGAGAGTATGGGCAAGAATTGTAGTCATGTCCTCCAAGAAAAAAAATGGGTGTCACTCAAATATGTGCTGTAGGTGGGCACTAAGTACACAGAGAGAGAGACCGACCTTAGCAATGATGTACAAGGTGTGGGACAGGGGAAGAGATTGTTGGGGATAAGGGAATACTCTCATGTTACCCCATTATGGCAAGATCAGTGACTGGTGGAGTTTGACAAGTTGACTGGTTTCGGAGGTTGGGAATCAACGGGAATTCAGACTTTAGATCAGTTAGTAGAAAATGGAACACTTAACAGCTTTAATAAACTACTACAAGAGTTTGGATTGCCTTACGGCCTCTTCTTTCGATACCTACAAACTTAGGCATGCATATCTAACTCAGCTTAGCACTGCGGCACCGGATATACGGAAAAAACATTTACTGGACCCAACCGTGGCGGCAAAATACACGACCGGATTAATTCTAAACATCTATCAGCAACTCTTACAGTCTTGCATGGGAGACCATCCCCTGACAGCTATATTAAAATAGGAAGCAGATGTGAGGCTGATTAAGGAAGTTTTGAATCCCCAATTGCTATATCTGTTATGATTTGGTAGCTGAGGAGAGCAGGCAAAAACAGCAATACACCAGAGAGGTTGGAATCTACTGGATTGCAGTACCCTGACTAACCACCACAACTAAAGGCAGCCGTGGAGTGTTCCTACGTTGGTCCTAGACGCCTCGTCACAGCCTGAGAGGTTAACTACACCTAAAGATAGAAAGAGGAAAGCTATCTGCCCCGGAGAAGATCCCCAAAGAACAAAGGAAGCCCCCAAACATGTAATGGCGGTTAGACAAGAGGAAATACAGACACAGACAGAAAATAGTATGAGCAAACGTTGGGGCCCAATCTTCCTAGACAGAAAAGGATAGGAAGGATACTTACTGCAATCCAAAAAACCCTAAAAAATACCAACTCTACTAATTGCAAAACACCTGAGATCACACGACCTCTACCACCTAAATTAGTTCTCTAGCGTAACAAAACTAAGCCGCAGCCACAGAAAAAACTGGAAAGGCAAATGAACAAATAACAGTGGCTCCAGAAAACTGAGAGGAGCCCAAGCCCCCCGGGGGGGGGGGTGGAGACCTGGCTAACCTCACAGAAATGCAGAGAAATATGCAAATGGTAAGCACAAAAACAAAAAACAGAAAATATCTTATCTGAGAGCAGGAGAAGAGGCAAGACTCAGCAAGCTTCCAAGTGAACCAGGAACCACAGTTTGAGACAAGAACAATTGATCACCGGCAACCATGATGGGAGGGAACCTCCTTATATAAGACCAGTCTGTAACTCCTGATTGCCAATCCTCATTGAATGGTTCAGTACTGTTTGTAACCACCAGAGGGAGCTTCTGCTCAGAATTCACCTCTAACACATTCACAACATATATCTTTCACGAACATTGTACCAAGCTCGCAAACTTATTGCACAACATTGGCAACACGCTCAACCACCGACAGTTATCATTTAATAAATAAGCAAAACAATATTATTTGGTTGGAAATTTGACAACATCCAGAGATCCTGTGTTGTGAACACTTTGAATCTGGCTTCTGAGTTTGGGCTCCCTCTGGTGGTTGCTGCTGGTAATGGAGCTGGTCTGGTTGACAGAAGTCGATCACCTGAGGAGGATGATTGGAGATCAGGTGTTACTGATTGGGGAGATATAAGTGAGCAGCCTTCCCTGGGTTGTTGCTGGTGATTTTGCTTTTCTTCCTGAACCTCTTGGAAGTCTGCTTGCTCCCTGCTTTGTCCTGCATCTTTCAGATAAGTTATTTGTCTGTTTAAATCTGTGGCGTTTGTTCCCCGTTTGCTTTTCACTGTTTTCTGCCTTGCTGGTGTGAGTTCAGCCGGGCTCCCTGCGGGGACCTGTGCTGGACTCTGTATTCATCGCCACTGCTTATGTCAGTCTTTTCTGTAATTCCAGTTCCCTGTTATTTCAGTATCTGTTGTTTTGCATCCAGTTCACACTAGAGTTCTGATATAGCGGGGGAGGAGGTCGTGAGGCCTCAGTATTTTTGCATATCAGACAGGTTTAAATTTTTTTAGGGTTTTTGCTGGATTGCAGACAGTATCCTTTTCTGTCCTGTTCTATCTAGACAGTTTGGGCCCCAGCATTTGCTTACTCTATTTTCTGTCTGTTTGTGCTTCATCTGTCCCACTGGCAATATATGTTTTGGTGGCTATCTGTTCCTTTGGGGCTCTACTCTGGGGCAGTTAGCTTTCCCCTTTCTCTCTTTAGGCATAGTTTAACTCTTTGGCTGTGTCGAGGCGTCTAGGGCATCGGAGGTATGTCCCACGGCTAATTCTAGTTCTGTTGTCAGTTAGGGGTTTGCAATCCGCTAAGTTACCAACCTCTCTGGGTGTCTGGTTGCCTAGCCTATTTTTCCTATTATCCTACTCGGTTACCGAATCAAAACAGAATCACCGGCCCGACTGTAGATTCTAGGGTACTCTAAAGAAGGAAAGGATTGGAATAAAAAAAAAAGTTGTTACAATTTTTTATATATTTTTTCCTCTTTTTCTCTGGGGGGCCGTAGGAGGATTTTTTCTTCATGGAGACTAAGCATTTATCTGTGTTGAGCAGCTCGCTGCTGAAGTTCGGAAAATTTCTGCCTATCTCACTTAGTTGTCTACTGTAGAACCTAAGATCCCTATTCCTGATTTATTTTCTGGGATCGGTCTAAATTTTTGAACTTTAAGAATGATTGTAAATTGTTTTTTGCCTTGAAACCTAATTCCTCGGGGAACTCGGTGCAGCAGGTTAAAATTGTCATCTCCTTGTTGCGCGGCGACCCTCAGGACTGGGCTTTTTCCCTGACACCTGGGGATAAGTTGTGCTTCTTTTGTGGGGACGCCTCTCATACTATTTCCGTCTGCCCTAAGCGGGAAAAACGTTTTGCTCACTCATTTGTTTTTGGGCAATGTACAGCCAAATTCCCTTTGACAGTTACCTTGATCTGCTCCTTATCTTCATTTTCTGCTAAGGCTTTTGTTGATTCAGGGGAAGCCCTGAACCTGATGGATTTTGACTTTGCCAAATGTTGTGGTTTTCCCTGGTACACCTGTGGACTCCAATTCCTTTGAGGGGTATTGATGCTACCCCTTTGGTGGAGAATAAACCCCAGTTTTGTACCCAGGTGATAACGCGGGTATCCCCGGATCACCAAGAATTGTAAATTTTTGGTGTTACATAATTTACATGACATTATTGTACTGGGTTTTCCTTGGTTGCAGACCCAAACCCTGTTTTGAATTGGAAGTCTGTGTCTGTGGTTAGTTGAGGTTGTCAATGTGTTTGTAGTGACACTCCTGTTTTTTCTACATCTCCCAAGTCTCAGGATGTCCCAGACTATTTGCTTGATTTTTCTGATGTGTTTAGTGAGAGTAAGTCTGCGTCCTTGCCTCCTGACAGGAGTTATGATTGCGCGATTGAGTTAGTGCCCGGTTGTAAATTCCCCAAGGGTCGGCTCTTCAATTTATCTGTACCTGAACATGATGCTATGCGATCTTATATCAAAGAGTCATTGGAGAAGGGTCATATTAGACCGTCCTCTTCACCTTTAGGTGCCGGCTTTTTCTTTGTGGCCAAGAAGGATGGCTCATTGAAGCATGTAATGACAGATCACTGTTAAATATCAGTATCCGTTACCCCTGATTTCCAATTTATTCTCCAGAGTGAAAAGTGCTAGTTGGTTTACCAAGCTTGACCTTAGGAGTGCGTATAATCTTATTCGCATTAAGTACTGTGATGAATTGAAGACGGCGTTTAATACTCCTGAGGGGCATATTGAGTACCTAGTGATGCCTTTTGGGCTCACTAATGCCCCTTCCGTCTTCCATCTTTCATGAATGATATTTTCTGGGATTTTGTGGACAAGTTTTTGATCGTTTGTTTGGACGATATTTTGATTTTTTTTCCAATGACAGAGGATTCTCATGTGGAACATGTTCTGATTGTATTCCGGATTTTGAGAGAAAATGCTTTGTATGTTAAGGGATCAAAATGTCTCTTTGGCGTACAAAAAATGTTTGTTTTTGGGATTCATTTTGTCTCCGTCCACTATTGAAATGGACCCGGTCAAGGTTCATGGCCATGTCACGCTGTATAGCAGATATATATGTGATGACAATAATCTTTATCAAAAGGGCAACATACTATATAACATGCGCATAGCTATATGATAACATAGATTTACCTGACAGAAAGTCCAGTGGGTCAGAACGGAATCCGTTATACGCTGTCTCCGGCTAGAGGGTGACCGGGGTCTAAGCTGACCCTAACTGGGGTCTTAACTAATCCCTCAACCTGGAGGTACTGTTAAAGGTACAGAGGTCCAGGCCACCAGCGTAAACCCCTGTCTCCTATCAATCCCTGCCAACTGTATTCTAGTCCTAAGAAGGACCCTGAATACCACCAAAGGGAATGACCAGGTAACGGTTAATGAACAGAAAGACAAACAAGAAAGATAAGAAATAAAGTAAATAAAGTCTTACATACAACACTCACACACAGTAGGAACACCTTAGGTCTCAGAGATAAACTATAAGCTGTAAGAGTAAAAACAACTAAGGAGCTCTTAGCTTAAGTATTCCCAGAACTGATCCAGTCTGCTAAACTAATGAATGCTTTCACCGGCATCAAACACCCAGACTGGCAGGAATATAAAGGAAACTAATTAGAACATAATCCAAAGCAGCCGGGCGAGGCTGGACCTAGTCTTAGCAAAGAGCTAGGTAAAATTAACTCTCTCATTACCAAACAAAAAGAAACAGCAGCTCAGCTGTGAGAAGTCAGAATGTGCAATCGCGACGATCTTCGTGGCGATGCACCCATGACAGTACCCCCCCTTCTACGAGGGGCCTCCGGACCCTCATGACCAGGTCTGTCCGGGTAAATTGTGTGAAAGGTCCGAACCAATCGATCTGCGTTATCATCAGACGCAGGGACCCACGTCCTCTCCTCAGGACCATACCCCCTCCAATGAACTTCCACGTTATCATTGACTACCACTGAAGGAGGAGGTAGAGGTGACGGTATGACTGGTGCCACATACTTTTTAATTTAATGACTTGTGAAACACATTATGAATTTTAAACGTAGGAGGGAGGTCCAGACGAAATGCCACAGGATTAATTATGGAACTGATCCTGTATGGCCCGATAAATCTGGGACCCAACCTCCGGAGGGAACTTTAAGTTTTATATTCCTGGTAGACAACCACACCAGATCGTTCACCCTCAGATCTAGACCAGAAACTCTCCTCCTATCAGCCATCCGTTTGTAAGGGTTCTCCGTAACCTTCAGTCTTAAGCGATCTGGAACTATCAGTCTCCCTGGAAGTCCCACAGGGGCGTCCCCCTGAGCCCTCAATACCTCCCCCTCAAGCTCAGAGCATACAGCTGACACTACAACTCCCTCCTGAGGAATAGGAACCGGATCATCCGTCTTCCCGACCCCTGGGAAAGTACGAGATAAGGCATCAGGAAGCAACTTTATTGAGAAGTCATATGTGCGATGAGGAGGTAACTCTTTACAACCCCCTCAGAGAACTTCTCCCAAAAGTCCTCCAGAAAAGGAGGCAAAGTCCTAGGCACAACCGCACCGATGACCGTGCTCATGAAGTTATTCTTGCAAAATTCACCCCACTGGCTTATCTTTCTGGATTGCCAATCAATCACTGGGTTATGTTTAGCCAACCAAGGAAGTCCCAACACAATAGGAGCAGGCAGACCCTCCAACACATAACAAGACAATTGCTCTTTATGTATTGCCCCTACTCGAAGATCTATGTTATGAACAGCTTGTACCAAGCTACCTTGACCAAGAGTTCTAGAATCAATAGAGAGTATAGGGACCGGTTTGGCCAATACACTCAGTTGCATACCATGCACCTGGGCAAACCGAGTGTCCACCAAATTAGCCCCGGACCCACTATCAAGAAAAACAGAAATCCTCTCAGTTCTAGTACCAATCACCACCTCCGCAGGCACGAGAAACTGAGAGGGATTTGGGGACGAAATACACACTCCCAGGTTAACTCCTTGGTTCAAAGAGGTCCGGGATGGACACCCCCCAACAAAATGTCCCTCTCTCCCGCAAAAGAAACACCTTTAGTCTTGCGGCGCACCGCTGATTCCCTCCTACAAAATGATGTCCCTCCCAACTGCATGGGTTCCTCAGAACAGACCAGGGGAACCTCAGTATAAGGGACTTTAGTAGTAGGTGGAGTCATCACGGGGGGCGGAGTTACCTCGCGTCTTCCCCGAAGACGTCTATCAATGCGAATAGCGAGGGCCATAGCAGCCTCCAGTGATGGAGGAGAATCATACTGAGCCAACACATCTTTTAATTTGTCAGACAACCCTTGACAAAACTGGCTCCTAAGAGCTGGGTCATTCCACTGAGTATCTGTTGCCCATCTACGGAACTCAGAAGAATATTCCTCCGCTGGGCGATTTCCTTGCCGTATTTTACGTAACCTTGTTTCAGCAAGGGAGACTCGATCCGGATCATCATATACCAGACCCAGGGCAGTAAAAAATCGATCCACTGACTGGAGATCTGGGGAGCCTGGAGGAATAGAGAACGCCCAAGATTGAGGATCCCCTTGTAAAGCGAGATAACAATTCCCACCCTCTGCTCTTCACTCCCAGATGACCGAGGCCGCAGCCGAAAGTACAATTTACATGCCTCCCGGAAAGTAAAAAATTTGTCCCGCCCACCAGTGAACCTGTCCGGGAGAGCAACCTTAGGTTCAGATCTGGTTTGCTCCGGGGGGGACAAAACCTTGGACTTAATGTCTGCCAACTCCATGGACAATCCCTGCAACTGCCGGGCCAGCTGGGCTACTGGATCCATGATAGCTGGGGAGAATCTTTAGTATGGGCCGGTGAAAATGTCACGCTGTATAGCAGATATATATATGTGATGACAATAATCTTTATCAAAAGGGCAACATACTATATAACATGCGCATAGCTATATGATAACATAGATTTACCTGACAGAAAGTCCAGTGGGTCAGAACGGAATCCGTTATACGCTGTCTCCGGCTAGAGGGTGACCGGGGTCTAAGCTGACCCTAACTGGGGTCCTAACTAATCCCTCAACCTGGAGGTACTGTTAAAGGTACAGAGGTCCAGGCCACCAGCGTAAACCCTGTCTCCTATCAATCCCTGCCAACTGTATTCTAGTCCTAAGAAGGACCCTGAATACCACCAAAGGGAATGACCAGGTAACGGTTAATGAACAGAAAGACAAACAAGAAAGATAAGAAATAAAGTAAATAAAGTCTTACATACAACACTCACACACAGTAGGAACACCTTAGGTCTCAGAGATAAACTATAAGCTGTAAGAGTAAAAACAACTAAGGAGCTCTTAGCTTAAGTATTCCCAGAACCGATCCAGTCTGCTAAACTATATGAATGCTTTCACCGGCATCAAACACCCAGACTGGCAGGAATATAAAGGAAACTAATTAGAACATAATCCAAAGCAGCCGGGCGAGGCTGGACCTAGTCTTAGCAAAGAGCTAGGTAAAATTAACTCTCTCATTACCAAACACAAAGAAACAGCAGCTCAGCTGTGAGAAGTTAGAATGTGCAATCGCGACGATCTTCGTGGCGATGCACCCATGACAGGCCATTTATGATTGGGTTCAGCCCACTTCCTTGAAGCCTCTTCAGAAATTTTTGGGTTTTGCTAATTTTTACCGTAAATTTATAAGTAATTTTTCTGGTATTCTGAAACCACTGACGGATTTGACCAAAAAGGGCTCTGATGTGGTGAATTGTTCTCCAGAGGCAGTTTCGGCGTTTCAGGAGTTTAAGCGTAGGTTCACTTCTGCTCCTGTTCTACGGCAACCTGATGTTTCTCTCCCATTTCAGGTGGAGATAGATGCTTCTGAGATTGGTGCAGGAGCCGTTTTGTCCCAAAGCGATCCTGTAACCTCTAAGTTTAACCCTTGTGCCTTCTTCTCTCGAAAATTTCCCCATCTGAATATAATGATGATGTGGAGAATCGGGAATTATTGGCTATGAAGTGGGCGTTTGAAGAGTGGAGACATTGGTTGGAGGGAGCCAAACATCAAGTTGTGGTCCTCACTGACCTCAAGAACTTGATCTATCTCGAATCAGCCAAGCGATTAAATCCTAGACAGGCTAGGTGGGCCTTGTTTTTCACGCGTTTTAATTTTGTGGTCTCTTTTCTTCTGGGCACTAAGAATGTTAAGGCCCTCTCTAGGAGTTTCTTTGCGGATTCTCTTGATGTGACTGAGCCTACTACCATTCTAAATGAGGGTGTGGTTCTTTCCGCTATCTCACCCGATTTGAGACTTGCACTGGAGGAATTTCAAGAGGATAAACCTGAAAGGTGCCCTATGGGGAAATTGTATGTCTCCGACCAATGGAGGAGGAAAGTAATGTCTGAAATTCATTGCTCCATGTTGGCTGGTCATCCCGGTATTTTTGGTACCAGAGATTTGGTGAGTCGGTCTTTTTGGTGGCCTGCTTTCTCTTGTGATGTCAGGAATTTTGTGCAGTCCTGTGGGACTTGTTCTCAGTCCAAACCCTGTTCTTGCTCTAGTGGATTGTTAGTGCCACTGCCGGTGCCCAGGATGCCATAGACCCACATCTCAAAGGATTTTATTTCCGACCTCCCTGTCTCTCAGAGAATGACTGTCATCTTGGTGATCTGATATGACTCTTCTCCAATGACTCTTTGATATAAGATCGCATAGCATCATGTTCAGGTACAGATAAATTGAAGAGCCGACCCTTAGGAAATTTACAACCGGGCACTAACTCAATCGCGCAATCATAACTCCTTTCAGGAGGCAAGGACGCAGACTTACTCTCACTAAACACATCAGAAAAATCAGCCAAATAGTCAGGGACATCCTGAGACTTGGGAGAGGTAGAGAAAACAAGAGTGTCACTACAAACACATTGACAACCCCAACTAACCACAGACACAGACTTCCAATTCAAAACAGGGTTATGGGTCTGCAACCAAGGAAAACCCAGTACAATAATGTCATGTAAATTATGTAATACCAAAAATTTACAATTCTGTTGGTGGTCTGGGGCTATCACCTGGGTCAAAAACTGGGGTTTATTCTCCGCCAAAGGGGTAGCATCAATACCCCTCAAAGGAATCGGAGTCCACAGGAGTACCATGGGAAAACCACAATGTTTGGCAAAGTCAAAATCCATCAGGTTCAGGGCTGCTCCTGAATCAACAAAAGCCTTAGCAGAAAATGAAGATAAGGAGCAGATCAAAGTAACCGTCAAAAGGAATTTAGACTGTACATTGCCCAAAACAAATGAGTGAGCAAAACGTTTTTCCCACTTAGGGCAGATGGAAATAGTATGAGAGACAAAACAGGATCCCCAGGTGTCAGGGAAAAAGCCCAGTCCTGAGGGTCGCCGCGCAACAAGGAGATGACAATTTTAACCTGCTGCACCGAGTTCCCCGAGGAATTAGGTTTCAAGGCAAAAAATAATTTACAATTCTTCTTAAAGTTCAAAAATTTAGACCGATCCCCAGAAAATAAATCAGGAATAGGGATCTTAGGTTCTACAGTAGACAACACAATCAGGCAAATGCTTAGTCTCCATGAAGAAAAAAATCCTCCTGCAGCCCCCAGAGTGAAAGAGGAAAAAATATATAAAAAAAATTCTGACAACTTTTTTTTTTACTACTCTTTCCTTCTTTAGAGTACCCTAGAATTTATAGTTCAGCCGGTGATTCTGTTATAATTCGGTAACCGAGGAGGATAATAGGAAAAATAGGCTAGGCAACCAGACACCCAGAGAGGTTGGTAACTTAGCAGATTGCAGACCCCTATACTGACAACACAGCTAGAATTAGCCGTGGACGTACCTACGATGCCTAGACGCCTCAACACAGCCAAAGAGTTAACTAAGCCTAAAGAGAGAAAGGGGAAAGCTAATTGCCTCGGAGTAGAGCCCCAAAGGAATAGATAGCCCCCAAACATATATTGCCGGTGGGACAGATGAAGCACAAACACAGACAGAAAATAGAGTAAGCAAATGCTGGGGCCCAAACTGTCTAGATAGAACCGGACAGAAAAGGATACTGTCTGCAATCCAACAAAAGCCCTAAGAAAAATTCCAACACGTCTGATATGCAAAAATCCTGAGGCCACACGACCTCTCCCCCCCCGCTAAATCAGAACTCTGGTGTGAACTTTTTATTGTGAAAACTAGTTTTTGCATCACCATATTTTGAGAGCTATAATTTTTTCATATTTCGGCCAAGAGAGTCATGTGAGGGCTTGGTTTTTGGGAGACAGAATGAACAAAAGCCAGAAATTCAGGAATTGTTTTTTTTTTTTTATACCGTTCCGCGTGTGGTAAAATTGATAAAGCAGTTTTATTCTTCGGGTTAGTACGATTACAGAGATACCTCATTTATATCTTTTTTTATGTTTTGGTGATTTTACAGAATAAAAACTATTTTATAGAAAAAATAATTATTTTTGCATCGCTTTATTCTGCGAGCTATAACTTTTTTATTTTTTCGCTGATGACGCTGTATGGCAGCTTGTTTTTTGCAGGACAAGATGACATTTTCAGCCGTACCATGTTTATTTATATCTGTCTTTTTGATCACGTTTTATTGCACTTTTTGTTTGGTGGTATGATGATAAAGCATTGGTGTACACTGGAGTGGTTGACTAGTGGGAAAGATTTATAGAGCGGGTCGTTACAGATGCGGTGATACCAAATATGTGTTCTTTATTTTTTTTTATTTACATAAATAAATGTATTTATTGGAAAAAATATTTATTAGTTTTTTTTCTTTATTTAGGAATTTAAAAAAATATATTTTTACACTTTATAACATATTTTTTAAACTTTTTTACATTGTCCCAGGATGGGACATTACTGTTTTACATCAGATCGCTGATCTGATATTCTGCAATGCAGAGTTTCAGATCAGGATCTGACAGGCAGGGAAAGAGGCATGCCAGCGCCTGCTCCCAGCAGCCACCGCAGGTCATCTTGGGGCCGGGGGTCTCCATGGAGACTATCAGGACAATGCGATTGCACCCGATCGCTGAGGCCGAACGATTGGTGCGCCGTACATATACTTCTATTTGCAGGAACGCAGCTCCCGCAGAGCAGTATATGTGCGACGCATGTCGGTAAGAGGTTAAACGATTATGCTCAGCTGGTGGATTTTGAAACACAAGCTAAAGATTTAAACCCAAGTTTCAATCTTGGAGACTGCTTCTTGTGCCGGGACACCTTCCTGTGTCCAGACTAAGCCAGCTCTCTGACTGTGTTTCCAGACACCTACTTCTGGTCTCCTAATTAACACCTGAGTAGTTTCAGGCCTGAGCTGCAAGTGTGTAATGAATGTAAGGTGTAGTGACCTTTCTCTACCACTAGGTTTACAAAGCCACACATTTCCCTTATACCTAGGTGAAATGTACACCCCATTCAACACACATTCCCTTACTGTCTCACATATCCCCTCCCTCTTCTCCAGACCGGAGGGCTGGTCATCCAGACCGGAGGGCTGGTCAACAATCCAACAGAGACAGTGAACTCTGGACCAGTCATGGCCCTCATCAGCTTCATCCTCACCACTGTCATTGCCAACATCAACTTTCTCTTCATCTGAAGCATCCGCACTACCCTGTACCCTCCCAGGCCTATACTCTCTGCGGGCCTCGGGTATCCTGCACGGTTTCATCTTGACCTTAGGGCTGGGCTCAGTTTCGATATAGTGCCTGGCCAGAGAAGTACGACCCGGCACATCAGAACACCCCTGCTGACTCTTCCTCAGAAATTCACGTACCTCCTGTGCTACCATGCCTTCCTCATTTGCACTGGTTGCTTTATGGTCATCAGATGATTCACTATCACTATCTGACCCTCTTCTCTCAGCCACATCTGGCTCACCATCAGGGTTATACAATTCATTTTCATTCACATCCTGCTCACTGTCAGGGTTATACAATTCATTTTCATTCATATCCTGCCCACTGTCAGGGTTATACAATTCATTTTCATTCACATCCTGATCTGGAACCTTAGTTAACATGTCATCCACAACATTAACTTCACCATCTGGTCCCTCAAGTATGTGACTATGTGACAACCCCAGCACTATACTTCCATATAGCTCAGGAACTAGGAGCTGACTCACGACCTCTCCCTGGACTTCAGTGTCCCTATACAATAGGCTATTGTCCATGGCAGCATGAGGAAACCTCTCCTCAGAGCCAGGCTCCTGGGAAACCTCATTTAGAACAATCATATTTTCCTGTGTCGTCCTAAGAGTGGGGTCTCGCCACTGCTCACTCTCAAAATTGTCACAGGACACAGGCAAGTCAGGGACACTCGGTTCCCGAGAACCACCATCCTCGTCTCCCAACATCACCTGCAAAGGAATTTCATCACTATCACAGTCATAATTATTATCAATATCATTATCATGATTATGATCAGTATCATCATCACTATCATGATCATCATCACATAAGTTTAACGGCCCACTAGCATTGTGTTCCGCCCCTCGGGACTGCGCACCCTCAGTAGGAGCTTCATCACACTGTCCAACAGAATCACCCTTCCCCCAGAGATCCTTAGACCGGGGAAAGTCATTACCCAATATAACGGGGTGCACCAGGGTCTTCACTACCCCCACTTCACATGAAATCTCCCCGAGTTTGGGGACCAAGTCCACGGCAGTCTCTGGGTAGACTTTGGTGTCTCCATGGATGCACACCACACTCAGGTGCTTATCAGGGATGAAGTCCCTATCAATCAGTCTGTCACATACGGAAGTCACTGGACTCTCTGAGTCCAAGAGGGCCTGTGCTGGGCAGTCATTTACAACCACCGGGGACCCCTGTGGTCCAGTCTCTTCGGCTGAGGTGGACACACACACAGGTTCTGCGCAGAGAGAGAGGGACCTGCCAACATCACGGCACATAGGCTCCCCTCTAGTGAACAGCCGGCAGCAATTTCACGACATCTCCAACACTGTCCACCACAATCACCCTCCCATATGTCCCCTCGGGCCTTAACCCGCTTATCAGCATACCCTATGTCCCCAACAGCTGGAACGCTCTTACCGGGAGAGTTCGGCGTCCGGGAACTCTGAAGTGACGACCTCTCAGACGGCTGTACCTCAGGAGGACATGCTCGGGTGTAGCGGTTCACCATCACCTTTTCAACTCCATAATCAGGCCTGCTGACTGCAGACTCCCAACTGTATCTCCAGTCATGAACTCCCCTGGCACGGGCTGTCACCGTAACACCCAGCCGGGTACGAATCTCCGCTTTCAGCTTGGCATAGTCTTGGCTGTCCTGCTCGCTCAGGTCAGCATAGGCCACCTGGGGCACTCCAATCAGATAGGGTGCGACCATCATGGCCCACTCAGATAGGGGCAGATTCTCCTCTGCCAGTTCCTCAAACTTAGTAAGATATTCCTCCACATCATCACGAGGTGTCATCTTTTTCAGGGACCGTCTTACCGCCTTCTTTACAGCGGACAAGGCAGGTGCCTTCACAACATTACTCTGGGACGAGGTGCTGAGAGCTGCAATCTGCTCCAACACCCGGTTATTCTCCTGCTGCTGCTGCAGGATTTGCTGCTGGTGCTGCTGCATGCACTGCTGGTGCTGCAGGCGCTGCTGCTCCATGCTCCGCTGGACCTGCTGCATGTACTGCTGGTGCTGCAGGCGCTGCTGCTCCATGATCCGCTGGGCCTGGACCAGGTACTCAACAAGCCCCTCCATACTGCCGGACTTATCTGTCTCAACCACGGCAGTCTTATGTTGCACATTAACTTGCGTCATTTGTTCAAACAGCGCCTCCATGCTGTCATCCATGCTGTCAGACTTCTCTGTCTCAACAACGGCAGTCTTCACTCAAGACATACACACTCCACAAAAAATTCAGCTCTGCTGTGCAGACACTTTTTTTTTTTTTTTTCTTTGCAAAGTCTATTAGGGCTCCTGTCTCTTTAAGACTGCTCCAAACAGACGTTTCTGCTGACACACTTTTTTTTTTTTTCTCTGCTGCTATTTCAACAGACTTCACCTTTATTGCTGTCTCTAAGCCACCGTGCTGCATGCACACTCCAGCACTAACTGTATCAGCCACTGCGCTGCCCCAGCATTCTCCGCCAATTGTAACATTTCCAGGGGATATAGCTCTAGGATCGCTGTCTGGGTAGACAGAGTGACACGAAAACAGTTCATTCAGACAGCAGTTCTGGTGAAAACTGGCCGCAACCAGCTTTATTAAAGTCCACAGCAAACAGATAAAAATAAAGCATAAACAGAAAACCTAGGCTTGTCTAGCCACTAACTACACATAGATCGATTTCCCTATTTATCCGGGTCCAGACTCTACCAGTCTGTGCCCAAAACAACACATATGATATATGTTACCAGTATGGAGTTTCACAGATACTCCTCCTTGTGTCTGAAGGCCCCTTCAGCGTCCAGACTTGAGAGAGATCCACTCCTATTCAGCCGCTATTCGCACGGATTCGCACTGAGACTACTCCTGTGTCCGGGGTCCTTCCTGCACCCAGACTGAGATAGCTCACACTCCTGGAGACTGCTTCTTGTGCCGGGACACCTTCCTGTGTCCAGACTGAGCCAGCTCCCACTCCTGGAGACTGCTTCTTGTGCCGGGACACCTTCCTGTGTCCAGACTAAGCCAGCTCTCTGACTGTGTTTCCAGACACCTACTTCTGGTCTCCTAATTAACACCTGAGTAGTTTCAGGCCTGAGCTGCAAGTGTGTAATGAATGTAAGGTGTAGTGACCTTTCTCTACCACTAGGTTTACAAAGCCACACATTTCCCTTATACCTAGGTGAAATGTACACCCCATTCAACACACATTCCCTCACTGTCTCACAGTATGTAAACTGTATGTATACTGTATGTATATGTATATACTGTATGTATGTATACTGTATGTATATGGGCAGCACGGTGGCTCAGTGGTTAGCATTGCAGCGCTGGGGTCCTGGGTTCAAATCCCACCAAGGACAACATCTGCAAGGAGTTTGTATGTTCTCCCCGTGTTTGCGTTGGTTTCCTCCGGGTACTCCGGTTTCCTCCCAGACTCCAAAGACATACTGATAGGGAATTTAGATTGTGAGTCCCATCGGGGACAGAGCCGTTAATGTGTGGAAAGGGCTGTGGAATTAATGATGCTATATAAATGAGCAAAATAAATAAATATGTCTGTTTACTGTATGTATATACTGTATGTAATCATCCTATCCAAAAACTGGAGAACTATTTAAAATAATAGACAAATCTTTATTAAACACAATATCAATTCATGAAAACATAAGGGTTGTAAGGCAGCACATGATTGGACAGCACGTGGTACATTTAGGTTAGAAGTGGTATCAATTCATAAAAAAGATTTTTATTACATAACTATTCTCATCAAAGCCGTCTTCAGTGTATAAATATGTAACTTCACATAGTATCTATTAACAAGTAATTTTACTAGGACAGGAAAAAGAGGGTATGTTTCTGTATCTCAATTAAAATATTCCACATAATGTACAAAATCTGCTCAGAACTACATTAGATGGTCATATACCGTGTTTTTTGCACCGCCATCTAGTGGCAATAAAAGGAATGGTGAGAGCAATTCCCACTTTACAATCCTCACTGAAGTTCCTTCTATGTGTGTTGAGGAGAGCACCAAGCACTATTTATTAGATATTCATAACCATACTTCATTACCAATAAAGTGCACCATTGAAAAGATTCATTTAAGGTGCATAGCAGTGCAATATAAAGATGCTACAATAGTGCAGGGCAGTTCTCACATCAAAACACATATAAACTTTTAAGAAGACATACCACAAATTCAATACCGATGGACCACGTGTAGAGACCCTAAAGAAAACCCAGCATGTTCTTTTTTTTTTGAAGCAGACTACAGATGGTAGCGGTGCGATCTGCTTCCTCCCGGCCTGGTCTTACAAGTGTCCTATGGCCACAGGTTCCGTGTAAAAACTCTGCAGCAAAGGGTTGGGTGTGTCAGTCTGGTTTTGCAAACTTGCAGAGCAGAAGGCTCCACCATAGCTTCAGCCTGTGTGAAGCAACACGGAGCCAAGCGGAGCCAAAAGGCCTTGCACCCCTCAGCGTACACGGTGGAGCAGTCGCCCATGGCAACCGATCCCAATTACGGACTGTCTTATTTCCCGGCTGCGATCCAGAGGATAATATTTGCTTTCTGTTTGTGAGTACGCTGACCATTAAAAGAGACTTTGTTTTGAACTTTCCTGGGTCCCTGCCTGTCTGTCACACTGCACAAACCCTGCTGCACTGCAATGTACACTGTATGTATGCTGTATGTATTTATATGTTTACTATCTGTGGATTTGATGTATGAATATACACTGCTCAAAAAAATAAAGGGAACACTTAACAGAATATAATTCCAAGTAAATCAAACTTCTGTGAAATCAAACTGTCCACTTAGGAAGCAACACTGATTGACAATCAATTTCACATGTTGTTGTGCAAATGGAATAGACAACAGATAGAAATTATTGGCAATTATCAAGACACACTCAATAAGGAGTGGTTCAGCAGGTGGGGACCACAGACCACATCTCGGTACCAATGCTTTCTAGCTGATGTTTTATTCATTTTTGAATGTTGGTTGTGCTTTCACACTCGTGGTAGCATGAGACGGACTCTACAACCCACACAAGTGGCTCAGGTAGTGCAGCTCATCCAGGATGTCACATCAATGTGAGCTGTGGCAAAAAGGTTTGCTGTGTCTGTCAGCGAAGTGTCCAGAGGCTGGAGGCATTACCTGGAGACAGGCCAGTACACCAGGAGACGTGGAGGGGCCGTAGGAGGGCAGCAACCCAGCAGCAGGACCGCTACCTCCACCTTTGTGCAAGGAGGAACAGGAGCAGAACTGCCAGAGCCCTGCAAAATGACCTCCAGTAGGCCACAAATGTGCATGTGTCTGCACAAACGGTTAGAAACTGACTCCATGAGGATGGTCTGAGGGCCCGACGTTCACAGATGGGGGTTGTGCTCACAGTCCAACACCGTGGAGGACTCTTGGCATTTGAAACAGAACAACAGGATTGGCAAATTCACCACTGGCGCCCTGTGCTCTTCGCAGATGAAAGCAGGTTCACACTGAGCACATGTGACAGACTTGACAGAGTCTGGAGACGCTGTGGAGAGCGATCTGCTGCCAGCAACATCCTTCAGCATGACCGGTTTGGCAGTGGGTCAGTAATGGTGTGGGGTGGCATTTCTTTGGAGAGCCACCCAGCCCTCCATGTGCTCGCCAGAGGTAGCCTGACTGCCATTAGGTACCGAGATGAGATCCTCAGACCCCTTGTGAGACCATATGCTGGTGCGGTTGGCCCTGGGTTCCTCCTAATGCAGGACAATGCCTGACCTCATGTGCCTGGAGTGTGTCAGCAGTTCCTGCAAGATGAAGGCATTGAAGCTATGGACTGGCCCGCCCAATCCCCAGACCTGAATCCGATTGAGCACATCTGGAACATCATGTTTCGCTCCATCCACCAACGTCACGTTGCACCATAGACTGTCCAGGAGTTGTTGGATGCTTTAGTCCAGGTCTGGGAGGAGATCCCTCAGGAGAACATCCGCTGCCTCATCAGGGGCATGCCCAGGCTTTGTAGGGAGGTCATAGGGGCACGTGGAGGCCACACACACTACTGAGCATCATTTTGACTTGTTTTAAGGACATTACATTCCACTTTAATTTTGTGGGTGACTCCAAATCCAGGCCTCCATTGGTTAATTAATTTGATTTCCATTGATGATTTTTGTGTGATTTTGTTGTCAGTACATTCAACTTTGTACAGAACAAAGTATTCAATGAGAATATTTAATTCATTCAGATCTAGCATGTGTTATTTGAGTGTTCCCTTTATTTTTTTGAGCAGTGTATATGTGTATATGTGATCCTCTCTGATATGAATATGGTGCGCCACCTTGTGGTAGATTAAGAGTATGTAACAACTGGGGTATAAATGAGGGCACCACCCAAATAAGTAGGGATCAGCCGAGTGCATAGGTAAATAAATCTTGAACAGAGAACAGAAGTATGTGTATGTGTATGCTGAGGGATCACCAGATAAATATATTTTATTACCATAAATGACACAAATGGGACAATAAACAAACTATTCTAAAAACAATTAAAAAGGCCCAGTGCTGTCCTTATACGCCACAAAAGATGATAGCGTGCAAGGTATCTGTGGGTGATGGTAAGAGGATATATACAAAAATGACCACAAGTGCAGCACATAATATATCTGGATACTCAATATACAACCATGTATATACAATATAATATTATCAGAGAAATTAAGCAGAATAGTCAGAGGTAATACACAAAACATGAATAACTGTTATGTGCACCACTGTGAGTGTGCTGGAAAATAGCCAAAATGAGATCTAGACACCCCGTATATACAGAACCTGCAATAAAGCGAACAATAGAATAGAGAAAAGGAGCCCAATACGGAGCATGATAGGTGGCAAATAATGGACGAGGACCAAGAGCCCACTCGTATCGCCATACTTGTTTGTGGCTTCCTCAGGGGTAAATGTGCATGCCACAGTGTCCCTTTTGTATGTGTACAAAATACATAAATTGGAATCACATGAATAAATGTTAATTACCAGAAAGGAGGCATGAGGAGAGTCGGACGAGACAGGTCGACGTCCAGATATAGTGAGTGCGCATGCACGAGTACCAGAAAAATAGGCACCATAGAAAAATGCTCAATGCGCATATGCGAGTACAGAAGCGTCAGTGAATATATGAAATGACATAAGCGCTGATGTCGGAAAATGGTGCGGATGCGAAGAGATCACAGAGATATGTGCCACAGCAAGACGTACATGGCGCTCAGTGCGCATGCGCTGGTCCAAAAACGTCAGTGAATACATTAAATGACATGAAGATCAAGACAACCAGTCCACACAACTAACAATAGCCCATCAAATATGAGCAGCACTTCTCAAAACAATAAAAAGAAGAAAAAAAAGAGCATGAACCGCACATCCAAAAATCATATGTTGATCTAAAGCCGCTAGGCAAAAATTTATAAAACTCAACATGAGGTTTTTAGTTTAACATGCTGATCAGACTGTATGAAGCCCACTCACACGTCACGTCAAACCTCGTAGTGGGTCCTACCGCCCTAACGGAGCGGACCACCGCCACAAAGGCAATGCACCAGCAGGGCAGATGGCCTGTTGCCCCACAGTGCCCATGCTGCAAGACTGAGTCCCCATGACTCCAGACCCCACCAGCACAAAACCACAGCAACAATGGCCGCCACACAGGAGGTCTCCAGATCTTATCAGCAGCACTCTTTTGATTAGGGCTCATACTCACTGGCAACGAAAACGGATGATATTCAGCGGATAAAAAATCGGATTCAAATCTGACAAATGTTATTCAATAGGTGACATTTCATTTGCGATTTTTTTCTCAGCCGAAATCGGTGTGAGAAAAAAATCGCAACATGCTGCGATTTGATGCGAATTTGGCATGATAATCGGCAATGCAAGTCAATGAGTGCGAGAAATCATCCCGATGTCCGATTTATACGCACCAGTCTCCTTTGAAAAGCCGGCAATTCATCCCCGGCTACTGTAAAATCACACTGACAGCTCACAAAACACTAGATACATACACATAGAATACATATATCTATATATATATATATACATGTCATTGTGACACATATATATATATATATATATATATATATATATAGGTCATACACTTCTACATAGTATAATAGCCGCTAATTCATCCCCGGCTATACTGTAAAATCACACTGACAGCTTTAATAAAGAATAGAAACAATACATATACACACATATAATACATATATATATATATATATATATATATATAAATATATATGTCATTGTGACATATATATATATATACATATATTTATAGTTCATACACTTCTACATACTGTAATAGCCACTAATTCAATTGCCAGCTTTTGTAAAATCACAGAACCCGACATGAAATGACACATGGTTTACATACAGTTAACCATGTCATTTCATGTATTTTGATATATGGTTTTAACTTACAATTACATGAGTGTATGTGTGCAAAATTGCAGACATGTAGGGGTTAATTAAAGGTGTAAATTCGTTGACAAAAAATGCGTGGGCTCCCGCTGTATTTTCTCCACCAGACAGACAAAGCAAGCGAGTGGGGGCAAATAATAATAGCCCAGGGAGGGTGCATTTATTTTGTGCCCCCCTCTGGCTGCTAACATCTGCCCCCAGACACCCCAGAAAAGGCAAATCTATAATTAGATTAGCCCTTTCTGGCACTTTGCCCGTCTATTCCCATTGCCCTATAGCGGTGGCGAATGGGTTAATAAAGGGTTAAAGCCACCTTGCAATTGAAAGGTGACTTTAAGCCAGGTTAATAATTGAGAGCTGTCAATTAGACAACTATCAATTATTAATCCTATTGTATGAAAGAAAAATCAAACACACACACTTTAATAAAAAATCATTTTAATGAAATAAGCAAACAGTTTTTGACCATCTTTTATTTTCCTGCTAAAACTATTTCCTGTAATAAAAATAAAATAAAAAAACAAAATTATTCTTACCTATCCGATGCACAGTCAGGTCCCACGCTGTAATCCATCAGAAAGGGTTAACATGTTATAGCTAGCAGGCAGCTAATGCTGCCTGCTGAGCTGTTACCCCCTGAATGAATAAGTTCCTCTCCCGGCGAAAGGAGAGGAAGTGATTAATGTGTGAAGCTTAATTGATTTATTCCCACTTTCACTTCAGGTCAGGTCACCCTGACCTGACCTGAAGTGAAAGTGGGAAGCAATCAATTAAGCTTCACACACTCATGACTTCCTCTCCTGTCGCCGGGAGAGGAACTGATTCATTCAGGGGATTACAGCTGAGCAATAAAATATGGTCCAAAACTGTGTCTTTATTTCATTAAAAGGATTAATAATTAATGTGTGTGTTTTTTTTCCTTTCATACAATAGGATTAATAATTGATAGTTGTCTAATTGACAGCTCTCAATTATTAACCTGACTTAAAGTCACCTTTCAATTGCAAGGTGGCTTTAACCCCTTATTAACCCATTCGCCACCGCTACAGGGCAATGGGAATAGACGGGCAAAGTGCCAGAAAGGGCTAATCTAATTATAGATTTGCCTTTTCTGGGGTGTCTGGGGACAGATGTTAGTAGCCGGGGGAGCACAAAATAAATGCACCCTCCCTGGCCTATTATTATTTTCCCCACTCGCTTGCTTTGTCTGTCTGGTGGAGAAAATACAGCGGGAGCTCACGCATTTTTTTTTCAACGAATTTACACCTTTAATTAACCCCTACATGTGTGAAATTTTGCACACATACACTCATGTAATTGTAAGTTAAAACCATATATCAAAATACATGAAATGAGATGGTTAACTGTGTGGAAACAATGTATCATTTCATGTTGGCTTCTGTGATTTCACAAAAGCCGGCAATTGAATTAGCGGCTATTACAGTATGTAGAAGTGTATGAACTATAAATATATGTATATATATATATGTCACAATGACATATATATATGTATTATATGTGTGTATATGTATTGTTTCTATTCTTTATTAAAGCTGTCAGTGTGATTTTACAGTATAGCCAGGGATGAATTAGCGGCTATTATACTATGTAGAAGTGTATGACCTATATATATATATATATATATATATATATATATATATATATATAATTATTTGCTTTTTGTGTACATTTTTTTTTACAATGTGATTTTTACATGACTTTTTACATAGAGATAACTGCTCTATGTAAAACGTCATGTTAAAATCGCATTGCATACAGATGGAAAACTGATGGAAAACGGATGGAGCAATTAAAAATCGCATACAAATCGCATGACAATCGCATGACAATTGTATATATTTGGACCGTTTTTTCCATCCAGAAAACGGACCGTTTTTTTTTTCACAAATGGGTATGAGCCCTAACTGTGATTTCCAGGTAAAGCTTTCTCCATGTTGGGATAATATAATTACCGGATTATCTGCCCTATTTCTTTTGTCCTTCAAGGCTGGTGCTTGAGTCGGTGCATGCCTCTTGATTACTTATTATTACTAATGGTGGATAGATAGGGCATTCATTTCCTTCATATTAGTTACAGTAGTGTGGCTTTTTTCTTTTTTTTTCTTTTTCTTTGGCATTATTTAAAACAGATATGATTTGTCCACTATTAGCTTAAAAACAAACCAATAGCACCATCTGTGGTTTAATTGATATATTACAGTGTCACTAATATTTGATGCTTCTTTTTTGCATATATTTTATCCAAACTTTTGCACTAAGCACCTTATTGTGTAGTTGTTTTGTACTTATAGATCTGTGAAAATCTAATTAAGCTGATGACAATACTTGATGTTTTTTTTCCATATAAATGATATCATAAAGATCTTTATAGCCTCTATTTTTCCAGTTACATGTATTCCTGAATTTTTTAAAAGAAAGAATTAATAAAAACTTAAAATGTTTTAATACAATTTTTTCTGCTCTTTTCAATCTATTATTTTTTTGTACCCAAGGAGTAAAAATTTGATGGGTTATACAAAAAAATAAGGTGGTTTATTAAATGACATGAGCAGTGATGAGAGAATTTGTTCAGAAAATGATAGCCAAACATAAATTCAGCACGAATATGGCACGTTCGGATTCGTGATCAGAAATACGAGCAAAATTTTATAAAATTGGTAACATTCGGTAAAAGTGCGGAAAAATATTTGCGTTGCCACAAAAGTATTTTCAACACTTTAGTAATGATATCATGAGCGTGGGGCACGTGTTTGATGGGGGGGAGGGGGTTTGCAGAGCTCAGAGGCACGGCGCTCTTGTAAACAGTCAGGTGATCCTGATGAAACTCAGATATCTGAAGCTCACGCGGACTGTACTGTACTGTCAGGGCAAGAAGAGGAGGAGAGTGACTCCAAGGGCGAGGATGATGATGATGAGGTGTTAGATCCCAGATGGCGTGATCATAGAGGCACACAGCTGAGTAGGTCATCTGAGGAGGAAGATGAGGGGGTTACGTTGCGCCGTACGTCATGCCGTATGTCGCAGACATGTAGTGATGCTGCCACAATGAGCAATGCACCCTCAGGCACAACTGTGCCTGTGCCTCCTCTATCTCCTCTAGGTCCTCAACCTGTGCCCTCAACCTCTGCCTTAACGAATCACGCGTTCCAACAGTGCAGAGCGAATCCCTACCGCCTCCATACTGCGCAGCCAGGGCTCACCGCAATCAGGCAGTATTAAAGTTGATATGCCTTGGAGATCGCAATCATCAGCTGAAGAGTTGTGGACCGCTTTCCAGGCTGAGTTTAATCAATGGCTGTCTTCGCTGAACCTGCATCCAGGGAACGCCTTGTCCAATAACGGTACAAACCTGGTGGTGGCCCTATGGTGAGGCAAGCTCACACACATGCCTTGCATGGCTCACGTCCTCAACCTGGTGGTACAGCATTTTCTCAGCCACTATCCTGGTCTGGGTGAGGTGTTCCAGAAAGCTCGAAAGCTGTGTGTAACGGGTCTGGTGGGTGGAACTACTGACGAGACAGGTCAGGTTGGTGGAACCACAAAGCTTTATTATACAAGAGAGTTTACTTGTAAGAGAGCGGGTGGCACCCGGGAAAAGGGCAGGGAATCACGGCAGGGGATATAGGTAGTCTCTGGACAGGCAGGTTTGTCACAGCAAGCGACCAAGGAAGTCTCTGGGCAGGCAGGTTGTAACGGTAAGTGACCGAGGCAGTCTCTGGACAGGCAGGCTGTCACGACAAGTGACCAGGCAGTCTCTGGACAGGCAGGTTGTCACAGCAAGTGACCAAGGCAGTCTCTGGGACAGGCAGGTTGTCACAGCAAGTGACCAAGGCAGTCTCTGGGACAGGCAGGTTGTCACGGCAAGTGACCAGGCAGTATCTGGACAGGCAGGTTGTCACAGCAAGTGACCAAGGCAGTCTCAGGGACAGGCAGGTTGTCACGGCAAGTGACCAGGCAGTCTCTGGACAGGCAGGTTGTCACGGCAAGTGACCAGGCAGTCTCTGGACAGGCAGGTTGTCACGGCAAGTGACCAGGCAGTCTCTAGACAGGCAGGTTGTCACGGCAAGTGACCAGGCAGTCTCTAGAACAGGGCAGGCATATACGACCTGATATGGTGGAGCCTCCAGGTAGGCTGCAGTCGGATGGCAGATGATCGCTCCCAGGTGAGCAGGCAAGAGCCGTGGATCTCTGCAGATGATGTCCGAACTTCCGGATGGAGCTGCAGTCGGATGGCAGATGATCGCTCCCAGGTGAGCAGGCAAGAGCCGGGGATCTCCGCAGATGATGTCCGAACTTCCGGATGGAGCTGCAGTCGGATGGCAGATGATCGCTCCTAGGTGAGCAGGCAAGAGCCGGGGATCTCTGCAGATGACGTCCGAACCTCTGGATGGAACTGCAGACGGATGGCAGACAGGCAAGCCGACAGGTAACAGGCAGGTAACTGGAATCAGGAGCTGATGGCTGAAACAGAGTTAGACTGCACAGGAACAACATTGCTCGGGCACCTACATTAAGGAGGAAGCCCTTAATATAGGGTGGAGTCCTCCAGCATTGGCTGGAGACTGATTTGGAAAATGTGCGCGGCTCCTTTAAGAGCGGGGAGGGTGCGGGCGCGCGCCCTAAGGCCAGTAGCAGGGAAGGAGCGCGCGGGACCAGCAGGGCGGAAGGAGGACGCCGAGGATGCCAGAGGCGCAGAGGAGGCTGGGAGCACTGAGGACGCTGAGCGCAGGTGAGGAGAGCGACGTCCCTGTCTGGCAGCAGGCAGGGACGTGGGCGCTACAGTACCCCCCCTCTAGGCCCCCCCTTCTTTAGGCCAGAAAGAAATTTAGCTAGGATAAGAGGGGCATGGATGTTCTCCCGAGGCTCCCAGGTTCTCTCCTCAGGACCAAACCCCTTCCAATCCACCAAAAAATAAGTCTTTCTTCCTACCCTTTTTGTGGCCAGAATGTTCTCTACCTCAAATTCATCATCAGCAGACACTGGAGCAGGAGGTGTACCTGTAGACTTAAAAAAAGAGTTAAGAACCACAGGTTTGAGGAGAGATACATGAAAAGAATTAGGAATTCTCAAATTGGCCGGGAGTTTCAATTTATAGGACACCGGATTGATCTGACTGATGATCTCAAAAGGACCGATGAACCGAGGACCTAACTTGTAGGACGGAATTTTGAGTCGAACATATTTGGACGAAAGCCAGACTTTGTCCCCAGGACGGAATTGAGGAGGATCCAGACGTTTTTTGTCAGCATGTCTTTTCATGCGCTCGGATGACTGAATGAGTGCGGACCGGGTACTCTCCCAGATGGAGGAGAATTCTCTAACCAGAGATTCCGCAGCTGGATTGTCCACAGAGATGGAAACAGGGACAGGGATCCGAGGGTGCTGACCGAAGACTACAAAAAACGGAGACTTGGTGGAAGATTCGCTCTCATGATTATTGTAGGAGAATTCGGCCCAAGGCAGGAGCTCCACCCAGTCAGAATGGTGGGCATTAACGAAGTGTCGAAGATAACTGGTCAAATTCTGATTTATTCGTTCAACTTGTCCATTGGACTGTGGGTGGTAAGCGGAGGAAAAATCCAGGGTGACGTCTAGCAACTTACAAGTGGCTCTCCAGAAACGTGAGGTGAACTGAACCCCACGATCCGACACAATGTGACGAGGCAGACCATGAAGACGGAAGATGTGGCGGATAAAGTCTTTAGCCAACTCGGGTGCAGACGGAAGACCTGGCAGAGGAATGAAGTGAGCCATCTTGGAAAAGCGGTCAGTGACCACCCAAATGACTGTACAACCAGCAGAGACGGGAAGATCAGTAATGAAGTCCATGGCTATATGCTGCCAGGGGGCAGCGGGTACAGGAAGCGGAAGAAGACGGCCGGTAGGCAGGTGTCTCGGAACTTTGTTGCGGGCACAGGAAACACAGGCAGAAACAAAGTCTATTACGTCTTTGTGCAGGGTAGGCCACCAATAATGCCGGGTAATGAGTTGGAGGGTCTTTTTTTGACCAGCGTGGCCAGCGAGTTTAGACGAGTGACCCCAATGTAGGATTCTCTTCCGATCGGTTTCTGATACGAACGTCTTACCAGGAGGGAGACGATTTAGACTCACGGGAGCCACCTGCATCACTCTGGCGGGATCGATGATATGTTTAGGCTCATCTTCGAGATCCGACACCAGGAAAGACCGAGACAAGGCATCCGCCTTGACGTTTTTGTCAGCTGGGCGAAAATGCAAAAGAAAATCGAAGCGGGCAAAAAACAAGGACCACCGGGCTTGGCGAGGATTAAGTCTCTGTGCCTGCTGGAGGTATGCCAGATTTTTGTGGTCCGTGTAGATGATTACCGGATGAAGAGCCCCTTCGAGTAGGTAACGCCACTCCTCCAATGCCAACTTAATGGCCAATAACTCTCGATCTCCTATGGAGTAGTTGCGTTCGGAGGAGGAGAAGAGTTTGGAGAAGAAACCGCAGGATACCATCCTCCCGGATGGCGATTTTTGGGTAAGAACCGCTCCGGCTCCAGCAGAGGAAGCGTCCACCTCCAGGAAGAACTGCTTGTTGCCATCCGGGCGATGCAGCACTGGAGCGGAAGAGAAGGCCTGTTTCAGAGAAAGGAAGGCCTCCTCTGCTTCGGTCGTCCACTGTTTGGGGTTAGCATCCTTGCGAGTGAGCGCTGAGATTGGAGCAGTCCTGGAAGAGAAGTGCGGTATGAAGAGACGGTAATAGTTGGCGAATCCCAGAAACCGCTGAATAGCCTTCAACCCCTCTGGTCGGGGCCATTTCTCGATGGCAGACAGTTTCTCTGGATCCATTCGTAGGCCTGTCTGAGAAATAATGTAGCCCAGAAACGGAAGCGAAGTCTGCTCAAAGAGGCACTTCTCATATTTGGCGAAGAGGTGATTCTGCCTGAGCCTGAGCAGAACCTGACGAACATCCAGTGCTCCTTACTGCCGCAGTAGAAGCAACTTTTCTCGGCACGGCGTGAGTCCTGACGGGCTTTGACCATCTTGGTCTGGTCGACCTGCATAGGCTCAGCAGTGTGCACCTGAGGAGAAATGGAAGAGGTTATAGATCTCTGACACGAGGGTGCAAGATGGGAAAAAAATTTTTTTACGGGTGATCTCTTTGGCTCGTTCCTGGAACCGTAGATCAATTCGATTGGCAAGATTTATTAAATCATCTAGAGAGGTTGGAATGTCCCGACCGGCAAGTTCGTCTTTAATACGGCCGGACAGACCCTCCCAGAAGACCGAAATTAGAGCTTCGTTGTCCCAAGCTAGTTCTGAGGCTAAAGTCCGGAACCGTATGGCATATTGACCAACGGTGAGGCTCTCCTGACGGAGACGCAGCAGAGATGATGCAGAGGAAGTCTTCCGTCCAGGTTCGTCGAATACCTTCCGGAAGGCCGAGAGAAAAGCAGGCAGGTCAGATACCAGAGGATCCTCTCTCTCCCAGAGAGGATTAAGCCAGGCCAGGGCCTCTCCGGTGAGATGGGACATGATGAAGGCAATTTTGGCCCGGTCAGAGTTAAACTGGTGTGCCAGGAGTTCAAAATGCAGGGTGCACAGATTAATGAAACCCCGAGCCAGAGCAGGATCGTCTCCAAACCTAGGAGGAGCTGACAGTTGGGGTCCGGGAATGGAAACCACGGAATTGGGAATCAGCGGGACTGACGGATTATGAGTCATGGCTCCAGCGATGGTTGCTGGTGATGAATTCAGAGTGTCCAGACGGGAATTGACGTTCCGCAGGTGACCCAGGATGGCCTCCTGTTGAGACCTCTGGCGAGACAGCTCATGACACAGTTCCGGGAGTGAAGGGGTTTGGGTGCCACCGGGTTCCATGGCCCGAGCAAACTGTAACGGGTCTGGTGGGTGGAACTACTGACGAGACAGGTCAGGTTGGTGGAACCACAAAGCTTTATTATACAAGAGAGTTTACTTGTAAGAGAGCGGGTGGCACCCGGGAAAAGGGCAGGGAATCACGGCAGGGGATATAGGTAGTCTCTGGACAGGCAGGTTTGTCACAGCAAGCGACCAAGGAAGTCTCTGGGCAGGCAGGTTGTAACGGTAAGTGACCGAGGCAGTCTCTGGACAGGCAGGCTGTCACGACAAGTGACCAGGCAGTCTCTGGACAGGCAGGTTGTCACAGCAAGTGACCAAGGCAGTCTCTGGGACAGGCAGGTTGTCACAGCAAGTGACCAAGGCAGTCTCTGGGACAGGCAGGTTGTCACGGCAAGTGACCAGGCAGTATCTGGACAGGCAGGTTGTCACAGCAAGTGACCAAGGCAGTCTCAGGGACAGGCAGGTTGTCACGGCAAGTGACCAGGCAGTCTCTGGACAGGCAGGTTGTCACGGCAAGTGACCAGGCAGTCTCTGGACAGGCAGGTTGTCACGGCAAGTGACCAGGCAGTCTCTAGACAGGCAGGTTGTCACGGCAAGTGACCAGGCAGTCTCTAGAACAGGGCAGGCATATACGACCTGATATGGTGGAGCCTCCAGGTAGGCTGCAGTCGGATGGCAGATGATCGCTCCCAGGTGAGCAGGCAAGAGCCGTGGATCTCTGCAGATGATGTCCGAACTTCCGGATGGAGCTGCAGTTGGATGGCAGATGATCGCTCCCAGGTGAGCAGGCAAGAGCCAGGGATCTCCGCAGATGATGTCCGAACTTCCGGATGGAGCTGCAGTCGGATGACAGATGATCGCTCCTAGGTGAGCAGGCAAGAGCCGGGATCTCTGCAGATGACGTCCGAACCTCTGGATGGAACTGCAGACGGATGGCAGACAGGCAAGCCGACAGGTAACAGGCAGGTAACTGGAATCAGGAGCTGATGGCTGAAACAGAGTTAGACTGCACAGGAACAACATTGCTCGGGCACCTACATTAAGGAGGAAGCCCTTAATATAGGGTGGAGTCCTCCAGCATTGGCTGGAGACTGATTTGGAAAATGCGCGCGGCTCCTTTAAGAACGGGGGAGGGTGCGGGCGCGCGCCCTAAGGCCAGTAGCAGGGAAGGAGCGCGCGGGACCAGCAGGGCGGAAGGAGGACGCCGAGGATGCCAGAGGCGCAGAGGAGGCTGGGAGCACTGAGGACGCTGAGCGCAGGTGAGGAGAGCGACGTCCCTGTCTGGCAGCAGGCAGGGACGCGGGCGCTACAGTGTGTGCTCATTTCCGCTGTTCGCACCTCTCTGGTCATCGTCTTGCAGCGATACAGAGGTCTTTGTACATGCCAGTTAAGAGATTGATATGCGATGTGCCAACACGGTGGAATTCCACTCTGCACATGTTGCATTGACTGTGGCAGCAGCAACAAGCCCTGACACAGTATGTCATATCGTATTGCCTGGACACAGATTAAGGACCTCTGCACCCTTCTGCACATTTTCAAAATGGCTACTAAGATGGTTAGCGCTGACGACGCAGTCATCAGCATCACTATTCTGGTCATCTATATGCTGGAGCAGACTTAGAATAGCCTGCGGGAGGAGATGGTGGTCCTAGAAGAAGAGGAGGAAGCAGAGGAGGATGCAGAAAGGATAACATTGTCTCTAAGTTCAAGACTGTCATCACACAGAAAGGTGCCAAGGGAGGGTGGATTACTGTGATTGAGGGGCTGGTGATAACAGACAAACTGTTATCAAAGGTGAAAGACTTGAGGAACAAATGGAGGAAGAGGTGATGGGCGAGCAACTGTCAGATAAAGAGGATAATCCTCCCCTCTCTGTTGTTTGTGGTTGGCGGGAGGGGAAGCAGGAAACGAGCCTTATTGTTACCCAGCCACCAACACAGCATTGGATTGGACCGCATGGTAGAGTGTCTTCTTGCTGCATTATCTACAACATGATCCCGATATAGTTATGATTAGGAATATTGCTGACTACTGGGTTGCCACTCTGTTAGATCCACATTATAAAACCAAATTTTGTCAGATGATTACTACCCTAGAAAAGGACCCGTGATTGCGGGAGTATCGAAACCCCCTTTTACACAACCTTAACCCCTTCATGACCTTGCCATTTTTTGAAATTCTGACCAGTGTCCCTTTATGAGGTAATAACTCAGGAACGCTTCAACGGATCCTAGCGATTCTGAGAATGTTTTTTCGTGACATATTGGGCTTCATGTTAGTGGTAAATTTAGGTCGATAATTTTTGCATTTATTTGTGAAAAAAATGGAAATTTGGCGAAAATTTTGAAAATTTCGCAATTTTCAAATTTTGAATTTTTATTCTGTTAAACCAGAGAGTTATGTGACACAAAATAGTTAATAAATAACATTTCCCACTTGTCTTCTTTGCATCAGCACAATTTTGGAAGCAAAAATTTTTTTTTTTAGGAAGTTATAAGGGTTAAAAGTTGACCAGCGATTTCTCATTTTTACAGCAAAATTTACAAAACCATTTTTTTAGGGACCACCTCACATTTGAAGACACTTTGAGGGGTCTATATGGTAGAAAATACCCAAAAGTGACACCATTATAAAAACTGCACCCCTCAAGCTACTCAAAACTACATTCAAGAAGATTATTAACCCTTCAGGTGCTTCACAGGAACTAAAGCAACATGGAAGGAAAAAATGGACATTTTAATTTTTCCAACAAAAATTTTATTTTAGCATAAATTTTTTCATTTTTGCATGGGCAACAGGATAAAATGTATCCTAAAATTTGTTGGGCAATTTCTCCTGAGTACACAGATACCTCATATGTGGTCATAAACCACTGTTTGGGCGCACGGCAGGGCTCAGAGGGGAAGGAGCGCCATTTGACTTTTTGAATGGAAAATTAGCTCCAATCATTAGCGGACACCATGACGCGTTTGGAGAGCCCCTGTGTACCTAAACAATGAAAAAACCCCACATGTGACACCATTTTTGAAACTAGACCTCTTATGGAACTTATCTAGATGTCTTGTGAGCACTTTGAACCCCCAAGTGCTTCACAGAAGTTTATAACGCAGAGCAGTGAAAATAAAAAAATCATTTTTTTCCTCAAAAATCATTTTTTAGCCCGCTATTTTTTATTTTCACAAGGGTAACAGGAGAAATTGGACCACAAAAGTTGTTGTGCAATTTGTCCTGAGTACACCAATACCCCATATGTGGGGGGAACCACTGTTTTGGTGCATGGGAGAGCTCAGAAGGGAAGGAGCGCCATTTTGGAATGCAGACTTGATGGAATGTTCTGCGGGCGTCATGTTGCGTTTGCAGAGCCCCTGATGTGCCTAAACAGTAGAAACCCCCCTCAAGTGACCCCATTTTGGAAACTAGACCCCCCCAAGGAGCTTATCTAGATGTGTAGTGAGCACTTTGAACCCCCAAGTGCTTCACAGAAGTTTATAAACGCAGAGCAGTGAAAATAAATCATTTTTGTTTCTCAAAAATGATTTTTTTAGCCAATTTTTTTATTTTCCAAGGGTAACAGGATAAATTGGACACCAAAAGTGGTTGTCCAGTTTTTCCTGAGTACGCTGGTGTCCCATATGAGGGGGGAACCACTGTTTGGGTGCACAGCAGGGCTCAGAAGGGAAAGAGCGCCATTTGACTTTAATGGAAAATTAGCTCCAATCGTTAGCGGACACCATGTCGTGTTTGGAGAGCCCCTGTGTGCCTAAACTTTGGAGCTCCCCCACAAATGACCCCATTTTGGAAACAAGACCCCCTAAGGAACTTATTTAGATGCACAGTGAGCACTTTGAACCCCCAGGTGCTATACAGAAGTTTATAACGCACAGCCCTGAAAATAAAAAATCATTTTTTTTTCTCAAAAAATCATTTTTTTAGCCCCCTATTTTTTATTTTCACAATGGTTACAGGAGAAATTGGACCCCAAAAGTTGTTGTCCAGTTTGTCCTGAGTACGCTGGTACCCCATATGTGGGGGGTAACCACTGTTTGGGCACACGTCAGTGACGCTTTGAAATGCCGACTTGATGGAATGGTCTGCGGGCATCTTGTTACGTTTGCAGAGCCCCTGATGTGCCCAAACAGTAGAAACCAACCACAAGTGACCCCATTTTGTAAACTAGACCCCCCATGAAACTTATCCAGATGTGTGGTGAGCACCTTGAACCCCCACGTGCTTCACAGAAGTTTATAATGCAGAGCTGTAAAAACAAAAAATCATTTTTTTCCTCAAAAACTGATTTTTTTAACCCACAATTTTTTATTTTCACAACGGTAACAGGAGAAATTGGACCACAAAAGTTGTTGTACAGTTTGTCCTGAGTACACTGGTACCCCATATGTGGGAGAAAACTACTGTATGGGCACACGTCGGGGCTCGGAAGGGAAGTAGTGACGTTTTGAAATGCCGACTTGATGGAATGGTCTGCGGGCGTCATGTTACGTTTGCAGAGCCCATGATGTGCCTAAACAGTAGAAACCCCCCAAGTGACCACATTTTGTAAACTAGATCCCCCAAGGAACTCCTCTAGATGTGTGGTGAGCACTTTGAATCTCCAAGTTCTTCACAGAAGTTTATAACGCAGAGCTGTGAAAATAAAAAATCATTTTTTTTCCACAAAAATAATTTTTTTAGTCCCCAATTTTTTTTTCCTAAGAGTAACAGGAGAAATTAGACCCCAAAGTTGTTGTGCAATTTTTACTGAGTACGCTGATACCCCATATGTGGGGGTAAACCACTGTTTGGGCACACGTCGGGGCTCGGAATAAAGGGAGCACTGTTTCACTTTTAACAGCCAATCAGAGCGATCGTAGCCATGTAGGGGTTAAGACAACCCCCCTGTGGTGAAGCACAAAGGGTCTTGTGCCTGCGTGTTGGGTGACCTTTCAGTGACCCCAGTCACCCGACCCGCAGGAACGCGATCCTTTCATGACACATACGCTGTGTCACAGGTCATGAAGGGGTTAAGAGAGTTTTTCTCCAAGACAGCAGTGAAGCATACATTTCACATCGCAGCTCTACACTTCCAACCTCAGGCATGTAAATTTGTCAACGCCAAAACATTAGCAGCAGCAGTGGTGGAAGTAAAAGAAGCAATTTCAGTGAGTCTGAGTCACCCACCAGTGCCATGGGGTACTCGGTACCGAGCCTGTTGACTTCTATGGGGGATGTCACGGCGGCGACGACCCGGTCCGTGGCCCTGGGCACTCACCAAAAAGGGGATATATTTGAAGGGGATTAAGTTTATGAAGTGGTTCGTGACGCCACCTGTAGAGTCTGGTCAGGGTGACCAGCACTGCTGTGCAGGTCCTCTGGAAGAGATGGTATTATGCAGCTAGTTGGTAAACCTCCTACAGGTGAGGCTGTGTTCTTCCAGGGCAGGTAGATGTTATAAATTTGGGGAATGGTGCTGACGAATGTAGCAGAGAGAGATGTGTGTCGCTGAAATAACTCTAGGAGACAGTCCGTATGCAGTTTCAGGGTTTTTACTCAGTCTGTTGCCAGCAAGACAGATGCCCGCCTGGTACTGTGTCCTCCGGGTGAGGGGTCCAGCAACCCCCAGGTAACTCGGTCACACTTGCCCAGGACTCCCGTTCTGTATGTGTCCTTTCCTGGCCTTCTCTCTCTGTGCTGTTCCACTCCTCTCTTCCTAGCACCTCACCACGCAGTCTCTCAGTCCAGAAGCTGCAGACCCTGTCGTGTAACAGATTAATTCTGTGCGTCCTTGGCCCTATATAGTTTCCTTCCTGGAGATGATGCTGGTGGTTGGTAGCAATGACCCGTAAAGTGATGACCACCGCCGGCTTACTAGCGGGGCCTGTAGGTTTCCCACTAGTCTAGAGGCCGGTCCCTGTTGGCCTGGTCCCTCCGATCCCAGATAGGGCCACGGATGGAAATGTGCGCTGTCCGTGCACAAGGACCCTTTCTCTGGCTCTCCAGAAGCTCCTCAGTCTCCTTTTTTCTCTTAGAGGACGAGCTCCTATCGGCTAGCTCTCCTCCCCACCTCTACACACTCCGTGTGTTCTGCTTCCTTAACTTCTCTTCTCCTCTTACCGCTGCCTAAACTCCACCCACCCATACACCCCTCTGTTATGATTTGGTAGCTGAGGAGAGTAGGCAAAAACGGCAATACACCAGAGAGGTTGGAATCTACTGGATTGCAGTACCCTGACTAACCACCACAACTAAAGGCAGCCATGGAGCGTTCCTACGTTGGTCCTAGACGCCTCGTCACAGCCTGAGAGGTTAACTACACCTAAAGATAGAAAGAGGAAAGCTATCTGCCCCGGAGCAGATCCCCAAAGAACATAGGAAGCCCCCAAACATGTAATGGCTGTTAGACAAGAGGAAATACAGACACAGACAGAAAATAGTATGCGCAAACGTTGGGGCCCAATCTTCCTTGACAGAAAAGGATAGGAAGGACACTTACTGCAATCCAAAAAACCCTAAAAAATACCAACTCTACTAATTGCAAAAACACCTGAGATCACACGACCTCTACCACCTAAATTAGTTCTCTGGTGTAACAAAACTAAGCCGCAGCCACTGAAAAAACTGGAAAAGGGAAATGAACAAATAACAGTAGCTCCAGAAGAACTGAGAGGAGCCCAAGCCCCCCGGGTGGGGGGGAAGACCTGGCTAACCTCACAGAAATGCAGAGAAATATGCAAATGGTAAGCACAAAAACAAAAAAAACAGAAAATATCTTATCTGAGAGCAGAAGAAGAGGCAAGACTCAGCAAGCTTCCAAGTGAACCAGGAACCACAGTTGAGACAAGAACAATTGATCACCGGCAACCATGATGGGAGGGAACCTCCCTTATATAAGACCAGTCTGTAACTCCTCATTGCCAATCATCATTGAATGGTTCAGTACTGTTTGTAACCACCAGAGGGAGCTTCTGCTCAGAATTCATTTCTAACACATTCACAACAGTACCCCCTCTTGAGGAGGGGTCACCGAACCCTCATTTGGGCAACCAGGTCGGTCAGGATGAGCTCTGTGATACGCACGGATGAGTCTCCTAGCATGGATGTCCGAAGCAAACACCCAAGAATTGTCCTCCTGACCATAACCTCTCCACTTAACCAAATACTGGAGTTTTCGTCTAGAGAAACGAGAATCCAATATTTTCTCAACCACATACTCCAGATTGCCCTCAACCAAAACAGGGTCAGGAGGCGCAGCCATAGGAACCACTGGCTCGACAAACCTCTTCAATAAGGACTTGTGGAACACGTTATGGATCTTAAATGTCCCTGGAAGAAGTAAATGAAAGGAAACAGGATTAAGAATCTCCATGATCTTATAAGGTCCAATGAACCTAGGCTTAAACTTAGGAGATGCAACTCTCATAGGGATATTTCTTGAGGACAACCAGACCAAGTCCCCCACTTCAAACCGAGGACCATCAGTCCTATGCCGGTTGGCAAACTGCTGGGCCCTCTCCTGAGAGAGGGACAACCTCTCCACTACCTGGTCCCAAATCTGCTGCATACGCTCCACAACAGAGTCAACACCTGGTGTTTTGAATGGACTTGAGATGAGTTCTGAGCAGAGGCTCCCTCTGGTGGTTACAAGCGGCACTGGACTGTCCAGTGAAGATTGTGAGGATTGGGAATCAGGTGTTACTGACTGGTCTTATATAAGGGAGTCACCTTCCCATCAGGGTTGCCGATGATCAATTGTTCTGGTCTCAATCCTTGATTCCTGTTTCCTTTGTAGCCTGCTGTGTCGTGTCTGCATCTCCTGCTAACAGATAAGACATTTTCTTCTTTTTGCTTTTGTGCTTGATTTTTGCATTTTGTCCTGCACTTCTGTGGGGGCCTTCAGGGTCCCCTCCGGGGGCTTTTGCCCTCTCAGTTTTGTTCAGCCACTGATGTTTGTACATTTGCTTTTTCCAGTTTTTTCAGTGGCTGCTGTTTTGATTTTGTTACACCAGAGAACTAATTTAGGTGGTAGAGGTCGTGTGATCTCAGGTGTTTTTGAAATTAGTAAAGTTGGTGCTTTTCAGGGTTTTTTGGGATTGCAGTAAGTGCCCTTCCTATCCTTTTCTATTTAGATAGTTTGGGCCCCAACGTTTGCTCATACTATTTTCTGTCTGTGTCAGTATTTCTTCTTGTCTAACCGCCATTACATGTTTGGGGGCTTTCTATGTTCTTTGGGGATCTGCTCCGGGGCAGATAGCTTTCCTCTTTCTATCTTTAGGTATAGTTAGTTTCTCAGGCTGTGACGAGGCGTCTAGGACCAACGTAGGAACGCTCCACGGCTGCCTCTAGTTGCGGTGGTTAGTCAGGGTACTGCAATCTCATAGATTCCAACTGCTCTGGTGTATTGCCTTTTTTACCTGCACTCCTCAGCTACCAAATCATAACAACCTGGACAGACAGAAGCCTCCGTCTGTCCCGAAGAAAATCGAGGGTGAAACCCAAAATTGCAGAAAAATGGAGACATCAAAGTGGCAGAGCTTGCCCTATTATTAAGAGCAAACTCAGCCAAAGGCAAAAAAGAGACCCAGTCATCTTGATCAGCAGACACAAAGCATCTCAGATAAGTCTCCAATGTCTGGTTTGTTCTCTCAGTTTGTCCATTGGTCTGAGGATGAAAAGCAGAGGAGAAAGACAATTGAACACCAAGTTTAGAACAAAAAGTCCTCCAAAATCTAGAAACAAACTGGACTCCTCTGTCAGACACAATGTTCTCAGGAATGCCGTGTAACCGAACCACGTGCTGAAGGAGGAAGGCAACTTAGGTAATGGCACAAGATGTATCATCTTGGAAAACCAAAACAAATTACCCAGATAACGGTCATTCTCTGAGAAACAGGGAGGTCGGAAATTAAATCCATAGAGATATGGGTCCATGGTCTCTTGGGCACAGGCAATGGCATCAACAAACCACTAGAGCGAGAGCAAGGCTTGGAGCGAGAGCAAGTCCCGCAGGACTGCACAAATTCCCTGACGTCACGAGACAAAGTAGGCCACCAAAAGGACCGACTAACCAAGTCTCTGGTACCAAAAATTCCGGGTTGACCGGCCAACGCGGAACAATGAATCTCAGACATCACACTCTTTTTCCACCAGTCTGGGACAAACAATTTCCCAATAGGGCAGCGCTCGGGTTTATCCTCCTGACACCCTTCCAGAGCCAGTCTCAAATTGGGCGAGATGGTGGAAAGAACTACACCCTCTTTCAAAATAACAGCAGGATCAGATAACTCAGGAGAGTCCGCAAGGAAACTCCTCGAGAGGGCATCCGCCTTAACATTCTTAGTGCCAGGAAGAAAGGAAACCACAAAATTAAAACGTGTGAAAAACAAGGCCCACCTGGCCTGTCTAGGATTAAGTCGCTTGGCTGATTCCAGATAAACCAGATTCTTATGGTCCGTGAGGACCACCACCTGATGTTTGGCTCCCTCCAGCCAATGTCTCCACTCTTCAAAAGCCCACTTCATGGCCAATAACTCCCGATTACCCACATCATAATTACGTTCAGTTGGAGAAAATTTTCGAGAGAAAAAGGCACAAGGGTTACTTTTAGAGGTCTCTGGATCTCTTTGGGACAAAACGGCACCTGCCCCAATTTCAGAGGCATCAACCTCCACCTGAAATGGCAGAGAAGCATCAGGCTGCCGTAGAACAGGAGCAGAAGTGAATCTCTGCTTAAGTTCCTGAAATGCAGAGACTGCCTCAGGAGGCCAATTCACCACATCAGAACCATTTTTGGTCAAATCAGTCAATGGTTTAACAATAACAGAGAAATTACCAATAAATTTACGATAAAAATTGGCAAAACCCAAGAATCTCTGAAGAGCCTTTAATGAAGTAGGTTGGACCCAATCACAGATGGCCTGAACCTTGACCAGGTCCATTTCAATAACAGATGGGGACAAAATGAATCCCAGAAATGAGATCCTCTGTACGCCAAAAAGACACTTTGATCCCTTCACATACAGAGCATTCTCTCTCAAAATCTGGAACACAGTCCGAACATGTTTCACATGAGAGTCCCAGTCATTAGAAAAAATCAAGGTATCATCCAAATAAACAATCAGAAATTTATCCACAAAATCCCTGAAAATGTCATTCATGAAGGACTGGAAGACGGAAGGAGCATTAGTGAGCCCAAATGGCATCACTAGGTACTCAAAATGCCCCTCTGGGGTATTAAACGCCGTCTTCCATTCATCCCCGTGCTTAATGTGAATAAGGTTATACGCCCCCCTGAGGTCAAGCTTGGTAAACCAAGTAGCACTTTTCACCCTGGAAAACAGGTCAGAAATCAAGGGTAACGGATATTGATATTTCACAGTGATATTGTTCAAGAGACTATAATCAATACACGGCCTTAATGAACCATCCTTTTTGGCCACAAAGAAAAAACCGGCACCCAAGGGTGAAGAGGATGGTCTGATATGACCCTTCTCCAATGACTCCTTGATATAAGACCGCATAGCGTCATGTTCAGGTACAGACAAGTTAAAAAGGCGACCTTTAGGGAATTTACTACCAGGCACTAATTCAATAGCGCAGTCATAGCTCCTATGGGGGGCAAGGATGCAGATTTACTTTTGCTAAACACATCAGAAAAATCAGTCAAAAAGTCAGGAACATCCTGAGCCTGGGAGAGGCAGAAAAAACAGGAGTGTTGGCATTAACACATTGGCAGCCCCAACTCGTTACAGACACAGATTTCCAATCCAAAACAGGATTATGAGACTGTAACCAAGTGAAACCTAGTACAATAATGTCATGCAGATTATACAGCACCAAAAATTTGCAACTCTCCTGATGATCAGGTTCAACCCTCATTATCACCTGAGTAGAGAACTGGGGTTTATTCTCAGCCAAAGGGGTAGAATCAATCCCCAGTAGGGGAATAGACTTCCGTAAGGGTATCAAGGGAAACCCACAACGTTTAGCAAAATCAAAATCCATCAGGTTAATAGCTGCTCCCGAATCAACAAAAGCCTGAGCAGAAAATGTGGACAGGGAGCAAATCAGGGTAACAGTCAACAGAAATTTAGTCTGAACACTACCCAAGACAACTGAGCGTGCAAAACGTGTTCCCCGCTTTGGGCAGACTGAAATAGCATGAGAGGCGTCACCACAGTAGAAACATAACCCATTGCGTTTTTGAAACTCATGACACTGTGCCCCAGAAGCCACCCTATCACACTGCATGGGTTCGGAAGCTGGTTCACAAGGCAACACTATTCCACGCATACCTCTAAGCTCACGCAAACGTCTGTCAATTTGAATCGCTAATGACATAAAATCATTGAGACCAGAGGGAGCAGGGAAACCCACCATAACATCTTTTACTTTCTTTGACAGACCCTTCCGAAAAAGGGCTGCCAAAGCATCATCATTCCATTTGGTCAGGACTGCCCACTTTCGGAATTTCTGACAGTACAACTCAGCGTCCTCAAGCCCTTGATTTAATGCCAACAAGGTTTTTTTCAGCTTGATCAGTGACATTAGGTTCATCGTACAATAACCCCAGAGCCAGAAAAAATGCATCAACATTACTCAAAACAGGGTCCCCAGGTGTCAGGGAAAAAGCCCAATCCTGAGGATCGCCGCGCAGGAGAGAGATGACAATTTGAACCTGCTGTGCTGCGTTCCCTGAGGACTTAGGTTTTAAGGCAAAAAACAACTTACAGTTATTTTTGAAATTCAGAAATTTAGCTCGATCCCCCAAAAATAAATCTGGCATGGGGATCCTAGGTTCCACAACCGGCAACCCTGCAAGATAGGTAGCAATACTCCGAACTTCAGTGGCAAGCTGATCCACGCGGCCAGACAACTGTGCAAACTCCATTGAGAGAAAAAAAAATCCTCCTCAGCACCCAGAGAAAAAGAGTGAAAAAATGCAACAAACAGAGAGAAAAAAAAAATAAAATTCTGACAACTTTCCTTTTTCTTTTTCCTTTTACTATTTTTCCCTTCTGTTGAGTACCATATAATTTTCAGTTTGGCCGGTGATACTGTTATGATTTGGTAGCTGAGGAGAGTAGGCAAAAACGGCAATACACCAGAGAGGTTGGAATCTACTGGATTGCAGTACCCTGACTAACCACCACAACTAAAGGCAGCCGTGGAGCGTTCCTACGTTGGTCCTAGACGCCTCGTCACAGCCTGAGAGGTTAACTACACCTAAAGATAGAAAGAGGAAAGCTATCTGCCCCGGAGCAGATCCCCAAAGAACATAGGAAGCCCCCAAACATGTAATGGCGGTTAGACAAGAGGAAATACAGACACAGACAGAAAATAGTATGAGCAAACGTTGGGGCCCAATCTTCCTTGACAGAAAAGGATAGGAAGGACACTTACTGCAATCCAAAAAACCCTAAAAAATACCAACTCTAATTGCAAAAACACCTGAGATCACACGACCTCTACCACCTAAATTAGTTCTCTGGTGTAACAAAACTAAGCCGCAGCCAGGGTGGGATTCAGCCGGTTCTCCCCGGTTCGATGGAACCGGATGTTCAAAAAGCAGCCGGTTCCCCGAACCGGGGAGAATGAGAGCGGCGATCCGGTACTATTTTGCTGCTTTGCAGCAGCTTGCAGCGCCGCCGCCGCATTGCACACCGCCTGCCCCGGCCCCCGCGGACTGATCTGTGCAATGTGGCGATTGGTTAGCGCGCGCCGCGGCCATCTAGCTGCAGTCACGAGGTGGAGTGGAGCCGAGAGGAGAGAGAGCACTGCAGAGCTGCAGAGACAGTCTCGACTCTCTGAGGTACAGTACTGAGTCTGTGTGTGAGCAGCTGCGCAGCGCTGCCTGAGCTGCGACGCTGCCTGCCTGTGCCTGGTGCTGGCGGCGGCCTGGCCTGGGCCCTGGCCCAGTGAGTGGCCCTGGAGTGGAGCAGTGGACTATTTGTTTTGTGCAGTAGCCACTGATCCCTGCAGGTGATGGCCCAGGACTGACGTGGACTCTCTCGGATTAGTGCGGTTCTCAGGGTGTACTGACATTTCTTTCCCAGTGCTGCGCATGTTTTACCGGTTTTGGCTGAGATTTCACTTGAAGGAGCAGAATTATTCTTAAAGAGATATTCCGTGACCTTTCTCCCAGGTTGCAGGTGCAGCTCGTGTCCTGGTGAGGAGTTATGGCTGTGCTCATCCTGAGCCTGCTGGTTCATGAATAGAATGCCAGTGATCACTGACACATATGAAGTAGTGGGGGGATGTGGCTGACTATCAGAGGGGTGCAGGATGTTGGGGGGTGCTCCTCCTGTAGTCAGGTGTCACCGAACACTAATAATGACACCCCGAGGTCACCAGCCGCTCCCCCTCCTGGATCATCTCAGATGTGATTAGTGGGCAGTGTGGGATTTCTAGTACTACAGGGGGAGATATAGTAACCCTTTCCTTTCCACAGTTCCTAATCTGATGGCAGCCAGTAATCCTAGACAGTTTTGCCTGCTTAGTCGTCAGGGACCTAATATTTGACCGCTGGCTCACAAGGAATTAAATCCATCGACCATTTGAACAGAACTGTTGCTCATTTGGTCACCAGGGATTGGAAGTGCTCAACATTTGGCCACTTGGTCACCTGGGTGCAAAGACCTGACTTGGTTGTCAGCAGCTGGGTCAGTGAGCTAAGCTCTTGCCCATTTAGCCACCAAGATTTTACATTGTGCCCTCCTGATTGGCAGGGAAAGGATATGTTCCTATTCAGTCTCCAGAAGCCAGCGCTCTTACCCACTAGGTCAGCAGGTAGTGGGTTGGATATGTAGCAGGGCACTTGCTCATCAGTGGTACTGGACCCCGCTCCCCCTATATTAGGAGAACATAAACTACAACCCCCGTGATGTCCCCTGCGATGGGCAGAGTCTGGATCCATCATCTCTATTCTAGATGCTGCGTGCTGTCAGTGAATAGAAACATCCAGACTACAAACCATCCCGGCCCAGGTCACGCTGTGCGAGCAGGACGTGGTCAGGAGATGGGTCTATTCACTGACAGTGGGAGCACACTGAAGAGATTATTGCCCTTTAATAGCCTGCCCCCCCCATGCTTTTGCCTGTGATAATGGTGCAGATTAAAGCCCGCCCCTACTTATATGTTTGAGGAAAAGGTGTGTGTGTGAATGGGTGTGGCTTTAAAAATGGGCGTGGCTTAAAGAGTGTGGCTTTAAAATGGGTGTGGTTTACCGACGCACAAACACAGAACCTGTTGTTAAAAATTTGAATCCCACCACTGGCCGCAGCCACTGAAAAAACTGGAAAAGGCAAATGAACAAATAACAGTGGCTCCAGAAGAACTGAGAGGAGCCCAAGCCCCCCGGGGGGGGGAAGACCTGACTAACCTCACAGAAATGCAGAGAAATATGCAAATGGTAAGCACAAAAACAAAAAAACAGAAAATATCTTATCTGAGAGCAGAAGAAGAGGCAAGACTCAGCAAGCTTCCAAGTGAACCAGGAACCACAGTTGAGACAAGAACAATTGATCACCGGCAATCATGATAGGAGGGAACCTCCCTTATATAAGACCAGGCTGTAACTCCTGATTGCCAATCATCATTGAATGGTTCAGTACTGTTTGTAACTACCAGAGGGAGCTTCTACTCAGAATTCATTTCTAACACATTCACAACACCCCTCGCTAACCAGCCTGGTATGAGACCATCCTCCCGTAGGGTACGTCCAGATGACCAGCTGATATAGTATGTGTTGGATGCAGGTGTTGGAGTCCTAGGGGTGCTACCTCCTTACCTGGGAGTGGGGTGTCACACCTCTGGATGAGGTGCAACACCTCTGTGGCGACTGAACCCTCAGGGGCGCCAAAAGTCCTTTGAAACTTTTTAGATCAACTCGTGCCCCAGCACAACAGAGTCCAAGTCTTACACATGGTGAATGAATGGAGAGGATGTTGCAGGAGTATCTAGAACTGAATATAATACCATCAGGGAGGGTTTGGACCTTTTCATATTTTGGTCTTTCAAAATGAATGAGTGGCCTGAGCTCGCCTCAAATGCCTTGGAGGTTTTATTGTGCCCGGCAGCCAACGTTCTCTCAGGATGTGTCTTCAGCGCTGCTGGTGGTGTCCTGATGGATAAGCAAAGCTGGCTGTCCCCTGAAAGTGAAGACCACCCTAATTTCATCAAGATGAACAAGTCATGGATCTCCAAAGACTTTTGCACCCCAATCGCAGTCTATACAGACTTTACAGACTAGGTGATATTGCAGTTCTTATGTGTGATGCATTAACGTTAAGTAACTGCACTCTGATATCTTTAGTGTGGCTTCTGTGCCTGCTCTGTGTCTGCTGCTGCTGCTGATGTAACACAAATTTCTGGAAATGTGACGTCTCGGTAACAATTATACTATTTCTATTCTCATGACAGTTATTACACTTCAGTGGTGTCAGGCCCTCATTTTTTAAAACGTGAAAAGTGTGGAGAAATGGGGTCAGTGTGTGCTCTTGTCCGCTGGCCTGGCAGCCTTTAGAAAGACTGCATGGACCAGGGCTCATACCACTGAACGCGCTCTATCTCCCCGTGGGCAACATACTACACAGACAACGCAGGTTTAGGGTAAAACAGTGTGGCAATGCTTTATTAAACCACAACACCCTATAGAACAATCCCAGCAATTACCCCAACATGGTGCACATTACAGGGCCTAATCCTTCTGTTGACTCGCCTGGATAACGGTAGATGTTATGTCAGAACTCCCAGGGTCGATATTCAACCTGTGATATACACACAGAGAAGAGATATTGACAAGCGTAGAGAGATGACCGAGAACAGTCCATAAAGTCCATAGAAGGCCCAAAGCCAGTTGACACTATATCACAGCTCCAGGGTCACTATTCCACCTGTGATATACACACAGAGAAGAGATAAAGACAAGCGTAGAGAGGTGACAGTCCATACAAGGTCCAAAGCTAGTTGACAGGAGAGTCACCACCTGGCTCATCCGACCACCTCCATGGAACCAGGTGACCAGTGGATCCAAAAATCTGGCTTTCTCCGAACATATCCATGGTTCAGAAATGGTCACTGGATCAGATCTGTGTCCTTCCAACCGAAGCCGAAAACTCCTAGGTTGATTCCCATAGAATCATAGATCCGTGTCCCACGTGATGGTGCCATGATGAATTGGCTGCAGCTGCAGTTCTGTCTCTCGTCCGTTGAGTGTTGTGCAGAATGTGGTCGCATCTCCTTTGGGGGTGACCTCTCCCAGTGTGGCTTGATACTTTACTTGGTGAGCATGCTCTTGTGACAGACTGACCAGTATTGCACTTATCTCTACTGGCGTTTTTTACCCGTGTACACTGTTTTGTGAAAAGCATGCTCTATTTTATGTGGCAATACTATGTGTAGCTCTGTTATTTTCCTTGTGGGGGAGACACTTTATGTGTTATGAGCTTTTATGTACTATACTGTCATCTCTGCCACAAATGTATTTTTGCCTTACTGCTGGGAGATCTCTCCCCTTGTATTCGTACCTGTCCTTTTAATGTGTTTTCATTGTTCATACATTCTTGTGTCACTTTTTGATATGTTCAAATAAATATATACCTTTTTGCATTATGAATTTTTGTCACCAGTGACTCTTTGTTTCCTCCTCCTTATTATTTTTGTTAGAATGTACAACTGGTAGTTCTGGGTGATGAGATGAGATCTGATCTGCTCTCTCTGTCTTTTGTTTTTATACCAGAGACGTGAGCTATTTTTAGAATTACCCAGTGTGCTTCAATCTAGCCTCACAGTGCAATACACAATTAGCATATCAACTCACAATAAACACAGATGAACACCCACTATGTACAAGTCACTATTACAGACTTCCACAGTATGTTAAATAGTATATCAGCTTGCAAGACTGTCTTCTTGACCCACCAGATATAAACACTTAAATCCACAAGCCAATATACAGATAAAAAGTCAATTCTTGTGGGTTTACAAAAACATGGTTGTCTGGGAAATAAAGATTCAATCTGGTTTCTTAGAATCATAGAATAATAGAGTTGGAAGGGACCTCCTGGGCAATCTGGTCCAACCCCTGCTCAAAGCAGGATTCTCTAAATCATCCCTGACAAATGTCTGTCCAGCCTCTGTTTGAAGACTTCCATTGAAGGAGAACTCACCACCTCTTCACAGTGAACACTCATGGTTGGGTGTCCATCTGCTGGATTGGGTGTAGTGTAAGACCTGTCAGTACCTATTATACTATCTATACTGTGGTGAAATTGATGCCACTTTAGTGGTGTCTGCCAGTAATTTTTGGAAACGTGAACACTCCTGTTTGGGTGTCCATCTGCTGTATTGGTTGTAGTGGAAGATCTGTCGGTCCCTATAATACTATTTCTACTGTGGTGAAATTGATGCCACTTCTGTAGTGTAAGGCCCTCATTTATTTAAATGTGAACACTCCTGGTTGAGTGTCCATCTGCTGTTTTGGGTGTAGTGAAAGACCTGTCGGTCCCTATAATACTGTTTCTACTGTGGCAAAATTGATTACACTTCTGTGGTGTAAGGCCCTCATTTGTATAAATGTGAACACTCCTGGTTGGGTGTCCATCTGTTGGATTGGGTGTAGAGGAAGACCTGTCGGTCCTTATTATACTATTTCTACTGTGGTGAAATTGATGCCACTTTGGTGGTGTCTGCCAATAATTTTTGGAAATGTGAACACTCCTGGTTGGGTCCCCTTAATGCGTATTGCCTGTAGAATGGCCTCTGACATCGTCAGGCCTCCACTACCTTGGACTCAACTACTCGTGTCACTATCCTTAAATTTTTATGACAGTGGTGTTCTATAAAACTGATATTTGTAACACCTGAGTGTAGCTCAGCATGAAAGCAGGTAGTGTGTTGCATGTGATATCAGGGCTTCCAGCAAAGGGGGCTTACACTGATCCCTCACCCACCTCGTCTTACTGTGATGTTGAATGTTCGGCTCAGATTACGATCACCGAATTTGCAATATTCGACGATTAATTAGTCGAATATTCAACAAACATAATCGAACACCATTCATGTCAATGGGAGACAAAAACAAACGCATGCACAACAACTTACTACAGCCCCAAATGCTGCCAAAACACATCAAATGAGGGACAGAAACCAGGAAAGTGGCCTTAATTCATCCACAGAACAAATTTTAGCATGGCACTACAACAATCAGCCAGGATGAGGTATCAGGGTCTGGGACAGCATTTACAGTCCAAGGTAGTGGAGGCCTACTGCTACACGCATGAAGGAGACCCAACCAGGAGTGTTTACATTTCCAAAAATAATTGGCAGACACCACCAAAGTGGCATCAATTTCACCACAGTAGAAATAGCGTAATAGGCACCGACAGTTCTTCCACTATGCCCAATCCAGCAGATGGACACCCAACCAGGAGTGTTCACATTTAAACAAATGAGGGCTTTACACCATGTAACATTCCTGCCGGCATCACTGCATGGGCTCCCATCTCCCTTACTCACCACCCCGGGCCATGCTGTGAGTTCTGTCCTCTGCCAGCTCCTTGCTGTGAACCTCATTTCTTTGATTTCTGCATACTTCCTGGCTGTGTAATAATGTAATAATCGAGCAGGAGCTGAGAATGTCACCAAGGACCAGAGACAGACCAAAAGTTAAAGGGTTTATTTACAGGGAAAAGTATCTCCTCGCAGGGAGAAGCAGTGGGGGTTAAACTGTCAGAGTAAACGTAATCTCAACGGTATACTTAGGCTAGGCAAGATTAACAAAAAGGGTATTCTGGGAACTTATCAGTTCGATAAAACCTTCCTTGAAGGGGTCGTCTTCTCCAACGTAGGCACCGTCAACAGCGGCACTTGTTGTCTCCAAAGTCTCTCTCTTCTCTTCTTGTAAGAATGGGAATTAAACTCTGGGGTCGAAGCAGGAGACAGGGGAACGCTGAGAAACTGAGTATCCCCTGCTCTGAGTCTCTGTATGTGTCAGGATAACAGTCTCTCCACAGAACCGATGCTGCGCACGCTGTAAAGTCTCTCTGCCACATTCAGGGGCTCCGGCCTGTCACCGGGGGAAGAATAGGGACCGCGCGTATGGGTTACTTTCTCTGTACTTACTTGAGGGAAGCCTCCTCCGGTCTCCAGGGCTTCCGCGTTCACGCGCTCACAGGTGGCACTCTCTATGTCACGTTCTACTGTGTCAGTGCTCTGGTCGGGGGTCCCCTCCATCCTGAGGCGCAAGGATGCAGCCTTGCCTCTGCATGACGCGCGCGCTGCTTTCGCACCTTCCACCCTCCTGGCTTCCGGTCCATCGCCCCTGCATGTCCCCCACATCTCCTTGGTCAAATGGTGTGGTCGGTCCAGGTCAATCAGTCTTCCCCCTGGCAACACTGCTGCCCAACCATGTGGTTCCGGACACAGAGTAAGGGAGGTAACCCCTTTCTGCTCTTCACCCCCTTACAGCTGTATGCTTAGGGCGGCAGCCCCTGCACTTCTTGAGTTTTATAGAGACAGTGTGCACCTTCCTAAGGTGTCCCCAGCCAATTGCAAGAGGCATCAGGTACTTAAGGCATCCCTGCCATTTGGAGGATGCCTGAGCAACGCTCTATCTCAGTCTGTATCTTGCTACTGAGTTGCCAGGTCCTGTCCTGTTTTTCTGCCTTCTCTGGTGGCTGTATTCCCAGACCCGTTTCTGTGTTGTCTTGTTTTTCCGCCTCCCTGAGGGCTGCATACTCAGGTCTGTATCCTTGATTCTATACCAGCTCCCATACCGGACCCTGTCTGAACTGAGTCCTATACTTGTACCTATCTTTATCCTTGTCTGTAGCCTTTCCTACCTGCTGTGTGTATCCTTGTGTTTACTCTGGCTCTGCCCTGCTCGCCGCAACCTGCGTCTCTGCCCTGCTCGCTGCAACCTGCGTCTCTGCCCTGCTTGCCGCACCCTGCGGCTCTGCTCTGATCGACGCAACCTGAAGCTCTGCCCTGCTTTCCACACCCAGCGGCTCTGCTCTGCTTTCCGCTCCCAGCGGCTCTGCTCACCGCAACCTGCGGCTCTGCCTTGCTCGCCGCAACCTGCGGCTCTGCTCCGCTCCTTGCGGTTCTGCTCTGCTCGCTGTACTCAGTGGTCCTGATCTGCTCGCTGCAACCTGCGGCTCTGCTCTTTGCTCCTTGCGGTTCTGCTCTGCTCCCATTCCGCATCTTGCGGGACTTTGTCCTTCCAGTCTGAACTGGTTCCTACCTGTTCCCATACACTACTCATACCAGTTTGTGTACCTGTCCTTCCTGAATTAGTTGCAGCTCCTCCAGTCTGAACAGGTCCCTGTTTCCATATACCACTCATATTAGTCCGTGTTCCAGTCCTTTCCGAGTCAGTTCCTGTCCTGCCTGCCTGAGTGCCAGCCGTGACCGCCTGCCTGCCAGAGTGCCAGCCGTGCCCGCAGCCACAGCAGGCACAGAAGCCACACTAAAGATATCACAGAGTGCAGTTACAAGACATTAATGCATCACACTAAAAAATGCAATATCACCTAGCCTTTATAGTCTGGGATTGGGGTGCAAAAGTCTTTGGAGATCCATGACTTGTTCATCTTGATGAAAGTTAGGCAGTCTATACTTTCAGGGGACAGCCGAATGCACATATCCATCAGGACACCACCAGCAACACGGAAGACACGTTCTAAGAAAGCGCTGTGTTGTGAATGGGTTTGAGATGAGTTCTGAGCAGAGGCTGCCTCTGGTGGTTACAAGCGGTGCTAGTCTGTCCAGTGAAGATTGTGAGGACTGGGAATCAGGTGTTACTGACTGATCTTATATAAAAATATTTAGACTTGAGAGTCCTCAGTGGTTGATACCTTTTAATGGCTAACTGAAAAGATGGTAACAAATTGCAAGCTTTCGAGACTACGCAGGTCTCTTCATCAGGCAAAGACTAAAACAAAAGCTGAAGAATCACATATTTATATACACAAAGGACACAGGAATAATGCAATAGGTAAGACAAGTGACGTGAAGCAGAACTGTCATTATGGCAGAGGGATGAACATAAATATGACTAGTTTATAGATAAGGAGTGAAAGTTTTATTACCCTCTGATTGGGGTCTGGTATTGTGTTGTGATGACCCTAAAAGGTCAGGGAAGCAGATACCTTAATTGCTGTAGAAAGACATAAAACTCTGGGATATATTCATCCCAGCACTAAGACTGTCAAAGGTCATCATAAGTTTATATTCCCAGACTTTTCTATCCTTCTCAGATTTGAAGTTAGATTTTAATACAAGTAATTCCATATCCGTCATGCTATGACCGGGCTAACACGGTACGAAGATACACATCTTTCCTATATCAAAATGGTCTTATATAAGGGAGTCACCTTCCCATCAGGGTTGCCGGTGATCAATTGTTCTGGTCTGAATCCTTTTTTCCAGTTTCCCTTGTAGCCTGCTGTGTCGTGTCTGCATCTCCTGCTAACAGATAAGACTTTTTCTTCTTTTGTGTTTGTGCTATATTTTTGCATTTTGTCCTGCACTTCTGTGGGGGCCTTCAGGGTCCCCTCCGGGGGCTTCTGCCCTCTCAGTTTTGTTCAGCCACTGATGTTTGTACTTTTGCTTTTTCCAGTTTTTTCAGTGGCTGCTGTTTTGATTTTGTTACACCAGAGAACTAATTTAGGTGGAAGAGGTCGTGTGATCGCAGGTGTTTTTGAAATTAGTAGAGTTGGTGCTTTGCAGGGTTTTTTGGGATTGCAGTAAGTACCCTTCCTATCCTTTTCTATTTAGTTAGTTTGGGCCCCAGCGTTTGCTCATACTATTTTCTTTCTGTGTCAGTATTTCATCTTGTCTAACCGCCATTACATGTTTGGGGGCTTTCTATTATCTTTGGGGTTCTGCTCGGGGCAGATAGCTTTCCTATTTCTATCTTTAGGTGTAGTTAGTTTCTCAGGCTGTGACGAGGCGTCTAGGACCAACGTAGGAACGCTCCACGGCTGCCTCTAGTTGTGGTGGTTAGTCAGGGTACTGCAGTCTCATAGATTCCAACTGCTCTGGTGTATTGCCTTTTTTACCTGCACTCCTCAGCTACCGAAACATAACAGTATCACCGGCCTAAAAATTGAAAATTGTATGGTACTCACAGAAGGGAAAAAATATTGTGAAAGAAAAAAGGTTGTCAGAGTTGTCAGAGATATTTTTCTGTTTGTTGCATTTTTTTTTTTCCCTCTGTATCTCTGGGTGCTGGGGAGGATCTTTTCTCTCAATGGAGTTTGCACAGTTGTCTGGCCGTGTGGATCAGCTTGCCACTGAGGTTCGGAGTATTGCTATCTATCTTGCTGGGTTGCCTGTTGTGGAACCTAGGATTCCCATGCCAGATTTGTTTTTAGGGGATCGAGCTAAGTTTCAGAATTTCAAAAATAATTGTAAATTGTTTTTTGCCTTAAAATCTAAGTCCTCAGGGAACGCAGCGCAGCAGGTTCAAATTATCATCTCTCTCCTGCGCGGCGATCCTCAGGATTGGGCTTATTCCCTGATACCTGGGGATCCTGTTTTGAGTGATGTTGATGCATTTTTTCAGGCCTTGGGGTTATTGTACGATGAGCCTAATGTCACTGATCAAGCTGAAAAAGCCTTGTTGGCATTAAATCAGGGGCTTGATGACGCTGAGTTATACTGTCAGAGATTCCGTAGGTGGGCAGTCCTGACCAAATGGAATGACGACGCTTTGGCAGCCCTTTTCCGGAAGGGTCTGTCAGATAATGTAAAGGATGTTATGGTGGGATTCCCTGTCCCCTCTGGTCTCAATGATTCTATGTCATTAGCGATTCAAATTGACAGACGTTTGCGTGAGTGGAGAAGTATGCGTGGAATGGTGTTGCCTTGTGAACCAGCTTCTGAACCCATGCAGTGTGATAGAGTGGTGTCTGGGGCACAGCGTCATGAGTTTCGAAAGCGCAATGGGTTATGTTTCTACTGTAGTGATGCCTCTCATGCTATTTCAGTCTGCCCTAAGCGGGGAAGACGTTTTGCACGCTCAGTTGTCTTGGGTAGTGTTCAGACTAAGTTTTTATTAACTGTCACTCTGATATGCTCTCTGTCCTCATTTTCTGCTCAGGCTTTCGTTGATTCTGGAGCAGCTATTAACCTGATGGATTATGATTTTGCTAAACGTTGTGGATTTCCCTTGATACCCCTACAGAAGTCTATTCCCCTACTGGGGATCGATTCTACCCCTTTGGCTGAGAATAAACCCCAGTTTTCTACTCAGGTGATAATGAGGGTTGAACCTGATCACCAGGAGTGCTGCAAATTTTTGGTTCTGTATAATCTGCATGACATTATCGTGCTGGGTTTTCCTTGGTTACAGTCTCATAATCCTGTTTTGGATTGGAAATCTGTGTCTGTAACCAGTTGGGGCTGCCAATGTGTTAATACCAACACTCCTGTTTTTTCTGCCTCCCCCAGGCTCAGGATGTTCCTGACTTTTTGATTGATTTTTCTGATGTGTTTAGCGAAAGTAAATCTGCATCCTTGCCTCCCCATAGGAGCTATGACTGCGCTATTGAATTAGTGCCGGGTAGTAAATTCCCTAAAGGTCGCCTTTTTAACTTGTCTGTACCTGAACATGACGCTATGCGGTCTTATATCAAGGAATCATTGGAGAAGGGTCATATCAGACCATCCTCTTCACCCTTAGGTGCCGGTTTTTTCTTTGTGGCCAAAAAGGATGGTTCATTAAGGCCGTGTATTGATTATCGTCTCTTGAACAATATTACTGTGAAATATCAATACCCGTTACCCTTGATTTCTGACCTGTTTTCCAGGGTGAAAAACGCTACTTGGTTTACCAAGCTTGACCTCAGGGGGGCGTATAACCTTATTCGCATTAAGCACGGGGATGAATGGAAGACGGCATTCAATACCCCTGAAGGGCATTTTGAGTACCTGGTGATGCCCTTTGGGCTCACTAATGCTGCTTCCGTCTTCCAGTCCTTCATGAATGACATTTTCAGGGATTTTGTGGACAAATTTCTGATTGTTTATTTGGATGATATCTTGATTTTTTCTAATGACTGGGACTCTCATGTGAAACATGTTCGAACTGTATTCCAAATTTTGAGAGAGAATGCTCTGTATGTGAAGGGATCAAAGTGTCTTTTTGGCGTACAGAGGATCTCATTTCTGGGATTCATTTTGTCCCCATCTGTTATTGAAATGGACCCGGTCAAGGTTCAGGCCATCTGTGATTGGGTCCAACCTACTTCATTAAAGGCTCTTCAGAGATTTTTGGGTTTTGCCAATTTTTATCGTAAATTTATTGGTAATTTCTCGGTTATTGTTAAACCATTAACTGATTTGACCAGAAAGGGTTCTGATGTGGTGAATTGGCCTCCTGAGGCAGTCTCTGCATTTCAGGAACTTAAGCAGAGATTCACTTCTGCTCCTGTTCTACGGCAGCCTGATGTTTCTCTGCCATTTCAGGTGGAGGTTGATGCCTCTGAAATTGGGGCAGGTGCCGTTTTGTCCCAAAAAGATCCAGAGACCTCTAAAAGTAACCCTTGTGCCTTTTTCTCTCGAAAATTTTCTCCTACTGAACGTAATTATGACGTGGGTAATCGGGAGTTATTGGCCATGAAGTGGGCTTTTGAAGAGTGGAGACATTGGCTGGAGGGAGCCAAACATCAGGTGGTGGTCCTTACGGACCATAAGAATCTGGTCTATCTGGAATCTGCCAAGCGACTCAATCCTAGACAGGCCAGGTGGGCCTTGTTTTTCACACGTTTTAATTTTGTGGTTTCCTTTCTTCCTGGCACTAAGAATGTTAAGGCGGATGCCCTCTCGAGGAGTTTCCTTGCGGACTCTCCTGAGTTATCTGATCCTTCTGTTATTTTGAAAGAGGGTGTAGTTCTTTCCGCCATCTCGCCCAATTTGAGACTTGTTCTGGAGGGGTGTCAGGAGGATAGGCCCGAGTGCTGCCCTGTTGGAAAATTGTTTGTCCCGGACCAGTGGAAAAAGAGTGTGATGTCTGAGATTCATTGTTCCGCGTTGGCTGGGCATCCCGGAATTTTTGGTACCAGAGACTTGGTTAGTCGGTCCTTTTGGTGGCCTACCTTGTCAGGGAATTTGTGCAGTCCTGCGGCACTTGCTCTCGCTCCAAGCCTTGCTCTCGCTCTAGTGGTTTGTTGATGCCATTGCCTGTGCCCAAGAGACCATGGACCCATATCTCTATGGATTTCATTTCCGATCTTCCTGTTTCTCAGAGAATGACCACCATCTGGGTAATTTGTGATAGGTTTTCCAAAATGATACATCTTGTGCCATTACCTAAGTTGCCTTCCTCCTCTGAATTGGTGCCGTTGTTCCTTCAGCACGTGGTTCGTTTACACGGCATTCCTGAGAACATTGTGTCTGACAGAGGAGTCCAGTTTGTTTCCAGATTTTGGAGGACTTTTTGTTCTAAACTGGGTGTTCAATTGTCTTTCTCCTCGGCATTTCATCCTCAGACCAATGGTCAAACTGAGAGAACAAACCAGACATTGGAGACTTATCTAAGATGCTTTGTGTCTGCTGATCAGGATGACTGGGTCTCTTTTTTGCCTTTGGCTGAGTTTGCTCTTAATAATAGGGCTAGCTCTGCTACTTTGATGTCTCCGTTTTTCTGTAATTCTGGGTTTCACCCTCGATTTTCTTCGGGACAGACGGAGGCTTCTGTCTGTCCAGGTGTTGACTCTGTTGTGGAGCTTATGCAGCTGATTTGGGACCGGGTAGTGGAGAGGTTGTCCCTCTCTCAGGAGAGGGCCCAGCGGTTTGCTAACCGGCATAGGACTGATGGTCCTCGGTTTAAAGTGGAGGACTTGGTCTGGTTGTCCTCAAAGAATATTCCTATGAGAGTAGCATCTCCTAAATTTAAGCCTAGGTTCATTGGACCTTATAAGATCATGGAGATTATTAATCCTGTTTCTTTTCGTTTGCTTCTTCCAGGGACATTTAAGATCCATAACGTGTTCCACAAGTCCTTGTTGAAGAGGTTTGTTGAGCCAGTGGTTCCTGCTGCTGTGCCTCCTGACCCTGTTTTGGTTGAGGGCAATCTGGAGTATGTGGTTGAGAAAATATTAGATTCTCGTTTTTCTAGACGGAAACTCCAGTATTTGGTTAAATGGAGAGGTTATGGTCAGGAAGACAATTCTTGGGTGTTTGCTTCGGACATCCATGCTAGGAGACTTATCCGTGCGTATCATAGAACTCATCCTGACCGACCTGGTTGCTCAAATGAGGGTTCGGTGACCCCTCCTCAAGGGGGGGGTACTGTTGTGAATGGGTTTGAGATGAGTTCTGAGCAGAGGCTCCCTCTGGTGGTTACAAGCGGTGCTAGTCTGTCCAGTGAAGATTGTGAGGACTGGGAATCAGGTGTTACTGACTGGTCTTATATAAGGGAGTCACCTTCCCATCAGGGTTGCCGGTGATCAATTGTTCTGGTCTGAATCCTTTTTTCCAGTTTCCCTTGTAGCCTGCTGTGTCGTGTCTGCATCTCCTGCTAACAGATAAGACTTTTTCTTCTTTTGTGTTTGTGCTATATTTTTGCATTTTGTCCTGCACTTCTGTGGGGGCCTTCAGGGTCCCCTCCGGGGGCTTCTGCCCTCTCAGTTTTGTTCAGCCACTGATGTTTGTACTTTTGCTTTTTCCAGTTTTTTCAGTGGCTGCTGTTTTGATTTTGTTACACCAGAGAACTAATTTAGGTGGAAGAGGTCGTGTGATCTCAGGTGTTTTTGAAATTAGTAGAGTTGGTGCTTTGCAGGGTTTTTTGGGATTGCAGTAAGTACCCTTCCTATACTTTTCTATTTAGTTAGTTTGGGCCCCAGCGTTTGCTCATACTATTTTCTTTCTGTGTCAGTATTTCATCTTGTCTAACCGCCATTACATGTTTGGGGGCTTTCTATTATCTTTGGGGTTCTGCTCCGGGGCAGATAGCTTTCCTATTTCTATCTTTAGGTGTAGTTAGTTTCTCAGGCTGTGACGAGGCGTCTAGGACCAACGTAGGAACGCTCCACGGCTGCCTCTAGTTGTGGTGGTTAGTCAGGGTACTGCAGTCTCATAGATTCCAACTGCTCTGGTGTATTGCCTTTTTTACCTGCACTCCTCAGCTACCGAAACATAACACGCTGGCTGCTGGCACGATAAAACCTCTACGGTGTGTGAGGCGAGCTCAGACCACTCATCCATTTTGGAAGATCAAAATGTGAAATGGTCCAAAGCTTCCCTGATGGTATTGATATTTAATTCTAGATACTCCTGCATCATCCTTTTCATTCGATCACCACGTGTATGACTTGGACTCTGTTGTGCTGGTGCACGAGCTGTTCTAAAAAAGTGTCAAAGGACTCACAGAAATTGCTTCTTCCACTTACACTACTGCTGCTGCTAAAGTTTTGGCATTGATGAATTGACTTGCTGGAGGTTGGAAGCCTAGAGCTGTGTGCTTCACTGCCGCCTTGAGGAAAAGCTCTCTTACGGTTGTGTAAAAACGTGTTTCAATACTCCAGGATTTGCAGATCCCTTTCCATGGTGGGAAGCATCTGGCAAAATTTGGTTTTATAATGTGGATCTAACAGAGTGCCAACCCAGTAGTCAGCAGTATTCCTAATCATAAGTATACGGGTTTCATGTTGCAGATAGTGCAGCAAGAAGGCACTCATATGTCGGGCTCTACCATGAGCTCCAAGCCCATGCTGTGTTGGTGGCTGGGTAACAATGATGCTCGTTTTCTTCCGTCAACCATGAACAACAGAGAGGGGAGGATTTTCATCCGACAGTTTCTCGCCCATCTCCTCTTCATCCTCCATTTATTCCTTGGATCTTGCACCTTCGATAACAGTTTGTCTGTTATCACCAGCCCCCCACGATCTCAGTAATCCACCCTCCCTTGGCACTCACCTATGTGACGACAGTCTGGAACTTAGAGACAATGTTATCCCTTACACATCCTCCTCTGCTTCCTCCTCTAGCCAGCATATAGATAACCGGAATAGTGATGCTGATGACGGCCTCGTCAGTACTAACCATCTTAGTAGCCATTTTGAAACTGTGCAGAAGGGTGCAGAGGTCCTTAATTTGTACTCACCCTGTACATGTGATATGCGCTACGTCAGTAGTGCGTTGGCCCAGGCTATACATGACATACTGCGTCAGGGCTTGTTGCTCCTGCCACAGTCCCTACAACATGTGCAGAGTGGAATTCAACCATGTTGGCACATTGCATAACAACCTGTTAACTGGCATGGACAAAGACTTCTGCATCGATGCAAGTTAATGACCTGAGGGTTCAAATGGCGGAAATGAGCACACAGCTTACGTGTTTTATGGAGCAGCTCACCCAGGCCAGGATAGTGGTGGAGAAAATGCTGTACCACCAGATTAAGGACGTGAGCCATGCAAGGCATGTGTGTGAGCTTGTGCTTGAAGAAAGAAGGAATCCAGCTCCAAGGAGTAAAATCGATTTCTTTTATTCAGTTTCAATAGTAAAAATACAAAAGGTCATGCATCATATTAATACGGGATATACCGGTGAGAAAAAGTGCCTGGCTGAAACTGTAGGCGTTTCGTACACACACGTGTTCTTAGACTCAGTTGAGTCTGAGATTCTGGACAGCAGAGAAGTGACATTTGGGCCAGAGAGGTAGATCTGAGCTCTGTTCGCACAGGACCTGCGATGAGGTCATAGAATGGTAGAGTTTTTGACAAATATCTCAAGAGCTGTCACATTGTAGGAGGATCATCTTTATTCTCAGTTGCACAAGGAAAGACTAGAAGCAATGGGATGAAACTGAATGGGAGGAGACACAGATTAGATATTAGAATAAACTTTTTGACAGTTAGGGTGATCAATGAGTGGAACAGGCTGCCACGAGAGGTGGTGAGGTCTCCTTCAATGGAAGTCTTCAAACAAAGGCTGGACAGACATCTGTCTGGGATGATTTAGAGAATCCTGCTTTGAGCAGGGGGTTGGACCAGATGACCCAGGAGGTCCCTTCCAACTCTACTATTCTCCTAAGATTCTATCCTTTTCACAAAAAACACCCCACAGCGACTGGAGAGGTGGATGGCCGTATATGAGCCTTAGCCGGACTCTGGAAGGGTTAAATAAACGGGATTTCGGCATTTTAGCTCCTGGTATGGAGTCGATAGCACAATCAGATGCCACCATATAGGAGCCGTCCGGTCACTGGTGATAATTCCCTCATGTGTGGGGTCTATTTGTCTCCAGAGAAATCACACGTTACATTCCACACATAACACTGTGGAGAAAAGGCGGCGCGGGGGAATTGTGCCAGTAGTGAGGGGAATAATGGCGGGAATGTCACTGACTGAGGAGAAGTCTCCATGTAGCGTCTGCACTCCGGATATCATGTGACCCCTGACTCCTCCCCTCCTGTGACCTCATCACAGGTCCTGTGCACAGAGCAGCCATATATGTGGAGTGCGGCTCTGCGGGTGGAGGTCGGTGCTGGAGGCTCCATTATTCTCTATGTGGAGTGCGGCTCTGCGGGTGGAGGTAGGTGCTGGAGGCCCCATTATTCTCTATGTGGAGTGCGGCTCTGCGGGTGGAGGTCGGTGCTGGAGACTCCATTATTCTCTATGTGGAGTGTGGCTCTGCGGGTGGAGGTCGGTGCTGGAGGCTCCATTATTCTATGTGGAGTGCGGCTCTGCGGGTGGAGGTAGGTGCTGGAGGCTCCATTATTCTATGTGGAGTGCGGCTCTGCGGGTGGAGGTAGGTGCTGGAGGCTCCATTATTCTCTATGTGGAGTGTGGCTCTGCGGGTGGAGGTCGGTGCTGGAGGCTCCATTATTCTCTATGTGGAGTGCGGCTCTGCGGGTGGAGGTAGGTGCTGGAGGCTCCATTATTCTCTATGTGGAGTGCGGCTCTGCAGGTGGAGGTAGGTGCTGGAGATTCCCCATTACTGAGCGCGGGGGACATTAACCCCTTCAGCACGGAGACTCTTTTGGTGTTTTTGTTGCTACTTTATAAGAATCATTACGTTTCTGTTCTGTTTCCTGTAATAGATACATACGACCCAACTATGGAAGACAGGAAGGGAGGAGACGGATTGTTCTCATAGTACAGGGCCCCTTTCTTGGCCCCCACAAAGTATAATGCCCCCAATATGCCCTTTATACAGTACTAGCTGAAGAGCCCGGCGCTGCCCCGGCATAGCAACTAACTACGGTTAGTTATAACAGCTTTATAAATATAGATATAATCATTATAATTTGAGTGTAGAGTCCCACCCACTCCGCATAGCCACATTCACTATAATATTCCACACAATCCCGTTAGCCACAGCTACCGGACTACTACCCCTAATATCCCACATCATCCCCTCAGCCATAGCCACCGGACTACTACCCCTAATATCCCACATCGTCCCGTCAGCCAGAGCCACTGGACTGCTATCCCTAATATCCCACATCATCCTGTCAGCCATAGCCACCGGATAACTACCCCTAATATCCCACATCATCCCGTCAGCCATAGCCACCGGATAACTACCCCTAATATTCCAAATCATCCCATCAGCCAGAACCACCGGACTAATATCCCACATCATCCTGTCAGCCAGAGCCACCGGACTACTACCCCTAATATCCCATATCATCCCGTCAAAGCCACCGGACTAATATCCCACATCATCCCGTCAAAGCCACCGGACTACTATCCCTAATATCCCACATCATCCTGTCAGCCAGAGCTACCGGACTACTAATATCCCACATTGTCCCCTCAAAGCCACCGGACTACTACCCCTAATATCCCACATCATCCTGTCAGCCAGAGCCACCGGACAACTACCACTAATATCCCACATCATCCTCTCACAGCCGGCAGACTACTATCCCTAATATCCCACATCATCCCGTCAGCCTGAAGTCAGAACCAGAGCGCTGAGTGGAATGGCCCTAACTTCCAGACCGGGGGATCCCTTTAAGAGGGGCCTGGCGTCAGACCCAAAGCACTGGATGGATTTTCCCTGACTTCCAAAACAATGATCCCTTTAAAAGGCCCTGGGGTCAGAACCACAGTGCTGAGTGGAACGGTCCTAACTTCCATACTGGGGATCCCTTTAAGAGAGGCCTGGGGTCAAAACCAAAGCACTGGATAGATTTTCCCTGACTTCCATACCAATGATCCCTTTAAGAGAGGCCTGGGGTCAGAACCAGAACGCTGAGTGGAATTGCCCTGACTTCCAAAACAATGATCCCTTTAAGAGTGGCCTGGGGTCAGAATCAGAGTACAGAGTGGATTTGCCCTCACTTCCGTACTGGGGATCCCTTTAAGAGGGGCTTGGGGTCAGTACCAAAGCGCTGAGTGGAACGGTCCTAACTTCCATACCGGGGATCCCTTTGATAGAGCCTGGGGTCAGAACCACAGCGCTGGATGGATTTGTCCTAACTTTCATACCGGAGATCCCTTTAAGAGGGAAGATGTGCCTATGGGATGGAGGATGTGTGATGGGGATATGGGAACAGGAGGGGTGATTCATTTCTGTCATGTGCTCTCTGCTCCTTTCTGGGGGGCAGACAATGGCTGGGAGCTTATGTACCCGGGGATGCTAGATTTCTCCCACCCAGTCACTGTCTGCTGAGGTGTTGTGGAGTGAGAAAACTGTTGCTCATAGCAACCAATCACAGCTCAGCTTCTTTTAAACAGCTCTGGTGAAATGAAAGATGCTTAGTGAATCGTTGCAAGGAAAACTGTTGCTCATAGCAACCAATCACAGCTCAGCTTCTTTTAAACAGCTCTAGTGAACTGAAAGATGCTTCGTGATTAGTTGGTGATACACACACATTCAACATTCAATTTTATATATATACATATATGATGCCCCACACACAGTGTAATGCCCACATTATGCCCCTTATGCCCCTTATGCAGTATATATATGATGCCCCCTACACAGTATAATGCCCCCATTATGCCCCTCTAAACAGGTGACCGGATACAGCACACAGAGAAACAGAAGGTGGAAGTAACCAATATAATTATTTATTTTCCTGATAATGGGAATTGTGATCACTATGGTAACAATGAATAATACAAAACGGTGAATACGAGGTGAAATATACAATATCAGATATACAATGAATTCTCCGGCTCACTCTCACTGTAATAGCAGCCTCTAACCAAATGTTACTTTACCTACTGACAAGGGTGATTTTCCTGATACACATGGTCGACAACACTGTCTCTTCTGTGAACACAGGCCATAGCGGGGTCTCCGCCTTTTCCCATTAGGCCATGAGTTCTCCTAAAAAAGTCTATCAAGGCTCGCTGGGCCGCCTTCACATCAACCAGCTTTCACCTTGTCTGTTGTACTACCCTGGACCAACACCTGTACTGAGTTCAGTGCTGGAAGCAATGGCCCGGCTCACTCACGCCTCCTGCTCTTCACTGCAGGCGTATACTACTGAGCGGAATCTCCTCACAGATCATTGGCACATCTGTCTCTTGTACCAGAAGTAAAAAGAGCTGGGACCCTGCTCTTGCCTGGCGGACTCAGGACTCTGGGTCTTGACTGGCACAGGTTATGTTCTCAGGCTTTGACAGGCAAAGTCTGGACTCTGGGTCTTGACCAGCGCAGGTCTGGTTCTCGGGCCTTGGCTGGCATAGTCTGGACTCTGGGACTTGTCTGGCGGCGCTGCCTAGGTTCTGCAGCCACAACCAGCTGCCTCGGTCTCTTTACCATGGCCTGGTACCTCAGATTCTTCACTGGCACCCATTTTTTTTGCTTGGCGTCAAATTTATTCTGGCTTTGGAGCTATGGCCTTTATGATAACAGTAAACTGCATCATCAAGGTCACCTGACCTGGTGTACCATCTAGACTCTTTCTTACTGAAAAAAGCCATCCTCTCCACACAGTGTAATGTTTCCACAGTACCGGCATTCCCCTATATAGTATAATGTTCCCACAATAGCAGCTTGCCATACACACAGGATAATGTTTCCACAGGACTGGCATCCCCCTCACACACAGTATAATGTTCCACCAGTACTGCCTTCCCCCCACTTTCTAATGTTCCCACAGTACTGCCCCCTACATGCAGAATAGGGTACCATCCACCCCACCGACAACCTCACAGCTAATTAAGAAATACTCAGCCTCATTCTTGGTGCAGATACTAATGAACCCAGGACCTATGAGATATTAACCATATGATAGTTGGATAGGCAGAAGTGTATCATCCATAAAGGTAGCCCACTCGGTCGCTTTGATGCCCATGAATTGAGTGGGCTCATGGGGTTTGGTATTGGTCACCCTCTCCTTTCCATCATAACAATTTCAGAGTTATCCACATTCCCATGATGTTGAAAAGAATAGTGAATCAGGGAGTCAAAAGCTCCTGATCCATCATTCAGCCTTCGCTTGCGAGTCTGAGACTCTGTACACTGCAGGTACAATGACGTCACTACATCACACCTGTAGTATGGAGCCTCAGTACTCTCACTGCACAGACTGGAGCATTGCACCTCAGGAACCGGGTTGGGTGAGAGGTGTGTTTTTTTTTTTTTTTAAATATCAGGAATTGTGGGGCCTAATAATCCTCTCCCGACCTATGATGCCTACGTAGGCGTCATGAAAATCTGTGCTTCCCGACCTGTGACCTCATGGTATAAATCCCGTTCCTGCAGATCGGGTGACCGGGGTCACTGAAAGGTCACCCGACCCGCAGGCACAAGACCCTTTGTACTTCACCACAGTGGGGGTGGCTTAACCCCCCCCCATAGCTACTATTGCAGCATCGGCCACGGCTGGATTGTAATACTTCACCAAATTTCATTGGTGAAATATTACAAATCGCTCTGATTGGCTGTTAAAAGTGAAACAGCCAATCAGAGCGATTTGTAATATTTCACCAATGAAATTTGGTGAAGTATTACAATCCAGCCGTGGCCGATGCTGCAATAGCATCTGCCATGGCTGGAGACCAAGATCAGACCCCCCCCCCACACCGAGTGACGGGGACGATCGGCCGCCGCCGTCACTATCTGCTCCTCTCCCCCTTCCCTCTGCTCCCCCCACCTTCTGATCCCCCCTCACCTCTCGCGGTACCTGCAATGTCCCTGTGTGCGTCACGGTGTCCATCCCAGGTACTTCATGGGCGCCGCCATCTTGGAAAAGGGCTGGTGCATGCGCAGTGCGCCCGCCGGCCGGCAGATTCCATTCATTTATTTTGATCACTGTGATAAACTCTCACAGTGATCAAAATAAAAAAAAGTAAATAACCCCCACCTTTATCATCCCCATAGATAGGGACAAATAATAAAATAAAGAACATATTTTTTATTTTTCCATTAGAGTTAGGGTTAGGGTTAGAACTAGGGTTAGGGTTGGAATTAGGGTTAGGATTAGGGTTAGGATTAGAGTTAGGGTTAGAATTAGGGTTAGAATTAGTGTTAGGGTTGGTATTAGGGTGAGGGTTGGAATTAGGGTTAGGGTTGGAATTTGGGCTAAGGTTGGAATTAGGGTTAGGCTTGTGGTTAGGGTTAGAGTTGGGATTAGGGTTAGGCTTGTGGTTAGGTTTATGGTTAGGGTTGGGATTAGAGTTAGGGGTTTGTTGGGGTTAGGGTTATGGTTAGGGTTGGGATTAAGGTTAGGGGTGTTTTGGGGTTAGGGTTGTGGTTAGGGGTGTGTTGGAGTTAGGGTTGGAGTTAGAATTGAGGGGTTTCCACTGTTTAGGCATATCAGGGGTCTCCAAACGCGACATGGCGCCACCATTTATTCCAGTCAATTTTGCGTTCAAAAAGTCAAACAGTGCTCCCTCCATTCCAGGCCCCGATGTGTACCCAAACAGTGGTTTACCCCCAAATATGGGGTATCAACGTACTCAGGAAAAACTGCACAACAACTTTGGGGGTCTAATTTCTCCCTTATTTTACCCTTGGGAAAATAAAAAATTGGGGACTAAAAAATTATTTTTGTAGAAAAAAATTATTTTTTTATTTTCACGGTTCATATAGCTTATGTGGTATTTTCCTGAAGAAGGGGTGGTATTCACCCTGAAACGCGTAGATTAAACCACTTCTTAACTGCTGCTACGTCTTGGAAATTTATTATTTGGGCAGCGCGGACTGGAATCCACATCTTTTCTGCAGTATATGATATTAACAGTAGGGAGAGGTTGCTGACGCTGTTTATCAGTAGGGAGAGAGTTAGGGCTGGAAAGAGAAGTTCTTCTGTGCTATGATATTAACAGTAGGGAGAGGTTGCTGACGCTGTTTATCAGTATGGAGAGAGTTAGGGCTGGAAAGAGAAGTTCTTCTGTGCTTGTGCTGATAGCAATTGTGCTGTACAGTTAGTGTGCAGTGACGGGAGGATTTTCTTGTGTGCAGCAGCGCTGGTTATTAGGCTGCCTGATAGCTCTATTGCTGTGTGTACACTGCTGTGCAGACTGCTTTTTACACAGCACTAATACTTTTATTCTTTTTTTCTGAACAGTTTCCGACCGTTCATTTTCTCCCACACTGTATAGAGCTGTACGCTACTCACACACTACCGTGTACCGGCTGGTATCACAGACAAATACATGCTGACTATCCGTGTGTGACGCTTCTGATACAGTACAGTATATCTGCTCTTTGTATTACGGTCAAATCGATACTGAGTGAGCATCTGTGTCTGACTCTGGAAATATATACGGAGATTGCAATTTTCCCCTACACCGTATACAGCTGTCCTCTTCTGATACAGTACAGTATATCTGCTCTTTGTATTCTGGTCAAATCCATACTGAATGAGCGTCTGTGTGTGACTCCGGAAATATATACGGAGATTTAAATTTTTCCCTACACCGTATACAGCTGTATGCTCCTCATACGGTACCATATATTTGCTGGTATTTTTGGTACATTTTCCGAAACATGAGGAAGTATGGTGGAAGAGGCCGCGGATGTGGGCGGGGGGGGGGGGCAGCTGGGACTGATGGTGGTGGTGGTGGTGGTGCATCTGCTAGTAGTGCCAAAAGCACAATAGCACCTAAGGCAGGAGGTGTTGAGCCTGTGTCATCGTCTGGCTCCAGAAGGCCTGGAAGGCTCCCTTTTCTGGGAGTAGGTAAACCGCTTTTAAAGCTGGAGCATCAGGAACAGGTTTTGGCTTACATTGCCGAAACAGCCTCCAGCTCTATCGCCTCCTCTTCTGAAGTTTCAAAAAATGCAAGCACTGAGTCGTCAGTGCAAGCTCCTGGTCAGGAACAACACCTTTCCTTGTGTCCTTCACCCCCACCACAAGTGAAGGATGCGGCAGGCCACTCTTCAGATTACTCCCTGGAGCTCTTTTCACATACCATCCATGCCTGGGTTATCAAGTGAAATCCTGAATTCCCCAGTCCAAGATGAATATGACATGGAGTGCACTGATGCACAGCCACTGCTATATGATTCTGCTGGTACATTCACCCAGAGCACTGCATTGCCCTCGCAGTCTACTGATCCGGAATCTGACCCTGATGAAACTCAGGTGCCCCTTCCCGCATACTATATCACCTTACACGTGACACAGAGGAAGTTGAAATTGAAGAGGAGGTGATGGATGACCCAGTTGTTGACCCAGATTGGCATCCATTGGGGGAAGAGGATGCCGCTTGCAATAGCTCAGAAGAGGAGGAGGATCCGCAGCAGGCATCGACATCGTAGCTGCGGTTATCTGGCAGGCCCGTAGCAGTCCAAAAACATGTTAAAAAAACAAAAAGAGTTGCAGGACAGCTTGGCCAGACGGTCAGATTAGCACAGCGTGCAAGCCCTGAAAAGTAGGAAGAGTGCAGTGTGGCACTTTTTTGACCAAAATCCTATTGATGAGGCAAAGGTTATCTGTAAGAAGTGCGGAAGGACCTTTAGCCGAGGGAAAAATCTCCGAAAATTGAATACCAGTTGCATGCTTAGACATTTAAACACCATGCACTTGCAAGCGTGGACGGACTACAAAACCTCACTGGCTTTGAACGCCTACATTGCCAAACTGATCTCATTAGAGATGATGCCCTTCCGTTTGGTTGAAAGCGCAGCGTTCCGAGAGCTCATGGCCTACGTCAGGGGTCGACAAAGTTGTTCAGAATCTAGGAGCCAGCCAAAAAATTTAGGAGCCAGAATTTTTTTTTAACAAACTTGGTTATAATGCGCTCCCCCATAGGCAGCCTTATTTATAATGCACCCCATAGGCAGCCTTATTTATAATGCACCCCATAGGCAGCCTTATTTATAATGCACCCCATAGGCAGCCTTATTTATAACGCACCCCATAGGCAGCCTTATTTATAACGCACCCGAAAGGTAGCCTTATTTATAATGCAACCCCATAGGTAGCCTTATTTATAATGCACCCCATAGGCAGTCTTATATATAATGCACCCCCATAGGGACCCTCTATATTGTACTGCACTCCCCCATAGGCAGCCTTATTTATAATGCACCCCATAGGCAGCCTTATTTATAACGCACCCCATAGGCAGCCTTATTTATAACGCACCCGAAAGGTAGCCTTATTTATAATGCAACCCCATAGGTAGCCTTATTTATAATGCACCCCATAGGCAGTCTTATATATAATGCACCCCCATAGGGAGCCTCTATATTGTAATGCACTCCCCCATAGGCAGCCTTATTTATAATGCACACCATAGGCAGCCTTATTTATAACGCACCCCATAGGCAGCCTTATTTATAACGCACCCGAAAGGTAGCCTTATTTATAATGCAACCCATAGGTAGCCTTATTTATAATGCACCCCATAGGCAGTCTTATATATAATGCATCCCCATAGGGAGCCTCTATATTGTAATGCACTCCCCCATAGGCAGCCTTATTTATAATGCACCCCATAGGCAGTCTTATATATAATGCACCCCCATAGGGAGCCTCTATATTGTAATGCACTCCCCCATAGGCAGCCTTATTAATAATGCACCCCATAGGCAGCCTTATTTACAATGTACCCCCATATGGAGCCTCTGCTCTGTAATATAATGCAGCCCCCTTTACAAAAAGAATAAATCCTGTACTCACCTCTCTTGCTCCCGGCTCCTGCGCTGCTCACTGCTCTCCCTCTCAGCGTCTGAGTGCCGGCGCCGGGCAGTGACGTCATCGCACCCGCTGTCAGACGCTGAGAGGGGGATTATGGGAGAGAAGGAGCACTCGCTCCTTCTCTCTCAATGCGGTCAGCTGTATCGGCTGGATGCCGATACAGCTGACCCTCCGATGTCGGGCGGGGGGCCCACTGCTGGCGCCGGGCCCCCCGCCGCCTGCTCAGGCCCCATAGCGGCCGGCGGCAGAGCAGGGAGATCGATTCTCCCTGCTCTGCCGCACAATGTAACTGTATCGGCGCGCTGTGCACGCCGATACAGTTACAGTAGCGTACCGCCACCTCTGCCCCCCCCGTAGCTACGCTACTACCCAGGCGCCAGGCATGATTTTCTAGGCGCCACTGGCGACCTGGCGGCGGGGTTTGTCGAACCCTGGCCTACGTTGTCCCACACTATGACCTACCCAGTTGGCACTTCTTTTCTAGAAAAGCCATCCCTGCCCTTCACCTGCATGTGAAAGACCGCATTGTCCATGCACTCAAACATGGCCAGGGCCGTTACGTGTCCATCACTGCGCACTGGATTAATCTGGTGGATGCAGGGTCCACAGGGGACAGCGGCGGTGGGACAGTGCTGCCTAGCCCATGGTATAGGCAACAGTTGGCTGTAGGCGTTCGACCCTCCTCCTCCTCCTCGTCCAGAAGCAAAAGCTCGTCGACAGAGCGCAGTCTCATGAGCACTCCATCTGCAGCTGCCAGTGTTGCACACGAGGTGTCCCACTATCGTACAGCTAGTGGTAAGTGTCAACAGGCTGTTTTAAAGATGATGTCTTTGGGCGACAACAGACACACCGCGGAGGTACTGGCCGACTACTTGCAGCGAGAAACTGAGTCATGGCTGGGCACTCTACATCTTGAGCCAGGCAAGGTAGCCAGTGATGACGGCCGTAATTTTGTGGCGGCCATAGCCCTGGCAAAACTCAGACACATACCTTGCCTGGCTCACACCTTGAACCTGGTGGTGCAGTGCTTCATAAATAATTATCCGGAGTTACCAGCCCTGCTCCAAAAGGTGCGAAGACTGTGCTCACACATCCGTCGCTCGCCCATAGACTCCAGTCGTATGCAGAGGCTGCAGCGATCTCTCCACCTCCCCAAGCACCGCCTAATCATAGACGCTGCAACAAGGTGGAACTCCACCATGCACATGGTTGAGAGGCTGTGCGAACAGAGGCAGGCTGTAATGCATTTGTGGGAGGATACACGGGCAGGCAGTTTGAGGGCAGACATCGAGTTATCGGGCGAGCAGTGGTCAAAGCTGAAAGACCTCTGTAAAGTCCTTCAGTTTTTTGAGGAATGCAAACGGCTGGTAAGCGCAGACGACGCCATCATAAGCATGAGCATCCACACTTATGCGTCTGCTCATGAAAACTTTGACGCACATTAAGGTTCAGGCGTCTGCAGCGGAGAAGGTGGAGGGAAGCCTTGATGACAGTCAGCCATTGTCTGCTCAGGGAACTGTCCTGGACGAGGTAGAGGAAGAGGAGGATGAGGGGGATGATTTTTTTTGGGGAGGAGGATGCTTCTCAGGGGGCAAGAGAAAATGTTGGCTTGCCAAGGTCAGGTACAGGGTTTGTGCGTGACTGGAGTGATGTGGATTTGGCAGAAAGTGCTCCTCCACCCACCACTGGCAGTGCATCACTGACACTTGGAACATTGGCCCACATGTGTGATTATGTCTTGCGGATCCTAAAAAGGGACCCCCGCATTGCCAAAATTATGAAGGATGACGACTACTGGTTGGCCAGCTTCCTCGTTCCACGCTATAAAGGCAAATTACAGAACATCATGCCACAGGAGAACCTAGAGCTAATATTGGCGAACAAACAAGCAACTCTGGTAAACCGTTTGTTAGAGGCATTCCCAGCACACAGCAGCGGTGCAGGTTCTACCACGAGCCGTACTGGGCAACATGGAAGAGGTGTTGGTGGTGCACACAGCCGAAGTGGCGTTGGAGTCAGGGGTTTCATGACCATGTTGTGGTCTGGTTTCTCGAGTACCGCTCACACGACTGGTAATACTGAATCGATTGCAACAGAGAGGAGACAGCAGTTGTCAACTATGGTTCAAAATTACCTCTCCTCCCCTATCGATGTTCTCCCTCACAGTTCATTCCCCTTTGACTACTGGGCCTGTAAACTGGACATCTGGCCTGAATTGGCACAATATGCCTTACCGGAGCTCGCTTGCCCTGCTGGTAGTGTGCTATCAGAAAGAGTCTTCAGTGCTGCTGGATCAATCCTGACAGAAAGAAGGACCCGGCTATCGACCCAAAATGTAGGTGATCTCACCTTCATTAAAATGAACCATGCCTGGGTTTCAAAGGATTTTGTACCACCTTCCCCTGATGACACATAGGTTGCCAGCAAAATGGCCCAGAGCCCATTATACACTGGAGCATTATATATGGGGCCCATCATACACTGGAGCATTATAAATGGGGCCCATCTTACACTGGAGCATCATATACGGGGCCCATTATACAGTCATGGCCAAAAGTTTTGAGAATGACACAAATATTATATTTTCACATGATCTGCTGCCCTCTGGTTTTTATGTGTGTTTGACAAATGTTTTTATCACAGACAGAAATATAATTGCAAACATATGAGTAACAAAAGCTTATATTGACAGTTAAGGGTATGCCACACTAAACAATATCGCTAACGGGATCGCTAAAAAAACGTCACTATTTAGCGATCCCGTTAGCGATATTGTTCAGTGCGGCAGCTTCCAGCGACGAGCTTCCTGCTGTGATCTCGCTCGTCGCTGGAATCGTTCCGGACCCTATTTCATCGCTGGCGCTCCCGCTGGGTAAGTATCTAATCGCTGTGTGGCACCTTTTCTTAGCGATTTAGCGGTACTTTTGTACCGCTAAAGTCGTTAAGAAGATCGCTAACGGCGATAGCGTCGTTAACTATATCGCTAAATGTGACTGCATTTAGCGATATAGAAACAATCCCGCTAGCGATCTCATTAGTATGCAACGCTAACGAGATCGCTAGCGGGATAGCTTAGTGTGGCAGTACCTTTAGAATGAGTTAATGCAGCAAGTCAATATTTGCAGTGTTGACCCTTCTTCTTCAGGACCTCTGCAATTCTCCCTGGCATGCTCTCAATCAACTTCTGGACCAAATCCTGACTGATAGCAGTCCATTCAAGCACAATCAATGCTTTCATTTTGTCAGAATTTTTAGGTTTTTGTTTGTCCACCCATCTCTTGATGATTGACCACAAGTTCTCAATGGGATTAAGATCTGGGGAGTTTCCAGGCCATGGACCCAAAATCTCTATGTTTTGTTCCCTGAGCCATTTAGTTATCACCTTTGCTTTATGGCAAGGTGCTCCATCATGCTGGAAAAGGCATTGTTGATCGCCAAACTGCTCTTGGAGGGTTGGGAGAAGTTGCTCTTGGAGGACATTCTGGTACCATTCTTTATTCATGGCTGTGTTTTTAGGCAAGACTGTGAGAGAGCCGATTCCCTTGGCTGAGAAGCAACCCCACTCATGAATGGTTTCAGGATGCTTAACAGTTGGCATGAGACAAGACTGGTGGTAGCGCTCACCTTGTCTTCTCCGAATGAGGCGTTTTCCTGATGTCCCAAACAATCGAAAAGGGGATTCATCAGAGAAAATAACTTTACCCCAGTACTCAGCAGTCCACTGCCTGTACCTTTTGCAGAATATCAGTCTGTCCATGATGTTTTTTCTGGAGAGAAGCGGCTTCTTTGCTGCCCTCCTTGAGACCAGGCCTTGCTCCAAGAGTCTCCGCCTCACAGTGCGTGCAGATGCACTCACACCTGCCTGCTGCCATTCCTGAGCAAGCTCTGCACTGCTGGTAGCCCGATCCCGCAGCTGAAACACTTTTAAGAGACGGTCCTGGCGCTTGCTGGTCTTTCTTGGGCGCCCTGAAGCCTTTTTGGCAACAATGGAACCTCTCTCCTTGAAGTTCTTGATGATGCGATAGATTGTTGACTGAGGTGCAATCTTTCTAGCTGCGATACTCTTCCCTGTTAGGCCATTTTTGTGCATTGCAATGATGACTGCACGTGTTTCTTTAGAGATAACCATGGTTAACAGAAGAGAAACAATGGTGCCAAGCACCAGCCTCCTTTTAAAGTGTCCAGTGGTGTCATTCTTACTTAATCATGACAGATTGATCTCCAGCCATGTTCTCATCAACACCCACACCTGTGTTAATGGAGCAATCACTGAAAAGAGGTTAGCTGGTCCTTTTAAGGCAGGGCTGCAATGATGTTGAAATGTGTTTTGGGGGATAAAGTTCATTTTCTAGCCAAATATTGACTTTGCAAGTAATTGCTGTTAAGCTGATCACTCTTTATAACATTCTGGAATATATGCAAATTGCCATTAGAAAAAGTGAAGCAGTAGACTGTGTAAAAATTAATAATTGTGTCATTCTCAAAACTTTTGTCCATGACTGTACACTGGAGCATCATATGGGGCCCATTATATATGGAGCATTATATAGGCCCATCATACACTGGAGCATCATCCATGGGGCCCATCATATACTGGAGGATCATATGGGGCCCATTATATATGGCGCATCATATGGGGCACATTATATATGGAGGCCATCATACACTGGAGCATCATATATGGGGCCCATCATATACTATAGCATCATATGGGGTTCATTATTTATGGGACATGATATAGGGCCCTTTATATATGTAGCATCATATGGAGCACATATGGGGCCTATTCTGTATGGAGCATTATATGGAGCCTATTCTGTATGGAGCAATATATGGGGCTCATTATTCTGTATAGAGCAATATATGGGGCTCATTATTCTGTATGGCGCACTATGTGGTGCCCATAATACTGTATGGAGGACTATACTGGCCAGTTTTTTTGAGCTATTGAAGAATTTACAGTAGATATCACTCATGTAATGTAGAAGTGAAGCTTTGGCATTGTACTATACCTATATTTCTCTGTCGTATCGGAGCATCATGAATTGTGGTATGTGTATAAGGGGCCCACTGAGCCTCTTTTGCCCGGGGCTCACGAAAACCTGAAGCCAGCCCTGCCCCCCCCACAACTTTAGCCAAATAACTCCCAGTTTTCAATGCGTTACTATTATTATAAAGTAAATTAAGGTTGACAAGCTTAAGTAATAAGAATTGATGTCGTTGGCATTGAAATGAGCACTGTAGGTGTGTTTACTGTCCTCCACTCACTGCCGACTTTTATTCCCCATTGAATTGCATTGGGGTCGGATTTTCGACTACGACTCGACCTTTTCCGTTAGTCGGCCGACTTCGTTCGACTCGACTTTTGGGAAAGCCGACTCGACCCTCCCGGAGCCATAGTCGCTCATCTCAACTTATGACCATTTTATATGTTTTTATTTTTTGAAATTTGCAAAAATTTCTACTGTTTTTTTTCTGTCAAGATGGGGTGCAGAGTGTACATTATTGAGAAAAAAAATGAACTTTTTTGAATGTACCAAATGGCTGCAATGAAACAAAGAGTGAAAAATTTAAATGTGTCTGAATACTTTCCATACCTCTGTAGCATGGGTCTAAAAGTGTCACCAACCAGCAATGACTGTCACCCAAAATTTTGAGAATGCGAGTGTCACGGGTCACTGGTCATAAACTCAGCCATGCATGCCAGACTGCTAACACGCAAGACTTCCATGTCCTCACCAAGAGGACAACTGACCATGGCCTCCTCTTCCTCCCCCTCCTCCTCCCTGTCGTCAGGCCATCCTCGTTGAACAGACGGTATGACAGTTGTGCAAGTTGTACCGTCTATAGCGCATGAAACTAGCTCCTGTTCTTCCTCCTCCTCCTCTTCCTCATTGTCCCCCAATCCACATTGGGATGAGATGAGGTTGGGCTGTGTGTAATCACCCTGTATGGTTCCTTTCTCCATCTCATCGTGCTCTGCCTGCAATTCATCCTCTTTGATTGTGAGCAGAGAGCGTTTCAGAACACAAAGAAGCGGGATGGTGACGCTTATTATGGCGTCATCGCCGCTCACCATCTTGGTGGAGTCCTCAAAGTTTTGGAGGATGGTACATATGTCTGACATCCATGTCCACTCCTGAGGTCTTATGTGTAGTCTGAACTGAATACTCACGGCCTTGTTTATGCTGGTAGTAAAGCCCTGTGGAATATGTAGGCGCTATATAAATAATGATGATTATTATTATTATTAGAACACAGAGAAGCGGGATGGTGACGCTAATTATGGCGTCATCGCCGCTCACCATCTTAGTGGAGTCCTCATAAAGTTTTGGAGGCTTGTACATATGTTTAACATCCATGTGCATTCCTGAGGTCTTATGTGTGGAGTCTGAACTGAATACCGCCAGCCATGTTGATAGTCAACAACTGCCCTTTTCTGCTCACAAATCCTTCCCAACATCTGCAGTGTAGAGTTCCAACTCGTGGGGACATCACACACCAGTCAGTGAGCCGGAAGCTGCAAATGCTGCTGAAACACGGCAAGGGCGGCGGAAGCTGTAGCTGACTTTCTAAAACGGGCACACAGTCTGCATACTTTGACAAGCAGATCCGGCAGCTCTGGGTAGATTTTGAGAAACCACGAGGTTAAGCACATGGACCAGGCATGGTACGTGTGTGAGCTCGCCTCGCCTCCGAGCCGCCACCAGGTTCCTGCCATTGTCACACACAACCATGTCTGGCTGTAGGTTCAGCAGTATCAGACACAGATCTGCCTGCTCTTTCAGAGCTGTCCACAACTCTTCATCATTGTGTGGGTTTTCACCTAAGCATATTAGATTCAGCACAGCCTGTTGCCACTTGGCTGAGGCAGTGGTGCAGTGCTTCCAGCTTGTGACTGATGTGGTCATTTCGGTGGCATCGGGAGAATGTGTTCCATCCCAAAGTCTGACTGGGTCCCTGATTCTACTATGTTAACCCAGTGTGCCGTCAGATACGTACCGTCCCTGCCCACAAGCACTTTTCCACGTGTCTGTGATTAGGTGGACTTTCCCAGTAACTGCATTGTTGAGGGCATGGCTAATGTTGTGGAACACGTGCTTGTGTAAAGTGGGGATGGCACACCAGGAGAAATAGTGGCGGCTGGGGACTGAGTACCTAGGGACGGCCGCCGCCATCAGGTTGCGGAAAGTTTCCATCTCCAAGAGCCTAAAAGACAGCATTTCGAGTGCAAGAAGTCGCGAAATGTGTGAATTTAGTAGTGTGGCCTGTGGGGCGTTGGCTGCGTATTTGCACTTGAGTTCTAAGGACTGGGGTACGGACAACTGAACGCTGCGCTGGGACAAGGACATGGACGTACTTGTTGATGGTGCTAGTACTGCTCTCTCCTGGTTCTCTTCCTATCTTTCTGACTGCTCCTTCAGTGTTTTGTTCTCTTGCTCCATGTCATCTCCTCTTCCTCTCGCTGTCGGGGTACCTCAGGGCTCAATCCTTGGCCCTCTTCTCTTCTGTCTCTACACGGCCCCAATTGGACAGACCATCAGCAGATTTGGCTTTCAGTACCATCTTTATGCTGATGACACACAACTATACACGAAAAAAGGGCAGCACACTGCAGTGCTATAGCTTGCAAACACGAAATATGAAAAATGAATTGCATCACTGCCTTAGAAATATGAAAAATTGAGAAGTCTTAGCGCATAAGATGGCCAAATTATGTGTGCCTGATAGCCACGTCAAGGCTCTTCTCGTATATCAGGTCCTAACTAATGCCAATCCTCGCTTAGAAAAGTCTGTCTGCATGGGAACATATGAATCCTCTCTTAAGACTAAAATCTACATCTCTGTGGAGGGGTAATGAACCTGGTGTAATTAAAAAGCCTGTGACCAACAGGTGGAGTGCTCAGGTAGAAGGTAAATGAATACATATCAAAAAACTGACCGGCACATCCAAACATAGATCCAGTGTGAACAGGTGCTAAACCCAGAGTCACCAACTCATGCACATACAAGAAAAAAGGGCAGCACACTGCAGTGCTATAGCTTGCAAACACGAAATATGAAAAATGAATTGCATCACTGCCTTAGAAATATGAAAAATTGAGAAGTCTTAGCGCATAAGATGGCCAAATTATGTGTGCCTGATAGCCACGTCAAGGCTCTTCTCGTATATCAGGTCCTAACGCCAATCCTCGCTTAGAAAAATCTGTCTGCATGGGAACATATGAATCCTCTCTGGCATTAGTTAGGACCTGATATACGAGAAGAGCCTTGACGTGGCTATCAGGCACACATAATTTGGCCATCTTATGCGTTAAGACTTCTCAATTTTTCATATTTCTAAGGCAGTGATGCAATTCATTTTTCATATTTTGTGTTTGCAAGCTATAGCGCTGCAGTGTGCTGCCCTTTTTTCTTGTATGTGCATGAGTTGGTGACTCTGGGTTTAGCACCTGTTCACACTGGATCTATGTTTGGATGTGCCGGTCAGTTTTTTGATACACAACTATACACGTCATCCCCGACCTTACCCCGCTGTACAACAGAACGCCACCGACTGTCTGTCCGCAGTCTCCAACATCATGTCCGCTCTCTATCTAAAACTCAACCTCTCCAAAACTGAACTTCTTCTGCTCCCACCGTCTACTAACCTCCCTAAATTTGACATATCCCTCTCCGTGGGCGGCACCATAATAACACCCCGGCAGCAGGCTCGCTGTCTGGGTGTTATGTTTGACACAAATCTCTCCTTCACCTCCCATATACAATCTCTTGCCGCTTACACCTAAAAAACATCCCTAGAATCCGCCCTTTTCTCACCATAGAAACAGCAAAAACATTCACTGTAGCATTGATCCACTCCCGCCTGGACTACTGCAATGCCCTATTACTTGGCCTCCCCGTTACTCGACTATCCCCTCTCCACTCCATCCTTAATGCAGCAGCCAGGGTCTTCCATCTGGCTAATCGGTACTCAGATGCGTCCGCTCTTCGACAGTCCTTACATTGGCTGCCCATTTATATAGGATCCAATTCAAAGTACTAGTTCTCACCCACAAAGCTCTCCACAGTGCAGCACCCCCCTGCATCTCCCTCATTTCTGTATATCGGCCTAACCGACCGCTGCGCTCTGCAAAAAGCCTTTCGACTAACCTCTGCACTAATCCATACCTCCCACTCCCGACTCCAAGACTTCTCCCGCACTGTGCCAATCCTCTGGAATGCTCTACCCCAAGAAATTAGCACTATCCACAATTTGCATGGTTTCAGGCGCTCCCTCAAAACACATTTGTTCAGAGCAGCCTATCACGTTCACTAACCAAAGTCATTCTAGGTGTAAATATGCGTGTGTAGCCCATTCACTATCTCCATCCATCCCCCACTCCCTCAAGATGGCTGGACCATCAATGTAAACACACCATTGTATATACACACCTGTACTTTGTACTCCCCCACCTCATTGTAGATTGTAAGCTCTCACGAGCAGGGTCATCTTATTTTGCTTTAATTACAGTATTGTTAACGTTGTTACTTATGACTTGTGTTTTGAAATTGTCAAACTGTAAAGCGCTGCAAAATATGTTGCCGCGATATAATGATTATTATTATTATCATCCACCTCTTGTGACACTTTCCCACCGTCGCCTTTGTTGGTATATGCAACAGATTAGGACTTATTATAACTAAAAGGAGGACTTTATGCTGACCTGACAATAGATGGCGATGTTATGTAACGTTTCCTTGCTTATTGTATAAGAAGTAGTCTCACTTGTAGTTTCACTTTCGTTTTGTTCCTGGTTTCCTGATGCAATGCTGAAATGACTGTGCATTCTTCCTTTACCTCATGTTGTAAGAATTAAAAGCTTGTTATCCATGAAGCCTGCTCTGTGAAGTTTTCTACAAAGGTGTGGATTCCAAAGCTGTGCAACAGGTTATGGGCCCAGTCACCCCAGATACAGCGTACCCAGAGAATCCAGACACCACAGATCCCAAGCACCAAGAATACGAGATACCCAGGACACTGGAACCCTCAGCAAGACCCTGGTGAATGCAGAAGAAGTCTTCAGTGCAAGTCTCTCCAAACAAGTAAGATAAGTTAGAAATTACAAGTAGCACAGAGCTAAAACTCACAGTAGCTAAACTGAATGATGAGAACTATCAGCTATGGAAGTTCAAAGTAGAGATGTTATTGTCTAAAGATGATTTATGGGAAGTAATCACTACAGATAGACCTGATCAGGATAATCAGACATGGGATAAGAAAAATAGACAAGCGAGAGCCACCATTAGCTTATTAGTGGATGATGCTCAATTAATACATATAAGAAATGAAGAAACAGCTAAAGCAATGAGGGAAGCATTAAGAAAGCTATATGAGATACCCAGCTTGAATCACAAATTATTTTTTATTAAGAAAGCTTTGCAGTATGAGACTAAGTGCTGACAGTGACATGCAGAAGCATATATTCTCAATGATGGAAGTGATGTCACAGCTAAGATCTATTGGTGAAGATATTAAGGAAAGTCATATAGCAGCTATATTGTTGTGCAGTTTACCAGATTCATTTACTGCTTTAATAAATGCACTAGAGACGAGACCAGAAACTGACATTACATTAGATTTTGTGAAAATAAGACTCCTAGATGAATATCAGAGAAGAAAAGAACAAAGCAATGATTCTTCTTCTGATAAGGACAGTGAAAACGCTCTTAAAGCTACAGAATTTAAAAAACCCTATAATAAAGAGACAAGAGAATGCTTTAGATGTAAGAAAAAAGGTCATTTAAAGAAAGATTGTACCATATGGAAAGCAGAACAACAAAAATTACAACATAAAAAGCATACGCAGAAAGTAAAAAACACAATTTCCAATTTGTGTGAGAATAATTGGAATGGTAGTGGGTAAATTGGTGTGCACACAGTCAACATGGACGAGGTGCTGGTGTAGAGGACAAAAGTCCTAAGTACAATAGAGAAATAGTACACCGCACACTCTCATGAATATATGCAAATAAGGAAGTATTTATTATATACAAGGGAGCCAATAATAAGGTCAAATAAATGGCGACTAGAAACAAGTGAACGTTTCGACCCTCCTGGGTCTTTTTCAACAGAGTCGCTTAATAACGGTGCAAAGGTATGTAGAAAAGCTTTTCATAACAGTATAAGTATGCTGGAGGTGTATAGAATAGATAACTTGAAAGGTAGACCATATAGGCATAATAGGACCTTGTTTCAGTAGTAAGAATAGTGGCGCTCCCATTTATTTGACCTTATTATTGGCTCCCTTGTATATAATAAATACTTCCTTATTTGCATATATTCATGAGAGTGTGCGGTGTACTATTTCTCTATAATAATTGGAATGGCACGTTCACAATAACAGACAAGAAATCATCACTTGGTTGGTTTATTGATTCAGGAGCAACGAGTCATATGACAAGTGACAAGAATTTCTCTACTGATCTTGATTTAAATAAGAAAGAAGCCATTTATCTTGCAAATGGAAGCAAAGTAACTGCAGAAGGTATCGGACAAGGTATGCTAAATTGTTCAAACAAGTTCGGACAAAATTCAAAGATACTTGTACAGGATGTGTTGTATGTTCCAAAATTGGAAGGTGGATTATTATCTGTGAAACGTTTAACAGCAAAAGGACTTACAGTAAAATTCAAAGATAATGAGTGTGCAATTATTGCAGGAAACAAGAAGATAACCAAAGTCAAGGTAGATGAACAATTATACCATTTTGATAAACCAAAGGAACAGATGAAGGTATGTACACATGATCACTAAAAGCCGGATTACGTACCGGTAATGCTCTTTTAATGAGTCCACGACAGCACCCACTTGGAGAGAGGGATCCGCCCATAGGAACAGGAAACCTACAGAGATAAAAGAGGGCGGTCCGCCTCTCCTCAGTTGGATTTCAGAGTACCCGGAGGACCGCCAATATTGGGCAATTATATTTTTCAATGTTCTTCATTACATTCAAGAAGGTATATATTTAGTCTCTTAACTTTCAGGGAGGGAACTGAGTGGGTGCTGTCGTGAACTCATTAAAAGAGCATTACCAGTACGTAATCCAGCTTTTTACTCTTCGCCACGACAGCACCCACTTGGAGAGACTTTCAGAGACCTTCACCTGGGAGGGACCACCGTGTTGAGGACCGCTCTACCAAAGGTTAGTTCAGAGGAGGATGATAGATCGAGTCTATAGTGATTGTAGAAAGTGGAAGGAGACGACCAGGTTGCGGCCTTACATATAGACTCGATCGGGACGTCTCCCCTTTCTACCCAGGAGGATGCCATGGCCCTGGCGGAATGTGCCCTGATGCCTTCTGGAGGATCTTCATTCTTTGCAGTATATGCCAAACAGATCGCCTCTCTGATCCACCGAGATAGGGTGGCTTTCGTGACCCCGTATCCCTTCCTTTGGCCCTGGAAGGATATAAAAAGAGCCCTACTCTTCCTCCAGCTAGCAGAACTTTCAATATATTTTAATACTACTCTTTTCACATCTAACATGTGAAATTTTTCTTCTAACGGAGAGGAAGGGTTACTAAAAAATGAGGGCAGGTGGATTTCTTGCGATCTGTGGAATCTCCCGGCCACTTTTGGCAGATATGAGGGGTCAGGTTTTAAAACTAACTGATCCTGAAATGATAGTAGGAATGGAGGATCTATAGATAATGCCTGCATGTCACTGACCTTCCTAGCTGAGGTTAATGCCACCAAGAGTACCATTTTAAGAGATATGTTTTTAAGGGGTATGGAATCTAAAGGTTCAAATGGTGGGCCTGTTAGGGCGTACAGAACCAAGTTTAGATCCCAAGGAGCAATTATAGATATATGAACTGGTGTAATTCGTTCACAGGCCTGGATGAATCTGGATATCCATCTATTACCTGCTAGATTATAACTATAGAGAGCTCCCAGTGCAGATATTTGGACTCTAAGCGTGTTTATCGATAATCCTAGATCTTTCCCTTTCTGCAGAAATTCTAAGATAGATTTTATTGGAATCTCTCTAGAGTTGGAATTTGTATGGAACTCTAAGAACTTCCTCCATATCTTGGTGTAGATTTTGGTAGTAGTTGGCTTTCTACTCTGCAAGAGGGTGTTGATTAATCCCTCAGAAAACCCCCTTGTCCTCAGTATTTCCCCCTCAAGTTCCACGCCGTCAAGTGGAGACTGTCCACTTGAGGGTGGAAGAAAGGACCTTGAGAGAGAAGCTTGTGAGTTGAGGGAAGTATCCAGGGATCTGCCAAGGACATCATCTGAAGGCATGAGAACCAAGGTCTCTTGGGCCAGAATGGAGCTATCAATATTATCCACGCCTTGTCTGTCCTGATTTTCTGATGACTTGCGGTAACAATATGATCGGGGGAAAGGCATATGCTAGCCTGAACTGCCACGGGCTTTGGAGGGCATCTAGGATTTCTGGCTGATCTGCCATATTCAGGGAGGCGAATCTTAGCAGTTGCCTGTTCTGTCTGGTGGCAAAAAGGTCTATCTGGGGAAGGCCCCATAGTGACACAATGTCTCTGAATATTTCCTTGTTTAGGCACCACCCTCCTTGCCGTAGGGTGTGGCGACTCAGGAAGTCCGCTTCTGAATTGTCTACGCCTCTGATGTGGAGAGCTGATAGAGAGACAAATTTTTCCTCGGCTAAGGAAAAAATGTCTCTTGTGGAAGACATTAATTTGTCTGACCGTGTTCCACCTTGTCTGTTGAGGTATACCACTACTGTAGTGTTGTCCGAGAGGATTTTTACGTGTTCTCCTTGAAGCTGCAGGAGGAAATGATATAGGGCATGACTCACCGCTTTTAATTTCTTTTAAATTTGAAGAATCGTGTATCTTTTCTCTTCCCCACCGGCCTGGGAAAAGGCTTCCCCATGTGAGCTCCCCATCCTGTAGGGCTAACATCAGTAGTAATGATACGAGAAGGTGTTATTACCCAGTCTACTCCTTCCGATAATTTAGTATCATCTAACCACCACACTAATGAATCCATGACTACCTGGGATAAGGAGATCTTGTCTGTTAAACGACCTCTAGCATAGGCTTCTTCTGATAGTATTTGGTGCTGTAGTGTTATGAATGTGCTAGAGATGGTTTCTGAGCAGAGGCTCCCTCTGGTGGTTACAGACAGTACTGAACCTTTCAGCGAGGAGTGGCAATCTGGGTTCACTGACTGGTCTGATATAAGGGAGGTTCCCTCCCATGATGGTTGCCGGTGATCAATTGTTCTTGTCTAAATTGTGGTTCCTGGTTCATTTGGAAGTTTGCTGGAGTCTTGCCTGCATCTCCTGCTTTCAGATAAGATAATTTTTGCTTTTCTTTTAGTGCTTGCTTTTTGCATTGTTTTCTGCACTTTTGTGGAGGTCAGCCAGGTCCCCTCCTGGGGCCTGAGCTCCTCACAGTTTATCTGCACCAACTGTTATTTGCTCATTTGCTTTTTCCTGTTTTTTCAGCGGCTGTGGCTTGGTTTTTGTTCACACTGAGATCTGATTTGGTGGGCGGCGAGATCATGTGATCTCAGTATTTTTGTAATCAGGATTGTTGGATTTTTGTAGGGTTTTCTGGGTTGCAGAAAGTAATCTCTCCTGTCCTATCCTATTTAGTCAGCTTGTGGCCCCAGCGTTTGCTCAGTCTATTTTCTGCCTATGTTTGTATTTTCATCTTGTCTAACCGCCATTATATGTTTGGGGGCTTCCTATTTTCTTTGGGGATCTGCTCCGGGTCAGATAGCTTTCTGCCTTTAGGTGTAGTTATCTCTCAGGCTGTGACGAGGCGTCTAGGATCAACGTAGGAACGCTCCACGGCTACCTCTAGTTGTGTCGTTAGTTTAGGAATCTGCAACCCATCAGTTACCAACATCTCAGGTGTTCGGCTGCCCTGCTGTTGTTCCTGTCTTCCTCAGCTACCGAAACATAACTGTCACGCTGTCACTGCATACAGGAGGTCCGGGGTCTATGCTGACCCTAAGCAGGGGCCCTGACTAATCCCTCTACCTGGAGGTACTGTTGATGGTACAGAGGTCCAGGCCGCCAGCGTAACCCTATCTCCTGCAAATCCCTGACCCTCAGTAATCTAGTCCTGAGAAGGACCCTGATCACAACCACAGGGGACTGGAAGATATATGCCTAAACACAGTAATAGACTAACGAGACAGTACAAGGGGTAAACTAAAATCCACCTTGCATACAAAACTCACTACACAACAACAGAGGGAACACCAACGGGTACGGAGATAAATGATAAAGCGAGGAGGGGAAAAAACCACACCAGGTACTCTTCACTTCAGACTTCACAATACCACAATCCGCTCTGCTGGTCTGCATGAATGCTTTCACCGACATATTCCTAGCAGACCGGCAGGTATTTGAAGGAATCTAATTACTGCAGCATTAACTGCAGCTGGGCCTCATCTAGCACAGAGAGAGAGAGCATTAACTCCCTCACTGCCGAAAAACACCAAGCACCAAAAACTCAGCTGCGAGAAGTCAGGTTGTGTAATCGCGACGATCTTCGTGGCGACACACCCGTGACAATAACACTGTAGGTCTCGGGTGTGAAATTGAGCCCACTTAACTGCCGGAATACACGAAGTGAGGGATCCTAACAGGGACATTGCCCCCCTTAGGGTCATGCGTGGTTTCTTTATTGCTGCCCCGACTTTCGTTTTAATCGCTGATATTTTTACCTGTGGCAGTAGACATTTCTGCACTGTTGAATCTAATTGGAGGCCTAAAAAGGACTGGACAGATAGCGGCTCAAATCTGGATTTCTTGCTGTTTATGAGCCAGCCTAGAGCCTCTAGGGATAAGATTGCGTCATTAACCCATGTGGTACATTGTGCTACCGAGTTCCCTATTATCAAAAAGTCATCCAGATAAGGTATAATTAGGGTATCTTTTTGTCGTAGGAAGGCCATTACTTCCAGCATCACCTTTGTAAATGCTCTTGGTGCGATCAAAAGTCCAAAGGCATCGCTGCAAACTGGAAATGATGTATGCTGCCGTCTAAGGAAACTGCCACTCTGAGATATTTTTGGTATCTGGAATGGATTGGAAGATGATAATAAGCATCTTTTAAATCTAAGCCTGCCATCATACAGTTGGGAAAAAGCAGTTTAATTGCAGATCTGATAGATTCCATTTTAATTTTTTCATTTCTGATGAACGTGTTCAATTTTTTCAGATTGATAATTGTTCTAAATGAGCCATCTGGTTTTGAAACTCGGAAGAGACTAGAGTAAAATCCCTTTCCTTCCTGCTCTTCAGGCACACTGATCAATACGTTTTTAATTGAGGCTCCTGATCTCATTTTCAAAGGCCTGTTGTTGTACCGGGCAGCTCAGAGATGTTACTATGAATGAATTTTGGGGAATATGATGAAATTTTATTTTTAATCCATATTTAACTATATCCAGGACCCATAAATTGGTAGATATGTTTCCCCATTCCTGGAAAAATGATTTCAGTCTTCCCCCTACTGGGGGGACTGGTTGGTGCGTCTTATTTGTCCTTACGGAAGGTAGGTCCTCTAAACATAGCACCTTTATTTTTTCCTTCTTTCGTTGACCAGCGGTTTTGGTTTTTGGTCGTTCTTCCTCTACCAAATGATCGTCTCTTAAACGCCCTCCTATAAGATGGAAGAGGGGGGTTAGGGAAGGCCTTTTTCCTTTCTAAGACCTTTTTGAGGTCCAAAGTTTTTCCAAATAAAAACTCACCATCGTACGGAATAGTACAGAGTTTTGCTTTGGACTGTGTGTCTCCTCTCCAACTTTTAAGCCATAGACTACGTCTGGCATTATTTAATAGACCTGTTGTTCTGGCCGCCAGGCGCAGTGAGTCAGCCGAAGCATCGGCTATGAAAGCTGCCGCTCCTCGGATTAAGGGAATAGCAGCTCGCACCTTGTCCCTCTAAATTTTCTGTTCTATTTGCTGGTCGAGCTGATCAATCCAAACCAGCATAGAACGGGCCGTACAAGTGCTGGCTATCGCTGGTTTAAACGTGCCGGTAGCTGCTTCCCATGTTCTTTTAAGTGAGGCTTCGGCTTTGCGGTCAAGGGGATCTTTTAATAACCCTGCATCCTCCACTGGTAAGGATGATTGTTTGAGGAAGAGGCGACTGCCGCATCAATTTTCGGAACTTTGGACCAATTTGATAGTTCCTCATCGCTGAAGGGGTACCTCTTTTTGAGGCGGAGGGAAGATAACCCCTCTGATCCTGTTTATCCCACTCCTTCTTAATTAAGGCTTTAATGGCCGGAATTATGGGAAATGCTCTTTTCCTGTCCGTTAGGCCTGCGAACATAACCTCCTGAGTGGTTTGAGGTCCCTTTACATCTGAACAACCCATCGTATTCCTCACCGATTTTACTAAACTGACCATATTTTCTAAGGGAAAACATGAGCGTCCCTCTATGTCTGAGGAGGATGAGGACGCGGATGACTCTGCCGTATCTGATGCTATCCCTTCCTCCGGATTTGAGTCTGAACTAGAAATTATTATTTTCTTCATTTTTCTGCGTATGGGTACCTCCGCGGACTGATTTAGGGCCTGCAGTTCTGCTCTTATTATAGCTCTTATGTCCGAAGTTGAAACGGATGCCTGTTGCACCGTGTGTTTTATGCATTTTGCGCACAATCTTTTTGTATAGGTCTGAGCTAGGGGGCAACTACAGAGGCCACATTCTTTGTTTTTTGTTTTCCCTTTTTTCTTAGCCTGAGATGATTTACCAGACGGATAAGAGAGAGAGAGAGAGAGAGAGAGAAACATCGTCAGCTTTATAGGCAGATAGTGATAACTCACCCAGTGAAGCTGCCGGTACCGATTGCGAAGGCGATGAAACAGGCTTCATGGCGTGGGTTCTGTGGCTTGCATCTGAGGAACCTGTTAGAGTGGTCTCTGGACGGTGCTGCAGTATCCTCTGCCGAGAGATGCGTGCCTTGTCCTGGAGAAGACATGCTTGCACGCTGTTTTCCTCCTAGCAGGGATTTTTATCTGCCACACCTGTTGCCTCCCAGTACCTCCCCCAGCTCCTCCCCCTTGGGGTAGATGTGCTGCTATGCATATAATTATGCATATATATATATATATATATATATATATATATATATATATATATATATATATATATATATATATATATATATATATATATATATAATATATCCATCCTTGTGCCCCATATTATGTTTATATGTTTAGCACAGCCGCTTACTATAGTACTTAAATTTTTATTTTTTTTGTGGGGGCGGGGTGGCACGGAGCGCGTCTCCGGCTTAGCGCAGTCGTTGCTGTCGGACCGCACGCGCATCATCGCTGGGGAACTTCCAGTGACCCGGAAGTTCCCCCTTACCACTTCCTGTCGGCGTTTCCGAACGCTGGTGCCGGCCTGCAGGACAGAGTTTTTTCTCCCTCTTCGTGCCACGCTCCTCCGTGTGCTGGGGCGGCTATACCTGGACCCCCACGCACGGTATACCCCCAAAACTGCGGGCGGCCTCTCCCGGACCCGACGATTTTGGAAACGTTGCATGCCAGACGAGGGGGGAGCCGGATCGCAGCACTCCCCTGACATTGCTTCCGATCTGTAGCCCCTGCCATTCGCAAGGAGACCGCACAGGCGGCGCCCAGACCATGTATTTTTTCCTGTAGGAATATCCTGCGGTCTCCCATAGGAACAGGAAACCAACTGAGGAGGAGAGGCGGACCGCCCTCTTTTATATCTGTAGGTTTCCTGTTCCTATGGGTGGATCCCTCTCTCCAAGTGGGTGGTGTTGTGGCGAAGGGTAAAAACTGTATTCACATGTGGCATAGACGTCTAGGACATATACACCCGGACAGTATAAGGGAACTACAGAGAAAAGAATTGACAAAAGATTTAAAGATATCAGATTGCTCAATTACCATAAGATGTGAATGTTGTATAAAATCCAAAGCCACAAGGATATCTATTCCAAAAGAAAGTGAGATGAAAAGCGAAAAACCACTTGATTTGGTGCATACTGACGTATGTGGACCCATGAAAGTGACTACATCAGGAGGCAATAGATACATGTTGACTTTTATAGACGACTACTCAAGATACACAGTCACATACTTAATTAAGAACAAAAGTGAAATTTTTTATAAACTTGTAGACTATGTAACAAGATCAAGTAACCAATTTCAAAGGAAGCCAATTGTCATCAGAAGTGATAATGGAGGTGAATTTACAGGTCACAGAATAGAAGAATACTTAAGACAAAATGGAATAGAACATCAGAAAACTGTTCCATACACACCTGAACAAAATGGAGTAGCAGAAAGGAAAAACAGAACTCTAACAGAGATGATGAGATATCTGCTGACAGATTCTAAACTACCAGAGAAATATTGGGGTGAGGCAGCAATGACAGCTACATATCTACAGAACCGACTTTTTTCCAGAAAAGCATGCCTTAAGTACCAGAGGCCTCTTGACAATTGGCTGGGGACACCTTAGGAAGGTGCACACTGACTCTATAAGAACCAGGAAGTTCCGGCGCCGCCCCACTATGCACACAGCCAGGAAGTATGCAAAGAGCAGGCAGGAGACATGAGGCACACAGCATGGAGCCGGCAGAAGACAGAACTCACAGCATGACCCGGAGTAGTGAGTAACCTAGTGTGTAAGGCAGGTGGGGGATGGAAGGCCATGCAGTGATGCCGGCAGGGTTGTTACACAAAGTGACTGGAAGCATTATCCGCTATCCAACCAACAACCTTTTGACACTGCTCAGAGTTCAATAGTGATGTGCTGTGGTCTCCTAGTATTTGGGACAGGAAGGTCGGGCGAGAAGATGTGGGTGTTTGTTGTATCACAATTTCAGCTTGCCCACGGCCTCGGCCTCTGCATGCACGATCACCATCACGTCCAGTTCCCCATTCCTTGACACACGCCTTGCCCATTTTAAATGGAGGACAATATTTTCCACATTCACTACAAATGGCTAAGTTTGGAGCAAACTTATATGTGATCCGTGTGCCGGAAAACCACAGTTTTAAATGGCTGACCTGTAGGTAACTATTTTTTAACAGCAAACTAGTGTCAATACCTTCGCTAACGCACTGCAACAAAATTTAAATGGAGGCCAGAAATGACAGAATTTTGAGCGCACTTATATGTGCTCCGTGTGACGAACAAACTACATTTTTAAATATCTGACCTGTTAAAAATAGTCACCTACAGAAAACTGGTGTCAATAACTTCGCTAACACACTGCAACAAAATTTAAATGGAGGCCAGAAATGGCAGGATTATGAGCGCACTTATATGTGATCCGTGTGACAGACAAACCACAGTTTTAAATAGCTGGCCTGTAGGTAACTATTTTTAACAGCAAACTGATGTCAATTTCGCTAACACACTGCAACAAAATTTAAATGGAGGGCAAAAATGGCAGAATTTTGAGCGCACTTACATGTGATGCGTGTGACGGATAAACCACAGTTTTAAATAGCTGGCCTGTAGGTAACTATTTTTAACAGCAAACTGTTGTCAATAACTTTGCTATCACACTGCAACAAAATTTAAATGGAGGCTAGAAATTGCAGAATTTTGAGCGCACTTATATATGACCCGTGTGACGGACAAACCACAGTTTTAAATAGATGGATTTTTAGCGCTGTAATATGGAAAGGATCTGGCTGTGTTCTGCAGTGTCAACAAGCAAATGGAGCAGGAAAAAACGGTGCTCTCTGGATTGCTTTTAAAGCAGATAATCAGGATTAAAATCCATAAAACATTATTCCTGGCCCCTGATACCTGGGGCTATGTGTAGAAATATCTGTAAAAGCAGCAGCAGACAGAACTGGAATGTACCCTGTCAGGAAAATAAGAACATTTTCCATGGTTTCGATTACACATACAGAGCTATCGGCTGCAGCTCCTTGGTTTTTGAATGACAGGCTACCCCTCCCCCATTAGGTTGTGCAGTGTTACACTGAGTTTATGTGCAGGCTCGTCGCTGCAGAATCCAACCCCCTCCCTTTTCCCTCCGATGCAATGTCCACTTACCTCTCCTTTCCTATCCAGCAGCTGGGCACAATTATTACCCTAACTGGTTAAGGGCAGCTCTGTAGCACATGAATTTGAAAGTCCCTTTGTTCATTCAAGATCGAATATAATAACACAGAATATTCATAGAGGCAGGAAACTTATATTCTTGAAAACTGCATGGTTAGAGCTATCCACAGGTGGGTTTTGAAGCTTCGGCACCCACCAGAAATCAAGTAAAGGGTATATGCTTCCCAGTATCCCATAGATATATGATGTTTGGTATCAAAAGAAAGGTAATTTCATAATAAGAAAAATAATACCGCTGTCTTCTCATTGCGAGGCTTCCACCCAGAGCTATAGCAAATAAAAGTTTTGATAACTGTTCAAAAGGGGGCGTATATCCTAGAGCTCAGCCTTCCCCAGTGAGGTCAGCGAAGGAAAACTATAAAGCTCGGATGCCGTCTCAGTGGGGTCATTTGCCCATGTTGTCAGCTAGGAAGCTGTGCTGATTGACTATTTTTCCTTGGGGAAAGCACCCCTCCCCCCTCCTCTACACGACGTGCCATGGACTCATAAGTGTAAGTTCTTATTTTGATCCACTTTATTTTGTAATTGTCTGTATATACTATATCTTGTCTCTTTTTGTAACATCTTTTATATTTTTGTAAACACCGCCTATATTTTCTGGAGTAAATCTATAAAATTTACTAGTTTAATTTTCCTTGCTCTATACCGTACCGCCTCGACCTCCGTGCTAAAATTCACGCTACCGTGCGGGTTGGCTCCTGACCCGATATTGATTTTTATGCGGAACTTTGAGCTGGTGTTAGCACAGTGTTCTGGTGATTTGGGAGGCTCTGGCAGTGATGGAACGGAGGTTTTATGTGTGTATTACCCGCCCTGGGTCTGGTGACATACATATCACATTCGCTGCAGAGCGCCCAATAGCCAGTACATGGCAAGGTAGCCTTTCTGGTGACTACTTATCCTAGGTGTAGTTCCCTGACTGACCTGAGGGTAAAGGGGGCGGAAGAGAGATGTAAGTTCCAAAACCAGTACTGAAGGTGGAAACAAAAGTTGTTTGTGGTTGTGGTTACAGGACCCACGACCACTAATAAATTTTAAACTTGTGACAATTGTTGGGATATCAAAAATCCCTGACATCTGGGGGCAACCTCACACCCCCAGTTCAAGACAGACCCTCTTGTTATATGCACTGAAGTCTGCCACATACACTTCCTGCCTGCCTAGCATTGATATCTATGCAGCTTTATCAGTCCTCAGACGGACTGTTAGTTGAGATGGATATGTGTGGAATATATTGTGGTATACAGTGCCTTGTGAAAGTATTCGGCCCCCTGGAACTTTTCAACATTTTCCCACATATCATGCTTCAAACATAAAGATACCAAATGTTAATTTTTGGTGAAGAATCAACAACAAGTGGGACACAATTGTGTAGTTGAGCAAAATTTATTGGTTATTTAAAATTTTTGTGGAAATACAAAAACTGAAAAGTGGGGCGTGCAATATTATTTGGCCCCTTTAACTTAATACTTTGTTGCGCCATCTTTTGCTGCGATTTCAGCTGCGATTTCAGCTGGGGTATGTCTCTATCAGTTTTGTACATCGAAAGACTGAAATTCTTGCCCATTCTTCCTTGGCAAACAGCTCGAGCTCAGTGAAGTTGGATGGAGATCGTTTGTGAACAGCAGTTTTCAGCTCTTTCCACAGATTCTCGATTGGATTCATGTCTGGACTTTGAGTTGGCCATTCTAACACCTGGATACGTTTATTTGTGAACCATTCCATTGTAGATTTTGCTTTATGTTTGGGATCATTGTCTTGTGGAAAGACAAATCTCCGTCCCAGTCTCTGGTCTTTTGCAGACTCCAACAGGTTTTCTTCAAGAATGGTCCTGTATTGGGCTCCATCCATCTTCCCATCAATTTTAACCATCTTCCCTGTCCCGGCTGAAGAAAAGCAGGCCCAAACCATGATGCCGCCACCACCATGTTTGACAGTGGGGATGGTGTATTCAGGGTGATGAGCTGTGTTGCCTTTACGCCAAACATATCGCTTGGCATTGTTGCCAAAAAGTTCAATTTTGGTTTCATCTGACCAGAGCACCTTCTTCCACATGTTTGGTGTGTCTCCCAGGTGGCTTGTTGCAAACTTTAAACGACACTTTTTATGGATATCTTTGAGAAATGGCTTTCTTCTTGCCACTCTTCCATAAAGGCCAGATTTGTGCAGTGTACAACTGATTGTTGTCCTGTGGACAGACTGTCCTACCTCAGCTGTAGATCTCTGCAGTTCATCCAGAGTAATCATGGGCCTCTTGGCTGCATCTCTGATCAGACTTCTCCTTGTTTGAGATGAAAGTTTAGAGGGACGGCCGGGTCTTGGTAGATTTGCAGTGGTGTGATACTCCTTCCATTTCAATATGATCGCTTGCACAGTGCTCCTTGGGATGTTTATAGTTTTGGAAATCATTTTGTAGCCAAATCTGGCTTTAAACTTCTCCACAACAGTATCACGGATCTGCCTGTTGTGTTCCTTGGTCTTCATGATGCTCTCTGTGCTTCAAACAGAACCCTGAGACTATCACAGAGTAGGTGCATTTATACGGAGACTTGATTACACACAGGTGGATTATATTTATCATCATTAGTCATTTAGGACAACATTGGATCATTCAGACATCCACAATGAACTTCTGGAGTGAGTTTGCTGCACTAAAAGTAAAGGGGCCGAATAATATTGTACGCCCCACTTTTCAGTTTTTGTATTTCCACAAAAATTTTAAATAACCAATAAATTCCGTTCAACTTCACAATTGTGTCCCACTTGTTGATTCTTCACCAAAAATTTACATTTGCTATCTTTATGTTTGAAGCATGATATGTGGGAAAAGGCTGAAAAGTTCCAGGGGGCCGAATAATTTTGCAAGGCACTGTGCCTACACTAACTAAGAAACAAGCAAATCTCTCCCTAGCTCAGCAGCAACTCTCCCTACATGCATGATTCCAGAGCAGACTGTGACGATCATGGCGGCGCCAGTTCTGATATAGACCTGATAACGCTGTGCGGCCAGCCAGTCACTGTAATGCAACAACCAACATGGCTGCGGCATTACAGTTTGTGGCAGACAATTCCTGCGTGTTCATTGGCTCTCTAAAGAGCGCCAAACATGCAGAGAGGGGACCTGAGCTTCCGCCAAGCAACCCCGGAAATACTCGGCAAGCTCCGAGCATCTTGACCAGTGAGATGCTCGGACGAGTACCGAGTAGTGGCGAGCATGGTCGCTCATCACTAGTATCTATTTGTTTTTATTACAAACTGGTTTACTAGACAGCGTTGAGCACCACATTTGAACTATCCTTTAAAATCCAGCCAAGTTTTTTTGCCCCCAGTATTAATTTTTGATTGATTTACTACTAAATAAACTTGGTGACAGTATGGAACCTAAAGTGGGGGCTTTCTTTGCTTCATAACATATAAAGTCCAATCGGGGTATCCTATCAGATAGTCTATCACAGACTTATTTACTTTTATTATGGAAAACCTCAGGGTCTGAGCAATTGTGTTTAATTATAGTTAATTCTCCATATGGTATATTATATTTAATATGTGGTACATGGAAATAGACCTTCTTACATTGCAGCCCAGACACAATTATTAGGCATGTCAGTATCGTAGTAACTAGGCCGCCCCATACTATCGAGTACTTGGGGGCGGTGGGACATTCAGCCGGACTCTGTCACACCTTCTTAGATGACATGTTTGCTTTTCACAGCAGCAAGTGGTTAAACTGCCAGGGTTTTTGTTGCAGCCACCCCTGTGCCGTCTCTGCGGTGTACATCTATGTTCTAGGGCCCAAAGAGTTTTTTTTTTTAACAAATGTTAATATTAAAAAATAACAAACTGTGTCTTCTGCTTTTTGCATGTTTTTTCCTTTTTACAAGGATTGTTGGTGTCAATTTTCTTTTGAAACATTGCAGCCCCTTAACCCCTGGGGCATTTTTCATTTTTGCGCTTCTGCTTTTGCTCTTCTTCTTCCTAGAGCCATAACTTTTTATATTTTTCCGTCAATAGGGCTTGTTTTTTGTGTGATGAGTTGTACTTTTGAAAGACACCATTGGTTTTACCTTATACTGTACTGGAAAACAGGAAAAAAAATCCAAGTGTAGTGAAACAGCAAAAAAAAGTGCATTTCCACAATTGTTTGTTTATTTTTTTACCATGTTCACCAAATGCTAAAACTGACCTGCCATTATGATTCTCCAGATCATTATGGGTTTGTAGACACCAAACATGAATAGGTTCTTTTTAATTTAGGTGGTGAAAAAAAATCCAACATTTGTTACAAAAAAAAAAAATTGTGTCATTTTCCAAGACCCGTAGCATCTCCATTTTTCGGGATGTAGGTCTGGGTGAAAGCTTATTGTTTGCGTGCCGAGCTGACGTTTTTATTGATACAATTTTTGTGTAGAGACATTGTTTTGATTGCTTGTTATAGCATTTTAATGCAATGTTGCGTCAACCAAAAAATGTAATTCTGGCATTTTTACTTTATTTCTCATTATGTTGTTTACAGATCAGATTAATTCTTTTTATATATTGATAGATTAGGTGATAACAAAAGAAGCGATACCAAGTATATGCATGTTTTGTTTTTGAATCGGGTGGTAATTTGAACTTGTATATATACTTTTTGTATTTTTAAAAACATTTCTGTATTTTACTTTACACTTGCTTCTATAGTCTTCATGGAAGACTAGAAGCTGCGATCATCCGATCGCTTGTGCTACACAGAGCAGTGCTTCAGCCCTTCTCTGTGTAGCAGAAATGTTCACTTGCTGTGAGTGCCGATGGTTGGCCCGATGCTCATAACTATCTGGCAATGACAACCACAGGGGTCTCCTGCAGTCCCCGGGTTCTCATGCCAACCCATCGGTGACCCATGATCATGTTAGTGACGTGCTTCCGGCGCGATCGTGATAAATGCTGCTGTCAGAGATTGACAGCAGAAATTAACAGGTTAACAGCCGCGAGTGGATCACGATTCCACTCGCGGCTGTTAGTCAGCTCTTGAAATCAGCTGATATGTGCTGGTGTTTTCCTTGTAATATAGGAAAGCCTAAGGGAAGAAATAAACCCCATAAAACACTGAACACGGAGACTTTGGGATCAGATAACTTCTGTCTGTGGTGTTTGTGCAAACAAAAAATCTTTTATAAAAGCCTCAAACTTCTGTGTGTGAATCAGAGCTGAGATCTAACGTGATAGAAGATTACAGTGCGGGGAAGACGGGAAACATTCATATAGACGGCCGGTGGGGATGGAGTCAGTGACGACTCTGGACAAATATGTTTGTAGAGCCGTAGTAGAAGATGAAGATGTCGTCCTCATCATGAAGTAGTTATTTCTCATGTCACGTGTAATGAATATCTCCTGCAGTATTACTAATGCCGATTCCAGGGTCGGTAAATGAGACGAGAATTAGCGTTATGGAAGATGAGTCTATGAGAAACGTATTTAGCTGCCGACTCCGAGGGAGAAACTGCTTGTTGTCTGTGGCCTAAATATATAGGTTTTATTAGTAGATGTAAAGAAGGAAACTAAATACTGTAAAATAATAAATCTCCTCATATGTTTCCCTTATTATCTCCAGTAATTGTATTATTACACAGGATTTTATGATGTTACATCGGCTCATCTTCTTCTCATTCAGGTCTCTACAATATCAGATCCTCTCAGCGAAGATTTTCTGCATAAGAACATTTTCCTGATTTACCTATCAAAGATGGATATGGCGGAGAGGATATTACACATCACCCTAGAAATCCACTTCCGGCTTACTGGACAGGTGAGAGATTCTGATGACGTCACATTACATCATTCTTATCTATGGAAATAACGATGGACAGAACTGGAGAGGTGAGGACTCTGGAAATGTCTGTAGTGAGATTTATTAATGTGTCTCTCCATAACCAGGATTACACAGTAGTGAAGAAGACCTCTAGTGAGCGCTGTCAAGACCCTGTGTCTGAGGGATGGGGAAGACCCCTGTGCCCAATCATGGGGCCCCCTGATACATGAGAACATTAATGACCAGAAGATCCTAGAACTCACCTACAAGATGATTGAGCTGCTGACTGGAGAGGTGACACTGCTGGGAATGCTGGGACATTATACAGAAAAATATTTAGAGTTGAGAGTCCTCAGTGGTTGATACCTTTTAATGGCTAACTGAAAAGATGGTAACAAATTGCAAGCTTTCGAGACTACTCAGGTCTCTTCATCAGGCATAGACTAATACAACATCTGAAGAATCACATATTTATACACAAAATAGCACAGAAAAAATGCAATAGGTAGGACAAGTGACGTGAAGCAGAATAGTCATTATGGCAGAGGGATGAGCATAAATATTGGAACAGTTCATAGATAAGGAGTGTGAAAGTTTTATTACCCTCTGATTGGGGTCTGGTAATGTTTTGTGATGTTTTCACAGGGTATTTGGAGTAAATTCCTTAATTGATGTAGTAGGCCATAAATCGGGCATCTTTTTGTAGTAAAGGTTGTAGTTTCCGTGCAGCTCCCCTTAGCACCTCCAGATTTGGATTGTAGGTGACCACTAGAGGCACCCGGTTATTTTCTTCTTTAGCTTTGTAATGTAGCAGGTGATTCCTTGATATTCTGGTGGCTCTTGTAATTTGGTTTTCAATTGTTCTTGGATGGTAGCCCTGATTTAAAAAGGTCTTTCTAAGGCGACCAAGGTGTTCATCTCTATCCATGGGGTTGGAACATATACGGTTGTATCTGATGGCTTGGCTGTAGACAATAGAGTTTTTTTATGTGTTTTGGATGGAAACTGTCCCATTTAAGGTATGTTGGACGGTCGATTGGCTTCTGATACAGGGATGTCTCTATTTCATTGCTTGCTAGATATGAAAATACTTGTACTCAGAGGCAATTTCACATCTCTGAGACAAAGAAGAATTTACGAATACAAATTGATGGTGACCTTTGACACTCTTACTGCTGGAATGAACCTATCACATGGATTTATGGCCTACTACATCAATTAAGGAATTTACTCCAAATACCCTGTGAAAACATCACAAAACATTACCAGACCCCAATCAGAGGGTAATAAAATTTTCACACTCCTTATCTATGAACTGTTCCAATATTTATGCTCATCCCTCTGCCATAATGACTATTCTGCTTCACGTCACTTGTCCTACCTATTGCATTTTTTCTGTGCTATTTTGTGTATAAATATGTGATTCTTCAGATGTTGTATTAGTCTATGCCTGATGAAGAGACCTGAGTAGTCTCGAAAGCTTGCAATTTGTTACCATCTTTTCAGTTAGCCATTAAAAGGTATCAACCACTGAGGACTCTCAACTCTAAATATTTTTCTATCTACTGGCTAACACGGTACAAAGATATACATCTTTACTGGGACATTATACAGTAACGCTATGAAGGGATCAGGGGGATGACAGTATCATTGTGTGTGTCAGGTTCCTATAAGGTGTCAGGATGCTGCCGTCTATTTCTCCATGGAGGAGTGGGAGTATTTAGAAGGTCACAAAGATCTCTACAAGAACTTCATGATGATGGAGGTTCCCCAGCTTGTCACATCACTAGGTAATAGACAGGACTAAATACACAAGACCTATAATTGTATGTAAAGAATGAATTCAGTCCCTGTATATGTTTCCTCCAGATCTATCCAGTAAGAGGACAACACCAGAGAGATGTCCCCGTCCTCTTCTTCCACAGGAGTGTAAACAAGAAGATCCCAATGTTCCTCAGGATCATCAGGTAGATGGAGAGAAGGTGTCATGAGATCTCCCCTATGATGTGTAGGCGGCTGTGAAGGTCTTGTGCTCAGTCTTGTTTTATCCCCCAGTATTATATGTTTTATACTTGTGTAATGAGAACGGTGGAGATGGCAGGTTTAGAGCTGATCATAGATGTGACTTCTCCATCTGTCTGTGACTTTTACAGTATTTGTTTCAGGGTGAAGATCTGACCCATACTTTCTGACCAATATAAATTACCAAAAACGTAAAATGTTTCTGGCATGACAACGCCACTAGAAAAACTTCATGATGGAATAATTACTAATAATGTCTTAAATTTATCAGCAAATAGTTTTCCAAAGATCAACTGGAGATGTTATCATATGAATTAAATTTTGTTATAGATCAAGAATTTAATCTTTTTACCACAATTCTGGATGTTAACAAATTTATATTCAACTTGACAGAATTCTGAGCCTAATATGAATGAATTCCACAAACTGGATTTTGAGGAACAATTTTCATTATTGACATTGCGTGAGTTAAATTCTGAAGATATTCGATCGGGGGATTTAATTAATAATCAGAAAATCTAAAAGTCAAAAATCCTTTTATTTACCTGATCCAAACCAGATCTGTGTGTATGGATAGGAAATTGTGGAAAGGGAATTGAAAATATTGAAGGCCAATGTCAGTAGTGATCCCAAGAGTGGTAATTGTTCCAAAAAACAACATAAGGCATTACAAGAACTTAAAAATATGACAGACCTAACTAAAACAAATGTCAGTCAAAGGTGGTATCATAGTAATCATGAACTCTGAAGAATCTAAAAGTAAAATTGAGGAAATGCTTTTGAGTGTTTCCATATATGAAAAACTATCCTACAATCCTACACTAAAGTTTAAATTGGAAGTGGAACAAATTATTAAAGACAGATTGAATCATGGAGTGTTTATAAAAAAAACAAGCGGAATTCTTAGAAGTATCACCCTGTTTTACCTATATTACATGGATTACCCAAGATTCATAAACGGGAATGTTTTCTGCCTATGAGACCAATAGTGTCAGGGATAGGCTCTGTCAATGAACATTTATGCGAATGGTTGGATTCGCTATTACAACCATTAGTTCATTGGGTTCCTGGTAACATCAAGGACTCAAGAGATGCATCTCACAAAATTAGAATATCATCAAAAAGTTAATTTATTTCAGTTCTTCAATACAAAAAGTGAATCTCATATTTATATAGACTCGTGACACAGAGTGATCTATTTCAAGTGTTTGTTTCTGTTAATGTTGATGATTATGGCTTACAGCCAATGAAAACCAAAAAGTCATTATCTCAGTAAATTAGAATACTTTATAACACCAGCATGAAAAATTATTTGTCTGTGACCGCTCCTGGCACTTAGTGCCGGGTGTCAGCTGTGAGAATCAGCTGACACCCAGCCGCACTCATCCCGTGAGCACTGCCGATCGCATATGACGTACTATTCCGTCCATGGGAGTTAAGTCCCAGGTCTCATGGACGGAACAGTACGTCTAATGGCAGAAAGGGTTAAAATCCGAATTGTTGGCCTACTGAAATGTATCTTCAATAAATGTACTAAATACTTGTTCGGAGCTCCTTTTGCATCAATTACTGCATCAATGCGGCGTGGCATGGAGGCGATCAGCCTGTGGCACTGCTGAGGTGTTATGGAAGCCCAGGTTGCTTTGGTAGCAGCCTTCAGCTCGGCTGCATTGATTCTCTATGGGGCTAAGGTCAGGCGAGTTTGCTGGCCAATCAAGCACAGTGATACTGTTGTTTGTAAACCAGGTATTGGTACTTTTGGCAGTGTGGACAGGTGCCAAGTCTGCTGGAGAATGAAATTTCCATCTCCAAAAAGCTTGTCGGCAGATGGAAGCGTGACTCTATATAATGAGTTTCACTTTTTGTATTGAAGAACTGAAATAAATTAACTTTTAATGATATTCTAATTTTGTGAGATGCATCTGTATACTTAATGCTCTATCTTGCAGAGTTTGGCAGTACCTTGAGTACTGCAGAAATTCTTTTGTAACCTTAGCCAGATCTGTGCCTTGCCACAATTTTGACTTTGAGCTCCTTGGCCAGTTCCTTTAACCTCATGATTCTCATTTGGTCTGATATGCAAGTGATATTTCAGTTTTTCTTTTTTAATAAATGTGCAAAAATGTCTACATTTCTGTTTTTTTGTCAAGATGGGGTGAAGAGTGTACATTAATGAGAAAAAAAATGAACTTTTTTGAATTTACCAAATGGCTGCAAAGAAACAGTGAAAAATTTAAAAGGGTCTGAATACTTTCCTTACCCACTGTACATCTCATCATGACAGAGGTCCTTGCACCTTGAAGTATCAGTAAGCTGGCTTTTTCTTTTCTATACATGAGAATAATACACTACCTATAGCAGGGGTGGGATTCAAATTTTTAACAACAGATTCTGTGTTTGTGTGTAGGAAAACCACACCCATTTTAAACCACACCCATTTTAAGCCACACCCATTTACACACACCTTTTCCTCAAACATATACAAACCTCTAGGAGCACACACAGACCCCACAAGTGTGCAGAACCCCCAGGAGCACACACAGACCCCACAAGTGTGCATAACCCCCTAGGAGCACACACAGACCCCCACAAGTGTGCAGAACCCCCTAGGAGCACACACAGACCCCCACAAGTGTGCAGAACCCCCCAGGAGCACACACAGACCCCCACAAGTGTGCAGAACCCCCTAGGAGCACACACAGACCCCACAAGTGTGCAGAACCCCCTAGGAGCACACACAGACCACCACAAGTGTGCATAACCCCCCCCCAGGAGCACACACAGACCCCCACAAGTGTGCATAACCCCCCCAGGAGCACACACAGACCCCCACAAGTGTGCAGAACCCCCTAGGAGCACACACAGACCCCCACTATACAGCCCCAAGTATCTGCCCCCAACCCGTTAATAAATCCTCCTCGGTGTCACTGAGGACTCTGACCTGTGATTTCCCTCTTGCAGCTACAGACGCCGGCATCAGACTGCAGAGACCAATGGACGCTTCTCTTCCTGGCTTTGGCAGAACACGCCCCCTCCTGGTATGACGCGCCTCCAGAAATGACGTCACACCTGGAAGGAGCGCAGACAGTCTAGCACAGTGATGGCGAACCTTTTTGAGACCGAGTGCCCAAACTGCAATCTAAAACCCACTTATTTATCGCAAAGTGCCAACACTGCAATTTAACCGGAATACTGAGGTTTTAGATTAGAAAAAACACTCCATACTGTATAATCGCCACACGTGATGCTCCATACTGAATAATGGCCACACATGATGCTCCATACTGTATAAAGGCCACACATGATGCTGCATGCAGTATAATGGCCCCACATGATGATGCATACAGTATAATGGCCCCGTATACTGCTGCATACAGTGTAATGGCCCCACATGATGCTCCATACTGAATAATGGCCCCACATGATGCTCCATACTGAATAATGGCCCCATATACTGCTGCATACAGTATAATGGCCCCACATGATGCTCCATACTGAATAATGGCCCCATATACTGCTGCATACAGTATAATGGCCCCACATGATGCTCCATACTGAATAATGACCCCATATACTGCTGCATACAGTAAAATAGCCCCACATGATGCTCTATACTGAATAATGGCCCCATATACTGCTGCATACAGTATAATGGCCCCACATAATGCTCCATACTGAATAATGGCCCCATATAATGCTGCATACAGTATAATGGCCACACATGATGCTCCATACTGAATAATGGCCTTGCATAAAAAAAAAACTACTCACCTCTGCCCGTTCCAACGCTGATATCGCTTCCTCATCTATCACACACACACACACACACACACACACACACACACACACAGCAGCTTCACAGGCACAGCGGCCAGACTCACCTCTCCATCCGGCAGCTTCCTTCTTCTCACTTCCTGGTCTAGCATTTAGCCAGGAAGAAGGAGCTGCGCACAGCCATCAAGGTGACGGCTGTGCACAGCTCCCAGCCCCATACAGTGTGACGCGAGCGGCTGTGTCTGCTGCCGGCCGCGTCACAGTACAGCAGGCACGGCCGCACACAATTTGCTGTGCGGCCGGCCCTGTACATGTGCTGGGGCAGTGGGGGCCGGTACCGGATCGCGGCCCTGGATCTCCCCGGTTCGGGGAACCGGCTACTTTTTTAACAAGCGGTTCCATCGAACCGGGGAGAACCGGCTGAATCCCACCCCTGACCTATAGTGCTCCATACAGTATACTGCACAGCCCATAGTCCTCCATCCATACAGTATAGTACACTCCCCTAGTCCTCCATACAGTATAATACACTCCCCTAGTCCTCCATACAGTATAATACACTCCCCTAGTCCTCCATACAGCATAATGTACTCCCCATTGTCCACCATAGAGTATACTGCACTCCTATATGCGCCAATTCAGTAAACCGTAGCATGGCTTCAGGTGTGTCTCTCAGAGCCCCCTCTGCCTTCGCCCGGGTAGCTATGATGCTGCTAGTTACATTGCTGAAGTTGGTTTCTTATTTGTCCAGTTTCTTATTCAGGGCTGAAATTTGTTTCTTATTCAGCAGACAAAAATAACAAATTATAATAATAAAATACAATGCAGTGAGGTATGAATATACTGAAAAACAGCTACAAAATGAAAAAACTGGCACAAAAATGTCCATCAAAGTGGGCACTGAAGGGCATTACTGAAACGGTTAAATGACTTTGGGCCACTGATATCACTCAAGCATTACAAGCTGGTGTGACCTGAGTTTAATGCTGGCCATCACTATGTACAGTGGGTAAGCAAAGTATTCAGACTCCTTTACATTTTTCACTCTTTGTTTCATTGCAGCCATTTGGTAAATTCAGAAAAGTTATTTTTTTTCTCATTATTGTACAGTCTGCACCCCATCTTTACTGAAAAAAACAGAAATGTAGAAATTTTTGCAAATGTATTAAAA
>JARQOD010000003.1:12815710-12906694 GCA_033576555.1 Oophaga sylvatica | reverse complement strand
AGGTTCCTAATAAGGTGTCAGGATGCTGCCGTCTATTTCTCATGGAGGAGTGGGAGTATTTTAGAAGGTCACAAGATCTCTACAAGAACTTCATGATGATGGAGGTTCCCCAGCTTGTCACATCACTAGGTAATAGACAGGACTAAATACACAAGACCTATAATTGTATGTAAAGATGAATTCAGTCCCTGTATATGTTTCCTCCAGATCTATCCAGTAAGAGGACAACACCAGAGAGATGTCCCCGTCCTCTTCTTCCACAGGAGTGTAAACAAGAAGATCCCAATGTTCCTCAGGATCATCAGGTAGATGGAGAGAAGGTGTCATGAGATCTCCCCTATGATGTGTATGGCGGCTGTGAAGGTCTTGTGCTCAGTCTTGTTTTATCCCCCAGTATTATATGTTTTATACTTGTGTAATGAGAACGGTGGAGATGGCAGGTTTAGAGCTGATCATAGATGTGACTTCTCCATCTGTCTGTGACTTTTACAGTATTTGTTTCAGGGTGAAGATCTGACCCATACTTTCTGACCAATATAAATTACCAAAAACGTAAAATGTTTCTGGCATGACAACGCCACTAGAAAAACTTCATGATGGAATAATTACTAATAATGTTCTTAAATTTATCAGCAAATAGTTTTCCAAAGATCAACTGGAGATGTTATCATATGAATTAAATTTTGTTATAGATCAAGAATTTAATCTTTTTACCACAATTCTGGATGTTAACAAATTTATATTCAACTTGACAGAATTCTGAGCCTAATATGAATGATTTCCACAAACTGGATTTTGAGGAACAATTTTCATTATTGACATTGCGTGAGTTAAATTCTGAAGATATTCGATCGGGGGATTTAATTAATAATCAGAAAATCTAAAAGTCAAAAATCCTTTTATTTACCTGATCCAAACCAGATCTGTGTGTATGGATAGGAAATTGTGGAAAGGGAATTGAAAATATTGAAGGCCAATGTCAGTAGTGATCCCAAGAGTGGTAATTGTTCCAAAAAACAACATAAGGCATTACAAGAACTTAAAAATATGACAGACCTAACTAAAACAAATGTCAGTCAAAGGTGGTATCATAGTAATCATGAACTCTGAAGAATCTAAAAAGTAAAATTGAGGAAATGCTTTTGAGTGTTTCCATATATGAAAAACTATCCTACAATCCTACACTAAAGTTTAAATTGGAAGTGGAACAAATTATTAAAGACAGATTGAATCATGGAGTGTTATAAAAAAAACAAGCGGAATTCTTAGAAGTATCACACCCTGTTTTACCTATATTACATGGATTACCCAAGATTCATAAACGGGAATGTTTTCTGCCTATGAGACCAATAGTGTCAGGGATAGGCTCTTTTCAATGAACATTTATGCGAATGGTTGGATTCGCTATTACAACCATTTAGTTCATTGGGTTCCTGGTAACATCAAGGACTCAAGAGATGCATCTCACAAAATTAGAATATCATCAAAAGTTAATTTATTTCAGTTCTTCAATACAAAAAGTGAATCTCATATTTATATAGACTCGTGACACAGAGTGATCTATTTCAAGTGTTTGTTTCTGTTAATGTTGATGATTATGGCTTACAGCCAATGAAAACCAAAAAGTCATTATCTCAGTAAATTAGAATACTTTATAACACCAGCATGAAAAATTATTTGTCTGTGACCGCTCCTGGCACTTAGTGCCGGGTGTCAGCTGTGAGAATCAGCTGACACCCAGCCGCACTCATCCCGTGAGCACTGCCGATCGCATATGACGTACTATTCCGTCCATGGGAGTTAAGTCCCAGGTCTCATGGACGGAACAGTACGTCTAATGGCAGAAAGGGTTAAAATCCGAATTGTTGGCCTACTGAAATGTATCTTCAATAAATGTACTAAATACTTGTTCGGAGCTCCTTTTGCATCAATTACTGCATCAATGCGGCGTGGCATGGAGGCGATCAGCCTGTGGCACTGCTGAGGTGTTATGGAAGCCCAGGTTGCTTTGGTAGCAGCCTTCAGCTCGGCTGCATTGATTCTCTATGGGGCTAAGGTCAGGCGAGTTTGCTGGCCAATCAAGCACAGTGATACTGTTGTTTGTAAACCAGGTATTGGTACTTTTGGCAGTGTGGACAGGTGCCAAGTCTGCTGGAGAATGAAATTTCCATCTCCAAAAAGCTTGTCGGCAGATGGAAGCGTGACTCTATATAATGAGTTTCACTTTTTGTATTGAAGAACTGAAATAAATTAACTTTTAATGATATTCTAATTTTGTGAGATGCATCTGTATACTTAATGCTCTATCTTGCAGAGTTTGGCAGTACCTTGAGTACTGCAGAAATTCTTTTGTAACCTTAGCCAGATCTGTGCCTTGCCACAATTTTGACTTTGAGCTCCTTGGCCAGTTCCTTAAACCTCATGATTCTCATTTGGTCTGATATGCAAGTGATATTTCAGTTTTTCTTTTTTAATAAATGTGCAAAAATGTCTACATTTCTGTTTTTTTGTCAAGATGGGGTGAAGAGTGTACATTAATGAGAAAAAAATGAACTTTTTTGATTTACCAAATGGCTGCAAAGAACAGTGAAAAATTTAAAAGGGTCTGAATACTTTCCTTACCCACTGTACATCTCATCATGACAGAGGTCCTTGCACCTTGAAGTATCAGTAAGCTGGCTTTTTCTTTTCTATACATGAGAATAATACACTACCTATAGCAGGGGTGGGATTCAAATTTTTAACAACAGATTCTGTGTTTGTGTGTAGGAAAACCACACCCATTTTAAACCACACCCATTTTAAGCCACACCCATTTACACACACCTTTTCCTCAACATATACAAACCTCTAGGAGCAACACAGACCCCACAAGTGTGCAGAACCCCCCAGGAGCACACACAGACCCCACAAGTGTGCATAACCCCCTAGGAGCACACACAGACCCCCACAAGTGTGCAGAACCCCTAGGAGCACACACAGACCCCACAAGTGTGCAGAACCCCCAGGAGCACACACAGACCCCCACAAGTGTGCAGAACCCCTAGGAGCACACACAGACCCCACAAGTGTGCAGAACCCCCTAGGAGCACACACAGACCACCACAAGTGTGCATAACCCCCCCCCAGGAGCACACACAGACCCCACAAGTGTGCATAACCCCCCCAGGAGCACACACAGACCCCCACAAGTGTGCAGAACCCCCTAGGAGCACACACAGACCCCCACTATACACGCCCCAAGTATCTGCCCCCAACCCGTTAATAAATCCTCCTCGGTGTCACTGAGGACTCTGACCTGTGATTTCCCTCTTGCAGCTACAGACGCCGGCATCAGACTGCAGAGACCAATGGACGCTTCTCTTCCTGGCTTTGGCAGAACACGCCCCCTCCTGGTATGACGCGCCTCCAGAAATGACGTCACACCTGGAAGGAGCGCAGACAGTCTAGCACAGTGATGGCGAACCTTTTTGAGACCGAGTGCCCAAACTGCAATCTAAAACCCACTTATTTATCGCAAAGTGCCAACACTGCAATTTAACCGGAATACTGAGGTTTTAGATTAGAAAAACAACTCCATACTGTATAATCGCCACACGTGATGCTCCATACTGAATAATGGCCACACATGATGCTCCATACTGTATAAAGGCCACACATGATGCTGCATGCAGTATAATGGCCCCACATGATGATGCATACAGTATAATGGCCCCGTATACTGCTGCATACAGTGTAATGGCCCCACATGATGCTCCATACTGAATAATGGCCCCACATGATGCTCCATACTGAATAATGGCCCCATATACTGCTGCATACAGTATAATGGCCCCACATGATGCTCCATACTGAATAATGGCCCCATATACTGCTGCATACAGTATAATGGCCCCACATGATGCTCCATACTGAATAATGACCCCATATACTGCTGCATACAGTAAAATAGCCCCACATGATGCTCTATACTGAATAATGGCCCCATATACTGCTGCATACAGTATAATGGCCCCACATAATGCTCCATACTGAATAATGGCCCCATATAATGCTGCATACAGTATAATGGCCACACATGATGCTCCATACTGAATAATGGCCTTGCATAAAAAAAAAACTACTCACCTCTGCCCGTTCCAACGCTGATATCGCTTCCTCATCTATCACACACACACACACACACACACACACACACACACACAGCAGCTTCACAGGCACAGCGGCCAGACTCACCTCTCCATCCGGCAGCTTCCTTCTTCTCACTTCCTGGTCTAGCATTTAGCCAGGAAGAAGGAGCTGCGCACAGCCATCAAGGTGACGGCTGTGCACAGCTCCCAGCCCCATACAGTGTGACGCGAGCGGCTGTGTCTGCTGCCGGCCGCGTCACAGTACAGCAGGCACGGCCGCACACAATTTGCTGTGCGGCCGGCCCTGTACATGTGCTGGGGCAGTGGGGGCCGGTACCGGATCGCGGCCTGGATCTCCCGGTTCGGGGAACCGGCTACTTTTTTAACAAGCGGTTCCATCGAACCGGGGAGAACCGGCTGAATCCCACCCCTGACCTATAGTGCTCCATACAGTATACTGCACAGCCATAGTCCTCCATCCATACAGTATAGTACACTCCCCTAGTCCTCCATACAGTATAATACACTCCCCTAGTCCTCCATACAGTATAATACACTCCCCTAGTCCTCCATACAGCATAATGTACTCCCCATTGTCCACCATAGAGTATACTGCACTCCTATATGCGCCAATTCAGTAAACCGTAGCATGGCTTCAGGTGTGTCTCTCAGAGCCCCCTCTGCCTTCGCCCGGGTAGCTATGATGCTGCTAGTTACATTGCTGAAGTTGGTTTCTTATTTGTCCAGTTTCTTATTCAGGGCTGAAATTTGTTTCTTATTCAGCAGACAAAAATAACAAATTATAATAATAAAATACAATGCAGTGAGGTATGAATATACTGAAAAACAGCTACAAAATGAAAAAACTGGCACAAAAATGTCCATCAAAGTGGGCACTGAAGGGCATTACTGAAACGGTTAAATGACTTTGGGCCACTGATATCACTCAAGCATTACAAGCTGGTGTGACCTGAGTTTAATGCTGGCCATCACTATGTACAGTGGGTAAGCAAAGTATTCAGACTCTTTACATTTTTCACTCTTTGTTTCATTGCAGCCATTTGGTAAATTCAGAAAAGTTATTTTTTTTCTCATTATTGTACAGTCTGCACCCCATCTTTACTGAAAAAAACAGAAATGTAGAAATTTTTGCAAATGTATTAAAAAAGAAAAACTGAAATATCACATGGTCATAAGTATTTAGACCTTTTGCTCAGACACTTATGTTTAAGTCACATGCTGTCCATTTCCTTGTTATCCTCCTGAGATGGTTCTACTCCTTCATTGGAGTCCAGCTGTGTTTAATTAAACTGACAGGACTTGATTTGGAAAGGCACACACCTGTCTATATAAGACCTCACAGCTCATGTCAGACCAAATGAGAATCATGAGGTCAAAGGATCTGGCCAAGAGTTCAGAGACAGAATTGTGGCAAGGCAAAGATCTGGCAAAAGTTACAAAAGAATTTCCGCAGTACTCAAGGTTCCTAAGAGCACAGTGGCCTCCATAATCCTTAAATGGAAGATGTTTTGGGACCACAAGAACTCTTCCTAGACATGGCCGTCCAGCCAAACTGAGCAATCGTGAGAGAAGAGCCTTGGTGAGATCACTGTGGCTGAGCTCCACAGATGCAGTAGGGAGATGGGAGAAAGTTCCACAAAGTTAACTATCACTGCAGCCCTCCACCAGCCTTTATGGCAGAGTGGCTCGAAGGAAGCCTCTCCTCAGTGCCAGACATATGAAAGCCCACATAGAGTTTGCTAAAAAAACACATGAAGGACTCCCAGACTATGAGAAATAAGATTCTCTGGTCTGATGAGATATAGATAGAACTTTTTGGTGATAATTCTAAGTGGTATGTGTGGAGAAAATCAGGCACTGTTCATCACCTGCCCAATACAATCCCAACAGTGAAACATGGTGATGGCAGCATCATACTATGGGGTGTTTTTCAGATGCAGGGACAGGGCGACTGGTTGCAATTGAAGGAAACATGAATACGGCCAAGTACAGAGATATCCTGGATGAAAACCTCTTCCAGAGTGCTCTGGACCTCAGACTTGTCTGAAGGTTCAACTTACAACCAGACAATTACCCTAAGCACACAGCTAAAATAACAAAGGAGTGGCTTCAGTACAACTCTGTGACCATTCTTGACTGGCCAAGCCAGAGCCCTGACCTAAACCCAATTGAGCATCTCTGGAGAGACCTGAAAATGGCTGTTCACCATCCAACCTGACGGAACTGGAGAGCATCTGCAAGGAAGAATGGCAGAGTCCCCAAATCCAGGTGTGAAAAACTGTAATAGCTCAAAAGGTGCTTCTACTCAATACTGAGCAAAGGGTCTGAATACTTATGACCATCTGATATTTCAGTTTTTCTTTTTTAATAAATTTGCAAAAATTTCTACATTTCTGTTTTTTTCAGTCAAGATGGGGAGCAGAGTGTACATTAATGAGAAAAAAATGCTCTTTTTTTAATTTACCAAATGGCTGCAATGAAACACAGTGAAAAATGTAAAGGGGTCTGAATACTTTCTGTACCTACTGTATGTATTGGTGATGTGAGATCAGTGTCTCAAAGTCATGTAACTCCTGTAGAACACTAAAGAAGTTGTCCACTACCTGGACACCTTCTTCTCATACCCTTCGATGAGTCCCGATAAAATAATAAATCCTATACTCGCCTTCCATGCCGACACGTTCTCGGTTTGTTGGCACTATTTTTCCCGGGACTCCCATGCTGTTGTTGTGACATGTCCCCAATCAGCACTGGCGTCACTGTCTCCGCTTTTGGACAGATCAAGCAAGAACCAGACTTCTTCATGTTTGATTTGTTTCAAAGAGGAGACAAATTACGCCACTGCGGATATGATGCCGGGCATCATGTGTCTCAAACACCGCACGAGAAACCAGTGGAGAGCGAGTGCAGACACCACGAGAATGGTGCCAGCACGGGAGGGGAGTATAGGCTTTATTATAATCGGGGCCAAACATATTAATCAAGAAGAGGTTGTCCTATTGGACTTATTGGATGCTGCCTCTGGCCCGGCCTAATAGACCTTCGTACATTGCAGGCCCAGACACCATTATTAGGCATGTAAGCATAGTAGTAACTAGGCCGCTGAGTACTTGGGGGATGAGAGCATTTAGCCAACTCTGTCACACCTTCTTAGATGCCATGTTTGCTTTTCACAGCAGCAAGTGGTTAAACTGCCAGGGTTTTTGTTGCTGTTTCCCCTGTGCCGTCTCTGCGATGTACATCTATGTTCTGGGGCCCAATGAGGTTTTTTTTAAAAACAAATGTTAATATTAAAAAATAACAAACTGTGTCTTCTGCTTTTTGCATGTTGGTTCCAATTTTCTTATGAAACATTTTAGTCCCTTAACCCCTTGGACATTTTCTGTTTTTGCGTTTCAGTTTTTGCTCACCTTCTTTCAAGAGCCATAACTTTTTATTTTTCCGTCAATATGGCCATGTGAGAACGCTTTTCTTGCGTGACAAGTTGTATTTTTGAACAACACCATGGTTTTACCTTACACTGTACTTTAAAAAAAGGCAAAAAAATCCAAGTGTGGTAAAATAGTAAAAAAGTGCAATTCACAATTTTTTATTTATTTATTTTTTAACCAATGTTCTCCAAATGCTACAATTGACCTGCAATTATGATTCTCCAGATCATTACAGGTTTGTAGATTCCAAACATGAATAGGTTCTTTTTTTATTTAAGTGGAGAAAAAAAACAACAACATTTGTTGCAAAAAAAGAATTGTATCATTTTCCATAGCATCTCCATTTTTCGGGATCTGCGGCTGGGTGAAGGCTTATTGTTTGCGTGCCGAGCTGACTTTTTTATTGATACAATTTTTTGTGTAGATACAATGTTTTGGTTGTTGTGGTGACCAAAAAAAATTAATACTTTTTACTTTATTTCTCATTGCGACGTTTACAGATCAGGTGAATTCTTTTTATATATTGATAGATTAGGCGATACAAAACGAAGCGATACCAAATATATGTATTTTTTGTTTTTGAATGGAATGGTGATTTAAACTTTTATATATATTTTGTATAATTTTAAAAACATTTTTGTATTTTACTTTACACTTGCTTCAATAGTTTCCATGAAAGACTAGAAGATGCGATCATCTGATTGCTTGTGCTACACAGAGCAGTGCTTCAGCCCTGAATAAAACTGAAATATTCAGAAAACTGAATAAAATAATAACTCTCCTCTTATGCTTCCTTTATTATCTCCAGTAATTGTATTATTAAACAGGATTTTTATGATGTTACATCGGCTCATCTTCTTCTCATTCAGGTCTCTACAATATCGGATCCTCTCAGTGAAGATCTTCTATATAAGAGAAATATTCCTGATTTACCCATCAAGGATAGATATGGACAGAGACAAGATGGCGGAGAGGATATTACACCTCACCCTAGAGATCCTCTTCCAGCTCACTGGAGAGGTGAGAGATTCTGATGACGTCACATTACATCATTCTTATCTATGGGAATAACAGATGGACAGAACTGGAGAGGTGAAGACTCTGGAAATGTCTGTAGTGAGATTTATTAATGTGTCTCTCCATAACCAGGATTACACAGTAGTGAAGAAGACCTCTAGTGAGCGCTGTCAGGACCCTGTGTCTGAGGGATGGGGAAGACCCCTGAGCCCAATTATGGGGCCTCCTCTGATTCATGAGGACATTAATGACCAGAAGATCCTAGAACTCACCTACAAGATGAGTGAGCTGCTGACTGGAGAGGTGACACTGCTGGGAATGCTGGGACATTGTACAGTAATGTTATGATGGGATCGGGGGATGACGGTATCATTGTATGTGTCAGGTTCCTATAAGATGTCAGGATGCTGCCATCTATTTCTCCATGGAGGAGTGGGAGTATGTAGAAGGTCACAAAGATCTGTACAAGGACGTCATGATGATGGAGGTTCCCCAGCTTGTCACATCACCAGGTATTAGACAGGACTAAATACACATACCCTATAATTATCTGTATGTGAAGAATGAATTCAGTCCCTGTATGTGTTTCCTCCAGTTCTATCCAGTAAGAGGACAACACCAGAGAGATGTCCCCGTCCTCTACTTCCACAGGACTGTAAACAAGAAGATCCCAATGTTCCTCAAGATCATCAGGTAGATGGAGAGAAGGTGTCATGGGATCTCCCCTATGATGTGTAGACAGCTGTGAAGGTCTTGTGCTCAGTCTTGTTTTATCCACCAGTATTACCGTATGTACTCGTGTATAAGTCGAGTTTTTAAGCACATTTTTTTTGTGCTGAAAATGCCCCCCTCTGCTTATACACGAGTCAATTGTACCTGAAAGGCCGCGGGGGAGCGGTGGAGCAGCGGGTCACAGAGACCAGGAGCCGGCGGCTGTGGCTAAAGCCTGTGCTGCTGTAATAGCGCACAGTGCCAGTTGCAGCTGCTGGCTTCCAGCATGCATCATACTCCCCTTTCTGCACGCCCTCGGTGGCATTGCATTTCATTCTGGCCGCCGGCACCAGCAGCTCTTCCAGACTAGCGATCATGTGACCCCACTCATTAAGGTAATGAATATGCACTCTTCTTCACTCCCATAGGCGTTGAGCATATATTCATTACCGTAATGAGTGGGGCCACGTGATCGCTCGGCAGGAAGAGCTGCTGGTGCTGGCTAGGGAACAGTGGTGGAGCGTAGCTGCGAGGAAGCACCGTAATCACACCAAGTTAAATGTCACTCGGTGTGAACAGAGTGCTAAGTACCTGACTATGTTACTCCACAGAGCAGCACACAAACAGAGAGCACTCTAAATTATGCCCTGTTAGATGTTAGATGTCACAGGAGCACAACAGAAATGACGCTAGTTGGGGTCCCTATAACTTACCGCCCACTATGCTGGTGATTGAGCCTGCCCTGTCTGTGTAAGTCGCACATGCGATGAAATCGCCCGGCGCAGGTGCTAAGCTCAAGCGGGAGTTCCCACCCTACACTGCCTGTCTAAACATGCTTTCAAACGCTAGTAGCAGGACATGTGCATACGGGGTGGTAATGCTTCCACCAACACACAAAACACATGTAAGTGTAAATGATCCTAGCGCACCGACGGGCGCCCCAAAGATCCTTTTATAGACTGCACCTAAGTCCAGTCAGACAGGACCTTGCTCGTGTACCAATCCGGAGCCGGCGCAGGACCTGAGCAGCTGACGACCGACCACCAATGAGAGGTCTCCACCTCACGAGCATGCTCTGTGGAGCGAATCCTGGACTTAGCCTCAGGAATAACTGCTCGCCGCTGTCTGTTAATTACCATAGCTGAACCTGGAGAGGCAGCGGTAACAACATGCACAGCCCGAGTTTGAGCAAGACGCTGAGACCAACGTCTTTGCTGAGCAGCATCCACTGCTGCCAAAGCTGAACGGGAGACCGCAGAAGGTGACACAGCTTGGGATCTACCTTGTGCAGCGGGAGAATCCCAGTGCTTAACATTACCCCCCTCCTAGCCCTTCCCCCGGCGAGCCTCGCTCTGCTCGAAAGCTGCAATAAGCTGGGGAGAATGAATGTGCTCAACAGGCTCCCAGGTTCTATCCTCTGGTCCATGAGCCTTCCAATTGACCGCAAAAAATTTTTTTGACATGCACCACCTTAGACCCGACAATCGCGTTCACCTCAAAATCATCCAAAGACGTACCTGAAGTCACAACAGAAAACTCAGAAAACCGAGAGATGTGCACAGGTTTCAAGAGGGAAACATGAAAGGTGTCGGTAATATTTAGACGCGGCGGAAGGGACAGGCGATATACTACAGCAGGGTTCCCCAACTCAAGGCCCACCAACAGGTCATGTTTTCAGGATTTCCTTTGTATTGCACAGGTGATGCAATTATCACCTGGGCAATACTAAGGAAATCCTGAAAACATGACCTGTTGATGGGCCTTGAGGACTGGAGTTGAGGAACCCTGTACTACAGGATTTACCTGCTCAAGGACTTTAAAAGGACCTAAATAGCGAGGAGCGAATTTAGTGGACTCTACATGCAGCTTGATATTACGAGCTGAGAGCCACACTAAATCGCCGGGCGCGAAGACAGGAGCGGGACAGCAGTGGCCGTCAGTGGAGACCCTCATTCTCTCCTTAGAGGCCTTGATGGCATCCTGTGTTCAGTCCCAGATGTCACGAGCCTTCTCAGCCCAGTCCACCACCCTAGAGTCGTATGACGAAACGGGCATGGGCACAGGAACACGTGGATGCTGGCTGTAATTGAGGAGGAACGGTGTCTGCCCTGTAGAGTCGGCGAAGGCATTATTAAGGGTAAACTCTGCCCATGGTAGTAAGGATGCCCAGTCACCTTGCCGAAACAAAGTGCCGTAAATACTTGACCAGAGTCTGATTGGCCCTCTCGACCAATCTGTTCGTCTCAGGATGATATGCTGAAGAAAGATTAAGCTCAATACTGAGCAGCCGACAGAGCTCTCTCTAGAAGCGAGACGCAAACTGGGGACCCCGGTCACTGACTATTTTATCAGGCATCCCGTGGAGACGGAAGACATGCTTCACGAAAAGCATGGCCAGAGCCCGTGATGACGGTACATGCGGAAGGGGAAACAGATGTACCATCTTGGAGAAATGATCGGTGACTACCCAGATGACAGTATTGTTATGGAAGCAAGCCCACAATGAAGTCCATCCCGACCATTTCCCAGGGCCTATCTGCCACCGGCAGGGGATGTAACAAAGCCGCAGGCCTCTGCCGTGAAGGCCAGTTCTGGATGGTAACGGGCTTGGAGAGCATCACTAGGGTATTGCGTGCCGTTGGGTGAGGGAAAAGGACATGAAATTACCCTCTGCCCCAGAATCCAAGCAAGCCTCAGCAATGAGTGAGATCGACCCATAGGACAGTGTCACCTTAAATGTTAAATTGGAGGACACCCTTGACGAATCAGCAGCGCTCCCTCCAATAACTACTAGAGACGGACGTTCTCCCTAAACCTTGGGGCACCTGTTGGTGACATGACCAGCCTGCCCAGAAACCTGACAAACTGGAGATGGACACAGAACGGGATTTAGCCTTCGCCCGATGACCCCCCCAGAGGTTCCCTAAGTGCATCAGTCTGAGTCGGAGACCCCAAAGGATCGGTAAAATTTGGTGCCAATCGAATCCTTTGACTACATTGGGCTCGTTCCAACCTTCGTTCGGCATACCGAAGGTCGATACAAGTAGATATAGATATTAAATCCTCCAGGGTAGTTGGAATCTCCCTAGTGGACAGAGCATCCTTAATGTGGTCTGCAAGACCCCTCCAGAACAGCAGGATCAAGACCTTATCTGGCCACTCCAGCTCGGAAGCCAACATCCAAAACCGTATAGCGAACTGGCTGGTCGGAATAGAGCCCTGTGTCAGGGCCAGGAGTTGGAGTACGGTGTCCAGGGTAACCTGGGGCCCTAGAAAGACCTGTTTCAGAGCGCTCAAAAAATGAGACGCATTCCGAACCACCAGGTTTCTACGTTCCCATAACGGCGTAGTCCACTCCAACGCCCTGTCCGTCAAAAGAGACAACAAAACCCACTTTGGCCCATTCAGACGAGAAATGTGAACTCCGTAGCTCCAGCTGGATCGAGCACTGGGTCACGAATCCCCTGCAAGCCTTCCTATCCCCAGAAAACTTACACAGGAGTGGGGAAGTGTGGAAAAAGTGAAACAGGAGTCTCAGCTGAAACCCTGGCTGCCTGCGCCGCTACTGCTGATTGATCCACAGCTGAAGTTGTTCTCTCTACTGTGGACAACCTGCTCTCCAGCTGCTGGATATTCCTCGGTAGCTGCTGCTTGTCTGCCATTGCTAGCCAGACCCTGGTGCTGGGTTACTTTTAGGGTTTGCGGATTGCACCTAATATAAATTATAAGAAGGTGCGATCGCAACCCGGGTCCACCGTGCGGTGATGGAGGAACCGCAACTAGGGAACAATGGCAGAGCGTAGCTGCGAGCAAGCACCGTAATCACACCGAGTTAAATGTCACTTGGTGTGAACAGAGTGCTAAGTACCTGACTCTGTTACCCCACAGAGCAGCACACAAACAGAGCACTCTAAATTATGCCCTGTTAGACGTCACAGGAGCACAATAGGAATAACGTTAGTTGGGGTCCATATGACTTACCCCCCACTACGCTGGTGATTGAGCCTGCCTGTCACACGGTCTGTGTAAGTCGCACATGCGACGAATTCGCCTGGCGCAGGTGCTAAGCTCAAGCGGGAGTTCCCACCCTACACTGCCTGTCTAAACATGCTCTCAAACGCTAGTAGCAGGACATGTGCATACAGGGTGGTAATGCTTCCACCAACACAAAAAACACATGTAAGTGTAAATGATCCTAGCACACCGACGGGCGCCCCAAAGATCCTTTTATAGACTGTACCAATCCGGAGCCGGCACAGGACCTGCGCAGCTGACGACCGACCACCAATGAGAGGTCGCCACCTAACAAGCATGCTCTGTAGAGTGAATCCTGGACTTAGCCTCAGGAATAACTGCTCGCCGCTATCTAATGTTAGTTACCATAGCTAAACCTGGAAAGGCAGCAGTAACAATACGCACAGCCCAAGTCTGAGCAATATGCTGAGACCGATGTCTTTGCTGAGCAGCATCCACTGCGACTGAAGCTGAACGGGAGACCGCAGAAGGTGACACAGCTTGGGATCTACCCTGTGCAGCGGGAGAATCCCGGCGCCTAACACATACCATGACAGGGACTGGGGAGCCATGCATGCCATGACAGGGACTGGGGAGCCATGCAGACCATGACAGGGACTGGGGAGCCATGCAGACCATGACAGGGACTGGGGAGCCATGCATACCATGACAGGGACTGGGGAGCCATGCAGACCATGACAGGAACTGGGGAGCCATGCATACCATGACAGGGACTGGGGAGCCATGCAGACCATGACAGGAACTGGGGAGCCATGCATACCAGGACAGGGACTGGGGAGCTATGCATACAATAACAGTGATAGGGAGTCATGCATACCACAATGGGGATGAGGGGACAATGCATACCCGGCTAATACTCGAGTCAATAAGCTTACCCAGTATTTTGTGGAAAAAATAGGTGCCTCGGCTTATACTCGGGTCGGCTTATACTTGAGTATGAACTGTATATGTTTTATATTTGTGTAGTGAGAACGGTGGAGATGGCAGGATTAGAGCTGATCATAGATGTGACTTCTCTATCTATCTGTGACTTTTACAATATTTGTTTCAGGGTGAAGATCTGACCCATATTAATACTACAGAGACATATGTGAGGGGTGATGATTGGTGTAAAGAGGAGATTCCTACATATGACTACCCAGGTGAGTAGTAACCACTAAATGCAGAGAAGTCACATATTCTTCTCAGTCATCGGCTGTGGCTGCTTTATCGGTGGTGTAGTCCGACCATATTTCAATCGTAAAACACAAAAAAAAAACCTAGGAGAGAGAAAGCGCAAATAGGATCTTATCTGGTGGTGATATATTTAAACCTTAGTTTGCAGTCACCTAATTTTCACAACGTATGGGGTCTGATATTCAGAATCTATTTAAACACAATGTGATGACACTACCTTTCTGTGCATCTCCTGAGGAAGAAGTCGCTCAGATTTTGAAACGCATTGAGAAATGAGAAATAAATAACCATCGTACATCATCTATTTGCCTGGATCGTTATTGTTACAGCAGCGCGGGAGATATCCACAATTTTTCTATTTATCTGCATATTACAATCGTGTGATCACTATTTTGCCTCTAGACCACAACATTCTCATTGACCCAAAACTGTTCTAATGACTTTGGGTACTGAAAGCCCTTTTCTTTAGAACTTACAACCTGGAGGATCCACCTACAACCTGAGGTTAGAAGACGTTGACCATTACCTGCCCAGATCTGTAAACCACAAAGCCAAATGACAGCGTACGTAGAATGTGCTGACAAGTTAGAAATATATTATGATGGGCTTCTTAGAGAAAGAGGAGGGTAATGATGCTGTTGGCTTCCAAGATCCCTGATATGGGAAGACGGAAAAAATAAGGGCTTTGAAAAGCGCTGTCGAGTGCTGAGTCATAAAGTGGGGTATCAAACAAATGAACATAAAAAATTGTTTTCATTTTAACCCCTTAATGACCGCCAATATGCCTTTTTACTGACCTGAGATATAAGAGAATAGCATCCCCATACAGGTGACATTCCAGCAGCTGTCGGCTGTACACTATAGCTGATAACTTGCTGCATCAGCCACAATCAGTTTTGGCACCGTCCATATCTGTTTAAACCCCTTAGATGCTGCGGTCAATAGTGACTACATCAAATAAATTAACAGAGTGTGGGGGCTTCCTTTTTATCCCCATTGGCACCCTGAGATCATGATTCTATGGTCCTTATGTTTGTTATGATAATTCACAACCAAATAGTGGCCTTAGAGTCTGCAGGCGACAGTGACCTGTTCAGAAGTTAGTGACATTTAGGTGGTAAAAACATACTTTTTCATTTCTGTTATGTCACTTTGTATTAACTCCTGAAAATCACCTGAAGGGTTAATAAACTACCTGACAGAAGGTTTAAATATGTCGAGGGGTGCTGTTTTTAAAATGGTATCACTGTTAGGGGGTTTCCAATGTACAAGACCCCAAAGTCACTTCAAAACTGGAAAGGTCCCTAAAAAAAATTAATTTTGTAAATTTCCTTGGAAAAAGGAAAAATTGCTGCTACATTTTTAAACCTCCTAAAATGCTAACAAAATAAAATAACATTTTACAAATGTTCCTGATGTAAAGCAGACATGAGGGAAATGTTATTTATTAATGTTTTTCTGTGGTATGACTATCTGGGTTAAAGGGATAATCATTCAAAGTTTGAAAATTGCTAATTTTTCTACATTTTTGTCAAATTTCTGATTTTTTTTTTTATGAATAAACACAAAACATCAACCTAAATTTACCTTTATTATAAAGTACAATGTGTCACAAAAAACATTCTCAGAATCACTGGGGTATGTTGAAGCGTTACAGAGTTATTACCACATAAAGTGACACTGGTCAGATTTAAAAAAGTTTGGCCCTGTCACTAAGGGTGAGTTTCCACGGTCAGGAAACGCTGCGTGTTTGGCGCTGTGCGCTGGCGCAGCGCCAAACATGCAGCGTCCAGATGTTACAGCATAGTGGAGGGGATTTCAAGAAATCCCGTCTCCACTATGCGTAACAATACGCAGGTGGCAAACCTGCGTAAACGGACATGCGGCGCGTCTTTTTAGACCGCAGCATGTCCTCTCAGGCGGATATTACCGGCGACGGCTTTCGAGTCGCCGCAAAATTAACACATGGCATGAGCCGCGTCTGTACAGAGGTGGTCCGGAGGGCCTGATAACCCGGAAAGATCGCGCTCGAAAGGGGGCGGTTAACGAGCGGAATTTCCGCTCCGTCCAAAGCGCTATGGTTCCGGACCGTGGAACCATAGCCTAAGGGGTAAATGCTACACATTTCCGATGTGAACCAGCTCCTTCCTCAGGCATATATAACTAATACATTGTGGATTTTTTATATTCTCTAAAATAGCGTCACTAACCCAACTGCTTAACTCATTAATTAAACCGCACTTATGGTGCTCAGTTTTTTGTGTTGAAACCTTTCTTCTTATGCAAAACAATACAAATAGATGTAAAATGTATATTGGATGCACAATAAAATACATATAAAGAAAAATAAACATGCATGGCAACAACCAAAGTACCTAAGGATTATTCAAAAAAATACCCCTATTATGTCATATTTTCAATGCTCTCATTCAGGCCCTCTGGTTTAAGCATGGAAAGTTTAAAAAACAAATAGGATTCCCTATTCACAAGTCTTTGGAACCTATTAGACACATTTTCTGATATTTGTTCTAATATAATGAGTCTTAAACTAATGGGATCTCGTTTATGTTCTAAAACGAAATACCTAAACAGACAGATTGTGACAGATTACACCTTTCCTAATATTGTGTCTATGGCTGTCCATCCTATTATGGATCTCTTGGGTCGTTTTTAGATCCCTGATATTGGATGAATCTACCTTCTCTCCCTTTTGTGCTGCTGAATGTCTCATATGGTCTATACAAGACCAGGTCCAGTCTTTCTGACCAAACTTCACTTTTATGTTCGACAGCATTAAATGTGCAGTGAGGCCAAGTGTGAATTTCTGTACAATAACAGCAGAGTTTTCCTTTATCCTGACTATTCTTTTAAAACTGACTAACAGGATTGCGATAAACTTCATAAAAAAACATTACTCCTGTGCCATGATACAGTATATCTCTAAGCTGTGTGTGGCTGATGGCTGTAATATATATTTATTCACGCCTGCAGATGTGTTGGCATGGCTCGAGCCCTGGTTTCATGGATTCACTCCACGTCTTAAATTACATTCTGTTTTTAATCCTAAATAATTCAGATTACTGCACAATCTCTCCTGAAATGGGGAGCACTAATACTTTCTCTACTCTTCTGGTCAGGACTCATAGTAGCTCCAATGGTCCACCATAAATGACTGCAACTCTGGTTTAGTGTTGGAGCTCTCCCCTCGTACATCCATTGTTGTTTGGGAAGCAACATGTTTTTTTATTCTGTCTTTTTTTAACAGGTTCATTTTAGTATAACTGTTTATTTGTGGTGGGATCGGCCTGTCTCACTTACGTGAGTCTACAACACCCTGGTAGTCTTTAAAGAAAGATCTCCATTGCCTTTTCCAAATGCCCGAGATCTAAATTTAAGACACCTCAGCTCTACACTATTATAAAAAGTTCTCTTTGAATGACTAATATTTCTTCTTAAAACTCATCTGATAGAAATTATTGGCCCTTATGATAGTTTAGATTGCCAAGAGCCACCAAGCAACATACTCTAATTACTCCAGACAGGTTTCTCCACTAGTTACTTTTTTTTACTGAAGAAGACCATTGAGTTTGATCATTTCAGAAGATGTGCTATTGTCTATAGTCACAGTTTTTCACTACTTTAGTCAGTGCACAAAATACTCTGATCTAATGTAATCAGTTCCCATTTTTCAAATCTGGTGTGTGTCACATTATGTGGTGATAACTTTGAAATTCTTCACAAAGGATAATAGGAAACAGATGGACCTTAAAAATTATATTCCACCTTCTTTTGAATCCGACAACACTCTGTATATGGTTGTACATTACTGTCTGGGCACATGGCAGTGTTCAGAAAGGAAGGAGTGCCATTTAGCTATTTGAATGCAGATCTTGCTGGAATAGTTTGCAGGTACACTGTATAGGGAGCACAGTTCATGTTCATCTGGCAGCTCAAAAGATGGCCACCACAAACAAGCTTGGCATTATCTACTCCATTTTCCAGATCCTAGGGCTTGGCTTGCTCATCATACTGCCCGATGCACATGGATCTGGACTTGCACAGAGATCCCTAGGCGTGGGCCACGGTGTTACATTATGTTTGGTAGTGTAAGATTGCAATAATAATACTCAAGTAGCTGGGTGAGAACCAGGAGGGCAGGAAAAATACAAAATCAAAAGATGCAAGATCAGTCAGTAAACAGGTCAGGGTCACAACAGGAAACAGATACACAAGCTGTGAGCTGAGCACAGAGGACTTAATCAGAGGAGAGTAAGGCTGTATATGGCAGCTTCCAGCAATATGCTGCAAGCTTTAGTAGGGTGTGGTGCTTTACAAATGGCTGAAGCAGGGAGAAGATTGCTTCAGCTGGACAGCACACACACTCATACTGCCAAACTGGATGGTACTACTGGTCCCATGCACCCTAATCTTATTGACTAGACAGAGCCCCTGTTTCCAATATCTCCTCCATTACCAGTGCCGCCTTCAGAATGAATAAAGCCACGTTTCACTGAAAAATTAAAACCTATAATGCATCTCCAGTCAGTCATCCTCCCTCACAAATTAACATGTGGTGAAGAGGGAGAATTACATATGGCTAGGAAGTAATCAATACTAATTAAGACATAGGAAGAGCTGACAATTTAAACTCCTTTTGTAAGTAAGACCTCACAATGGAACATATGGAAAGTGAGAGAGAATGCTTTATCTTCTTTTGAAGCAGAGGATACCTGTAGTGTACAGGTAATTAAACAAGAAAAGTCTTCTAGGGGAAAAGTGATACCAAAAGGAGAGGTATTTACTTGAGGAAAAGTGTGCTTTCCCAGGCAGAGAACTACTATTCACACATCACAGATTATAGCCAGCCCTGCTCCAGGGTTCAGATAGGAATATTGGGGTTGGTATCAATCCGATATGTATGAGATATAGATTTTCATAACAAAGAGAATAATGTAATGCATTAAATTCACATAACCGGGGGGGCCATTAGAATCCCGCCAATTGAATAACATTCTGATAGATGGTGTGACCCAGGTTCATATTTGGTCTCTATGTATATGTAAAATCATGATAGAGATATGTTGTCAATAACTGGTACCTGTGATCTTTAGAGGCTAAGATATCTTGTAAGTTGGGGCTATCCTAAAATTCTGAAGCTCAAAACATTTCACAAACAACCCCACATGAGGTAATCAAGGTGAAGTGTGTGGGCGTAACTTCGGAGCTAATAAAAAGCAGATCCCTGGTCTGGGTTATTGCCTGTACCTGGAAAGACGTAGTTCGCTGTGCAGGTCCTGTCCAATTCCCAATCGAAGTGCTTCCCTTTGCTAAGCTCTGAGCCATTTCTGTGACTAAATTTAGTAATTCTCTGCTGTTTTCCCTTTTATTTTATGTAATTATATATTGTATTGATTTGTTTCCATTTTGTATATTTATTATAAACACTGCCTATCTTTCTGGATTAAATATAACATTTTATAGGTCTGTTGATTTTGCTCTGTAAACCGCACCCTGAAGCCATACTGTATCTGCAATGGGTGTCTAATCGGCCTGTATAAACAATTGGTGGTGGCAGTGAGTCGTTTCTGTGTTATAGTGAAGTTGGAAGAGGCCGTACAGGGGTATATACATATAGTTCATGCTTTGGAATCGGGAGTGTATATACCACATGCTGCCTGTTAGTTACCTAATAATCGGCCTAGTAGTGGAAGTGGCTGCGGTCTCATCCATCAATCATTGGTCAATTTCATACTGTCCTGACGTTTGGAAGCAGTGGAGTTGTATTCCCTTAATGAAGTGATAACAGCGGGTTGATCTGTGTGACCCCCCCGGCTGTGTATCTTTGACACCACGTCTAGTGACAGAAGCAGATGTCGCAGGAGCAGGTTCCAGAGAAGATGTTACACACTATTTGCAGAAGCTCTAATATGACAAAATGGCAGAAAATCAGAGCAGTAGAAATCCGCATAAAGTGACTCCATTTTTGAAAATAAAACCCTGAGTGAATTAATCTACAGTAGTGACTATTTTGACTCCACGGGTTCTTTCCGGAAATTAGCAGGTGAAGTTGAAGAGTGAAAGTTGCACATTTGCTATTTTATTCCCCACACATAGTGCCCAGATTGTGCTCCAGGAGACACACACCATACATTAAGTGGGATCTTCTAATTATAGTAATGCCAAATACATGGAAACTAAATATAAGCGAGGGGTAGAATTGACTTTGGGAGAGCAGATGTTGCTGGATTGGGTTATGGAAGCCTTTTTGCTTTTGAAGAGCCTTTGAGCCACTAATAACATGGAAACTTCTGTTTTTCCATTGACAAATGATGGAACTGAGTGGTGACTTGTTTTTTGCGGGATGAGCAGAAGTTTTTATTAGTATTATTTTCACCTACATAACATTGTTTGGTGGCTTTTTATTCCATATTTCTGAGGCAGAATGAACAATTAGTTGAACACCACGCTCCACTGGTTCATGTTATGAGTTTTTTTATTAGACTGTGAACTGCCATTGTCTTGTGAATTCAATATTTTTTTTTACATAACGTGCCATTTTTACAGACAGTTTAAGTAGAAATGGTCAAAAAATTTAAATTCAAGGATATTTTATTCAAAAATAATAATTGGCATTATTCTTGGCAGATTACTGTACCAGGAGATCAGAGGGACGGCTGACATCTTCAATTTTTAAATCAGATGATTTTGAGATCAAACAGGATTCTATTGAAGAGAATGTCATTACTCCAGATATACCATCATCCCTTCATACCAAAGAGCAATCATCTGATCCTTTGAAACAGGTCCTGTCTTCTGATTCATTACCGACTGCTAAGGAAAATCAAACTCACAAAATAAGCATTAAAAAACTAACTTCTCCTAAAGCAAAGAAGCCATTTTCACATTCAGAACATGGAAACAGTTTTCCGCTCAAAAAGTGTTTTCTTAAACATCAAAATATTCACACAGCGGTGAATAGATTTTCTTGTTCCATTTGTAGGAAATGTTTTAACCGGAAATCAAAACTTGTTAGTCACAAGAGAACTCACACAGGGGAGAAGCCATTTTCATGTTCAGAATGTGGAAAATGTTTTACAGAGAAATCAGGTTTTAACAGACATCAGAAAATTCACACAGGGGAGAAGCTTTTCTCATGTTCAGAATGTCTGAAATGTTTTAGCCGGAAAGAGCGTCTTGATAGCCACCAGAGATCCCACACAGGGGAGAAGCCTTTTTCATGTTCAGAATGTGGGAAATGTTTTAGCTGGAAATCAGATGTTATTATACACCAAAGAACCCACACCGGGGAGAAGCCTTTTTCATGTTCAGAATGTAACAAATGTTTTAACCGGAAAAAGCTTCTTGATCGCCACCAGAGAACCCACACAGGGGAGAAGCCTTTTTCATGTTCAGAATGTGGGAAATGTTTTAACTGGAAATCAGATGTTATTAAACACGAAAGAACCCACACCAGGGAGAAGCCTTTTTCATGTTCAGAATGTGGGAAATGTTTTAACCTGAAAGCGTATCTTGATGGCCATCAGAGAACTCACACAGGGGAGAAGCCTTTTTTATGTTCAGAATGTGGGAAATGTTTTAACCGAAAAGCTCATCTTGATAGACACCAGAGAACCCACACAGGGGAGAAGCCATTCTTATGTTCGGAATGTGGGAAATGTTTTACAGAAAAATCAGATTTCGTTAAGCACCAGAGAATTCATACAGGGGAGAAGCCTTTTTCCTGTTCAGAATGTGGAAAATGTTTTACCCGGAAAGCATATCTTGATAGACACCAGAGAACCCACACAGGGGAGAAGCCATTCTCATGTTCAGAATGTGGGAACCGTTTTAACCAGAGATCAAGTTTGGTTAAGCACCAGAGAACTCACACAGGGGAAAAGCCTTTTTCATGTTCTTAATATGGGAAATGTTTTGCTTGGAAATAAACTCTTATAAGGGAACCTGTCACCAGCAAAAAGGAAATTCATCTGCAGATAGGGGCGTAAGCTGCAGGTTGATTGCATTACTAACTTGATTAGCGCCTGCAGATAGCAAAACGCTGCTGGGAGAAAATAAACTTTATTCTTCTTGGCAGCATTCAGTTTTAGTCAAAGTGACATCACTGGCACGGTTTCTTTTACCGTTCTGAGGCTGTAACCTTGAGCCTGGCCTGACTGACACTGGCTCTGCATTGAGGCCGGTGGCCAGTCAGTGTCGTGGCGTGGTTATAGCCACTGCTCTGTGTACTCAGAGCGGTGACTGAACCAACGCTGGTGCCACCCCTCTGACTGAAGCTGAATTATGCAGGTGAGAATAAAGTAAATTTTTTACAAGAAGCCTTTGGCTGCGTGCAGGCACCAGGCAGGTTAGTAATGAGGCTTGAGAAAGTGAAAGTTCCCCCAAAAAGTCGCCGCAGATGTACTGCTCTCATCATCGGTCATTATCTCTGCTTTCATGCTCAAACTATGGCAATGCAAGTCTGCAAAGAGATCACCCACACCCTGGATCTGTCTGCTTGTTGGAATCTTACTTATACTTTAGGGGGTTCTTTTCTGCAAAAGTTATTTCCCCCACCATGCTTAACGCTTGGGACAGTGTTTTGAGGTTGTACTAATCCTTCTTTCTCCAAACTCAGCAAGTGGAGTTGATGCCAAAAAGTTCTATTTTGGTTTCATCAGACGACGTGATCTTCTCCCATATCTCCTCTGGATCATCCAGATGGTCATTGGTGAACTTTCAACGGGCCTGGACATGTGCAGGCATGAGCAGGGGTCCTAACTGTAATGTTTGAGACTGCGGTCTCAGCTTTCTTCAGGTCATTGACAAGGTCCTCCTGTGTAATTCTGGATGGATTCCTGATCTTTTTCAGAATCATCCTTACCCCACGAGGTGAGATGTTGTATAGAGCCAGAGACCGAGGAACATTGACAGTCATCTTGTTTTTCTCCCATTTTCTAATAATTGTGCCAACAATGAGTGCAGAGTAGGAGGGCTTCTTAAAGAAAAACTAACAGGTCTGTGGGAGCCAGAATTCTTGCTGGTTGGTAGGTGATCAAATACTTATTTCATGCAATAAAATACAATTTTACTATTTAAAAATCATACAGTGTGATTTTCTGTTTTTGTTTTTTTTAGTAGGTGGGAAAACTTGCAAAATCTGCAGTGTATCAAATACTTATTTTCCCTTCTGTATATATTGGATTTTTGGAAAAATTATGTGGAAAAACAACCTGTGCCGTTTTCTTGTTTTGTATAGACTATAGCCAGTTGGTGGGAGCAACTGCTATGCGGCTATTATAGGTGTGAGATTTTGATATTAAATAAGCCACTTTTTCAATTTTGGATTAATAACACTATTGAACTGAAGACTAAGCCCATATCTGCATGTTAATAGCGTTATTGCTGGTGAAAGGTTCCCTTTAATAAGCATCAGAGAAGCCATACAGGGGAGAAGCCTTTTTATGTTCAGAATGTGGAAAATGTTTTACCCGGAAAGCATATCTTGATAGACACCAGAGAACCCACACAGGGAGAAGCCATTCTCATGTTCAGAATGTGGGAACCGTTTTAACCAGAGATCAAGTTTGGTTAAGCACCAGAGAACTCACACAGGGGAAAAGCCTTTTTCATGTTCTTAATATGGGAAATGTTTTGCTTGGAAATAAACTCTTATAAGGGAACCTGTCACCAGCAAAAAGGCAATTCATCTGCAGATAGGGGCGTAAGCTGCAGGTTGATTGCATTACTAACTTGATTAGCGCCTGCAGATAGCAAAACGCTGCTGGGAGAAAATAAACTTTATTCTTCTTGGCAGCATTCAGTTTTAGTCAAAGTGACATCACTGGCACGGTTTCTTTTACCGTTCTGAGGCTGTAACCTTGAGCCTGGCCTGACTGACACTGGCTCTGCATTGAGGCCGGTGGCCAGTCAGTGTCGTGGCGTGGTTATAGCCACTGCTCTGTGTACTCAGAGCGGTGACTGAACCAACGCTGGCGCCACCCCTCTGACTGAAGCTGAATTATGCAGGTGAGAATAAAGTAAATTTTTTACAAGAAGCCTTTGGCTGCGTGCAGGCACCAGGCAGGTTAGTAATGAGGCTTGAGAAAGTGAAAGTTCCCCCAAAAAGTCGCCGCAGATGTACTGCTCTCATCATCGGTCATTATCTCTGCTTTCATGCTCAAACTATGGCAATGCAAGTCTGCAAAGAGATCACCCACACCCTGGATCTGTCTGCTTGTTGGAATCTTACTTATACTTTAGGGGGTTCTTTTCTGCAAAAGTTATTTCCCCCACCATGCTTAACGCTTGGGACAGTGTTTTGAGGTTGTACTAATCCTTCTTTCTCCAAACTCAGCAAGTGGAGTTGATGCCAAAAAGTTCTATTTTGGTTTCATCAGACGACGTGATCTTCTCCCATATCTCCTCTGGATCATCCAGATGGTCATTGGTGAACTTTCAACGGGCCTGGACATGTGCAGGCATGAGCAGGGGTCCTAACTGTAATGTTTGAGACTGCGGTCTCAGCTTTCTTCAGGTCATTGACAAGGTCCTCCTGTGTAATTCTGGATGGATTCCTGATCTTTTTCAGAATCATCTTTACCCCACGAGGTGAGATGTTGTATAGAGCCAGAGACCGAGGAACATTGACAGTCATCTTGTTTTTCTCCCATTTTCTAATAATTGTGCCAACAATGAGTGCAGAGTAGGAGGGCTTCTTAAAGAAAAACTAACAGGTCTGTGGGAGCCAGAATTCTTGCTGGTTGGTAGGTGATCAAATACTTATTTCATGCAATAAAATACAATTTTACTATTTAAAAATCATACAGTGTGATTTTCTGTTTTTGTTTTTTTTTAGTAGGTGGGAAAACTTGCAAAATCTGCAGTGTATCAAATACTTATTTTCCCTTCTGTATATATTGGATTTTTGGAAAAATTATGTGGAAAAACAACCTGTGCCGTTTTCTTGTTTTGTATAGACTATAGCCAGTTGGTGGGAGCAACTGCTATGCGGCTATTATAGGTGTGAGGTTTTGATATTAAATAAGCCACTTTTTCAATTTTGGATTAATAACACTATTGAACTGAAGACTAAGCCCATATCTGCATGTTAATAGCGTTATTGCTGGTGAAAGGTTCCCTTTAATAAGCATCAGAGAAGCCATACAGGGGAGAAGCCTTTTTATGTTCAGAATGTGGAAAATGTTTTAACCTAAAATTGTATCTTCTTAAAGGGGTTGTTCACTACAAGGACTACCCCTTGTCATTCCTCATGTTTGGTCTCGTTTAAAAAAAAAACACTCATACTAAGCTTCGGACGGCTGCTCACTGACTTCCTTGTAATGTTCGATTTGTCTGAAGGTGGGGACAGTAACGCCAGCTCAGATTGGGCTCAAAGCTCACATGACATAACAACCTCACATGAGCCCCGAGAAATCTAATGCCGACACTTCTGGAATGATGGGAAAGGGAATTTACTTAAGAACGTACCATATTTTTTTGGCCTGTAAGATACCCTTTTAGCAAGAAAAAATCTTGCTCATAAGTGAGTACGTCTTGTCGACTGCAGAAAGCTGAGACAGTATCTTTCCTGATCAGAGAGAGCTACTCTCTCTCCTCCTGCCCCACACTTACAGTATCCTGTGTTAAATATGAATTATGGGTTATTGATTTATTCTTATTCTCAGTTCTGTACTGAGCACATTGCATCGTGGAAGGTTTAGCTGACATTACATGTGTTATTCCTGTATTTAGCTCAGGGTAGATGTTAACGCCATATAGAGAGAACACGTGCTATGTGGAACATATATAACACCTGACCACAGGAAGGGGGCGCACTTTACACAGACACCAGATGGACACAAGGTTGTAGGACGCTAGACAGCTGATATCCATGCTATTGACATAGACAGACCATTCAGGATCCCAGGAAAGATGGGGAACAAACTTTGATATGGACAAACGGACAATCTTTTTGTAACTATTTCACCCATTTTATGTTTTGCCGCAATGATGCATTTTGGTGGACAATCCAATAAACCACTACATTTTTTATAAGAAACATCATGAAATTTTCCTTGGAGTATCGAATCTAGTAAAGAGTCCTGAATAAATAAATATACAAAATACAGTGGGTTTGGAAAGTATTCAGACCCCTTTCAATTGTTCACTCTTTATTTCATTGCAGCCATTTGGTAAATGCAAAAAGTTAATTTTTTCTCATTCTTTACTGAAAAAAAAACAAATGTAGAATTTTTTGCAAATTAATTAAAATAAAAAAACTGAAATATCCCACGGTCATAAGTATTCAGACCCTTTGCTCAGTATTGAGTAGAAGCATCCGTTTGAGCTAGTACAGCCATGAGTCTTCTTGGGAATGATGCAACAAGTTTTTCACGCCTGGATTTGGGGATCCTTTGGCATTCTTACTTGCAGATCCTCTCCAGTTCCATCAGGTTGAATGGTGGTGGACAGCCATTTTCAGGTCTCTCCAGAGATGCTCAATTGGGTTTTGGTCAGTGCTCTGGCTGGGCCAGTCAAGAATAGTCACAGAGTTGTTCTGAAGCCACTCCTTTGTTATTTTAGCTGTGTGCTTAGGGTCATTGTCTTGTTGGAAGGTGAACCTTCTGCCAAGTCTGAGGTCCAGAGCACTCTAGAAGAGGTTTTCATACAGGATATCTCTGAACTTGGCCGCATTCATGTTTACTTCAATTGCGACTAGTCGTCCTGTCCCTGCTGCTGAAAAACTCCCCACAGCATGATGCTGCCACCACCATGTTTCACTGTTAGGATTGTATTGGGCAGGTGATGAGTAGTGCCTGGTTTTCTCCACACATACCACTTAGAATTATTACCAAAAAGTTCTATCTTTGTCTCATCAGACCAGAGAATCTTATTTCTCATAGTCTGGGAGTCCTTCATGTGTTTTTTTTTTTTAGCAAACTCTATGTGGGCTTTCATATGTCTTGCACTGAGGAGAGGCTCCCCTTGGGCCACTCTGCCATAGAGGCCTGACTGGTGGAGGGCTGCAGTGATAGTTAACTTTGTGGAACTTTCTCCCATCTCCCTACTGCATCTGTGGAGCTCAGTCACAGTGATATTGAGGTTCTTCTTTACCTCTCTCACCAAGGCTCTTCTCCTACGATTGTTCAGATTGGCTGTCCCCATGTCTAGGAAGACTTCTGGTGGTCCCAAACTTCTTCCATTTAAGGATTATGGAGGCCGTTGTGCTCTTAGGAACCTTGAGTACTGCATACATTTTTTTGTAACCTTGGCCAGATGTGTGCCTTGCCACAAATCTGTCTTATCTCCTTGGCCAGTTCCTTTGACCTCATGATTCTCATTTCGTCTGACATGCACTGTGAGCTGTAAGGTCTTATATAGATAGGTGTGTGCCTTTACAAATCAAGTCCTAACAGTTTAATTAAACACAGCTGACCTCCAATGAAGGAGTAGAACCATCTCAAGGAGGATCACAAGGAAATGGACAGCATGTGACTAAGGGTACCGTCACACTCAGCGATGCAACAGCGATCCCGACAATGATACGACCTGGCAGGGATCGTTGCTGCGTCGCTTTGTGGTCGCTGGTGAGATGACAAACAGTCAGATCTTCCCAACGATGCAGCAACGATCGATGACCCATAGCAACCTGTGTAACGATGTGTCTCAGTGCTGAGTCGCTAGCGAGATCATTGGTAAAAGGTGTCAAACACACCGATTCATGCTACCCAGCGGAACCTCAACAACCAAAGAAAGGCTCAGGCATTTCCGACACGACCAGCGATCTCACAGCAGGGGCCTGATCGCTGGTACGTGTCAAACTTAGCAAGATCGCTGCTGAGATCGCTGTTGCATCACAAAACTTGTGACTCAGAAGCGATCTCGCTTAGTGTGACGGGGGCTTTAAATATGAGTGTCTGAGCAAAGGGTCTGAATACTTATGACCATGTGATATTTCAGTTTTTCTTTTTTAATAAATTTGCAAAAAATTCTACATTTCTGGTTTTTATCAGTCAAGATGGGGTGCAGAGTGTACATTAATGAGAAAAAAATGAACTTTTTTGCATTTTCCAAATGGCTGCAATGAAACAGAGTGAACAATTTAAAGGGGTCTAAATACTTTCCAAACCCACTGTATATATAAGATATTTCAATTGCTTTGTTTCAGTATGAATTTGATATTTAATCTTTTATATTTCCTTAGAATTTTCATTTCAAACCAGGGTTTGATCAATAACCTCTTACATGGATTTATGTCTTTATTTACACAGGAAGTTGTAATAACTGGTTTGCATGTGTGAGTAACACCCATGTAGGTTTTTTTTGTGTGTGGCTAATATTTCTTAACATTTTGCAGAATTATTGCATGATATGTCTGTCAGTCACAGCATGCGACATCTGAACTTTGGGCTAATAATGATATCATACACCCCATTTTCAGTTTGTGTAATTTAAAGCTTGTAACCTTAGTAAAAAGAATTTCTAAGAGACTTTTGCAAGTCAAAGGAATTCTTTAGACCCCTTAAATTTCAGGGCTCGGATACAATATTTATCTTATGGTCCTTATATCTATAAAATGGTTTATTAAGTGTTATGTTATGTGTATTTGGGAAATATTCAAAGAAATATTAACATATTACATTTAATAGTTTACAATGCGCATTGATAATTAGGATACAATAATTTGGGTTAATATATATATATATACATGTATTCATACTTTCGTATGTGGAATCTGTGGTTTGAACATATATTTGTCACAGTCTGAGTAATATCTGACAGATGAGCAGCTGCTAAGAAAAAATAAAACGTGGCATGTGTGATGTATGAAAGGCCTCTTGAGTAATGGTATGCTAGGAAAAAAACACAAAAACCTGTTTTTTATATGAAATAATAAAAATACATTTAGTTGAGAACATTAAGATACATAATTAAATATTTTGTACACAACATATATTTCTATATTTAGTAATTATTCCTTGATTTAGCTAATTGTGGATAAGTGTAATCACACATAGAGGTTATACATTCTTACATATCATTGGTCTAATAAATATATTCAATTAATAAAGTTTGAGTAATAAAGATGGAAATATGTTTTACACACTGACACCTATGGGTTGAAAAAGTAATTACACCTATAACATAAAAATGTTCTATCACATGAAGAATATGGTTAATAATGTTTTATAATTAGTTATGATGACACGGGGACATCATGGGAATCGCCCCTGGAAGCATTCCTGACTCCTAGTTCACAGTTTTAAACAATGTTGTCAGAGTTTCATGCCATTTTTACCTGTGCACCAAAAAACATACCAAAACGAAACCAAAACGGATTTTGCTGGGACATATGTTATGGTACATCCTTTCCAGGTTAATGACTTGTATATTAGGCAAAATAAATAACCCAGACCAAAATGTTCCTCCACCACTTGGGCTATGTTCAGACGCAGCGTTTTTGAAGCGTTTTTCAACTTTAACATTGCTTTCAACCAAAACAAATGCATTCACTGGGAAATGTCATTGCAACATTTACCAACCCTAGCTGGCCATGTGGTGTGTGACACAGAAGCAGACACATCTTGCTTCATTTAAAAAGGAGGGACTCTAAGTCACAGAGCCTATTTTTACCGGGGCATCAGGCAGCATTAATCTGCTTAAAGGGCCATTATTAAACAGTGGGTCTCCTAAACTGTTATAGTCTATGCAGTGAGTGGATGGGCTGCCAACAATTACGACGCACCACAATACCCCTTTCACGAGATGTCCAGGATGGCTTCCATAAAAAATGTTGCATTGAATGCAAGGCCTGCCCAGCTACCATGTCATATGCACCCCAATAGGCCTTTGAACGCAGGTACTGGATTGTCCCAAGAAAATCCACTTCACATTATTCATTTTTTACTCCCATTCTGTTTTTTTTTCATTGACTGCAAGGCCTGCCCTGCTACCAAGTCATATGCACCAAAATATCCCCAATCCCCCTTGGAAGAAACATGGAGGAGGGCCTCATAAAAAAATTTCCCATTAAAAAGGAGCGGGTCTCCTAGACTTGGAATGCCCATACACTAAGTGTGTTGGCTGGCAAACATTTTCCCCTGTGGGGTACACTTCAACCTTTTCCATAACAAGTCTTTAACACCCAGCAAAAACACCCACCCTTGTTAGGATTTTGACACTGGCTATAGCAGCATGGAACACGTTAACCCTGATGATCTAGTGGTGGTGTATGATGAGACATGGAGGAAGGCCTGATTAAAATCTAGGCCCAATTTAAAGGAGCGGGTCTCCTAGACTTGGAATGCCCATACACTTAGTATATGGGCTGGCAAACATTTCCCCTTGGGGGTGTACATATTTTTTGTATTTTGGTGACGGGGATCATAACACCCTTGCCAAAACATAGAGTGGCTGGAGCATGACTGAATACGTTCACCCTGGTGTTCAAGTGGTGGTGGGCGGTGAGGATGAGGAGAAGGAGGAGGAGGACACTAACTAGCCAAAATCAGGAAGTGTATATCCATGTTTGGTTGTGAAGAGGTGCATGGGAATACACCTCCCAAAAAACCACTACATTGGAGTTTAGGCTTCGCTGTCACCATTTGGTGGTGTCGAGAAGTCAGGTCCAATCCATCCCTTGTTCATTTTTATAAGAGTCAGCTTGTCTGCATTTTCCGTAGAAAGGCGAATGCGCTTATCTGTGATAACACCAGCAGCAGAAAAAACCCGCTTGGACAAAACGCTAGCGGCAGGGCATTCCAGGACCTCCAAGGCGTAAAGAGCCAGCTTATGCCACGTGCCCAGCTTGGATACCCAATAATTAAAAGACACAGAGGAATCACGGGGGACGTTGGTACGGTCAGTAAGGTATACCCTCAGCATCTTAGAGAATATTGCATTCCTTGTCAGATTACCCCGTGCCTCAGTGCATGGGTGATGGGAGGGTCTTAGAAAACTGTCCCAGAACTTTGCCAGTGTTCCCCTGCCTCTGCTGGAGTGGACTTGTGTCTGTCTAGCCTTTCCTGCTTGGTTGGCCAACGAACTGTTATCTCTGCCGCCAGCGTTTTGAGATGGGAATTTTTTTTAATTCTGCAACAATGGCCCTATGGTACTGCACCATTTTGGTACACCTGTCTGCCTCTGGAACAAGAGATTGAAAGTTATCCTTGTACCGTGGGTCTAAAAGTGTCACTGGTCACTAATGACTGGTACCCAATATTTTGACAATACGAGGGTCACGGGGAAGGCAGCGCAACATAAAGTCAGCCATGTGTGCCAGACTGGTAACAGGCAAGACTTCCGTGTCCTCACCAACAGTATGACTGACCAAGGTGTCCTCCTCCTCCTCTTCTTCCCTGTCCTCAGGCCATCCACGCTGAACAGTTGGTATGACAGTTGTGGTTGTAGTCCCATCTATAGCACATGAAAGTAGCTCCTGTTCTTCCTCCTCCTCCTCTTCCTCATTGTCAACCAATCCACGTTGGGATGACACGAGGCTGGGCTGTGTGTAATCACCCTGTAAGGACCCTTGATCCATGTCCTTGTAATCTGCCTGCAATGCCTCCCCTTTCATTGTGAGCACAGAGCTTTTCAGAATGTAGATGAGCGGGATGGTGACGCTAATTATGGCCGCTCACCATCATGGTGCAGTCCTCAAATCAAAGTGTTGGAGGATGCTTCATATGTCTGACATCCATGTCCACTCCTGAGGTCTTATGTGTGGAGTCAAACCTGACAAAAGAAGGCCTTGTTGATGCTGGTATTCAACAACTGCCCGCTTCTGCTCACAAATCCTTTCTAACATATGCAGTGTAGAGGGACATGACACACCAGTCGGTGAGCCAGAATCTGCAATCGCTGCTGAAGCACGGCAAGGGCGGCTGAAGCTGTAGCTTACTTTCTAAAATGTGCACACAGGCGGCGTACTTTAACCGGCAGATCCGGATAGCTTTTTAGAAAACGTTGAACAACGAGGTTCAGCACATGGGCCAGGCATGGTACGTGTGTCAGTTCGCCTCACCTCAGAGCTGCCACCAGGTTCCTGCCATTGTCACACACAATAATGCCTGGCTGGAGATTTAGCGGTGTCAGCCACACATCTGCCTGCTCTTTCAGAGCTGTCAACTCTTCAGCATTGTGTGGTTTGTCACCTAAGCAAATTAGCTTCAGCACAGCCTCTTGCCGCTTTGCTTTGGCAGTGCTTCCTGCTTGTGACTGATGTGCTCATTTCTGACATGGAGGCTGAAGAGGAGGAGGAGGTGCAGGAGCTGAAAACAGTGAGGGCAACCCTGATTGATGTAGGGCCTGCAATCCTTGGCGTTGGAAGGACGTGTTCCATCCCAAGGTCTGACTGGGTACCGGCTTCCACTATGTTAACCCAGTGTGCCGTCAGCGAGATGTACCATCCCTGGCCACAAGCACTTGTCCACGTGTCCGTGGTTAGGTGTACTTTCCCAGTGCAAAAGGAGAAAATCCAGCTCAACGATGAAGTGAAGATAAAAAAAAACTTTATTCACTTGGCTCATGGATAGAAAACAAAGGGTGGTTATTAATGGAGCACACTCAGACTGGGTCACGGTTAGCAGTGGGGTACCACAGGGGTCAGTATTGGGGCCGCTTCTCTTTAACATATTTATTAATGACTTTGTAGGGGGCATACAGAGTAGTATTTCAATATTTGCAGATGACACTAAACTCTGCAGGGCAATAAATACAGAGGAGGACAATTTTATATTACAGGAGGATTTATGTAAACTAGAAGCTTGGGCTGATAAATGGCAAATGAGCTTTAATGGAGATAAATGTAAGGTCATGCACTTGGGTAGAACAAACAAGATGTATAATTATGTGCTTAATTGTAAAACACTGGGCAAAACTGTCACTGAAAAAGACCTGGGTTTATGGGTGGACGACAAACTCACATTTAGTGGCCAATGTCAGGCAGCTGCTGCCAAGGCAAATAAAATAATGGGATGCATTAAAAGAGGCATAGATGCTCATGAGGAGAACATAATTTTACCTCTATACAAGTCACTGGTGCGACCACACTTAGAATACTGTGTGCAGTTCTGGTCTCCGGTGTATAAGAAAGACATAGCTGAGCTGGAGCAGGTGCAGAGAAGAGCGACCAAGGTTATTAGAGAACTGGGGGGTCTGCAGTACCAAGACAGGTTATTACACTTGGGGTTATTTAGTTTGGAAAAACAAAGGCTTAGGGGTGATCTTATTACAATGTATAAATATATGAGGGGGCAGTACAAAGACCTTTCTAATGATCTTTTTACTCTTAGACCTGTGACGGGGACAAGGGGGCATCCTCTACGTCTGGAGGAAAGAAGGTTTAGCCATAATCACAGACGCAGATTCTTTACTGTAAGAGCAGTGAGACTATGGAACTCTCTGCCGTCTAATGTTGTAATGAGTGATTCCATACTAAAATTTAAGAAGGGACTGGATGCCTTTCTTGAAAAGTATAATATTACAGGCTATATTCACTAGTTTCCTAGATATTGCGTTGATCCAGGGAGCTAGTCTGATTGCCGTATGTGGAGTCGGGAAGGAATTTTTTTCCCCAATGTGAAGCTTACTGTTTGCCACTTGGGTTTTTTTTTGCCTTCCTCTGGATCAACATGTTAGGGCAGGTTAGGATAGGATATGGGTTGAATTAGATGGACTTAAAGTCTTCCTTCAACCTTAATAACTATGTTACTATGTTACTCTCATTTTCCCCTCACTCCACTATTTTCCCCTCACTCATCTCATTTTCCTCCTCACACATGCATAGCAACTTCCTGTTATGAGCACAGCGGTGTAATCAATGAGGCTCCTCCCTTTCCCTTGACATCATGCCTCACAAGAGCAACTCCATTCTATACACGATGGAGCGCATTGATACTCTGAAGGCGGCGGCCCTGATTGCAGCTCGCAGTGGCTGGGACGTCACTGATGGTGAGTTTTGCAGTGTGGCTTTCGAGGTGAATGTGTATCCGCCCGTGTGCGCTAACAACAAGGACCATGTGGACAGGGCTTTGCGTGTGAAGTGAGTGTTGCTATGCGGAGTGCGCGGGGCTATGTTGAGTGGGCTTGGCTTGATGCATATACATGTAAGGGGGTACAGAAACTGTTCCACATCCCCACCCCTTAAAGTACTAGCATTTGTATATACTCTTGTATGTATGTATGTTGTTGCCTTTCAATGCTGCTATGTATATATATAAATTACATTATGCTATGTGTTATGTAGGTAGAAGTTAGGGTAAGTGTAGCACCCAGAATCGGACACTAGATGGGGCACATTAGTGTACATAGTTCTTTAAGAAGAAAGTGTCTTCCTGTTTGTAGCGAGTAGGGGCCTAGTGCCCGTGTAGGGCGGTCAACTCCGTAATGTTAGGCAAGGTACCCAGCCATCCAGAGTCTGGATGGGCAGAAGTGCAGCTGAAGCAGCAGAGTGACCACAGTGTGGAGCAGAAACTTGAGAAGTGGTCTTAAGCAGTACAGGGACGCAGGTTGCTCATCATGTGGCAGATTATTGCATCGGCCTATGCCCTCAGATCCGGGGCAAAACGGATGAGGGAACCTCCAAACGTAGCAAGTCTGGACAGGGAGGACGCTGTGTTACCGCAAGAGGCGGTACGTCCCCGTAATGTACTGAAGGACATAGAGAGGAGTACAAAAGAAGTGAACAATGTGAACTGTATGGAACCTTATGTTGATGTTGTTACTGACAAGGATGTGTAGCGAAACGAAGTAAAGTTTTACGTTTCAAGTTGCAATTGGACTGTGTCTCTGTGCTCAATCGTATGGAAGGGGTCTGCAGCAAGTCAGAAGAGACCCTAAAGGTGCAGAGAGCAGAGAAGCAGGTATGCTGACAATGGGACATTATTTGTATGTGATGGGATGCCAGGGCGCGCCAGAGCCATTAGTCTCAGCCACGACTACGGCCCTGGCTCTCCCTCACATACACCCATACATATACTCAGCTTTATATATACAGATATACAGCAGTCTATATACAGTACATTATATAGGCGATACTGCTATTGATGTGTATATATGTTATATAGGTGATACTGTGGTCTGTGTGTATATACAGCTCTGGCAAAAATTAAGAGACCACTGCACAGTTTTATAAACATCAGCTTCTCTACATGTCTGACAGCCATTCCATTCCAGTGTCAGTTGAAGAGCACACCTCATCCTACTTAATGTGCTTCTGATTAGGTGATCACCTGAACCAAATTTTATTTAATGAAGGAAAGTATGAAAAACACTGCTGTGGTGTTCACAATCCTCTTGCAATAGGACAAGCTGGATGGCAAAACAAGTGCTAGAAATATGCAAAAGTAATAGGAATGAAAAAATTACTTTTAACCAAGCCAAAGGAGTTGAAAAGAAAAGTCTTGAGTGAGAAAAATAAGGGCTCAATTATCCCTTTATTAGCAAAGGGATACAGTGGGTGTCATGTTGCCTCCATCCTTAAAATTTTTAAGACGGCAGTCCATTGCAACAAATGGCAGCTGGGGTCAAGTGCACTGCAAGAACAGTTTGTAAAAGGCTCCTAGAGGCAGGGCTCAATTCATGTAAAGCTAGAAAAAAGCCTTTCATCAATGAGAAGCAAAGGAGAGCCAGGCTGAAGTTTGCCAAAGACCATAAGGATTGGACCATAGAGGACTGGAGTATGGTAATCTTCTCTGATGAGTTTAATTTTCAGTTTTGCCCAACACCTCGCCATCTAATCGTTAGACGGAGACCTGGAGAGGAATACAAGCCACAGTGTCTTGAACCCACTGTGAAATTTGGTGGGGGATCGGTGATGATCTGGGGGTGCTTCAGCAAGGCTGGAGTTGGGCAGGTTAATCTTTGCGAAGGATGTATGAATCAAGCCGCATACAAGGTTATCCTGGAAAAACAGTTGATTCCTTTTGCTCAGGCAATGTTCCCCAACTCTGAGGACTGTTTTTTCCAGCAGGACAATGCGCCATGCCACAGAGCTAGTGTGTGTGGATGAAGGACCACCACATCAAATTCCTGTCATGGCCAGCCCAATCTCCAGACCTGAACCCCATTGAAAACCTCTGGAATGTAACCAAGAGGAAGATGGATAGTCACAAGCCATCAAACAAAGAAGAACTGCTTTAATTTTTATACCAGTAGTGGCATAAGGTCACCCAAAAGCAGTGTGAAAGACTGGTGGAAAACATGCCAAGAAGAATGAAAGCTGTGATTAAAAATCATGGTTATTCCACAAAATATTAATTTCAGAACTCTTTCTGAGTTAAAACATTAATTAGTATTGTTGTTTCTAAATAATTATGAACTTGTTTTCTTAGCATTATTGCAGGTCTGCAAGCACTGCATTTTTTGTTATTTTGACCATTTCTCATTTTCTGAAAATAAATACAAATGTTATTGCTTGGAAATTCGGAGGCATGTTGTCAGTAGTTTATAGAATAAAAGAGCAATTTACATTTTACTCAAAAATATACATACGAGTATAAAGAGAAAAATCAGACAAAATGAAAATTTTGCAGTGATCTCTTAATTTTTGCCAGAGCTGTAAATACACACACACACACACACACACACACACACACACACACACACACACACACACACACACACACACGCACGCACATATATATATATATATATATATATATACAAAATAAAGTCACCTATATATAATGAGTATACATCAGTAGCAGTATCGCCTATATACTGTACATAGACTGCTATATATAAAATAGGATGCTATATATAAAATAGGATAAATAACAAAACGATAACCCCTGCGCTTCCAAAAGGGTGCAGTTAAAAGATAGTTTTTAACTGCACCCTTTTGGAAGCGCAGGGGTTATCGTTTTGTTATTTATCCAGTTTTTTTCTTTGCAGTCAGCGTTACACAGTGGCTGATTTAACCCCAGCAGCCTCCACAGGTGTTTGTGTATGCAAAGGTGCACTTTCACTGTTTTGGTCCATACATTAGTATACATATATATGCACCTCCAGCACTCATCTTTTCAGGTTGCGCCAGTGTGAATTTTGGCTATATATAAAATACCTGCTCAAAAAAATAAAGGGAACACTTAAACAACAGAATATAACTCCAAGTAAATCAAACTTCTGTGAAATCAAACTGTCCATTAGGAAGCAACACTGATTGACAATCAATTTCACATGCTGTTGTGCAAATGAAATAGACAAAAGATGGAAATTATTGGCAATTATCAAGACACACTCAATAAAGGAGTGGTTCTGCAGGTCGGGACCACAGACCACATCTCAGTACCAATGCTTTCTGGCTGATGTTTTGGTCACGTTTGAATGTTGGTTGTGCTTTCACACTCATGGTAGAATGAGACGGACTCTACAACCCACACAAGTAGCTCAGGTAGTGCAGCTCATCCAGGATGGCACATCAATGCGAGCTGTGGCAAGAAGATTTACTGTGTCTGTCAGTGTAGTGTCCAGAAGCTGGAGGCGCTACCAGGAGACAAGCCAGTACACCAGGAGATGTGGAGGGAGCCGTAGGAGGGCAACAACCCAGTAGCAGAACCGCTACCTCCGCCTTTGTGCAAGGAGGAACAGGAGGAGCACTGCCAGAGCCCTGCAAAATGACCTCCAGCAGCCACAAATGTGCATGTGTCTGCACAAACGGTTAGAAACTGACTCCATGAGGATGGTCTGAGTGCTCGACGTCCACAGATGGAGGTTGGGCTAACAGCCCAACACCGTGCAGGACGCTTGTCATTTGCCACAGAACACCAGGATTGGCAAATTCGCCACTGGTGCACTGTGCCCTTCACAGATGAAAGCAGGTTCACACTGAGCACATGTGACAGAGTCTGGAGATGCCGTGGAGAGCGATCTGCTGCCTTCAACATTCTTCAGCAAGACCGGTTTGGCAGTGGGTCAGTAATGGTGTGAGGTGGCATTTCTTTGGAGGGCCGCATAGCCCTCGATGTGCTCGCCAGAGGTAGCATGACTGCCATTAAGTACAGAGATGAGATCCTCAGACCCCTTGTGAGACCATATGCTGGTGCGATTGGCCCTGGGTTCCTCCTAATGCAGGACAATGCCAGACCTCATGTGGCTGAAGTGTGTCAGCAGTTCCTGCAAGATGAAAGCATTGAAGCTATGGACTGGCCCACCTGTTCCCCAGACCTGAATCTGATTGAGCACATCTGGGACATCATGTCTCGCTCCATCCACCAATGTCACATTGCACCACAGACTGTCCAGGAGTTGGCAGATGCTTTAGTCCAGGTCTGGGAGGAGATCCCTCAGGAAACCATCCGCCGTCTCATCAGGAGCATGCCCAGGCGTTGTAGGGAGGTCACTAAATAACAAAAAAGCTTGGGCACTCAAATGAAAATTTTATTGTCCAAGGTAGACCAATGAGGCAAATACCACCACCATACAATAAAAGAAAAAATACAGGATGACCCGATTGAAAGATTAACTTCCGCAACGTTTCGGTAAGAACATGCCTTTCTCAAGCTGAATCTGCTGTAGAAGGGGGTCAAAGGTAATGGGACCTAGTCTCCCTTCATGACTTTTCCTCTGGTGGTTTTAGCAGCTGTTGGATAGCGTTCCTAATAGCTTTTCCTTTTAGTCTCACTTTTAAATTTAGATGATCACAGTCGCCTCAAGAGCAGAGATGCCAATGGTGTTGGTCATAGGACAAGCATAGTGGCTTGGGTCAGGAACAAAGACAGGGTACAACACCCAACGCGTGTCGCCACCAAAATGTGGCTTTCTCAGGGGTGACGCTATAGTGTTTAGGTTATATATCAGAACCTGACACGATCTGTATGTAAAGGCTGGGTCTCACATAGCGATACACCAGCGATCCCGACAACGATCAGGATCGCTGGTGTATCGCTACATGATCGCTGCTGAGCTGCCAAACAGGCAGCTCAGGCAGCGATCAGCACAAGGACACTGCGGGTAAACATCGCTTAGTTACCCGCAGTGTACCTTGGATACCAGCGCCCTGATGCAGGGAGCTGGTAACCAAGGTACACAGCGGGTTTCCAGGCGCTGCGCAGTGCCTGGAAACCCGCTGTGTACCTTGGTTACCAGCTCCCTGCATCAGGGCGCTGGTATCCAAGGTACACAGCGGGTTTCCAGGCACAGCCCCGTGCCTGGAAACCCGCTGTGTACCTTGGTTACCAGCGGATCGCTGGTCTCCCGCCTGTCACACGCAGCGATGCGTGCCTGTCAGCGGGAGACCAGCGATCAAAAAAATGTCCTGACATTTCAGCGACGATCAGCGATACCAGGCAGGGGGGCTGATCGTCGCTGAATGTCACACACAGCGATATCGCTGGTGAGCTCGCTGCTGCGTCACAAAACTAGTGACTCAGCACCGATCTCGCTAGCGATATTGCTATGTGAGACGGGCCCTTTAATGTGTCCAAGTACAATCAAACACCATCAGTGGACACAGTGTTGCTTGCTAGTGGAGTAGGAGATAATGGGGATTGGGTTTGTGCTAATTCCTATACCTCCACTACCAGTTATATGTGGAGCATATATAAATTCATTAGCTGCGCATACAATGCCCTGTTGAGTGGCAACAATAATGAGATTAGCTGCACAGCAGGAATGGTATGGCTGACATAAATGAATGGGATCAGTCTGTACACAGTTCCTTCTATTTGAATATGTAGTCCTTTTTTATGTGTTTTTGTTTTGTGACACTAGTAAGTAGTCAGCACTTTGTAGCGCTATAGCACTTTAATTGCTTGCCCAAAACATATGGCTAGCAATGAATTTTGGTGTTTGACTTCTTTCTTGGGCTAATGTGCAATAAATCTTAGTTAAGGGGGATTTGATGAACTCAGTGGGATTTATAATTTATCATTAACCCTTTTGTTGGAAGGGGAGGACTAGTATAGAGTTTCTATTGAACAATATCTAGTTCCTTTCTTTTATAGATGGTTTTTGTCACATTAAGCTAAATACCATCTAGTTTGGTCTTGTACTAGTGTTTAATGTATCTGATATCCACTTGATTATTATAGTGGATAGACTGCACATGTTCATGGTGGTCACAAAATTTTATCGTAGTAGCAATAAAGGTTATATTTTAATCTATTGGTTTTTCCACCACAGTCAGTGAATTTTCTAGTTGTTTCGGTGGTTTCTTATTGGTCTTTCAGGAAGACCCTTTCAGTGATATTTTGTATTTAGTCCTGTCTATTACCTGGTAATGTGAGGGTCTGGGGAACCTCCATCATGACGTCCTTGTACAGATCTTTGTGTCCTTCTAAATACTCCCACTCCTCCATGGAGAAATAGACAGCGACATCCTGACTCCTTATAGGAACCTGACACATACAATGATACAGTCATCCCCAGATAAATTCATAGCGTTACTGTATAATGTCCCAGCATTCCCAGCAGTGTCACCTCTCCAGTCAGCAGCTCAATCATCTTGTAGGTGAGTTCTAGGATCTTCTGGTCATTGATGTCCTCATGTATCAGGGGATGAGGTGGAGGCCCCGTGATTGGGCTCAGGGGTCTTCCCCATCCCTCAGACACAGGGTCCTGAGAGCGCTCACTAGAGGTCTTCTTCACTACTGTGTAATCCTGGTTATGGAGAGACACATTAATAAATCTCACTACAGACATTTCCAGAGTCCTCACCTCTCCAGTTCTGTCCATCTGTTATTCCCATAGATAAGAATGATGTAATGTGACGTCATCAGAATCTCTCACCTCTCCAGTAAGCCGGAAGAGGATCTCTAGGGTGAGGTGTAATATCCTCTCCGCCATCTTGTCTCTGTCCAGATCCATCCTTGATGGGTAAATCAGGAAAATTCTCTTATGTAGAAGATCTTCACTGAGAGGATCCGATATTGTAGAGACCTGAATGAGAAGAAGATGAGCCGATGTTTCCAGGATTCTTCTTGTGGGAATTGGCTGCGATATCCCCTGTGCAATATATTTCTAGTATTAATGCGCCAGTAATGGGGAATCTCCAGCACCTACCTCCACCCGCAGAGCCGCACTCCACATATATGGCTGCTCTGTGCACAGGACCTGTGATGAGGTCACAGGAGGGGAGGAGTCAGGGTCACATGATATCCGGAGTGCAGACGCTACATGGAGACTTCTCAGTCAGTGACATTCCCGCCATTATTCCCCTCACTACTGGCACAATTCCCCCGCGCCGCCTTTTCTACACAGTGTTATGTGTGGAATGTAACGTGTGATTTCTCTGGAGACAAATAGACCCCACACATGAGGGAATTATCACCAGTGACTGGACGGCTACTATATGGCGGCATATGATTGTGCTATCGACTTCATACCAGGAGCTAAAATGCCGAAATCTCATGTTTAACCCCTTCCAGGGAGGGCAGCCTTCACAGACTATATTCAGAGTCCAGATAAGGGCGCGTTCACATCAGCGTATTATAAATCACTCCAATGTTCATCCCGGAGAGTTAGACGAGTGTCATGCGAGTGTAGGATGTTTTCTCTCCTACCATCCATGTACAATGCATCTCTAACATCATCTATTACTTACTATAAACCTCCATGCTTCACGTCACTTGTCTTACCTATTGCATTATTCCTGTGTCCTTTGTGTATATAAATATGTGATTCTTCAGCTTTTGTTTTAGTCTTTGCCTGATGAAGAGACCTGCGTAGTCTCGAAAGCTTGCAATTTGTTACCATCTTTTCAGTTAGCCATTAAAAGGTATCAACCACTGAGGACTCTCAAGTCTAAATATTTTTCTATCTACTGGCTAACACGGTACGAAGATACACATCTTTCCTATATAAACCTCCATGTAATGTAAACCTGTTTACAGAACTAAGAAAGCAATCTTATATACAGAACTCAGAAAGCAATCTTATATACAGGACTAAGAAAGCAATCTTATATACAGGACTAAGAAAGCAATCTTATATACAGGACTCAGAAAGCAATCTTATATACAGAACTAAGAAAGTAATCTTATATACAGGACTAAGAAAGCAATCTTATATACAGGACTAAGAAAGCAATCTTATATACAGAACTAAGAAAGCAATCTTATATACAGAACTAAGAAAGCAATCTTATATACAGAGCTAAGAAAGCAATCTTATATACAGAGCTAAGAAAGCAATCTTATATACAGGACTAAGAAAGCAATCTTATATACAGAACTAAGAAAGCAATCTTATATACAGAACTAAGAAAGCAATCTTATATACAGAACTAAGAAAGCAATCTTATATACAGAACTAAGAAAGCAATCTTATATACAGAACTCAGAAAGCAATCTTATATACAGAACTAAGAAAGCAATCTTATATACAGGACTAAGAAAGCAATCTTATATACAGGACTAAGAAAGCAATCTTATATACAGAACTAAGGAAGCAATCTTATATACAGAACTAAGAAAGCAATCTTATATACAGAACTCAGAAAGCAATCTTATATACAGAACTAAGAAAGTAATCTTATATACAGAATTAAGAAAGCAATCTTATATACAGAACTAAGAAAGCAATCTTGTATACAGAACTCAGAAAGCAATCTTATATACAGAACTAAGAAAGTAATCTTATATACAGAACTCAGAAAGCAATCTTATATACAGAACTAAGAAAGCAATCTTATATACAGAACTAAGAAAGTAATCTTATATACAGAACTCAGAAAGCAATCTTTTATACAGAACTCAGAAAGCAATCTTATATACAGAACTAAGAAAGTAATCTTATATACAGAACTCAGAAAGCAATCTTATATACAGAACTAAGAAAGCAATCTTATATACAGAACTAAGAAAGTAATCTTATATACAGAACTCAGAAAGCAATCTTATATACAGAACTAAGAAAGCAATCTTATATACAGAACTAAGAAAGCAATCTTATATACAGAACTCAGAAAGCAATCTTATATACAGAACTCAGAAAGCAATCTTATATACAGAACTAAGAAAGCAATCTTATATACAGAACTAAGAAAGTAATCTTATATACAGAACTCAGAAAGCAATCTTATATACAGGACTAAGAAAGCAATCTTATATACAGAACTAAGAAAGCAATCTTATATACAGAACTAAGACAGCAATCTTATATACAGAACTCAGAAAGCAATCTTATATACAGAACTCAGAAAGCAATCTAATATACAGAACTAAGAAAGCAATCTAATATACAGAACTAAGAAAGCAATCTTATATGCAGAACTAAGAAAGCAATCTTATATACAGAACTCAGAAAGCAATCTTATATACAGAACTAAGAAAGCAATCTTATATACAGAACTCAGAAAGCAATCTTATATACAGAACTAAGAAAGCAATCTTATATACAGGACTAAGAAAGCAATCTTATATACAGAACTAAGAAAGCAATATTATATACAGAACTAAGAAAACAATCTTATATACAGAACTTAAGGTACTGCCACACTAAACTATCCCGCTAGCGATCACGATAAAGACGCATACTAATGCGATCGCTAGCGGGATCGTTTTAATATCGCTAGTAGCGGCTTTATTTAGCGATGTCGTTAAGGACGCTATCGCGGTTAGCGATCTCGTTAACGACTTTAGCGGTACAAAATACCGCTAAATTGCTAAATAAAAGGTGCCACACTCAGCGATATATACTTACCAGCGGGACGCCGCCGATAAAAATAGGGTCCGGAACGATGTCAGCGGCGAACGAGATCACAGCAGGATCTCAGCAGGGGCCACGTCGTTGCTAGATGCCGCACAGAACAACGTCACTAACGAGATCACTAAATAGTGACTTTTTTAGCGATCTCGTTAGCGACGCTGTTTAGTGTGGCATACCCTTAAGAAAGCAATCTTACATACAGAACTAAGAAAGCAATCTTATTTACAGGACTAGGAAAGCAATCTTATATACAGGACTAAGAAAGCAATCTTATATACAGAACTCAGAAAGCAATCTTATATACAGAACTAAGAAACCAATCTTATATACAGGACTAAGAAAGCAATCTTATATACAGAACTAAGAAAGCAATCTTATATACAGAACTAAGAAAGCAATCTTATATACAGAACTCAGAAAGCAATCTTATATCAGAACTCAGAAAGCAATCTTATATACAGAACTAAGAAAGCAATCTTATATACAGAACTCAGAAAGCAATCTTATATACAGGACTAAGAAAGCAATCTTATATACAGAAATAAGAAAGCAATCTTATATACAGAACTCAGAAAGCAATCTTATACAGGACTAGGAAAGCAATCTTATATACAGAACTCAGAAAGCAATCTTATATACAGAACTCAGAAAGCAATCTTATATACAGAACTCAGAAAGCAATCTTATATACAGAACTCAGAAAGCAATCTTATATACAGAACTAAGAAAGCAATCTTATATACAGAACTAAGAAAGCAATCTTATATACAGGACTAAGAAAGCAATCTTATATACAGAACTAAGAAAGCAATCTTATATACAGGACTAAGAAAACAATCTTATATACAGAACTCAGAAAGCAATCTTATATACAGAACTAAGAAAACAGTAGTCTTATATACAGAACTAAGAAAGCAATCTTATATACAGAACTCAGAAAGCAATCTTATATACAGAACTAAGAAAGCAATCTTATATACAGAAATAAGAAAGCAATCTTATATACAGAACTAAGAAAGCAATCTTATATACAGAACTAAGAAAGCAATCTTATATACAGAACTAAGAAAGCAATCTTATATACAGAACTAAGAAAACAGTCTTATATACAGGACTAAGAAAACAGTCTTATATACAGGACTAAGAAAACAATCTTATATACAGAACTCAGAAAACAATCTTATATACAGAACTAAGAAAGCAATCTTATATACAGGACTAAGAAAGCAATCTTATATACAGAACTAAGAAAGCAATCTTATATACAGAACTAAGAAAGCAATCTTATATACAGAACTAAGAAAGCAATCTTATATACAGAACTAAGAAAGCAATCTTATATACAGAACTAAGAAAGCAATCTTATATACAGAACTAAGAAAGCAATCTTATATACAGAACTAAGAAAGCAATCTTATATACAGAACTAAGAAAGCAATCTTATATACAGAACTAAGAAAGCAATCTTATATACAGAACTAAGAAAGCAATCTTATATACAGAACTAAGAAAGCAATCTTATATACAGGACTAAGAAAGCAATCTTATATACAGAACTAAGAAAACAGTCTTATATACAGAACTAAGAAAGCAATCTTATATACAGAACTAAGAAAGCAATCATATACAGAACTAAGAAAACAATCTTATAAACAGAACTAAGAAAGCAATCTGATATACAGAATTAAGAAAGCAATCTTATATACAGGACTAAGAAATGAATCTTATATACAGAACTAAGAAAGCAATCTGATATACAGAACTAAGAAAGCAATCTCATATACAGAACTAAGAAAGCAATCTTATATACAGAACTAAGAAAGCGATCTGATATACAGAACTAAGAAAGCAATCTTATATACAGAACTAAGAAAGCAATCTTATATACAGTACTAAGAAAGCAATCTTATATACAGAACTAAGAAAGCGATCTGATATACAGAACTAAGAAAGCAATTTTATACACTGTTTTGCCCTCACCCTGTGTTGTCTGAGTGGTGTTCTGCCCATGAGGAGAGAGCGCGGGCGTTCAGTGGTATGAGCCCTAGTCCTGTGGTATGAGCCCTGGTCCATGCAGCCTTTCTAAATACAGCCGAACCAGTGGATGAGAGCACCCACTGACCTCCATGTCTCCACAGGGACCAGCAGGCAGGCAAGTATTAACTAACTTTCAACAATTGTTGATAGGGCGTTGATACAGCAAACTAGTCTGATTGTTGTATGTGGAGTTGGGAAGGAGCTTAGTGTTTGCTGCATGGTTTTTTTTTGCCTTCCTCTAGATTAACATGTTAGACTATGGGTTGAACTAAATGAACTTAAAGTATTCCTTCAACCTTAAATACTATGTTACTATGTTGCTCAGGCACTTCCCAGCAGGTGAAGGTGCCTTAAGTAACAAGTGTCTCCCAGTTATTGGCTGGGACACTTTAGGAGATTGCGCGCTCTCCTTTAAGAGACAGGGAGCTAGCGAGGTTTTAGCGCACTGCAAGGGTGATCTGCCAGGCATGCTGAAAACCTATGGAGCTGGAGCAGAGGCACAAGACGTGAGCAAGTCAGCGCTAATGTTCCATCACTAATGTGTATAGGAGAGTTGATAAAGGACACCCTTACCTCGTCCCATTTTTATAGAAAATGTGTCAGATAGAAGGCTGATTACCCTAACTCTCACTTTAGGATCAGTGTGTGGATAGAATTTTAGAGAACAAGAAAGGACCCAACCCAATTTGTCATAGGGTGATCTTCAAGAAAGTCCAATGCACTTTGTCATTCGCTTTTAGTGTCGAGAAACAAGGCACATTGGGATCTCCTGTTTTTTTGCATGTGAAATTAATAACACGGTATTATCATGAGCTTCTCTATCCTTAATTAAGCCAACCTGATTGTTGCTAACAATTGAGGGAAGGTAGTGGGAGAGGCGGGTTGAAATAGTTTTAGAGAATATTTTGTAGTCTACATTAATGATATTGGATGAAATCTAGGGCAATCATTCTTTTCCAGACTTTGATAAAACTGATATATAAGTCTCAAGTGATTGAGGGGCAAAGGGGGAGTCTTATGAGATAATATTGAACACTTGGCTAAAATGATAATAACTGGGGTTAAAACATCTTATAAAATCTATTATTGAATCCATCTGACCCAGGGCTCATCCCGATAGGGAATGATTTAATGGCCTCTCCTATCTCTTGTTCGGTGACAGCTTTGTCTAGTACCTCCTGCTCAGGCGTCTGTAAGGAAGGAAGGGCAGTGTCCATAATATATGTCAGTTTTTGTTTGAAGAATATTAGGTGGCATGTCGTGGTATTGTCCACGGATATTATGCAGTGAGCTATAACAGCCATGAAATGCCTCGGCTATGTCAGTGGGGTTATGAATTTCATGAATTTTATTTTGGATACGTATGTCCTTTTCATGAGTAGATGTAACCTCCTTGCCAGTGAGCGACCACATTTATGTACAAATTTGTACGATCTTGGTATTTTAAAGACGTTTGCTCTATTAAAGACATTATCTCCTTTCTTTTTTCAATCAGATCGTTTTTATTGAACAAAACAAAGAATTATCAACATTTTTTTTTTTTTTTTTACAAACGTGAGAAAAATAGTAAAAAGAAAGAAAAAACAGTAAACAATACAACAACCGCTTACAATGATATAAATCCGAATTTCGCTCTATAGTACAATGCTTTGGAATAGTAATTTTACATTTGTACAGACATAAATATCTGAATACTTCCCGACTGATTATTTTTTTTCCCTATTGAGCCATCAAAAGAAAATATCTAAGAAGGGGCAATTGTATGGTCTGAGACAATTATCTGCTGACACCTTGGGTATAAGGATATAAATTCTGAGTTTACTGTAAGGAAATGGAGAAACGGTCCGGTATAGGATTTCTGAGGTTTTCTTAAGCAATACCTGGGGTAATTACCCATTGTTCCCATATGTGTATGGAATTCTTGAGAGCGTTCCTTTAATATAATCTTCCCCTTTCCAAGCAAAGAGTGATATTTATCCTGGATTTTAGTTCTGTTATCGTTGGGGGAGAATTGTCTATCCAGTGCAGAGCCAACAACTTTCTGGCTAGAATAATATTCTTGAGCTATTGCCATATGGGAGTCTGGGTCAACGTCCTCTCCCAGGAGTCCTAGGAGACAGATTTTAGGTTCCAACTGAAGTTGTATCCCAAATACAGATAGTACAAGAGCGATCACCGCCTTCCAGTAATCGCCAATATTCCCACGTCACATCATCAGGTGGGCGTCATTGTGACCACATCTAGGGCCTGTGTCATCTGTTCGTATTCTAATTTTAAACAAAATACTTGGGGATCTACTGTATTTTTCGGACTATAAGACGCACCGGACTATAAGACGCACCCAGATTTTAGAGGTGGAAAATAGGGAAAAATATATTTGAAGCAAAAAATGTGGTAAAATATTTAATAACATAAATAACATACTATTATATGTGGTGTTATTATATATAATAGCATGTTATTATGTAGGAAGCTACGGGTAGGAGATGGTGCTGCGGGACCAGTGTGGTGTCTGTAAAGTACTATGTGAAGATGCTGGAGGGTGAGTATAAGGCTGGGGTCACACATGCGAGAAATTTGCACGATTTTTGTGCAAATCTCTCTCGTGAACACCCGGCACTGCCGCTGGCACTCAGACTAGAGCGTGCGGCTGCATAGAAATACATGCTGCATAGAAATACATGCAGCCGCACGCTCCGGTCCGAGTGCCGGCGGCAGTGTTGGGTGTTCATGCGAGAGATTCGCACAAAAATCGTGCAAATTTCTTGCATGTGTGACCACGGCCTAAGAATGGGGGCATAGGGCTTATATTTAAAGCCACACTCCAGCACTGATAACACTGGAGTGCTGCTTTAAGATCCCATGGGAGAACTATAACTCTCAGCATGTCCTGCAGATCCTATGGCATGCTGGGAGTTGTAGTCCACCACAGGATGGCAGAGTGCTTTTTAATGTGCTGTATTTACTAACCTTTTCATTATTTTTTTCTTGTACAGTGTGTCTGAAGGACCTGTGATGACATCATGAAGAGGCAGGGCTTTGTGTGGTCATGTGATGCTCCAGCCCGCCCTCTTCATGACCTCATCACAGGTCCTCCACAGGAGCATTCAGCATGGCATCAGCACAGCCCCTGTGCTGTCAGGTATGTGTGTGGCCCAGCTATGCAGGCACACAAACTCCAGGAGAATGCACAGGAAGGTAACCACAAAAGCTTGTTATCATTCACTGTCACTCACACTTTCAGACACACCCACTAGGGTATAGGAGGTGGTGACACGTAGCAGAGTCAGTCTGTTTCCTGTCTGAGAAGAGCTCAGATCAGATAGTTTCCTGTCTCAGGACAGTGCAGACCAGTCAGTTTCCTGTTGTCACGCTGTATAGCAGATATATATATATGTGATGTCAGTAATCTATATCAAAAGGGCAACATACAATATAACATGCGCATAGATATATGATAACATAGAATTACCTGACAATGTCCAGTGGGTCAATACGGAATCCGTTATACGCTGTCTCCGGCTAGAGGGTGACCGGGGTCTATGCTGACCCTAAACTGGGGTCCTAACTAATCCCTCTACCTGGAGGTACTGTTAAAGGTACAGAGGTCCAGGCCACCAGCGTAAACCCTGTCTCCTATCAATCCCTGCCAACTGTAATCTAGTCCTAAGAAGGACCCTGATTACCACCAAAGGGAATGAACAGGTAACGGTTAATGAACAGAAAGACATACAAGAAAGATAAGAAATAAAGTCTTACATACAACACTCACACACAGTAGGAACACCTAAGGTCTCAGAGATAAACTATAAGCTATAAGAGTAAAAACAACTAAGGAGCTCTTAGCTTAAGTATTCTCAGAACCGCTCCAGTCTGCTAGACTACATGAATGCTTTCACCGGCGTCTAACACCCAGACTGGCAGGAATAAAAAGGAAACTAATTAGAACATAATCAAAAGCAGCCGGCCGAGGCTGGACCTAGTCTTAGCAAAGAGCTAGGTAAAATTAACTCTCTCATTACCAAACACAAAGAAACAGCAGCTCAGCTGTGAGAAGTCAGAATGTGCAATCGCGACGATCTTCATGGCGATGCACCCATGACAGTACCCCCCCTTCTACGAGGGGCCTCCGGACCCTCATGACCAGGTCTGTCCGGGTAAGTTGTGTGAAAGGTCCGAACCAATCGATCTGCGTTAGCATCAGACGCAGGGACCCACGTCCTCTCCTCAGGACCATACCCCCTCCAATGAACCAAGTACTGAAGGGATCGGCGACTGAGACGTGAGTCAATGATTTTCGACCCATGAAATTCCACGTTATCATTGACCACCACTGAAGGCGGAGGTAGAGGTGACGGTATGACTGGTGCCACATACTTTTTAAGTAATGACTTGTGAAACACATTATGAATTTTAAAAGTAGGAGGGAGGTCCAGACGAAATGCCACAGGATTAATTATGGAACTGATCCTGTACGGCCCGATGAATCTGGGACCCAACCTCCAGGAGGAAACTAAGTTTTATATTCCTGGTAGACAACCAAACCAGATCGTTCACCTTCAGATCTAGACCAGAAACTCTCCTCCTATCAGCCATCCGTTTGTAACGGTTCCCCGTAACCTTCAGTCTTAAGCGATCTGGAACTATCAGTCTCCCTGGAAGTCCCACAGGGGCGTCCCCCTGAGCCCCCAATACCTCCCCCTCAAGCTCAGAGCATACAGTCATGGCCAAAAGTTTTGAGAATGACACAAATATTATATTTTCACATGATCTGCTGCCCTCTGGTTTTTATGTGTGTTTGACAGATGTTTTTATCACAGACAGAAATATAATAATTGCAAACATATGAGTAACAAAAGCTTATATTGACAGAATGAGTTAATGCAGCAAGTCAATATTTGCAGTGTTGACCCTTCTTCTTCAGGACCTCTGCAATTCTCCCTGGCATGCTCTCAATCAACTTCTGGACCAAATCCTGACTGATAGCAGTCCATTCTTGCACAATCAATGCTTTCATTTTGTCAGAATTTTTAGGTTTTTGTTTGTCCACCCGTCTCTTGATGATTGACCACAAGTTCTCAATGGGATTAAGATCTGGGGAGTTTCCAGGCCATGGACCCAAAATCTCTATGTTTTGTTCCCTGAGCCATTTAGTTATCATCTTTGCTTTATGGCATGGTGCTCCATCATGCTGGAAAAGGCATTGTTGATCGCCAAACTGCTCTTGGAGGGTTGGGAGAAGTTGCTCTTGGAGGACATTCTGGTACCATTCTTTATTCATGGCTGTGTTTTTAGGCAAGACTGTGAGAGAGCCGATTCCCTTGGCTGAGAAGCAACCCCACACATGAATGGTTTCAGGATGCTTAACAGTTGGCATGAGACAAGACTGGTGGTAGCGCTCACCTTGTCTTCTCCTAATGAGGCGTTTTCCTGATGTCCCAAACAATCGAAAAGTGGATTCATCAGAGAAAATAACTTTACCCCAGTCCTCAGCAGTCCACTGCCTGTACCTTTTGCAGAATATCAGTCTGTCCATTATGTTTTTTCTGGAGAGAAGTGGCTTCTTTGCTGCCCTCCTTGAGACCAGGCCTTGCTCCAAGAGTCTCCGCCTCACAGTGTGTGCAGATGCACTCACACCTGCCTGCTCCATTCCTGAGCAAGCTCTGCACTGCTGGTAGCCCGATCCCGCAGCTGAAACACTTTTAAGAGACGGTCCTGGCGCTTGCTGGTCTTTCTTGGGCGCCCTGGAGCCTTTTTGGCAACAATGGAACCTCTCTCCTTGAAGTTCTTGATGATGCGATAGATTGTTGACTGAGGTGCAATCTTTCTAGCTGCGATACTCTTCCCTGTTAGGCCATTTTTGTGCATTGCAATGATGACTGCACGTGTTTCTTTAGAGATAACCATGGTTAACAGAAGAGAAACAATGATGCCAAGCACCAGCCTCCTTTTAAAGTGTCCAGTGGTGTCATTCTTACTTAATCATGACAGATTGATCTCCAGCCATGTCCTCATCAACACCCACACCTGTGTTAATGGAGCAATCACTGAAAAGAGGTTAGCTGGTCCTTTTAAGGCAGGGCTGCAATGATGTTGAAATGTGTTTTGGAGGATAAAGTTCATTTTCTAGCCAAATATTGACTTTGCAAGTAATTGCTGTTAAGCTAATCACTCTTTATAACATTCTGGAGTACATGCAAATTGCCATTAGAAAAAGTGAAGCAGTAGACTTTGTAAAAATTAATATTTGTGTCATTCTCAAAACTTTTGTCCATGACTGTACAGCTGACACTACAACTCCCTCCTGAGGAATAGGAACCGGATCATCCGTCTTCCCGGCCCCTGGGAAAGTACGAGATAAGGCATCAGGAAGCAACTTTATTGAGCAGTCATATGCGCGATGAGGAGGTAACTCTTTACACCCCTCCTCTGAGAACATCTCCCCAAAGTCCTCCAGAAAAGAAGGCAAAGTCCTAGGCACAACCGCACCGATGACCGTGCTCATGCAGTTATTCCTGCAAAATTCACCCCACTGGCTTATCTTTCTGGATTGCCAATCAATCACTGGGTTATGTTTAGCCAACCAAGGAAGTCCCAACACAATAGGAGTAGGTAGACCCTCCAACACATAACAAGACAATTGCTCTTTATGTATTGCCCCTACTCGAAGATCTATGTTATGAACAGCTTGTACCAAGCTACCTTGACCGAGAGGTCTAGAATCAATAGAGACTATAGGGACTGGTTTGGCCAATACACTCAGTTGCATACCATGCACCTGGGCAAACCGAGCGTCCACCAGATTAGCCCCGGACCCACTATCAAGAAAAACAGAAATCCTCTCAGTTCTAGTACCAATCACCACCTCCGCAGGCACGAGAAACTGAGAGGGATTTGGGGACGAAATACACACTCCCAGGTTAACTCCTTTGCTCAAAGAGGCCCGAGATGGACACCCCCCAACAAAATGTCCCTCTCTCCCGCAAAAGAAACACCTTCTAGTCTTGCGGTGCACCGCCGATTACCTCCTACAAAATGATGTCCCTCCCAACTGCATGGGCTCCTCAGAACAGACCAGGGAACCTCAGTATAAGGGACTTTAGTAGTAGGTGGAGTCATCACGGGAGGCGGAGTTACCTCGCGTCTTCCCCGAAGTCGTCTATCAATGCGAATAGCGAGGGCCATAGCAGCCTCCAGTGATGGAGGAGAATCATACTGAGCCAACACATCTTTTAATTTGTCAGACAACCCTTGACAAAACTGGCTCCTAAGAGCTGGGTCATTCCACTGAGTATCTGTTGCCCATCTACGGAACTCAGAAGAATATTCCTCCACTGGACGATTTCCTTGCCGTATTTTACGTAACTTTGTTTCAGCAAGGGAGACTCGATCCGGATCATCATATACCAGACCCAGGGCAGTAAAAAAATCGATCCACTGACTGGAGATCTGGGGAGCCTGGAGGAATAGAGAACGCCCAAGATTGAGGGTCCCCTTGTAAGAGCGAGATAACAATTCCCACCCTCTGCTCTTCACTCCCAGATGACCGAGGCCGCAGCCGAAAGTACAATTTACATGCCTCCCGGAAGGTAAAAAATTTGTCCCGCCCACCAGTGAACCTGTCCGGGAGAGCAACCTTAGGTTCAGATCTGGTTTGCTCCGGGGGGGACAAAACCTTGGACTTAATGTCTGCAAACTCCATGGACAACCCCTGCAACTGCCGGGCCAGCTGGGCTACTGGATCCATGACAGCTGGAGAGAATCTTTAGTATGGCCGGTGAAAATGTCACGCTGTATAGCAGATATATATATATATATGTGATGTCAGTAATCTATATCAAAAGGGCAACATACAATATAACATGCGCATAGATATATGATAACATAGAATTACCTGACAATGTCCAGTGGGTCAATACGGAATCCGTTATACGCTGTCTCCGGCTAGAGGGTGACCGGGGTCTATGCTGACCCTAAACTGGGGTCCTAACTAATCCCTCTACCTGGAGGTACTGTTAAAGGTACAGAGGTCCAGGCCACCAGCGTAAACCCTGTCTCCTATCAATCCCTGCCAACTGTAATCTAGTCCTAAGAAGGACCCTGATTACCACCAAAGGGAATGAACAGGTAACGGTTAATGAACAGAAAGACATACAAGAAAGACAAGAAATAAAGTAAATAAAGTCTTACATACAACACTCACACACAGTAGGAACACCTAAGGTCTCAGAGATAAACTATAAGCTATAAGAGTAAAAACAACTAAGGAGCTCTTAGCTTAAGTATTCTCAGAACCGCTCCAGTCTGCTAGACTACATGAATGCTTTCACCGGCGTCTAACACCCAGACTGGCAGGAATAAAAAGGAAACTAATTAGAACATAATCAAAAGCAGCCGGCCGAGGCTGGACCTAGTCTTAGCAAAGAGCTAGGTAAAATTAACTCTCTCATTACCAAACACAAAGAAACAGCAGCTCAGCTGTGAGAAGTCAGAATGTGCAATCGCGACGATCTTCGTGGCGATGCACCCATGACACCTGTCTTCAGACAGTGCAGTTCAGTGCCAGTTCAGTCTGGACTTGGGGAGGAGAGAGGACTGAATCCTCGCAGAGCTAGCGTAGCTCACCTGACAAAAGAAGTGGAGGCTAGTACGGGTGAAGTGCATCATCCTAGCCTAGTCAGAGCTACCCTTAATCAGTACCTCAACAGAAGCTGAAACAAGGAGGATACTGAGAGCTGCTCAGCGAGCTCAGGAGAAAGCTGACATTTCCATCGAAAGCTACAAGTGCTTATGCAAAGAGCAAAAGCAGGGCGAAGGGCGCAGTGGAGAAGACATAGAGAAGTGCTTCAGGTATTGGATTGCCTGCACTAAATAACCAGACACCGGGGTCCGAAGCGTTGCTAGAGTTTCAAGCATAGTAACAAGATACTCGGAGGCTATCTGGACTACAGGTCGCAGAGAGCAGCCCAAGCGCTGATACGTAACCGGAGACAGGGAAAACAGGAGTCTAGCCTGATCAGCAAATATAGACTTCGTTTTCACCACTTAGAAGTTTCCACCACAATGTTGGCCGGGCATTACAGCTATTGAGAAAGCTGAAGATTGTAGAGTTAACTTCGCTTCAGGCAAGTTGGACTCACATACATATTGAAGTAAAGGAGGCCTCTAACCTGCTCAGCGGTTATCCGAATGTGCATTCTCCACCCCGACCAGCTCCCCGGGATCTGCTTGAACCATCTACCAGTAAAAGGTATGAAAAGAAGCTGCATTGTGTGTGACTGAATTCTTATCTACACCCTGCATCATCTTCACCATAGACTTCCAGGGACCAGTCTCACCTGTGGGAGACTTACCACCCAGCTGCCCCATAACATCCCCTGTGAAAGTCCTTATAGCAGCGCTGGTCCAATTAACCAGATACCACAGGTGGCGTCACGAACTACCTATCCTTAAAATTCCCTGTAAATATCCCCCATCGTATGAGCGCCCAGGGCCACGGACCGAGTCCCGCTGCCAGTGACAAACCCCATAGACTTTCATGGGCTCGGTGCCGAGTACCCCATTGCCCTGGTACTAAGTGCAACTCATCTTTGGCGTCACGAACAGGATACGAAAGCTTGCAATTGTGAGTCCTTTTGTCTATTGAACTGTTTGCTGCATTTGGCGCCAAAATACCGCCATCTTTACCGCAAAATTCGCGCCCTCAGGCGCTGGTGAAGAAGGGGGGCGTACCTGAAAGTGCGAGCTGGTTCCCTGGCCCCGCCCCCCAACTCTGACGCGGCGGCAGGTCCTGTGAAACAGGAAGTGAACGCTCTGACATCACAGTCCAGCGACAAAGGTCCTGTCTCCACCGCTGTGCCTGCAACGAAGGTCCTGTCTCCACCGCTGTGCCTGCGACGCTGCAGCCTGTGAAAGAGGTAGGCTCAGATTAACCAAGGGGGCACCAATATGTCGCAGCAACCGGCAGACGGAGCGGCCCCCGCCGGAGGCCCCAATAGCCCACCGCTTGGCGTTGTACCGCAGGATGGGGGTGCAGGCCCCTCACCTGGTCCGGTGGTCCCGCTCATGCCGCTAACCCTCCCATACATGCCTGGAGCGAAGTGGCTCCCCCAGTACAGCGGCGAGCCAGACACCCTGCCAGGATTTAAACGGAAGATATGTAGTATTTTGGATATGTACTCAATGACTGAAAAGCAAAAAGCTGCTGTGGTAATAGGACAGTTAGCTGGTGCGGCTGAGAGAGAAGTAGAGACTTGGCCCATTGCAGATCAGGAGTCGGTACCTGCGATACTCTTAAAGCTACAGGCCATCTTCGAGGACCGCACAGAAACGGATCTCCGGATGGCATTTTATCAGTGCTTCCAGGGACCGGGTGACAGTATTAGGGACTATGCCTGCCGACTACAGGGGGCCCTGCGAGCTCTTAAACAGGCTAACCCCACAAGTCCCATTGATGAGAGCCAAATGTTGAAGGAGCAATTTGTGCGGGGACTGAGGTCTCCAGAGGAAGGCAGGACTGTAAACTGGTGGTCCTTAGATCATCCAGATGCCACTTTTGATGCTCTAAAGGACATGGCAATAAAGGGACTGCGACCCCTGGAAAAGCCTGAGGTGGCAAATCAGTATCGCCCGGGTGAAGCCACTCTAAAGCCGGCAGTACCACCTTTTCCCCGCAGGTGGCAGAAGCTACAATGCAGGTGGCGCCCCCTAGTGAGTTGGAATGTCTGCGCTCAGAAGTGCGCCAGCTGACTAAGAACTTAGCCACTGTAATGGATGCCCTGCAACTGCGGAAAGAGGAAGGAGGAAAGATCCTACTAGCCGACTGTCCGGAGGATGTTCCTTGGATGAACCGGAGGAAATGGAGGACGTCGCCTCATCGGAGGAGGACCACGCCACCCCAAGGAGCGACTCCTGAGCAACACCATCCTGCCGGGAGATCATCTGTTACTGCTGCAACCAAAAAGGTCATATGGCTCAGCAATGTCCTTTAAACGAGCCGATCCTGGGTCAGAGGGCCAACACCCAGGAGTAGACTCATCAGGCCCCTTGGACTGGAACCGCAGGTTCGTGGGTGGACGGCCCTACCTGTCCATGATTCTGGACGGGATTGCAATCCCTGCACTGCTGGACACTGGATCTCAGGTGACCATCATACCTGATGTCCTTTACAATAAATTTTGGTCCATGGACAGCCTCCAGCCCCCGAGCCCTGACTTGACAGTGTACGCTACCAATGGTCTCCCTGTTGAAGTAATTGGAGCCAAAAACGTAAATGTAAAAGTGGGCAGGGTGGAGCTGAAGGATCAGGGACTCCTAGTAGTCAGGACTGTAAATGAGGAAAATGGTCTAAATGTGATACTAGGTACTAACATTATCAGTAACTGTCTGGGAGAAGTTGTGTTTTTGCTCCAACAGCTCACTGAAGTTGCCAAGCCAAAGCAGAAGGGAGTGATCCAGAGGGAGATCCGGGCCCTGATGTGCCAGCAGCAAGCGAAGCTTACAGATGGTGAAATCGGTAATGTACGGGTCACAGACTCGAACCCCATTGTAATACCCCCAATGAGTGAAATGTTAATATGGTGTAGAGCAGCCATAGGTCTGAGGGGACAGAACTACCAAGCAGTAGTAGAACCCCATCGCTCAGAACACAGACCTACACTCATGATTGCTAGAGGGGTAGTGGAAGTAGTAAATGGGAGAGTACCAGTACGACTTCTCAACTGGGGGGACGATGAAGTAAATTTGCCACGTTATGCTACAGTTGCTAAATTACATGCCGTAGATAATAATTCTATCCTCACAACCGAGTCCTTAGCCTCCCGCCAACCAGCGGAGGATAATGATCCGGCAACCCCGGTAGCGGACTGGTGTCAGCAGCTTCATATAGGGACAGACACCACTTCCGTCCACCAGAAACAGGGGGTACTACGGGTGGTACAAGAGTACGCACAAGTGTTTAGTAAACACCCACTTGATTTTGGGACCATTAAGGGAGTACAGCATCATATCCCTACAGGCAGTCATCCTCCCATCAAAGAGCGGTACAGGCCTATACCTCCAGCCCACCATCAGTAAGCTAAGGAAATGCTGCATGACATGAAGAAAGCCGGGGTGATAAGGGATAGTTGTAGCCCCTGGGCAGCACCTCTGGTTCTAGTGAAGAAAAAGGATGGTAGCATGCGAATGTGTGTAGATTATAGGCAAGTAAATCGTATAACACATAAAGATGCATACCCATTACCACGCATAGAGGAATCCTTAGCTGCTTTGAAAACGGCTAACTACTTTTCTACCCTCGACCTTACTAGTGGGTACTGGCAAGTAGCTGTGGCTGAGGAGGACCGGGAGAAAACTGCTTTCAACACCCCAATGGGACTCTGCGAGTTTGACAGAATGCCGTTTGGCCTCAGCAGTGCCCCAGGAACATTCCAAAGGGTGATGGAGAGCTGTCTGGGACATCTCAACTTCGAAACTGTGCTGCTGTACTTGGACGACGTAATTGTGTACTCTAAGACATATGAAGATCATCTGAAGCACCTGGCGGAGGTATTTGAGTCATTGTCCAAGTTTGGGATGAAACTAAAGCCCTCTAAATGCCACCTGCTCAAACGGAAGGTACAGTACTTGGGACACATTGTCAGTTCCGAAGGAGTAGCGCCGGACCCTGAGAAGGTCACAGCTATTCAGAAATGGCCAGAGCCGAAGAACCTAAAGGAGGTGCGTCAGTTCCTGGGACTAACAGGTTACTACAGGAGGTTTGTAAAAGATTACACTAAGAAAGCGGCGCCTTTGCAGGACCTCCTGGTAGGACAACCTCTTAAGAGCAGAAACCTTCCATTCAATTGGGGAAAAGAACAAGCTGAGGCATTCAAAGAGATGAAAGAGATCCTGACCGGCGATGAAATCTTAGCCTACCCAGATTACAGCCAACCGTTCCTGCTATACACAGATGCCAGTAACGAAGGATTAGGAGCGGTCCTCAGTCAGAAGCAGAACGGCCAAGAAAAGTCATCGCATATGCTAGCAGAAAACTCCGGCCAACTGAGAGGAATCCGGAAAACTATAGCAGCTTCAAACTGGAGTTCCTGGCGCTGGTCTGGGCCATTACCGAAAGATTTAAACATTACCTTGCCTCCAACAGGTTCACTGCGTTTACAGACAATAACCCCTTGACGCATCTGGAAACAGCCAAGCTGGGAGCCATGGAGCAACGTTGGATGGCTCGGTTGTCAAATTATCAGTTTACCATCAAGTATAGAGCGGGCCGTAAAAATGCTAACGCGGACGCCTTGTCCAGAATGCCGCATGAATCCGACACGGAGGAAGAATCGGATGATCTGGAAGAAATCGAGCTACCTGCGTTCCACCGAAATGGGATGGTCCAAGAGCAACGAGTCTACAGAAAGCGGTGTGGTGAGATGTTGAACCCTTTACCCCATCACAGCTGGAAGGAGACTCAAGACAGCGATCCAGTGGTCAGCCGTATCAAGGAGCTGATAAAACAGGAAGGTTCCTCCTTGGAGAAAGACGCACCTATACCAGCAAAGCTCCTGTGGAATGAGAGAAGCCGGTTGTTCATATACCGAGAGAAGTTGTGCAGGAGATACGTCGACCCAAGGACCCATGAGATGGTTTGGCAGATAGTGGTGCCCAGAGCAGACATCCAAATGGTGTTGGAAGCCTACCACGATCAAGCAGGACACTTTGGCTGGAAAAAGCTGGAGACCCTGTTGAGGTGTCGGTTCTACTGGGTAGGGATGCGCAGCTCCATCGAGAAGTGGTGCCGGAACTGTGGACCCTGTGGTCTCAGACGAAAAGACTATCATAGTCAGAGAGCACCCTTGCAGCCTATCCGGACGACTCGTCCTCTGGAGATCGTAGCATTGGATCACGTTAAGTTGTCCCCAAGCAGGTCAGGATATTCGTATGCCCTGACCATGGTGGATCATTACTCCAAATTTCTGGTGGTCGCCCCTGTCAAGGATCTCACAGCAGAGACAGCAGCCAAGGTCTTCCAAGCAAGTTTCTGCAGACCACACGGATATCCAGAGCAGGTACTGACTGATCGAGGTCCAGCCTTTGAAGCTGAACTGTTTCAGGAATTCTGTCAATTGTATGGATGTAAAAAGATCAGAACAACGCCATACCACCCTCAGACCAACGGCCTTTGTGAAAAGATGAATCACATTGTCATGGATTTACTGAAAACTGTACCCCTGGAAGAAAGAAATCGGTGGCCAGACTTGTTACCTGACCTGGTTGACTTGTACAACCACATACCAGTAAGTTCCACCAACTGCACTCCAGCTTACCTTATGAGAGCAAGACCTGGAAGACTGCCAATGGATTTGGAGCTGGGAGTGGTAGAACCAGAGGCTGATGACAGTGCTGAAGATTGGGACACAACTCGACAAGAACAGTACAGGAGAGTTCAAGCCTGCGTAGAAGACAGTCTCAACAAAGTAAGAGAAAAGCAAGAAAAGAACTATAACAAAAATGCTCCCGCTAAGCCTTTAATGCCTGGAGAAATGGTGCTCAAAAGGAAAAGAAGAACGCACAAGTTGGATGATCAGTGGGAACAGGAGCCATATGTCGTGCAAAATTCCAATTTTGATAACAGCAAGGTCTGTACCATCAGCAAGGATGGAGGAAAAACGACGGCAACGGTGTCCAGAGATCATTTAAAGTTGTGTCCTTGCCATTAAAGCTCCGTGAAGAAAACCCTGTTGTCCTTCAGAAAGAAAATGATGAAGCGGTCATACACACGGATTTGGGAGATTTACCTGCGGATTGGCCCAGATTGGGAGACGCTGTAATTATTCCTGTGCTGCAGTTTTATCAACCGCAAGAGGAGTCTCTGCAACCAGTCATACCAATTGTGCCAGTTGAGCCAGTTCCAGAAGAACCTGTTCCGGCAGACCCTCAACCATTAGAACCCCAAGAAGCGGACCCGCAAGAAGCAGCACCACAAGAAGTGGAATCCCCTGGTGAAGCTGGTGAAGCAGTACCGCCTCGTCCAGTCACTAGTACACTTGCCAGATCCATAGAAAGGTTGAGACGGTATTATAGTTTGCCGTTACGCAGAACAGAAAGGTTAGAGAATACCATACCTGACGCTACCCCACGTAGGTCAGAACGTATCACTAAAGGTAAACTACCTATTTGCTATCAGGAGTAGTCCTAGTAGACTAGTTAGCAAGACCCAGACAGGGTTTATTGCATCTGAAAAATTGTATAAAGTTTGAAAAAGTATTAATGTAATTATTTGAAATGTGTTTTAACCATGCCAATGGACTGCGTGGCTGTGGACTGTGCCAGCCCAAGAACTTGCTTTGTAAATAGTTGCACTACGGTGCCTTATCTTGGTTTTCCATGAAACCATTACTATCTACCTCTGAAGAAAAACCCGTATGGTGTGGCCTACAGTGAGGTCTGCAGTCAGAAGTCCTGCAGCCCACCCAGGACCCACGTGGGAGGTTTTTGGTGCGGGTCCTCCACAAGAATATTGTCTAATATTTATTGAAATGTTTTGATACTTTTGATACTTTTGTACTCTTCATTGTACAAATTGTAACGTTCAAGAAGTCTTACCTCCCGGATGGGAAGAGTTAAAATGTTTATGTTTAATGCAAAACAAAAAAATGTTTTCTTTTTCTCTTTTACAGCCCGGGAGTGCTGTGTTTTACCAAGGGGGATGTGTGGCCCAGCTACGCAGGCACACATAAAATCCAGGAGAATGCACAGGAAGGTAACCACAAAAGCTTGTTATCATTCACTGCCACTCACACTTTCAGACACACCCACTAGGGGTATAGGAGGTGGTGACACGTAGCAGAGTCAGTCTGTTTCCTGTCTGAGAAGAGCTCAGATCAGATAGTTTCCTGTCTCAGGACAGTGCAGACCAGTCAGTTTCCTGTCTTCAGACAGTGCAGTTCAGTGCCAGTTCAGTCTGGACTTGGGGAGGAGAGAGGACTGAATCCTCGCAGAGCTAGCGTAGCTCACCTGACAAAAGAAGTGGAGGCTAGTACGGGTGAAGTGCATCATCCTAGCCTAGTCAGAGCTACCCTTAATCAGTACCTCAACAGAAGCTGAAACAAGGAGGATACTGAGAGCTCCTCAGCGAGCTCAGGAGAAAGCTGACATTTCCATCGAAAGCTACAAGTGCTTATGCAAAGAGCAAAAGCAGGGCGAAGGGCGCAGTGGAGAAGACATAGAGAAGTGCTTCAGGTATTGGATTGCCTGCACTAAATAACCGGACACCGGGGTCCGAAGCGTTGCTAGAGTTTCAAGCATAGTAACAAGATACTCGGAGGCTATCTGGACTACAGGTCGCAGAGAGCAGCCCAAGCGCTGATACGTAACCTGAGACAGGAAAAACAGGAGTCTAGCCTGATCAGCAAATATAGACTTCGTTTTCACCACTTAGAAGTTTCCACCACAATGTTGGCCGGGCATTACAGCTATTGAGAAAGCTGAAGATTGTAGAGTTAACTTCGCTTCAGGCAAGTTGGACTCACATACATATTGAAGTAAAGGAGGCCTCTAACCTGCTCAGCGGTTATCCGAATGTGCATTCTCCACCCCGACCAGCTCCCCGGGATCTGCTTGAACCATCTACCAGTAAAAGGTATGAAAAGAAGCTGCATTGTGTGTGACTGAATTCTTATCTACACCTGCATCATCTTCACCATAGACTTCCAGGGACCAGTCTCACCTGTGGGAGACTTACCACCCAGCTGCCCCATAACATCCCCTGTGAAAGTCCTTATAGCCGCGCTGGTCCAATTAACCAGATACCACAGGTGGCGTCACGAACTACCTATCCTTAAAATCCCCTGTAAATATCCCCCATCGTATGAGCGCCCAGGGCCACGGACCGAGTCCCGCTGCCAGTGACAAACCCCATAGACTTTCATGGGCTCGGTGCCGAGTACCCCATTGCCCTGGTACTAAGTGCGACTCATATGCGATGTCTCCTGCTGCCTCCTTCTACTTCCCACACAGATCTCCCCAGCTGCTGCAGGAATCAGGGGCTGGGGAACCATGTGGCTCTGTCATTTGCTGCTCCCTGCTCTGCTCAGCTGATAGGTGGGCGGGGAAGCGGCAAATTAATATTCACTGCACTTAAGTATCTGGAGCAGTGGTTTCCCCAGCGCTGGATTCCTGCAGCCGAGGGGATATTTTCCTGCCTCCTGCGATCCCACTCCACCGCTGCCCCCCCCCCCACATGTTACATTCCGACCATAAGACCCACCCACACTTTCCTCCCAAATTTGGAGGAAAAAAAGTGTGTCTTATGGTCCGAAAAATACAGTATATAGTCTATGGATGAGAAGAATTTAGGACAATCCTTAACTTAAGATTTCTGGTTGACAGCCAGACCAAGTCTCCTACCTTGAAAGCTGGTGCAGGTTTACGAAATTTATCTGCTGCTTTCTTGTACCTTTCTTGAGCCGATTCCAGATTTTCCTTTAGAAGATCCATATTCTTCTGTAAAGACGTGATTCTTTCAGCCACTGCTGGTAAAGGCGTTTCTATGGGAAATCGTGGTAGAATGTTAGGATGATAACCTAGATTAGAGTAAAAAGGAGACTGTTTAGTGGAGGCACTCTGAGAGTTGTTATACGAGAACTCAGCTAATGGAAGTAGATCCACCCAATCATCCTGTAGGTGGCAGATAAAGCAGCGGAGATACTGCTCCAGGGTTTGATTGGTTCGTTCGGTCTGTCCATTAGTCTGGGGATGAAAAGCAGAAGAAAGGTTTACTTTAATGTCCAATGCTGCACAGAAATTTTGCCAAAACCTAGAAGTGAATTGCACCCCTCGATCCGAAATAACCTCATCCGGTACTCCATGTAAGCGAAACACATCTTTAATCATCAAATCTGATGTCTGTTTTGCAGTGGGTAAGCCGACACAAGGGATAAAATGAGCTGCCTTTGTTAGACGGTCAACCACCACTAGAATGGTGTTCTTCCCCTGAGAGGTTGGTAACTCCACAATGAAGTCCATAGAAATGGATCCCCACGGGCGGGACGGGGTGGGAAGAGGCTGTAACAGACCAGTTGGTGAGGAGCGAGGTGTTTTGCATCTTGCACAGACCTCACATGAAGTGACATAATTCAAAACATCCTTCCTGCAAGTGGGCCACCAAAAGAAACGAGAAAGAAATTCCTGTGTCTTTAGAATTCCTCTATGCCCAGCTATCTTGGAATCGTGAATGAGTTGCAATACTCTTAATCTGACTGTTTCAGGAATATACAGACGTTGTCCCTGAATCCACACACCATTCTTAAAGACAAGACTTACGTCCCTTGGGGGTTGTGCCAAAAAGGAATCCGCATGGTATGCTTCCTTGATGTCCTTAAGTAGGTCTTATGAATTACTCCTAGGAATCTAGAGTCAGGAAGAATAGTCTTAGGAGGAGTAATTGGACGTGTCTCTGCTGAGTAAATCCTAGAGAGTGCATCAGCCTTTCCATTGCGCGATCCTGGTCTATAAGAGATGATAAAATTAAATTGGTTTAAGAAAAGATTCCAGCGAGCCTGGCGAGGAGTCAGGCACTTAGCCGACCTGATAAACTCAAGGTTACGATGGTCTGTCAGGACGACTATTTGCTGTGCAGCTCCCTGAAGAAGGTGTCTCCATTCTTTGAAGGCGGCAATAATGGCCAACAACTCTCTATTGCCCACATCGTAGTTCCTCTCAGCCGAAGACAACTGCTGGGAAAAGAAGGCACAGGGATGCAAGACATTCTTCTCACCTGTTCTCTGAGAGAGTATAGCTCCAACGGCACAGTCTGAAGCATCCACCTCTATTATGAAGGCAAGCTCGGGGTTGGGATGTACTAGGATAGGTGCAGTGGTAAATTTATCTTTTAGACGGGAAAATGCTTCCTGGGCTTGGGGAGTCCAGGAAAACCTAGACTCTTTCCGGGTAAGTTGAGTGATAGGTGACACTACCTCAGAGAAATTTCTAATGAAACGTCTATAGAAGTTGGCAAACCCGATGAAGCGCTGTACCTCCTTCACATTTCTAGGACTTGGCCAATCCTTGATGGCTTGGGTTTTGCTTCCATCCATACTAATTCCTTGTGTAGACAGTACATACCCCAGAAATTGAATTTCAGTCCTATGGAATTCACACTTTTCAAGTTTGATGTAAAGATGATTTTGTCTTAGACGTTCCAAGACCATTCTCACATGTCCATGATGTTCCTCTGTGGAGTTAGAAAAAATTAGAATATCATCCAAATAAATTACCACGAATGTATCTAGGAGATCCCTGAAGAAGTCATTCACCAAGTGTTGGAAAGTGGCTGGGGCGGTACTCAGACCAAAAGGCATAACTAGATATTCAAAGTGTCCATAGCGTGACCTGAATGCAGTCTTCCATTCATCCCCAGGTCTAATACGGACTAAGTTATAGGCCCCACGAAGATCTAGTTTAGAAAAAATTTTGGCATGTCGCACTCTCTCCAATAACTCAGGGATTAAAGGCAATGGATAACGGTTTCTAATAGTAACCTTATTGAGTTCCCTATAGTCTACGCATGGTCTCAGAGATCCATCTTTCTTCTTTACAAAGAAGATGGGTGCACCTGCAGGAGATGAAGAGGGGCGTATGAAGCCCTTGGCTAGATTTTCATCTATGTAATCCTTTAAAGCCTTTAGCTCGGGCCCCGCCAGGGGTAGATCTTACCAAAAGGTATCGCTGCTCCAGGCAATAATTCAATTGGACAATCATATGGACGGTGAGGAGGAAGCTGGTCAGCGTTCTTCTTGTCACATAAATCCACATAGTCCTGGTATACAGCTGGTAGTTCAGGGACTGACATGATTCCTTTAGGAACAGAGCAAGCTGAAACTTTTGGACTCATCTGTTTCTCTGGAAAGTGTAATTCCTTGGTCTCCCAGTTAATGGTAGGATTCTGAGCCTGCAGCCATGGTAGCCCTAGAATAATGGGAAAGTGGGGAGAAGAGATAAGCATAAAGGACAGTTTCTCTTGATGATCTTTACCCATAAGAACCCTCAAAGGCTCTGTTTCCTGATCCACTGGTCCAGAGGTCAGCAGGGAGCCATCCACAGTTTCCATCTGTACTGGAGTAGCCTTCTTCACTGAACGTATTCCCTGTTTCAGAGCAAAGGAGACATCCATAAAATTTCCACTTGCCCCTGAGTCGATCATAGCAGAGCTAGACACCCAAGCTGAGTCAACCCAGAGTTTGATGGAAAGAAAGCAATGAGAATTGTTTTTCTTACAACTCAGCTGGGACACCGCTGAGGAAACTTGAAAAATGGCAGCGTTTACACAGTCAACGTCCTCAGAGGTAACGGAGTTTAAGTCCGAGAAATCAAGATCTGTTGCTGCAGATCTCTCTGGAGCCTGAGGCTCGGACCTGACAGATCCCTTCTCGCAACACTCACAATGAATGAGTGCTGCAGTAGTCTTACGAGAACGGCTGGGGCAGTTTATAATGAAGTGCCCTGACTTACCACAATAGAAACATAGATTCTCCTTAAAACGATGTTCCTTGCGTGCATCACTAACCCGTCGTTGTAAAGAGTCTACCTGCATGGGTTCAGGTTCAGGTTCCCGTGTAATCCCACTCAAAGGTTCCTTAGCTGGAGAGGAAGGTAGGAAAAGGTTAGTACGATCGCTTTCGAACCATCTCTCTTGCCTGCGTTCAGTCAGATGAGTATCAATACGGATGCAGTAGTTAATAAAGTCACCTAACGCAGTGGGAGGGTCGGCACGAGCAAGTTCATCCTTAATCAGTGGAGATAACCCCTTTCGAAAAATAGATTTTTTGGCGGAACTGTCCCAGGTGGTATCAAGGGCCCATCTCCTGAAATCCAAGGCATATTCAGCTACGAGTGCTTACCTTGGCGCAAAGCTAACATGGCTGCTTCAGCTGTTGCACCTCGATTGGGGTCATCAAACACCTGCCCCATGGCTGAAATAAAATCATCAAGGTGATTCAAACAATCATCCTCAGTCTCAATCAGAGGGTTTGCCCACATTAAAGCCTTGTTGGTAAGCAACATAATTATAGTAAGCACCTTAGATCGTTCAGTGGGAAATTGTGAAGCATGTGCAGAAAAAAAAAAGATTGCATTGATTAATAAATCCCCTGAATTTCTCACGTTCACCGCCAAAACGAAAAGGGGGCAACTTGGGAATCCCAGCACTCGGGGCTACGGCAGGAGCCTGGACTCGCCCCTCTAGAACCTCAATCCTGGCTCGCAAATCCTGGGTAGTCTGTCCAACCACTTGCAAATTGTGATTATTGAGGTCCTGTAGATTTGTAAAACGGGTCTTTATATTCTGCAAATCTGCAAGGATATTATCAGTCACTCCGCAAAGTTCCTTTATGCGGGCCTCCATTTTCCAGATCTTTTAAGACAGGATTACTGGAAGAAGAGGAGAGAAAAAAAAAACAATAGTGTTCACCTGTGGCAACACTGCAGAGAGAAAAAAAAATTAAGGGAACTGCTCACCTGGAATGGTTGTGAGGAGTCACAACCACTATCATCACAGAAAGTTTCAACCAGACATCTGATATCCAGAGTTACAGCAGACAAAAAAGAGAAAGAAAAGGAAAAAAAAAAAAAAAAACAATAGTGTTTACCTGTGGTAACACTGCAAAAAGAAAAAACTTAAGGGAATTGCTCACCTGGAATGGTTGTGAGAAGTCACAACCACTGTCATCACAGAAAGTACAACCGGACGTCTGATATCCACAGTACAGCAGACACAGCCTTCCAGACCCAGCAGACACTAACGTTTTGGCTTCAGAATCTTGTAATGTATGTAGTACAGTTCATATAGCGTCTTGTGCTTGGGTGCGATGAACATACATGAGACACAAGTTTGACATAGAAAAGGAAATTAGACCTACCGGTAATTCTTTTTCCAGGTAGTCCCTCAGGACAGCACAATGGAGGATGTCCTCCCTTGACCTATAGCGGGACAGGATCACAGAGAGGTTAAAAGGCCCCACCCACCTCCACCCTCCAGTGTTTTTTCAAAGTACCACCGAAGGATGGCAGGAAATGGTCTAAAACGCGCCCTTACAAACGCGTATGTAAGAAACCATTGAACAGCTTCTTCTATATCTCTAGCCTTGGCAACTCGACGGACCATCCACCAAAGATTGATCCCTTGCAATCCTAAAGAGAAACATAAGGGAGGGAATTAAGGGTGCTGTCCTGAGGGACTACCTGGAAAAAGAATTACCGGTAGGTCTAATTTCCTTTTCCCCTTACGTCCCTCAGGACAGCACAATGGAGAATACCAAAGAAACATCCCAGGGTGGGAACAGAAGCTCAAGGACAAAAGTCCCAGGTAAGAACCAGGCTAGATATAAAAATGATCTGAAAGATCAAAAGAAATATAGATATCTAAAGAAATTCGTAAAAATAATCACAGTAGTGAGTGTCCGATATATGTTTATAATGGCCAATTCCAGTATGAATGTGGTAAACCAGATATGCCGCAGAGACGGAGAGTGAAACACAGCCGTTGTACCCCAATACCACTAATGAACCGCAGAAAATTACAGTTATTGTGATAGATATAGACACCGCAGCCACAGAATAGCCTTAAAAATCTTATTGCCCAGCCAAAATATTGTGATAGTTACAATCACCACACGATGAGGACTGTACAGACCAGTAATCGGCTGGATGTGCTTAACAACACGGGACTGTTCCTTCATTGGTCCTCCTGGGCTCAGATTAAACCTTGGTTAGAGACCGGCTTACCATACTACGAGGAGACCTGCAGGACAGAGACCCTGGACTGCTGAAAGATCAAGCCGAATAACAGTTAGTACATGGAAAATGGCAGAGCATTGGGATGTATGTACCCTACTCATTCTGGAGATCATGTCTACTCCAAAACCTTAGAAGTCTCAACCCCAGTAAGGGTTGGATATTATTGTAACTAAGGAAATACTCCATCTGGCAGGTAATATCTCCTGCTAGTACCAACATTGGGCTTCTCGGTAGAAGTGTTAAAAGGAAGATATGGATCACCACTCTTGCTTTACTGATGTTAGACACGGGGAGTCTGGACTCTGGAAACGATGACAGTAAGCGGTGGGGGGGGGGGATGTTGGTAAAAATCCTTTGACACAGGATATTTGACTGTCTCTATGTGAGTTATTAGCTACGACATTATATATACAGTATGTGCCAAATTATTTATATATTATATCGTAAAAGGCAACTTTCTTAGAGATGTTTATACACCCCGACTGCCCTGGTGGGAGGAACCATATTTTAAAACTAGAGGGAAGTAGTTTCCTTCCTCTCGAGATGGAGATTTTTTACTGTGAGTCAGAAGGACTATGAGGCCTTAACTGTAAGAGACCTGGATACAGATTCTCTTACATTAGGAGCCCTGACTGCTGTACGAGCAGTGGGTATGAGATCTTCTGCCACATGACAGTGCCGCCGATTTGCCATAAAGTACAAAGGCAATAATGCCGACCCTGGTAAACGTAATACAACGGATTTAGGGGTCAAGAATCTGTTTACCGGGTGTTGATCAAAGACACTAGTCCGACTGCCATATGTGGAGACAGGAAGGTTTCCTCCTCACTTCATGAGATTTCCTGCTTTCAGCACAGTAGTATGTCCACTTACAGGATGAGCCCCAAAAACGTCTGTCTCCCTTTAAAACCAACTATGGAAGAGACTTGCCTTTAATCCTCAAGGCAGTAACTCACTTGAGAGTTCTGTTCCAATCCTGAAGAAATGCTAAGTTACTAGGCCAATTCAGGCATAGCTGAACATCCGGCTAAGCCTAGTTGCAAAGAATGAAGCAACCGAAGCTGGACCTGGGTTCTAAAATATAAGGACTCTATAACCAGAGTTGGCCCGAGACAAATGTGAAGTGGTGGGCCGACCATACACTGTGCGGCCACACAATAAGGCACCAGTCAGAAGGTCTAAGCCAGAGACACAAAACCACAATGTCCGATGTACTATGAAGCACTGAGGTAATATAACACACGAATGACACGTCTCGAGGCACTGAAGCATTATGATGCTATATGCACAGAAGCACTATGATGCAATATTATTACAGCGGCATCAATTCCATGGTGCTGTACATGAGAAGGGGCCACACACAAGCCACAGATATAGTCCACAGCAAACAAATTCCCAATGACAGGGTGATACCGAAGGGAGAGAACCCAGTCCCCGCGGACTTACAACCTGATGCATATAATGCACAAAGACAATGATGCAGTATGATGCAATAAAATGCACCAAGACACTATGATGCAGTATAATTCACACAGACACTATGATGCAATACGATGCAGAAAGACACTATGATGTAATATGATGCAATATAATGTAGAAAGACACTATGATGCAATATGATGTACTATGATGAAATATAAAGCAATGTAATGCAGAAAGACACTATGAGGCATAGACACTATGATGCACCTTGATGCACAAAGACACTATGATGTATATAATGCAATATAATGCAGAAAGACACCCATGCAGAATGATGGACCTTGATGCAACCTGATGCATAGAGGCACTATAAAGCAACATGATGCAATCTGCTGCACAAAGGCACTATGAAACACCAAGATGCACCCTGATGCAAAATGATGTAATATGATGCATAGAAGTACTATGTAGAACTATATAATATAATGCATAGAGGTACTATGAAGTACTATGATGCCCAAAGGCACCCTGATGTAATATGACGCATAGAGACACTATGATACAAAGTGATGTACAGAGGCACTCAATATGATGCATAGAATCAATATGAAGTCTAGAGGCACTATGATGCAATACGATGCCCAGAAGCACTCAATATGATGCATAGGGGAACAATGATGGAATCTGATAAATGATGTAATATAACCCATAAAGGCACTATGAAGCATTCTGATGCAATATGGTGCACAGAGGCAATCAATATGATGCATAGAAGCACTATGATGCCGTACCACGCACAGAGGCACTCAATATGATGCATAGAGACAACATGATATATGATGTAATATGACACAAAGGCACTATGAAGCACTATGATGCAGTACAATGCACAGGGGCAATCAATATGATGAATAGAGACACCATGATGCAATACAATGCACAGGGGCACTCAATATGATGAATAGAGGCACTATGAAGCAGTACAATGCACAGGGGCACTCAATATGATGAATAGAGGCCCTATGATGCAGTACAATGGACAGAGGCATTCAATAAGATGCATTGAGGAACAATGATGAAATATGATATATGATGTAACATGACACAAAGGCACTATGAAGCGCTATGATGTCGCACTCTGATGCAATATGATGCACAGAGGCACTCAATATGATGAATAGAGGCCCTATGATGCAGTACAATGCGCAGAGGCACTCAATATGATGAATAGAGGCACTATGAAGCAGTAGAATGCACAGGGGCACTCAATATGATGAATAGAGACACCATGATGCAGCACAATGCACAGAGGCACTCAATAAGATGCATTGAGGAACAATGATGTAATATGATATATGATGTAACATGACACAAAAGCACTATGAAGCGCTATGATGTCGCACTCTGATGCAATATGATGCACAGAAGCACTCAATATGATGCACAGAGGCACTCAATATGATGAATAGAGGCACTATGATGCAGTACAATGCACAGAGGCACTCAATAAGATGCATTGAGGAACAATGATGCAATATGATATATAATGTAACATGACACAAAGGCACTATGAAGCGCTATGATGTCGCACTCTGATGCAATATGATGCACAGAGGCACTCAATATGATGCACAGAGGCACTCAATATGATGCATAGAAGCACTATGCTGCAGTACAACTGCTATACCATGCTTGAAGGTGTCCAAACAAGAGACCAGGTCCCAGTTAGAGCCAAGAGAGCAAACTCTCAGAGTTCCAGATAAATCTCCAGCCTGAATAGTAGTTCTCATTTGTCAGATTGACCCCACCCGAAGGAGCTAATTAATGCCCCACAGCTGGAGAGCAGTGTTCATGGAGACGATGTGCTGCATTAACACTATGAGCCCTCCTATGGATGGAGTAGTTAAGTTGTAACTTAACTGAAGTCAAATCATGAGATGTAGCCTGGACATATGGCCTTATTATAGCTTAGAGGTCCAAGGCCTGACTGCATACATGTGAAACACACCTCAGCATATGAGGCTCTATGCTTCAGCTTCGGCACAAAGGCATGAGACTAGCATCAGTCCAGAGGCCTAGGCCATCAACACATTCCATGATGCACTCACCTGTGCTGGCTCCATACCTGCTAGAAAGACAGGGGGAGCTGGAAACGCCGAGAGCCCAGTATGGAGGGAAGCGGCGTCCCACCAGGAATGCTGCATTACTGCCAGTGATTTCCTCTCTTGTGCCCTCCGAGATCCAGGAAACCTGTCTGTTGCCTGTCTCGTTCTGCACCTCCGCGTTCAACCATGGAACGCACGCTGGCCTCAAGCTCCGGCGTCCTGACGTCACCAGAAGCGCCATGGCACCGCACAACTTCCGGTATCTTGCGCTGGAATGCCGGCCAGTGTCAGAGCCGAGAGCCTCCACTAAGGAGGAAGCGGCTCTACCAGGAGCTTCATCCACTCACTGGTCTTTGTGGCTGAGGTACTCCCCCTAGGAGAGTTTCAGCCCCGGTGCTACTTGACAGGGGGAAGGATTGGATCCAGCAGCACAATCCCCCTGGGTCTTGTAAAACGTCCACCTTCTATCTTCGCTCCACTCCTGGAGCAACCTCTCATACAACCGTCCCCTGTAGGGACAGGAAAAACACTGGAGGGTGGAGGTGGGTGGGGCCTTTTAACCTCTCTGTGATCCTGTCCCGCTATAGGTCAAGGGAGGACATCCTCCATTGTGCTGTCCTGAGGGACGTAAGGGGAAAAGTCCTATATTACTTCATACAAGTTGGCAGAAATAGTCACACAGTTTGCAGACACAGAAACAGGAGACACAGCAGGCCAGAGTAATCCAAGCTCAGCAATCACTCTCCAATACAGATTCAGGATCTTCTTCTCTGTTACCGTAAGTCCATGCAAACGTGGGTCTTTCAAAGAGCAGGGTTCAGAGTCCACAAGTGCTTCAGAGTTCCTCAGTAGGAATAGCTGGAGTACAAGGTCCAAGGCTTACAGGAGTCAAGTCACAGGTTCACTGCAGGCTAGATTCTGAAGCACTGATTGCTCAGCTTTGGCTGCTTAAGAAGCAAAGGAGAGAATCAGGGCGGGAACATGCAAGCTGGAAACTCCATTTTGACTGAGGGCAAGATAGCTGCAGCAAGACAGAAAGTAAAATGGCTGACGAACAAACTGAGTTTCAGGAATATATACATAGAACCTTACACATAGCTTCTTCCTAGCGTTAGGCAGCTTTGTGTATACCTGGAGGGAAGCAGATCATTTACCACATTTTTCCTCCAAATATGTGGAGGAAAATGGGGGGTGCGTCTTATGGTCCAGATGTACCGGCTCTGGCAGTGGTGGGGAGCAGCATTGGGGGAGCAGCGGGTGACAGAGGCAGGAGCCGGCTGCTGCTACTAAGTCCTGTGTCCGCTGCTAAAGAGAAATTAATATTCACTGCATTCCACACCCATGGGCATGGAGTGCAATGAATATTCATTTCTCTTTAGCATCCTGGTATGATTGGCCTCCATCCCCGCCCTGGTATGCATGTCCCCCACCCCATACCCATCCTGGTATGCATGACCCCATCAGAAAACATTAAAAGTACTCAGAATACTCAGTGCTCCGCACGCCGGGACTGTGTGCATGCAGAGCAGTGAGTATTCACTGCTCTTCAGTAGCGCGCACAGTGTCTGCCGTGGACTTCCTGTAGCTGCGGTGGTCACATGTACCGCTACTAAAGTGAATGAATATTCACAGCCAGGGCCGGCGTCAGCACCCGGCACACCCGGGCAAGTGCCGGGGCCCTGAGCAGGCGGGAGGGCCCTCGCCGTCTGGCACCCCGCGCCCGTTAGCGGAGGAGAGCGGTGTCAGCGCCGCCACTGGCCCCCCCCCCCCGCTTGCTCAGGGCCCCGGCATCAGCTGGCACAATACTTACCTCTCCCGTGCCTCCGCTGCCGCAGCTCCGGGCTCCAGGGGGCGCCGGCGCTTCCTCTCACAGCAGCGCCGCTGAATGACGTCATCATTCAGCGGCCGGCTGTGGCAGAGAGCGCGGACGCTGGACAGGTGAAACGTGTGTGTGTGTGTGTCTCTGTGTGTATGTAGTGCGGTGCTTTGTGTATGTATGTGAGAGAGTGCTTGGGTGCTGTGGTGCTGTCTGTGTGTGATGATGGGCAGGCATTGCTGATAATGGGGAGGCATTGATGATGATGGGGAGAAGATGATGATAATGGGCAGGCATTGATGATGGGGAGAAGATGATGGGCAGGCATTGATGATGATGATGATGATGGGGAGGCGATAATGATGATGGGGAGGCGATGATAATGGGGAGGCATTGATGATGATGGGGAGGCGATAATGATGATGGGGAGGCGATAATGATGATGGGGAGGCGATGATGATGATGGGCAGGCATTGATGATAATGGGGAGGCATTGATGATGATGGGGAGACGATAATGATGATGGGGAGGCGATGATGATGATGGGCAGGCATTGATGATAATGGGGAGGCCATGATGATGATGGGGAGGCCATGATGATAATGGGCAGGCATTGATGATGGGGAGGAGATGATGATGATGGGCAGGCATTGATGATGATGATGGGGAGGAGATGATGATGATAGGCAGGCATTGATGATAATGGGGAGGCCATGATGATGATGATGGGGAGGCAATGATGATGATAAGGAGGCAATGATGATGATGGGGAGGCAATCATGATGATAATGGGGTCTTTCCACAGCGCCCTTTCCTGAGCCGTAACAGTGCAGAACGCAGTACAGCGCAGAGGAGAGCTCCATATTTTGTATGGAGCATTATATGGGGACCAGTATCCTGTATGGAGCATTATATGGGGACCAGTATCCTGTATGGAGCATTATATTGGGTCCAGTATTCTGTATGGAGCATTATTTTGGGTCCAGTATTCTGTATGGAGCATTATATGGGGGGTGACATCCTGCATGGGGTATTATATGGGTGATGAGGGGGAGACTGTGGTGCCCATAATATTGTATGGAGGACTGTACTGTCCAGTCTGTTCTGTGCGCTGTGAGGATTTGGCAGTTTTTGAGCTATTGTACAATTTACAATAGATATCAGTCATGTAATGGAAGAAGTGAAGTGTTTGGCATTGTGCTGTACCCATATTTCTCTGCTGTATCTGTACATCATGAATCGTGGTCTGTGTTAAAGGGGCCCACTGAGGCTCTTTCGCCGGGGCCCATAAAAACCTGGAGCCGGCCCTGTTCACAGCATTCCACACCCATGGGAGTGGAATGCAGTGAATATTAATTTCTCTTAATCAGTGGTACACATGACCGCTGGCAGCTGCCGGAAGCCATCTGCAGACACTGTGCACGCTACTGAAAAGCAATGAACACTCACTGCTCTCTGAGCACACAGTCCCAGTGTGCAGAGCACGGAGTATTCCGGCAGCTGCCCTTCAGCTTGCAAGCAGCGCATGATGTCCCTGCCATGCACTGCTTACAAGCATAAAGCAACTGCTGGCAACGGAGCAAGATGCTGCGAGGGAGCGCCGGGAAGGTAAGTTTCACTTTTTTTTTATGTTTTCTGAGGGGGCCATGCATACCAGGATAGGGATGGGGAGGCATGCATACCAGGATTGGGATGAGGGGCCACGCATACCAGGGGAGAAGGGCTCCATGCACACCAGGATAGGGATGATGGGGCCATGTGTATCAGGATGGACATAAGGGGACCATATATACCAGGATAGGGGATATTAAGCACAGAATTGACCACTTTTTTTGTTTCATTTTTTTTCCCCATGTTGATTGCCAAGGAGATCAATCCACTCAAGCAAATGGGAGATTTCTGCTGCTCTCCTTTGTTAGCCTGGAATCATGTTTTATTAGTATCCCTCTGAGAACACATTTGAGTGCTTCCCATTGAAGTGGTAAGGGAGTATCATCATGCTCATATATCTGAAGGAGTCTATGGTCTCATGAAGGTCTGAGACAGAGTGAGTATTTCAGCAGATTATCATTTAGGGTATGTTTCCATGGTCAGGAAACACTGCATGTTTGACGCTGTGTACAGCCGCAGGGTCAAACACGCAGCGTCCAGATTTTACAGCATAGTGGAGGGGATTTCATGAAATCCCGTCTCCACTATGCGTTAAAAGACGCAGGCGGCAGACCCACGTAAATGGACATGCGGTGCGTCTTTCCGGAACGCATGTCTGTTTACAATGCGGTGACGCTCTGCTGCCGCACCGTAAATTTCCCATAGACAATCATTAGATGCGGTAAAACCGCATCTAATGATTAGTCACATGCGTAATAACTGCGTAAACGCAGCTTACTATGCATGTCTACTAATTTTAATAAGGTCTTAACTCCTCCCCCCGCTGGAAGTCCCCGTCCACTGCTATTTTCACGATAACTTAGCTTATTGCGAGAACTGCCGTGCACGTGACCGTGAAAACTAGAGTGTAGGTGATTGCCGGAGATCTCCGGTGGTCATCTACAAGCTCTGCTATATCCGGATGTCATGCATCCAGATGTAGCAGAGCTGGACTCTTCATGGGACACTCATGATTAAATGGACTACGTCGGACAGGAAGTATTTGTGTTGTTTTGTTATTTTATTTCTTTTTCAGAAGATCGATGGCTTCACTTGGATCTGGGCGTACAATAAAAATATGAAAACTGTGTAGTGTTTTATTTCGTTAAAATACTTTTTTCTGGCGGTGGTCTTTTTTTAACCCTTTAACTATAGGATTAATAATTAATTGGTGTCTTATTGACACCTCTTCATTATTAACCGGGCTTAATGTCACTTTATAATCAAAGGTGACATTAACCCCTAATAACCCCATATGCCACCGCTACAGGGCAGTGGGAAGAGAGAGGCTAAGCACCGAAATTGGCGCATCTTAGAGATGCGCCATTTCTGGGGCGGCTGAGAGCTGCTGTTTGTATCCAGTGGGGTCAATATCCATGAACCCTCTCTAGGATATGAATATCAGCCCGCAGCTGTCTGCGCAGCCTTTCTGGCTAATAATTATAGGGGGACCCCACATCATTTTCTTTCTGGGGCCCCCTATTTTAATAGCCAGTAAAGGCTACGCAGACAGGGCTAATATTCATAGCCTGGGAAGATCCATGTGTATTACCCGCTTCCCAGGCTATAAACACCGGCCCCCAGTCGTCGGCTTTCCCACACTGGACTTGAAAATTGTGCTGGAGCCCACACCATTTTTTTAAATTAAACATTGCGTTTAAGGAAAGGGTTAAAATTGCGAGAAACTCGCATGAGTCTCGCACCTCAATACCCGGCACTGCCGCCGGCACTCGGGACCGGCGTGTGCGGCTGCATGCATTTCTATGCAGCTGAACGCTCTGGTCCGAGTGCTGGCAGCAGTGCTGGGTATTGAGGTGTGAGACTCATGCAAGTTTCTCGTAAAGTGTGACCCCGGCCTAACGCAGATTTTTTTCTATATATAGATAGATCTATCTATCGATAGACAGATATATCTATCGATAGACAGATAAATAGATAGATCTATAAATATATCTATCGATAGATACATACATCTATAGATCTGTCTATCTATAGATCTGTCTATCTCATTCCTTCTATCTATCTAAAGATAGATATGAGATAGATAGATAGATAGATAGATAGATAGATAGATAGAAGGAATGAGATAGATAGATCTATAGATAGCTAGATCTATAGATAGATATGGGATAGATAGATCTATCTATCCCATATCTATCTATCCATCCCATATCTATCTATCCCTTATTTTCCATCTATCTATCCCATATCTATCTATCCATCTGTGTGTAATGGAGTGTGGGTTGGACAAATGTTAAAGAGGAGGTTGGACCAGAAATGACATCACAAATCTTTTTTTTTTGTTAAATAATAGATCTTTATTTAGCTTACAAAAAACGCATACAAATCCGCATGAGAAAAAATGCATCAAAAACCCATGTAAAAACGCCTCAAAAATGCAGGTGACCTGCCAGTGACCTCTGATGCAGATTTTACCTGCGTCAAATCCTGAGCAAATACTGAGCCAATCCTGAACGTGGAAACATACCCTAACATTCCAACACCTGAAGCCTTGGTGGAGTCCAGTACAGTCAGATTACAGCATACAGGAGCATGATCTGACCATATAGCAGGTCCTGAGATGTAGATAGCCATCACTTGCTTATATGGCTAAGTAAGAAAAGGGCTATACGGCTATGTGTATTGTGTATAGGAGAATAATATGTATAATCCTTTATGAATGGATGTAGTATCCTCCATATATCGACCAGTTGGGGAGACAGGAGCAGGTTTAGCAAAGCTTTTGTTTGTGATTTAGATTGGTGACTCCGGCCCAGGGACACGTCTAAAGAAGGATCCAAGACACAATTAGATGCCTCCAATGATGATAAAGCCCCCTCAAAATGTTTAAGTATTGACAGCATGTCTTAATTTGGTCACAATTAGGGAGATAGAAGTTTGCCAAAGACAAAATTTTGGAGATGGAGATCTTATCAAACTTGCACCTCCCCTCCATGTCAAACAGTGTTTCTAAACTAGTATACGCCAGTGATTTGTGTCGGCCTATACTCAGCACCTTAGAGTTCGAAACAGCATTTGTGCTGTGGCTCCAAAATGAATACTATCTGTTAGTAACCGAGGTATATGATCGCCCCTAAAGTAGGTCTCCCCTAAAGAAAGAAAAATGTACATGTACAATGGTTTTGGAAAGTATTCAGACCCCTTTAAATTTTTCACTCGGTTTCATTGCAGCCATTTGGTAAATGCAAAAAGGTTCATTATTTTTCTTAATGTACACTCTGCACCCCATCTTGACTGATAAAAACCAGAAATACAGAAATTTTTGCAAATTTATTAAAAAAAGACAAACTGAAATATCACATGGTCATAAGTATTTAGACAATTTGCTCAGACACTTATATGCACATCATATGCTGTCCATTTCCTTGTGATCCTCCTTGAGATGGTTCTACTCCTTCACTGGAGTCCAGCTGTGTTTAATTAAACTGATAGGACTTGATTTGTAAAGGCACACACCTGTCTATATAAGACCTCACAGCTCACAGTGCATGTCAGAACAAATGAGAATCATGAGATCAAAGGAACTGGCCAAGGAGCTCAGAGACAGAACTGTGGCAAGGCACACATCTGGCCAAGGTTACAAAAGAATTTCTGCAGTACTCAAGGTTCCTAAGAGCACAGTGGCCTCCATAATCCTTAACTGGAAGAAGTTTGGGACCACCAGAAGTCTTCCTAGATTGGCTGTCCAGCCAATCTGAGCAATCGTGGGAGAAGAGCCTTGGTGAGAGAGGTAAAGAAGAACCCCAAGATCACTGTGGCTGAGCTCCACAGATACAGTAGGGAGATGGGAGAAAGTTCCACAAAGTCAACTATCACTGCAGCCTCCACCAGTCGGGCCTTTATGGCAAAGGGGCCCAACAGAAGCCTCTCCTCATTGTCAGACATATGAAAGCACGCATAGAGTTTGCTAAAAAAAAAAAAAAAAAAACACATGAAGGACTCCCAGACTATGAGAAAAAAAATTCTCTGGTATGATGAGATGAAGATAGAACTTTTTGGTGATAATTCTAAGTGGTATGTGTGGAGTAAACCAGGCACTGCTCATCACCTGCCCAATAGAATCCCAATAGTGAAACATGGTGATGGCAGCATCATGCTATGGGAGTGCTCTGGACCTCAGACTTGGCCAAAGGTTCACCTTCCAACAAGACAATGACCCTGAGCACACAGCTAAAATAACAAAGGATTGGCTTCAGAACAACTCTGACCATTCTTGAATGGCACAGCCAGAGCCCTGACTTAAACCCAAATAAGCATCTCTGGAGAGACCTAAAAATGGCTGTCCACCAACGTTCACCGTCCAACCTGACGGAGGATCTGCAAGGAAGAATGGCAGAGGATCCCCAAATCCAGGTGTGAAAAACTTGTTGCATCATTCCCAAGACTTATGCCTGTACTAGCTCAAAAGGATGCTTCTACTCAATACTGAGCAAAGGGTCTGAATACTTATGACCATGTGATATTTCAGTTTTTCTTTAATAAATTTGCAAAAACTTATACATTTGTTTTTTCAGTCAAGATGGGGTGCAGAGTGAACATTAATGAGAAAAAAATGAATGTTTTTGCATTTACCAAATGGCTGCAATGAAACAAAAAGTGAAAAATTTAAAGGAGTCTGAATACTTTCTGAACCCACTGTACATGTCGTTCTAAGATCTTGTATGAACTGAGACTTTTAATATAGTGTGAGAGAGGAACATAAAACTCTATTAAGCTATATGTAATTATATGTTTAAAGAAATAAGTAATCATCTGCAAACTTTCTCTCTCATTAGGGAATAGAAGATTCATTTTAGAAGCTCATGATTGGCAGGTTCCTTTCCAGTCTGTGTGCATCACCATCAAGTTCCTGCTCCATTGAAAGCCTTCTGTGACATGCTGGAACTCTCTTTGGCAATGGTGGAGCAGGTGGCCAGTCAGATATATGGATTCTGGAAATGTCCAGGGCATCACAGAATGGTATATCGCTTGAATCTTTGAAAATATACAGCTGGAATGGGCACCACCAGGAGTACATCAGGCCATTTTCTTGGAGGTCATCAAGTAGTGGTTTCAAAACCCTTCTTTTAGCAAGTGTCATTCAGGATAGATCTGTGAGCAATTGTATGCATTTTCCAATGACATAAACCGGATCCAACTCCCCGTTTCCCTTTCATTATAATGGTCTTTTTTTCAATGAAAAATGGTAAGCAACAGATAATGATCCTTGGACCATATTAAACAGACTATTTATTTGCTGGCTGTGAAGATCCAGTGTTTGATTATGAGCATTATGATGGCCCAAAACTTGTACGACACCATCCTGTAATCTCTGTACCTTGTCAGTAAGCTGTGACAGGCTAGAAGTGAGGGAATGTAGTTGTTTTGTATGTGGTCTCCAGCCTCTGTATATATTGTTCCATGTCTTGTTTGGTAAGCATAGACGCTATATGTTTCAAATCAAATATGGCATTCCCCATATCAGAATCCCCTGTGGATGGGGTAAACCTACCTGTGAAGCAAGCACTGCTAAATATGTGGGCTTCAGTGAGTATACAGGGAGATTTGTGGTTTTCTTGTGATGCCGACTGTAACGAATGGAAGCGGAGGCAGAGGTGGTGAAGTTCACATTCGTTTTTATTTTTTAATGTGGAACCTCGAGACCGCGGTCCGGGGGGCTCCGAAGGGGGCGTAACTAGTGAGCCCCGGGTACCTGTAGTAAGGCCCATCGAACAGGACCAGAATGGAATACCCGGAGGACAAAGGTGCTACCTCCAGTTAGACCCCGGACACGTGGCAGCTGTCCCAGAGGGACCAAAAGGGTAACAGGTATTTACAGAGTCCGTGGAGGGTTCTTGACGGAGAAGGGTAAGGTCCTGGTCCAGAACGGATGGTAGTAGGCTGGCTCCAGTGACCTTGTCACGGTCCACGGGTACGGATGGCTGATGGCGGAACGGGATGACACTTGCGCCAGTAATAGCCGAGATTGTCCAGATTAGCCAGATACAGGTTAGCAATGATCTGAGGAGACAAACAGTATCAGCGAAGCACAGAGACTGCAGCGCAGACAGATCAGGAACAGAACCGGATGTAGCAATGATAGAACACGTTGCTCCGGCACTCCCCTAATGGTGGAGTGACCAGATATAGTACTGAGTGCGCAGCCATTGGTTAATTAGCTATTTCAAAAAATGCACGCTGCCCCTTTAAAGAGACGGTGGGCGCGGCCTCGCGTCCTAAGCAGACTATCTGGAGGCCTGCCAGCAGCGTGCCAGGAAGTGGAGGAGGACACAGGACGCCGACGAGCAGATGGGACAGGAGACCCCAGCCCGCGCGCAGACTGCTGCAGAGGGACAGCTAGAGGAACAGGTGAGTGAGCAGAACGGAGTGCAGAGCCAGCGCTGGGACCGAGTGTAACAGTATCCCCCTCTTTACTCCCCTCTTTTTCAAGCCTGCGTGAAATCTTTTAAGAAGAAGAGGAGCCTGGATGTTCTTTAGGCTCCCAAGATCTCTCCTCAGGACCAAAACCTTTCCAGTCCACCAGGTAATAGATCCTACCTCTTACTCTCTTAGAGGCCAAGATATGTTTTACCTCAAAAACATCATCCTCAGAGACCGGATCAGGAGTGGTACCCGGGTCCTTAAAGAAGGAGCTCAACACTACTGGTTTGAGGAGGGAAACATGAAAGGAGTTAGGTACTCGTAGAGAATTAGGCAATTTCAGTTTATAAGAGACGGGGTTGATTTGTCTCAAGACTTCAAAAGGGACCAATGAAACGGGGACCCAATTTGTACGATGGTAACTTCAGACGGATGTACTTGGAGGAGAACCATACCTTGTCTCCTGGACGAAAGATGGGAGCCTCCAAACGTCTTTTGTCCGCATGCGTTTTCATACGTTGAGAAGCTTTCTCCAAAGCCGACCTGGTCTCTCTCCAAATGTCCGAGAAATTCTTAGACAAGGTATCGACTGCCGGAACATCAGACAATCCCGAGACAGGAAGAGGAATTCCGGGTTGCAGTCCAAACACAATCTGAAAGGGAGACTTTCCAGAAGATTCACTTACTTGGTTGTTGTAGGAGAATTCTGCCCAAGGCAGTAATTCTACCCAGTCATTATGATGAGCGTTGACGAAGTGACGCAGGTATCCAGCCAGGATTTGATTGATCCTCTCCACTTGCCCATTAGACTGGGGATGATATGCAGAAGAAAAATCTAGTTCAATTTTTACCATTTTACAGAGTCCTCTCCAGAACTTAGAGGTGAACTGGACGCCCCTGTCGGACACGATGTGGAGAGGAAATCCATGTAGACGGAAGATGTGCTGAATGAAGTGAGTGGCCAGTTCTGGAGCAGACGGGAGGCCAGATAGCGGAACGAAGTGGGCCATTTTAGAGAAGCGGTCCACCACAACCCATACCACTGAGCAGCCAGAAGAAATGGGAAGATCCGTGATGAAATCCATCGCGATGTGCTGTCAGGGAGCGGACGGAATCGGAAGAGGCAGAAGCCTGCCGGCTGGTAGATGTTTAACAGTTTTGTTCTGGGCACATGAAGGACAGGCTGCGACAAACTCCTGGATATCCTTGCCCATGGTAGGCCACCAGTAATAACGGGAGATGAGTTGCTGCGTCTTTCTCTGACCAGCATGGCCAGCCAACTTAGAAGAATGACCCCAGCGCAGAACACGACTACGATCAGAGGCGGACACGAAAGTCTTCCCAGGAGGAAGCCGGGCCAGATCAGTGGAGGCAACAGAGACTAACTTAGAAGGTTCAATAATGTGCTGAGGTTCCTCCTCCAGTTCAGGAGGCAAGAAGGCTCTAGAGTGCGTCTGCCTTGATGTTCTTGTCAGCTGGACGGAAATGAAGTACAAAATTGAAACGGGCAAAAAATAATGCCCAACGGGCCTGACGGGGATTCAGTCTTAAAGCAGATTGGAGATAGGCAAGGTTTTTATGGTCGGTGAATATGATTACCTGGTGATGAGCTCCTTCAAGAAGATGTCTCCATTCTTGGAGAGCCAATTTGATGGCCAACAGTTCGCGATCACCGACAGAGTAGTTCCTTTCTGCAGGAGAAAAAACCTTGGAAAAAAAAACACACGAGATCATCCGCCCGGTAGACGACTTCTGGGTCAGAACTGCTCCTGCACCTATGGAAGAAGCGTCAACTTCAAGAAAAAATTGCTCACTTGAATTAGGACGATGAAGAACGGGTGCGGAAGCGAAGGCTTTTTTTTAGAGAAAAAGGCCTCTTCTGCCTCGGAGGACCATTCCTTAGAGTTTACACCTTTCCGGGTTAAGGCTGTGATTGGAGCCACTCGGGTGGAAAAGTGTGGAATAAATTGCCGATAGTAATTGGCGAACCGGAAGAAACCTTTGTATGGCTTTTAGCCCAGACGGACGAGGCCAGTTGAGAACTGCAGACAACTTCTCCGGATCCATCTTTAATCCTGTGGAAGATACAATGTACCCAAGGAAAGGCAAAGAAGACTGCTCAAAGAGGCATTTCTCATATTTGGCATATAGCCTGTTCTCTCTCAGTCTTTGTAAGACCAGGCGTACTTGCCTCCGGTGTGACGTCAAGTCAGCAGAAAAAAATCAAAATATCGTCCAGGTAAACCACGACACAAGTATAGAGCAAGTCCCTGAAAATGTCATTAACAAATTCCTGAAAAACCGCAGGTGCATTGCTTAGACCGAATGGCATTACCAGGTATTCATAGTGGCCGTCACGGGTGTTGAAGGCTGTTTTCCATTCGTCCCCCTCTCTGACTCGGATCAGGTTGTAGGCCCCTCTGAGGTCTAATTTGGTGAAGATCTTGGCCCCTCGGAGACGATCAAACAGCTCTGAAATAAGAGGTAATGGATACCTGTTTTTTACCGTGATTTGATTTAGACCCCGATAGTCAATGCAGGGCCGCAAGGATCCATCCTTTTTCTTCACAAAGAAGAATCCAGCTCCTGCCGGTGACGATGACTTTCGGATAAATCCTCTAGCCAGATTCTCTTGGATGTAGTCCGACATGGCCTGAGTCTCTGCCTGTGAAAGGGGATAAACTCTCCCGCGAGGAGGAGATGCTCCAGGAAGAAGCTCTATCTGACAGTCATACGACCTGTGTGGAGGTAGTCTCTCAGTCTCCTTTTTCCCAAAGACGTCAGAGAAGGACCAATAGACGGAAGGCAACCCTGGCAGGGTATCAGGCTGGACTGGAGGCGAAACAGGTTGAATCCGGGTTAAGCAACGATTCATGCAGGTATCTCCCCAACGCAGAACTTCTCCAGTTTTCCAATTAAGGACTGGTTCATGCATCTGGAGCCAAGGTAAACCTAAAAGCATGGGATGGGATAAACCGGGATATACATAAAATCGCATTCATTCAGTATGCATTAGACCTACCCGGAGTTCCACCAACTCGGTTTGAAACTGGACGGGCTCGGTCAGCGGTTTGCCATCCACGGCGGACACCTGTAACGGATCAGGAAGACGCTGGACTGGTAAGCGGTAATGATCCACAACCGCCTGCTGGATGAAGTTCCCTGCAGCTCCAGAATCCAGTAGACAATGTTCGGAGAATTTTATTGCTCCATTTGACACGGAGACTGAGATGTGTAAAGAGGGAGAGGACTGTTCTCTACCTAGGTTGGCCCCTCCTACCGGACCTAGGCATTGGAGTTTCCCGACTTTTTAGGACAGAAATGGATCAAATGTTCAGAACTACCGCAGTAGTAACAACTTCCCTCCTTGCGACGTGCCTCCCGGCGGCGGGTGGCCAAACTTACATGGTCCACCTCCATGGCCTCGGAGGCGGAGGGCAAAGTACCTGTTTTGTACAAACTAGAGTCCAGGTGATAGGACCTTTTGTCCTGCTTGATCTCCATGGAGCGCTCCTGAAAACGCAGGTCAATTCGGGTTGCCAAGGATATTACCTCTTCCAAGAGGGTAGGTCTGTCCCGTCCCGCCAGCTCATCCTTGATTCTTCCGGATAGGCCTTCCCAGAAGTTAGCAACCAGGGCCTCATTGTTCACGATAATTCAGACGAGAGGGTGCGGAATTTAACAGCATACTGAGCTACCGTGAGAGTACCTTGGCGCAGGCGGAGCAGAGCTGAGGCAGTCGAAGTGGTGCGACCCGGTTCATCGAAAGTCCTGCGAAAAGCCTCTAGGAAAGATTGAAGATCGTTAACCAGCGGATCCCCTCTCTCCCATAGCGGGTTTAGCCAGGCGAGGGCCTCTCCTCCCAGGTGTGACATGATGAAGCCCACCTTGGCTTGGTCAGAAGCAAACATATGCCCCAAGATTTCGAAGTGTAGAGTGCACTGATTGAGAAAACCCCGACACAGAGTAGGGTCACCCTGGAAACGGGTAGGAGCCGCCAGGCGGGGACCTTGACTTGCCATGGGAACTGGTACCTGATTATTGATAGAAGAGTCAGGTGCAGACGAGGACCCTAAGGAATCCATGCGGGTAGACAAGCTGCGTAGATATGTCGTGATCTTGTCCTGTTGAACTCCCAAACGGGTCACCTCCTGGCACAGATCCGTGGTCTGAGATCTCTGGGATCCAGCGGGTTCCATGGCCGGAGCAATCTGTAACGAATGGAAGCGGAGGCAGAGGTGGTGAAGTTCACATTCGTTTTTATTTTTTAATGTGGAACCTCGAGACCGCGGTCCGGGGGCTCCGAAGGGGGCGTAACTAGTGAGCCCCGGGTACCTGTAGTAAGGCCCCTCGAACAGGACCAGAATGGAATACCCGGAGGACAAAGGTGCTACCTCCAGTTAGACCCCGGACACGTGGCAGCTGTCCCAGAGGGACCAAAAGGGTAACAGGTATTTACAGAGTCCGTGGAGGGTTCTTGACGGAGAAGGGTAAGGTCCTGGTCCAGAACGGATGGTAGTAGGCTGGCTCCAGTGACCTTGTCACGGTCCACGGGTACGGATGGCTGATGGCGGAACGGGATGACACTTGCGCCAGTAATAGCCGAGATTGTCCAGATTAGCCAGATACAGGTTAGCAATGATCTGAGGAGACAAACAGTATCAGCGAAGCACAGAGACTGCAGACGCAGCGCAGACAGATCAGGAACAGAACCGGATGTAGCAATGATAGAACACGTTGCTCCGGCACCCCCTAATGGTGGAGTGACCAGATATAGTACTGAGTGCGCAGCCATTGGTTAATTAGCTATTTCAAAAAATGCACGCTGCCCTTGAAGAGAGACGGTGGGCGCGGCCTCGCGTCCTAAGCAGACTATCTGGAGGCCTGCCAGCAGCGTGCCAGGAAGTGGAGGAGGACACAGGACGCCGACGAGCAGATGGGACAGGAGACCCCAGCCCACGCGCAGACTGCTGCAGAGGGACAGCTAGAGGAACAGGTGAGTGAGCAGAACGGAGTGCAGAGCCAGCGCTGGGACCGAGTGTAACACCGACATTAAGAGAAGATGGCGCAGGACTTACAGGCTTAAGCTGTCTGGCATCATGAGGGTTAAGACTGCTTTTTTTTCCACTCTGAGGTGATGCAGTAATGACGTTGGAGCTGGAAGATGAGTCCACTGCATACCAGACATAGTGACAGAGGTGGAGGACCTAAGATTAACCTCTAATGTCTGGTCTTTCTTTCCCATAATGGACTGCATTTTTGAGGCTGTAAATTGCTTATAATTTCCCCAAAAGCACGGTCTGAAGAGTGCTCTCAGTGTGTGCGTTCTCTTGGTGATATGTCTAGGCCATGTCCCTCCTGTTGATGTTCAATACGGCCGACAGCAGGGACAGTGAAGCAGGCTTTTGATTGGGCGTAGGGCTTGTGTGATGTAACTACCTTTTAGAGCCCTGGGACTGCGAGGCATTGGCACAGAAGGTGAGTATGAGTGTTTTTATTTTAACAAGGCCAAACATGAGAAATGACAAGGGGTTGTCCTAGTAGTGGGCAACCCCTTTAAGAAGATATAATTTTTGGTTAAAACATTTCTCACATTCTGAAGATGAAAAAGGCTTCTCCCCATGTGACTTCTCTGATGTTTATTAAAAGTTGATTTCTATGTAAAACATTTCCTCCATTAAGAACATGAAAGGGGCTTCTCCCCTGTGTGAATTGTTTGGTGACTAAGAAGAGATGATTTTATCACAAAACATTTTCCACATTCTGAACAGGGAAAAGGCTTCTCCCCGTGTGGGTTCTCTTGTGGCCATCAAGATGCGCTTTCCGGTTTAAAACATTTCCACATTCTAAGCATGAAAAAGGCTTCTCGCCTGTGTGAGTTCTCTGGTGCTTAACAAAATCTGATTTTTGGTTAAAACATTTCCCACATTCTGAACATGAAAAAGGCTTCTCCCTGTGTGAATTCTTTGGTGGATAACAAAATTAGATTTCTTTGCAAAATATTTCCCACATTCTGAACATGAAAAAGACTTCTCCCTGTGTGTGTTCTCTGGTGGCTATCAAGATGCTCTTTCGTTTAAAACATTTCCCACATTCTGAGCATAAAAAAGGCTTCTCCCCTGTATGAGTTCTCTGGTGACTAAGAAGACATGATTTATTCACAAAATATTTCCCACATTCTGAACACGAAAAAGGCTTCTCTCCTGTGTGCGTTCTCTGGTGGCCATCAAGATGCTCTTTCCGTTTAAAACATTTCCCACATTCTGAGCATGAAAAAGGCTTCTCCCCTGTGTGAGTTCTCTGGTGTATAACAAGATTCCATTTCTGGTTAAAAATATTTCCCACATTCTGAACAAGAAAAAGGCTTCTCCCCTGTGTGAGTTTTCTGGTGCTTAACAACATTTGATTTCTTTGCAAAACATTTCCCACATTCTGAGCATGAAAAAGGCTTCTCTCCTGTGTGGGTTCTCTGGTGTCTAACAAGATGTGATTCCCAGTTAAAGAATATCCCACATTCTAAACAAGAATATTGTTTCTCCCTTGTGTGAGTTTTCTGATGTGCGATAAATCAGATTTCTGTATAAAACATTTCTCACATTTTGAACATGAATATAGCTTCTCCCTGTGTGAGTTCTTAGGTGACCAACAAGATCTGATTTTTGATTAAAACATTTCCCCCACTTGAAACAAGAAAGTCTCTTCTGTGCTCTGCAAATTTTTTGATGTTTAAGAAAAGACTTCTCGAGGGGAAAACTATTTCCAAATTCTAAACGTGAAAATCGCTTATTTGCATTAGGAGCAGTTAATTTTTTAATTCTTATTTTTTGGCTTTGATTTTCCTTAGTAGTCAGTAATGAATCAAAAGACAGGACCTGTTTCAAAGGATCAGATGACAGATCTTTGCTGTGAAGGGAAGATGGTGTATCTGGAGTAATGGCATTCACTTTAATTTTATCCTGTGGGATCTTAAGATCATTGATTTAAAAATTGAAGATGTCAGCTGTCCCTCTGATCTCCTGGTACAGTCATTGCCAAGAATAAAACCAATTATTATTTTTGAATAAAATATCCTTGAAATTTATATTTTCGAACATTTCTACTAAAAAGGTCTGTAGAAATTGTAAGTTATGTAAAAATATTGAATTATTCACTAAGACAATGACAGTTCACAGTCTAATAGAAAACATCATAGCACAAATCAGTAGAGCGTGGTGTTCCACTGTTTGTTCATTCTGCCTCCCAAATATGGAATAAAAAGCACCAAACAATGTTAGGTAGGCAAAAATAATACCAATAAAACTTTATACTCATCCTGCAAAAAAGTCCCCACTCAGATCCATCATTTGTCAAAAGAAAAACAGAGATTTTACACATTATTAGTGACTCAAAGCCTCTTGAAAAGCAACATGGCTCCATAAACCAATATCCACTCTCTCAAAATCAAATCTCCCCCTCGTTTCTGAGCCTTGCAGTGTATCCAAAACCACATTTTTAGCATTCATGTATTTGGCATTACTATGGTGAGAAGAAACCCACTTAATTTATGGTATGTGTGTCTCCTGTATCACAATCTGGGCACTATGTGTTGTGCTTAAAGAGATAATATTTGCAGTTTTAACTCTCCAACATCTATTGCGTGCCAATTTCTGGAAAGCGGCTGTGGAGTCAAAATAGTCATGACTCCTATAGATTACGTCACTGAGGGTCATAATTTCCAAAATGGAGTCACATTATGGGGATTTATACTGCTTTAATTTTCTGCCATTTTGTCAGATTTTGTGCTTTTGCAAATGATGTGTTCCATCTCCTCTGTGATCTGCTCCAGCGACGTCTGCTTTTGTCACCAGGAGCTGCCTTATTTTTTCTGCAGGTGGCGCTGGTTATGTCGGAACCAGAGCTCTGGCGGCGCAGGCTTGTCCAGTTACTTTAATTATGGTGCCTGGGACCAGTAGTACCAGACAGTCTGGCAGTATTGTATGTGCTTTCCAGCTGAAGTAATCTGCTCCCTGCATCAGCCAATTAGAGAGCACCACACCCTACTAACGATCGGAGTTATAACTGTAGAAAAAAGATATGTGCAACAACAGGAGACTGCAAGAAGGGTTCCGCCTATTTTTGCTCTTAGTTCACCATCTGAGAGATTGTGAAAAGTGAGTATTTTACATCTACAGTATTCACTTGGGGTTGGTGTTGCGTGACGGCCATACACAGCCTCATAGTATGAGTGCTGTGGAGCACCAGTTCGCCAACCCTGCTGGTGCACTGTCACTGTGACGGTGGGTAGACCACAAAGCCACATCTTTTAGGCTAGGAACCCACTAAGAGGTTCACTGTGATATGGTTGTGGGATTCATGCAGTCTTATCAGAAAGTTAAACTAAGAATCTCATATTCAGTTTGTAAATTTTTGCCTAGCGTCATTAGATCAAAGTATGAATTTTGTGATGGGTGGTCCATATAGTACAGTAGTAGTTACTAAAGCTTGAAGCATATTGCCGTAAGCGGTCAGATACAGCCTTGTTCTCTGCTGTTTATGTCCTCTGTGCTCAGCTCCCGGCTTGTGAATTTGTTTCCTGTTGTCATCCTGACCAGTTTCCTCACTACTTTCACGTCTTCTGATTTTAATTT